>CM053575.1:33326494-33439918 GCA_028646485.1 Cryptoprocta ferox | reverse complement strand
CCTTTCCCCTTTACCACCGGGACCCGCCTGTCCCCTAATTTCCCAGATCACAGTCACTCACTCAGGCATCTTTGAGGTTGTCTTCTTTCTGGCGTCTGTTTCTTCTTTCCCCCACTTGCAAATCCAAGTTTTATCCCTTCAGTCCTTCTCAGTTCAATCCATACGGGCGTGCGCGGATTACAGAGCTCCCTGCTTCTCCACCATCTTGCCTGCTCCTCCCAGAATGTGATTTCTTAATTTCATGTTTCTTGTGAACATTATTTGTCATTTTTATGTACCTCAGAATATTAATTTAGTACATGAGAAAACAGTGCACATAAGACATTTAGCACATATTTAGCTCTTAACATTGGAAACTCATTATCCTTATAATTGCTGTCATTGAGTGCTGAGGTAAAATTAATTCATCAATAAGCAATGCTGTGTACAAATATTTCCTTACCAGATGGTTCTAAACAAACAAAAACCCTCCCTATTTCTCTTAAATGAAAACAATATGGGAATACATTACTCTACCTCTCTAACTTTTCGACAGTCTTATTCTGTCTCTCAAAATGTCTCTCTCCATGTGGTAGATGAGAAGACCAAGAACCGTCTGATTAACATCCTACCAATTTAGAAAACAATAGCCAAATGAGATAGTACCAGCAAAAAATTTCAGACTGTACCAGCAAAAAATATCCCAGAGAAGATTCTGAATAATTCTATGGACACTCACCATGGCCAGGGTAATGGGCACTTTATTTGGCCATGAATGAGTCACATTTTTGCCCTTTTGTTAGATGGGATTAGCCCTATTACAAACTCCTACATATTATCTAGTATTTTGTATATTTCAGGTAAACAGCTTATGCATTTTTTTCTAAAGCAGGAAAGAAGGGAACATTTTATTGAGTTGGATGCTTAAATGACTGAGGCACTTGGGTGCCCCTGTTTTGTATTTTAATGAAATGACCTCTGATTCACAGAAGTGGATCAGTCATGATCTGCAGTTATATGGTTCCTAGAAAACCTCCTTCACGTGACACTGGTTCTGCACAGGCCCTTAAAAAATTAATTTAAATAAACACTAGTACAGACACTGACCAACATGTGAGTGAAATCTTATTAAAATCCCTTTTAGCACCATCATCCATAGTTTTTTCATGAACGAATTAAGGAATAGAGTAAAAGCCACACAGTCATGGAGTTGGGGTTTGAAACCAGACTGACACAAGAACTAATACTCTCAGCCTTTAACTAGAGTTTAGACCGTGAATTCAAGTTACTAAGTTCAATATTTCAACATTTTTGCACTAAGCCTAATTTGAAGTTTGAAAAACTCTCTACCTCTTTTAAATGTAATTACAACCATCAAGTGAAACACGTCACCTTTTGCTCCTTTTTTTCCCCTCCTCCCCACTCCTGTGAAAAGTTTATTCACATTGATGTAGCTAACATCATAGGTTTCTTTTCAACCTCAGGGAAACTTAGACTTAGTGAAACATTAGCACAGAGAAACTTTTTATGCTCTGTACTAAAATAAAAATATTAACATTGTTGAAATAGATTGATCCTACCATGCATGACCCCTCAAAATGATAGTGGGTCCTTTTTTACCTTATTTCTGAATGTTGCACAAAGCAACACTAGATGGGGCAATCAATGTGCTCCATCACTGAGACATGTGTTCCAAGAATGTTTATAGCCCAAGTGAGAGAAATTTCCATTTCCATTATCATTTTCCATTTTCCCTAAAGAATAGATTTCTTAACATATCACAGTCCATTTTAATAACCTAAAACTGGTATCAGGAAATTACAAATGAGTTGCTATTTCATAGAAACATTTTTATAATTAAGAACTTTCTAAAATTATGCATTTCTAAAATTATGTCCTTTTTAAATTTAGCAATGACTTCTAATCTTTCTTTCTCAAAACATTTTTTTTAAACTAGATGTCTTCCTCCATGCTTCTGAAACTTCAAGATACATGAGAAGTACCTGGGGATCTTGTAAAAATGCAGAATCTGATTAAGAGCAGGACCTGAATTCTGCATTTCTAAAAAGTTCCCAAGGGTGCCAGTACAGCCAGAGCATGTGCAATACTTTGAATAGAAAGGCTGTTAACAGGTGATTCACAAATGCCACTTGGTGCTACTGACAATCATTTGGAGTGCTTTAATATAGAGACTCCTGAATGATATTAGAGATTCAGTATCCGTGCTTATGACCTGAAGCTTAGCCATCTGCGTTTCTTCAGTGTAGGTAGAAAGGATTCTGTTATTTAGGTGAAGAGTTCACAGAAATGTCAAGGGAATGTGTTCACTTGATAACTCTGAAAGGTCAAGAAGGGAAATCTCAGAGAGGAAGCACTGGAGCACTAAACACATGTTCTGAGGGCATCTGTAGAGAGGCTCTTCCATAGTCTATCTTGGGTCTCAGGTACTCTTATTGGCCAAGGAAGAGCAGGATGCTGATTAAATGGTCTACTTTAAGCAAGAGATAGTTCTGCAACACTAGATTTGGATGTGCTGTTAGAACTGAATGCTGGAGAGCCAGAGCAATCAATGGACATGGTGATATGATGGTAAGGATTTAAATAGTTTTATAATCACAGGAAATAATCCATCTGCAATGTTAAGAAGTAAGATCCAGATTTGGGAACCTCTGCTTTAAAGCATGTATTGTCTTCAGTCTCCTGCTGTATGACTGCCTTGCTTTAAAATTCCCTTCCTCCTCAATAATAAATAAACATTAAATTTTTTTTTAAAGGGGTGCCTGGGTGGCTCAGTTGGTTAAGCGTCCAACTTCGGCTCCAGTCATGATCCCACGGTTTGTGGGTTTGAGCCCTACGTCGGGCTCTGTGCTGACAGCTCAGATCCTCGAGCCTGCTTTGGATTCTGTGTCTCCCTCTCTCTCTGCCCCTGCCCCACTCATTCTCTGTTTCTGTCTCAATAATAAATAAACATTTAAAAAAAATTTTTTTTAAATTCCCTTCCTCATCTTGTATCACCATTATTACATCTATTTAGGAACTTCGTGTCTATCATATAGTTGATATTTAGTAAGTACTTTTTGACTATTGCCAGGTTTTTATACATTTTTACAATAAAAAATATTTCACCAGAGAAGGAGTAAAAACTGCCACTGTCATCAGTACTCCTGTAGCTAGCATTTTACATGTGTAATTGGACTTCCTGGTGGCAAGCAAGCCCTTTTATATACATGATTTCACTTTGCATAGTCCAGAAGTCAAGCAGAACGCATTCTGAAATGGAAGAAAGGGATCAGGGAAACTATATCCCAGAGGCTGTCCACATTGCTTAACTTCAGAGAGCTCGAAGAGAGTAGAAAAGGAATTAGGCACTCCGTTTTCCCCTCTCCTTTTACGATACTTTTTTCCTTCTTCCTAGTGTTCTTCCACTCCCATGACTATCGACTTGAACATAAATGTGAAACTAACCACCTAGATAACTGTTTCTTTTAATCTTTCTATATATCACATGCAGCATGAATTGTCTAAGCTCGCTCTTCGTGCTCCCGCTGTGAGAAAATTAACCTCTCTTTTGTATTCTTCATAAAGCTGTCTCTGTCATGTTGGATGTTACACATCTCCTGTTCCCATGGATTTCTTATTTTCTGGATAAGATTATACCCCCCTAACATAATAGAGAACAGCTATTCTGGATTTTCAGTGAAATTACACTTACCTTTTTCTTTTCTAAACAAGTGTAACAAAATTTTTATGACTTTGTAATCCAAACTTATCTGATACATTAATTTGCTAGATATAATTAAAAAAACAATTTTGAGTTTTAAGAGTAAAAAAAGGAATTTAAGTTTTCAATAATCAATTTATATTGTATTTGAAATAAGGTTTTAATATTTTTCAGGTTTGAGGAATAAGTTTTCATATCAAAGTGACTATGATAATAATGCATTTTGAATTATTTTACCATTAAAAAAGAAAAAAATACACCTTTCTTGTGCAGTAAGAGTTGGATATTTGGCCACTGAAAGGCCGTTTGCTTAGGAGAAGTTTTATTTCTTTTAATTTTTTTAAATGTTTATTTAAACATTAATAATGTTTTTTGAGAGACAGAGATAGAGCATGAGAGGGGGAGGGGCAGAGAGAGAGGGAGACACAGAATCCAAAGCAGGCTCCAGGCTCTGAGCTGTTAGCCCAGAGCCTGATGCAGGCCTTGACCCCACGAACCGTGAGTCATGACCTGAGCTGCAGTCGGACACTTAACCGACTGAGTCACCCAGGTGCTCCGAGAAGTTTTATTTCTTAACCTATATATCTCAAACTAGGTTTTGTGGACAATCTCTCAATGTTTCATACATTTCAGACATATTTTAAAATTTCAGAACACATAATTTATGTATTGTACTCTTTATGTATGTATGTATGTATTATTTACCTATTGTCTGTCACTCACTGCCTCTCTTGCTCACCAGTAAATAGAATTTAAAATAAGATAGTGTGATGGAAACACTATGTTTGCCAATGTCCATTAGTAGTCTTTCATTTGGTAGGACAACAAGTGAGTTTTAGCAGGAAATGTATACTGACTTAGCTTTAACTAGCCTCTCAGCATCTCTTGCCATTAGGGTCACATTACTATGTTCTGGGCAACAAATATGAACAATACTGAGTCCATGGCTATATATACACACAAAAAAAAGAGAAAGCTGTAGTTTTTCTTTTAGAGACCTAATTCTTTCTTTTCACTGAGTGACTGGTGTATACCTTTATTCAAAATGGCTGAATGGTAAGTTCATGTTCAGTCTGAAAACTCTTTTTATGCCCCAAATTGTTCTTATATATTTCATATCTTGAGAGGAATTTTCCTTTTTTTATGTTTTTGCTCAAACGAGGCAAAGTGTTGACAACATAACTATATTTCTCCTTCAACTTTTGTGGAAAACTTTACTACATCCCTATACTCTTTGTCAGAGCTAGCTAGATTAATGCCCCCTTCTCTGTGCTCTGGCACCATTTGACATTTCTCATATCTTAAAAGTTATCACACACTGCATTGCACTTGTCTGTGGCAGGGAGGGGCACGTATCTATTCTCTCTTCCTCCTCAGTTTCTAATGTAGTAGATGATACTGGGAAGTTTTTAATGAGTAGCTAAAGAACACCTTCTCTCAGTCCTCCTGGAGTACACCTCTATTTTTCTCCTTTCAGAACCAACATTCTGGGGGATGGAATATTAAATCTTTTATTGTTTCTTAAACTATTTTGTGCTGGAGTCCAGGTCCAGGGGTCCCTGAAAGGATGGATGGTGTCGGCAAAAGGGAGTGAGAGAGCCTCGGCTTCTTTCTGATCACCAGGCAGGCATCTCTTCTCCGTCGGTTTTTGTGTCTTTATTTATAGATCAAGTGTTAACATGACATCAAAAAAGTGGAATTTTTACTACAAACCATTCTCAATGATAAGATGCTTTGAAAAGTGTTACACAAACAGGTTTTACAGAGGCATTTTTGCAGAACTACTCTAATTTCAGTGAGGTAGTTAATTTTTCAAATAATAGGATAACAGGATATTCTCAGTGAAAAGCAGATAACATACACATTTGTTTAAACCAGTAGTAAATCTTACAACTAAGAAGATAGCAGGATGTTCTCAGTGAGAAGCGATAGCAAACACATTTGTTTATATCAATAACGCTAAGATTCAGGCATAGACTAGGCTAGGAGTCATTCTGTCTGGCTCACAAAAGGAAGAAGGTATTTGCGCTGGTTAGTGAGTAAACCTTGTTATTTGATGTTGAAGGTGTAAGCACCATAGGGGCCCTAGATGTGCCGGCCTTTGTGTATGAGTTTAAGTTTTAACTACTCTTACCCATCCTCATAACGGGTATCAGTGTAAGGGAAGGTATTTGTGGCACCAATTAGCAAAGGTATGTGCAGTAACTTATGTCCGGCTCTTGTTTGTTTCTTATCTCTAAGTTAGGCTCCTTTTCTCCGGGCCAGAGTTAATAGTAACTCTTGTGTTCTTTAACCCCCTCTATTATCTATGTCTTGGGTTTGTAAGGCTCATTGGAAGAGCCTTTCGACAAACATCTGCAGTGCTTTGTCTAAATTCTTCTTTGTAGAGATGGGAATAAGCTTCTTCCCATGAGGTATCTGTGTGGGAAATATCAGTCTGATTTGGAACATTGTGAGGCCTAATCAATAACAGCAGTCCCATTTTCAATATGAGCCAATAGTAGAAGGAGATACCAGTTTCGCTTCATGGCAGGAGCTATGCAAACGTCTGCCATTTCCTTGCTGTGACTGTGTCATCCAGCAAGGCCGACGCGGCTCCCAGCAGTTTTGGGATTTTTATTGAAACCTACTATTTGTGCAGCTCCTAGGCTTTCCTTATGTTGCACCATTAAATTCACCCCTAGACACAGAACTTAAGATTATTAGTGAATCACTTCATGTTCAATGTCTTATGAGTCAACAGAATATAGGACAACCTTTATGTAAACAGACACAGAACTTTCTTTTTTCAAGAATTTTTTAAAGATTTTTAAGATAGTTAAGTTCCCTTAATTGGCTATAAAATCTATCTTATTTGTACTACACTTTTTTTTCTTTTTATGTATCTCATAAGTTTAGAATCCTTATTATTTTAACCATAATTAATATTAAAAAAATCTATCAAAACATCTTACTTTATAATTAAGGATCTAAAGATTTCCTTGGAAAAAACTGTGACTATAATCTAAGGATACATTTGCATCAGTGTCTTTACTTAGTTGCATTGGTTCTATTTTTTGTAAGCATCCTTTTCTTCCATCCTGCAGAAGTTGTTTATTGATTTTGCCACAAAACGGTAAAATACTCTGTTTCCTTTCAAAAGCAAGCTGAGTGCGTTGTCTGGCAACAGTGATTCAGAATCTCCATTCTGTCAGTTTTATCATAAAAGTCTCTTTTTCTCTAAAACCTTGGGGGTCAGACACTGGATTTATAAAATTCCTAGTAATTCAAAGAGTGTCTCAATCCTCCACCTAAACAGGACAATAGCGCATTGGTGGCCTTGTGGAAGTATTTCTTGTTGCCCTGTGTGCCCCTCACCATAGAAAGATAGAAGCTTTCTATGCACAGAAGCTCAATTTTGTGCCACTCTTATCTTTAAGAATATTCTCATTTTTTGCTACATGCATATGTTAGGCATTAATGCATGTGCATAAATAAATACATATACGTTTATTTACATAAAAGTATTTAGATATATTAGATAGAACTCACTTGAGACTGGCTTCTTGGGAAACTGATCTAAATCCAAATATGAATCCAAATACAAATCTTGATCCAAATATGAATTTCAGAGCTTTCTGAAAGTGTAGATCCTATTACAGATGTCTATAGTCGGCCTGCCTCACAAATCCTTTCCTCCCCACAGTCAGACATCATTCAGGCCAAATCTTTGAAAGACACCTCCTGATGAATTTTCAGACTCCTCCCATGTAAGTTCATTGACTTTCTCATGTGTCCCCATCCCAGGTGACATATGGCTGTCTGTTGTGGCTTCCATCACACTGCTGGCTGATATTGGTCAATGTGGCTCTTATCTGCCACGCTGGAGGGACTGGCACACTATAAATTCCTCAGGGCAGGAAAGAAGGGAGAAAGGAAAAAGGAGTTAAAGATGTGAGGCTTGAATAAATGTATGGGTAGGTGGATTTATGATTAATGATGTGTTAAAAAGGTGTGCCAGCTTTGATTATAAGTGTCAATATGTGCAGTGTTAAATAAAGTCTGGGCCTTGCTTGGCAATGTTTCGCTGAGTAATTTAAGTAGTCTGTGACCTGTGAAGACATTGTTATTTACTTGTAAGTATTAAGGATATATCTGTAGAAGTGTCTGACATTTCATTAGGAAGTTTAATGGGCTTTTCAAGGTGATCTTGGTGGTCAGTTCAGTCCAAACATGTTATTATAATATGATCAGAATGATGAAGAAAAACTCAGTGAAGATAAACAAATTATTATGACTGACATTGAAAATATTGCTAGAATTCTACCTAAGTGATCTTTTATACACCATTGAAGCCAGAGGAGATCTCAGGCAACATCTTGCCAGCCACTCTCCTTTTACAGGTGACAAGCTTTAAAAAGACCAGGCTGATTCTTTGTGCGGTTGCTTTGTTTCTAATTGGCACTAGTTAGAACTCATAGAAACTATGACTTCTGGAAACCATTCTCAAGAAGTGATTATTTGAGTTTGTGCTTCCAAGCTTTAGGATTTTTAACCATTTAGGTAAAGTCAAGGGAGGTGGCTGCACTGAGCACGCCATTGTATTCTCTTATATTTGCTTTGTAGGATCATTTGTCCCTCACCAGCATTGATAAATAAGTACATTTTCTTTATTTTTTAATTTTTATTTTTTTAATGTTTATTTATTCTTGAGAGAGAGAGAGACAGAGCATGAACAGGGGAGGGGCAGAGAGAGAGGGAGACACAGAATCCTAAGCAGGCTCCAGGCTCTGAGCTGTCAGCACAGAGCCCAACGTGGGGCTCAAACTCACAAACCATGAGATCATGACCTGAGCTGAAGTCAGATACTTAACTGACTGGACCACCCAGGTGCCCCAATAATTACATTTTCTATCCAAGCCATTACAAAACCCTCAGGGTTTTGAAGAGATTATATTGTGTATCTTAGGGCAACCTGAAAACAGGAAGTATATTATGTATTACATGATTTTTATTTCATTATTTCTGTGAATTTATATATATATATATATTTTAAATATATTTAACATATATTTATATATGATATCTTAAAGGGTAAATTTATTTTCCAGCAGGCATGCATGTTCAATATAGAAACAAACAAAAAACCAGAACAAAGTAAATAATAAAAAATTATATTTTGTTTTTTTACCTTGGAAAGAAGAGTTGGAATATGGGAGCCTGTCTAGCAAATAGAATCGTGATCCTTCTGTAAATGAAATATATTGTGTTTTTCTTTCCATTTAGTATTCATATAAATTATCTCATGGTACTAAATTTTTTTTTTTTGGTAAACATCAGATTAATGTCTGCTTATTTATAACACTTGTCCCTCACCTAAAGAAATTGTGTACCAAATGATCTAATTATCTGTCTATCTAATGATCTATATATTTGGATAATAATTGATTTAATGTTTTGAAGTCTATATGTATCCTGGAATGGATTACATATTTACCTACATTTTATTCTGGATATGGTTGTCATGAACAAATTTTCAATAAAATAGTCTATATCAGTAAATAGAATAATGTTATTTTTACATTTCTTAGGATCTGGAAAATAATGATTGGCAGCGAAACATACAAGGATTGACAGCTCTTTTTAAAATCTAATTCAGCCCCAGTTAATAAACATAATTGAAGAATGAGTCGGTTAATTAAATGTTCCTGTTAACTCAAGTTACACAAGCTCTGACCTATGCTCCTTGATCCCTTATAATAATTTTAAAAAGACGTTATTATTTCCCCATCTATAATTGGGCATCCTTCTGAAACTTTAGCCAATTACGTTCTTGTAAAATTAAGCTCATCTGACTATTTTGTATCTTCCAGAGCCTTGAGCTCAACATTTAAGTGTCAGTTGTGTTTTTCCATGACTCCAGATATGAAGTTAAAAAAATGGAGTTAAATATATATTGGTTGTAAATTCAGCAATTTTGGCAGGCCCATTCTTTCTTCCTTCAATTATAAAATAGAGATAAACAAAATATCTACCTTATAGACTTGCTGTGAAACTTAAATGTATGGAAAGTGCTGAGAACAGTCACTGGCTTATAGCTATCATCACTATAGTCTTATTATTGGGAATTAATAGTACAATTGATAAAACTGCATATTGTTGTCAAGTGATTTTCATTTACATCTATTAAAAATATCAGTGTGAGCAGTGAGAGGACTGTGGAGAAAGCACTCAGTTGATATTTCTAATTGATTTGGCTTGTGTTACTCGCAGTTTTTCATAACTCTCTAATAACCACTCCTGTATGTTTTCTCTGCAAGATCCTTCTTTCTCTCACATTAATTTTCTTTGCAGTATGTTAAAAGCAGATGGGAAGTCATAGTCATTACTTGTCCTTATAGCTAACAAAAACTAGGTTTTCAGTGTATCACACTTGACTCTGATACACTTTGGGATGTTAACCTAATCAGTATTATTGAAAGTGTGTTGCGGCTGACACCTGCCTGTGTGCAAAGCCCTAATCACTGCAAGAGCTGGTGACTGGGACACCACCTGAGTGGAACAATCTGGATTTATTCACTAATTTTCCTTGCTATATGCTATTTATGGCAATTACATAGGAACCTCAAAATCAAAATATGATAATTAAGACTGGACAGACAATTCTGGAGTTTGATTTTGTTTTCATAATCATTTAGAGCACCAGAGCATGCAAAAAGTGTAAATAAAAATAAGATGAAAAGGGGGGACCTGGTGTCTTAGTCAGTTAAGCATCAGACTCTTGATCTCAGCTCAGATGTTTTTTTTTCCAACAACTTATATTTTTAAATTTTTAATTAGTTTTTTTTTGAGAGAGAGAGAGAGAGTGCGAGCAGGGGAGGGACAGAGAGAGAATCGTAAGCAGGCTTCATTGCTCAGTGCTCAGTGCAGAGCCAGACCTGGGACTCTACCTGGGGCTCCATGCAGGGCTCCATCTCACAACCATGAGATCTTAGCCTGTCCCGAAATCAAGAGTTGGATGCTTAACTGATTGAGCCATCCAGGCGCCCCTCAACTCAGGTCTTGATCTCAGTGTCCTGAGTTCAAGCCGCACATTGGGCTCTGTGCTAGGCATGAAGCCACTAAAAAAAAAAAAAAAGATGAAAAGCAGGAATTAAATTTACATTTAGAATATCTATAGCTCCATCTCCAATTTAGTTTTCCATCTTCAACTCAATCTTCAGAAATGTGTCTATCCCTATAATATATTAATTGTGTCATATATATTTTTAACTAAATATTCATATATACCAATGCATACATGCATAATATGTGTGTGAAACTTAGATCCCAAAAATCTCTCTATTAAAACATGCTGTTTTCCCAAATACTGTTTTTTAATTGTATTATCAGATGTAAGACTGCATATTGTTAAAATTCCAATTTTTAAAGAGAATTACTATTTACATGTTCTCTTCATGACATGACATGTCTATTTAGACAATCATTTGTAGAACACATTGGCTGTTGTACCAATTGACATTCCTTCTATGAACAACTAAATAGATGTCATCAAGACTAAATAAATACCAAGACATGGCAATTATTTTACTGACCATTAATGTGTTCTTATTTCTTAGATATGGTACCTGTTTGAGTTTTTTGATTTATGTGTTAGTTTGGCCTTGATTAGCAGCTCCCATTGATCTCATAACCTTTTCATTGTCCCCTAATCACTTTGTGTTCTTGTGTCTCTTCTTTTTCCATCCCACTTTTTACTACTCATTCTAATAATCACTCCCTTTAATAATGCCTCAGTTCCCTCATGCCTCCCTTCTTTTGCCATACACAAATGGCTAAATCTGAAATTTAGTTAAATCTAAATCTCTCTATACCTACTCCAGTCCAGGAAATTGTGACTGGTGAAAATCAAATAAACATAATGACTGATCTCATTTTGATCTTGTGATCAATAATCTTAAGTGGCTCCTTGCTGCTAAGCAATCCTGCAATCTTGTACATAGCACAATCCATTAATTCTCCCAATGTGATGCCTATTTTATACTTCCTTATCTCCAAACTTTAAACTCCTCTTGCTCAACCAACTGTATCAGTTGATATCCCTGTATGTTAATTAGGGTTCCAGAAAAACAGAACCAATAGGAAGTGTGAGTGCGTATGTGTATAGGAGTGTGTGTGTGAGAGAGATTTATACATATCATTTATATCAATAAATACCTATCTATCAAGAGACTTTTAAGAAATGGCCTCTCATGATTATGAAGGCTTATAAGTACAAAATCTGCAGGATATATTGGCAGGCTGAAGACCCAGAGGAGAGTTGAAGTTGCAGTTCAAGTCTTAAGATTGTCTGCTGCAGAATTCCCTCCTGCTGAGAGGTCAATCTTTTGTCTGATTCTTCCTTCAACTGATTGGATGACACCCTCCCAAATTATAGAGGGCAACATGCTTTGCTCAAAGTCCACCAATTCAACTGTAAATCTCATCCAAAAACATACTCACAGAAACATCGATAAAAACGTTAGACCAAATTTCTGAGCACTGCAGGGCAACCATGTTGACACATAAAATTAACCATCATATCATGCTTCTTACTTCATCAAGAAAATAGATGATATCTATGCTGGAAATTGTTCATTTACCCTCCGGGTCTACTTTCCAGCTATTATCACACTTCTGTGTGCCCCATAAATCTGTACAATATGGACTATATCAGTTTGTTCTTTGGTCTTTTTCTTTCCATTGGGCTTGAGAATTCCTGGCAGCAGATGGAAGGAAGCTGGGTAGTAGGTCAGTATATTTTGTATTCCACATACATGGTCAACTAGCGCTGTTGGAATTTTCAACCAAAGTTCACAGCTCCTGACAAGGTGTATCTCTCTATTTTAACTTTCTTCCCTTGGATATACATCCCTGCATTTTTCTTGTCCCTTCATGCCCAAAGCTGTTATAGCTTCAAGCCACTGCACCACCTCTCTCAGTTCTCCTTCATACTTCCTACATCTTGGCAAATAGTTCCTCAAACCTACATGAAATCATCTTATTTTGATTCTCCAATCTTTTCTGAAGGAAATCTGATTAATATATTTTAAGAAGTAACCTTTTACTTGGTCCTAGCACACCTAACAATCTATCTACACTGTTACCCATTTACTTTGCCTTTCCTGCTTATACTGCTTGAGTTACTAACCCTCTTAAGTCAGTCCCTGCACTTGTGCATTGGATGTATAGTCTGCTCATATTCAAGAATAACTAATAATTATCCCTTCTCTCTTATGTATCATCAGTTTCTCTATTTCATAAACACAATGCTGTTGTATCAGCCATCTTTGAATTGTTATGGTTCAACCCTGCATTGCCTTACAGTTACTACCTTATTTCTTTGCTCTTTTTTATAGCAAAACTCTTTGAAAGACTGCATATTCTCATATGCATTCTCATGTATATAAAATCATACTTGAGCCCACTTCTATAGAGACAGCTCTTTCCTTTCAAGGTCAATAGTAAACTCCATACTGCTAACTTGGAATGTTAGTAATAGTTCTCCTTTTTAAGTTAGCAGCTGTATCTATATTCCTAAAATACATGCTTCATTTTGGATTTCATGACTCCATGTTTCTGGAATCTTTTCCTTTCTCATTTACCATTCCTATTCATTCTCTGTTGATAATTATTTCTCATCTCTTTAGATATTTCATTGCTGGTGTGCATCAAACCTTAGTCTTCAAACCTCTTTCCCATCCATGTTCTAAGTGACCTTTTCTGTGTCAAGTTTGTGAGTAGCATTGATGAATGTATACTTCTTATATTCATATTTTTTGCTTAGACCACTCCTTTGAACTCCAAGTACTTGAATCTAAATGCTTACTCCACATACCTATTTTTATGCTTAAATGACATCTCAAACTTAAGAAGTCCAAAAGCAATGCCTCCTACTTTCTTCCTCATCTATGGAGTTATTGAGACAAACAATTTGTGGTCATCTTTGATGCCACTCTTATTCTCATACCTTCACATATAAAATCCTTATTAATGTTTCAAAAGAAAAATAGAATCTTAGTGATCTTATGCTAAATCTGCTATTTTACAGCGTTGTCAATACTGACTGAAAAAGCAAGTCTAATTCAAACCAGATAAATCTGTTCTACGTTTTTGACCACTGTATTTTCAGGAATCATTTTCCTTATAAATTTACATTTAGCTTTAAAGCTACACCTTTCAATGGGATACAGTGGCATTTTTAGTGGACCTCTAGTCTAGTTTCTGTACAATATATATATATATATAAATTTTCAGGAATACTTGGTAAATAAATATATTTTAGCAGTATTTGTCATGATATGAGAAAAACTGCTTGAAATTCAGAGACCAGTGTCAAAATCTTTATTATAATCTGCCTACCCATCACCTATTTATTATTCTAAGTGTCATCAATAAACAAATGCTTAAATTTTTTACTTTGAATAGTTGTTTTGTCTTTTAATCTGTCCAACTTCTCTTCTTTTCAAACTTTTGTTCTTTTCAAAATATAATCCTATTATTTAGAGAGTCTTGAAAGTATCAGAAGCACCCTTCCTATGATTCAAATTTCAAACTACAAAAGCAGTAATGTTAAGGGAGCAGAATCTTTGATATGGTAAGGATTTTGATGTGATAAGGATATGTCAAGGGTTTTTTCCTAATGCTCAAGTCCCTTTCTTTGTGAGTTTCTTTTTGTTCAAATACAGAAGCAGCTTGTTTGTTTGCTTTTTCTTTCTTTCTTTTCTTTACAACCTTTGAGAGCTCTGAAATGGAACTTTTTTTTTGAATCATTCCTTTTAAAATACTCCCATCATTTTTTTCTATGTATAGAAAACTTTATTTAGCTCTTGTAACCTATCTATCTTAAATTTCTATTTTCAAAGACTTGAAACCTTATGCAAGGTATAATATAACAAAACCATTTCTAGTACAATTTATTGGACACTTACTCTAGTGAGGTACTATATTAGTAGCCTTTTTATATATATTACTTCTGTCATCTTTAAAACAACCAGTAAGGCAAATGTTAAAATCTCCAGCTTCATGGAAAATGTAATGAACCTCAATGAAGTTAGCATGCCGAATTTCACCCAAATTTGGAAGCAGAGACTGGATTTGAACCAAGGCTTACTTGGCTCTAAAATCCAGATATACTGTTAACTGACATTTTCCTTTCAGGTTCCAGCATTTTTCTTATGTGCTTATTTCCCCCCTTTTATCTATGATCAAAGCACTACTGTCATTGCTAATCAGCCCCCATCCTGCTTCTACCTACATGGTCTCAGTGGTATCCTTGGGATTGGTGTCAGCTCCAGCTGAATATGCAGGAAACGTCTCTTGAAGTAACTTCTGCAACCTACATTTTTGATTCCTCTCCTCCCATTTTCTCAATGACAGATCTTGGCTTCTTGCTGCCTGGAAGGCTGGTCCATTTTTTGGATTCATTGTCTTCTATTACCTTATTGCTGGATTCGTATTAGATCTCAGTCTGAGTTTTAGCTGAGCCACTTAACTGTTGGTGGGTTTCCTTGTAGTACTTCGATGCACAGCAAAGGGTTCAGTGTCCACGTTGGTTGAAGTGCCACAGTGGACACATTCAGATTCTCCCCTCCTCCCCTCTGTATCATTATGGATGTGCTAAATATTGATATTTCAACTTTTCCTAATTTCAAAGTTCAGCTCTAAAATATTAAACTATTTTACTTTCTAGAGGTATCAATTTTATTTTTATTTGATTGAGCATTTCCTCTAGTGAATAATTTCTAAATGATCCTGAGTAACCCTGTGGGTTGAATCTGTACTCTCCAAGTACTTCCTTCATATGTAAATAAGTTCTCTTAATGTTGCTACCTGCAGCTATCTGTGGATATGCTCTGCTCCCAGGTGGGCTGCAGTGAAAAGATTTGTATGTATCCTCCTGATTCTCAGTCGTAAGAGAACAAAGAAAACCCTGACCAAATCTTGCCAAAGAAAAATTGCACTAGACCAAGTGAAACAGGCATTGAAAATGGTATTCAAGCCTATTACAATAGGGCAGTGAATCCAAACAAAGTCTGAATTCAACTCCCTTGACAGAAATGGCAGACAGGTTGTTATTCTGCAATGAGCTAGTGGAGAAGTACCAAAGGAAGTTAGGGAGAGGATGATCAATGGGATGGGTTAATGCACATTGAATTGTTCTTGAGTTTGCAAATGTTTTTCTCTGTGATAAGGCCACCTGCCTTTGCTAATCATTGCCTATAGAAATTAGGCTCCTACCTTCCTACAGACTGGAAGATAGGAGTGCTATGTTCTTTGATAACTGCATTTCAAAGAGATAGCACCCATGTATCCTTGAAGATATTCCGTAAGAGGCTTTTTTTTTTTTTTTTTTTTTTTTTTTTGAGAGAGGCTTTTTAAAGATTTACATCTCAAAAGGGCAGGGAAAGAATTTACAATTACAAGTTTACTAAAATAAATGTCCTAAGAAAAGGGAGGTCAGAGCCCAGAGTCAAGAAGACTAAATGTCTAAAATTTAGTAAAGCTGAGGGAAATGTTAAGGCTGTTTAGGTCAGTCTTACTGCTTTTAAGATGTTACTCACTACTTGTAAGTCATTTCTTCTATTTACCCTCAGCCTACCTATTAAACAATTCAGAGGCAACAGCAGCTGTTCTAACCAGATTTGGGGTTTGTTGTTTTGTTTTGTTTTGTTTTTTATTTTTTGTTTTTGCTTTTTACTAGCTCCCTTGATAGATTTTATCTCCCTTTTTTAAAGTTTTTATTTAAACTCCAGTTAGTTAAAAAGGGCACCTGGATGGCTTAAGTAGGTTAAACGTCCAACTTTACCTCAGGTCATGATCTCTTGGTTCATGGGTTGGAGCCCCGCATTGGGCTCTGTGCTGACAGCTCAGAGCCTGGGGCCTGCTTCATATCTGTGTCTCCCTCTCTTTCTGCCTTTCCCCTGCTTGTTCTCTCTCTCTCTCTCCCTCTCTCTCTCTCTCTCTCAAAAATGAATAAACAATAAAAAAATTAAATTCCAGTTAGTTAACATACAGTGTAATATTAGCTTCAGGTGTACAATATAGTGAGTCAACAATTCTGTACATTACTCATCATAAGTGTATTCTTTAATCCCCATCCCCTATTTTACCTATCCTACCACCCACCTCCATCATAACCACCAGTTCTCTATAGTTAGGAGTCTGTTTCTTGGTTTGCCTCTCTTTCTCTCTCTTTTTTCCTCATTTGTTTTGTTTCCTAAAATCCACATATGAGTGAAATCATATGGTATTTGTCTTTCTCTGACTGACTTATTTTGCTTAGTATAATATTCTCTAGCTCCAGCCATGTCTGCAAACATAGTCATGAGGGAACTATATTTATGTGCATTTCTCCTTTTCCTTTTGTGTTCTGGTCCTCATTTATTACTATAAAATCAAAATAATACCCTCTTTTTTACTGAGTTTAAGAGAGTAAAATCTGTTTTCTTTAACCCTGACCTTGTGTTTGTCATTTCAAGTAACAGGTAAGTAAGGATAAGACCTTTTAAATGCCAAATTCTCCATTTCATTCTAACTAGAATGTTAAGAATTTAATCAAAGAACCTGACCTTGTTAGCTTTGTCAGATCCCATTAGCTGACTTAGAAAGAGTTTGAGAAGGAAGTGCTATTAAACCGTGGCCCAAAAGAAGAGAAAAGTCAAAAGGTTTGTAGAAAAGGAAAAAGTTATCCTCAACTCTGCTAAGACCCCTGTCTGAAAATTAAACTGATAAAGACAGTCTAGTAGGAAAAAGAAACATCCACAATTATTAAATAAAAGTTTTATATGACATGGGAAATTTTATTAGGAAATGATGACCCAAAGAAACAAGCCTGTGTATTTTTATGCTAGGTTTGATGAACACTGGGCAATTGATTAGAAATACCATAGACTAATGAATATGCAGTAATCATAGAGAACTTGGGGAAATTTGGCAACTCGTGGTTGTTAAGATTCTTCTTGGCATTCCCTTGTCTTTGGAGATGAAGATGCACCTTTCTTCCAGGTATAGGGAGAGTACCTCCCACATGAGGGTTTTATGATCTGTTTCAGCTAGGAAGGATAAGAAGATCAGAATGACCTTCCTGCTTCTGCTATTTTCTCAAACTCCTTCCGCTTATTATATTCAATAGAACAGGTGCCATTTTAGGGGGTTGTGTTTTCCTGAGCCCCATCAGGTTGACTGCATACCATGTACTGTGATATTCCACCTGTTCTACTGTGATGTTCTACCTACTCTACACCTACTGTACTCAAGTGAACAGATAGACCTCTTTTTTTTTTTTTTAACTTGGATTACAATAGTACAGGATGGGTAGGTACAAATTGATATTTGTTCTTTCTTCCAATTCTGGGGTGCCCTATAGCGTGTGCATTTTCAGAATGGCTGAGACTGGTACTCATGGAAATGGAATCAAGAGACTAACAAACCTAATGAAGATTCAAATCCCAACCTCAGACTCCTCTTAGCTATGGTGCTCTAATCACTGGAGCTAAGTATTCCCATATACTGTGATGCATAGCACTTAGAATGAAATAGGAGGTATGGTTTTTTAAACTGGTTATAGATAAAAATCATTGGAGTGTGCTATAATTTAGATTCATGAAGTGTGCCATTTTGTTTTTGTCTCAATTATGCTTTGCTTTTTCATCTATAAAATACAAATCACATTCTCTGACTAACCTTTCTTGTAAGGTTCTTTCAGAGTTAAACAAGGTGTTTTAGTGAAAGTACACTTGAAGCTAAAGGATACAAGATATCATACTATCGATAAAATACAGGAATAAATGCAGCAGTCATAATAACCTTGTTAACCAAGAAGTTCATTTCAAGATTACAGGATTTTAGAGTTTGAATAAATTTGGGGGTAGTTTGGCCATGAATAACATCCCTGATGGTTTCTTTGTTTATTTGTGTTGAAGATAATGGACAAGAAGGAAGTTAAATGTTGTTAAAACTCACCCAGTAAGTAGAATTAAAATTTAGTTCTTTAAACTTCTAGCCCGTTTCACTTTTTATTTTTTTGCCCATTTCACTTTTCAAAGTGGTTCTGATTTACTGGGGCAGCTCATAATAATTTCTGTTTTTTAACAACCACTATTAAAGTGCTCATGTAGATTATATGCATGATTTAGTGATGAAACATAGCTTTATGAAAGAGTTTATGCTATTTTGTACTATTTGTCATCACTTCTGCTGTAAGTGTGATTTCCGATCTTCAGTTTTTTCCCTTTTGTTTCTTTGCTTTTTATTCTGATTGGCTTCTCTTGGGAATAATTGGTAGAAGGTCAGTGGTAAAATATTTACTTTTGAGTTCAGGAAGTTCACTAATTATTCACTAACTGTATCTGACATCTACAGCATTAAAAGAACATAAGAATTATGAATACAATGATAATAGCAATAACAATTAACAACTGTGGAGAGAATACATCTTGCAGGGCATCTTGCAGAGCTTTATTACATATAATTCTCCTAATATCCATGTGAAGGTGAATGTAGTAAACTCATTTCACTGATTAAGGAACAGAGACTCTGATAATTTATAGGGATTAGTGCAAATGTCACAAGTAAACCAGATATTCTGATTGGAACCTGAGCTCTTTGCAGGATTCTGTACTATTGATGTATCAATATTTCAGTGTTCTCCACTTCTCTATTTGTCCAGTGTTCTTATGTATTTTGGACTTAATCTTGAGAGGAGTAGATAGCTAGGGGAAACACAGAGCACAAGGCTACACCGAGATTATATGATTTACTGCCAATCTCTCATTTCTAAGCACCCCAAAATTGCATACTGCCTCACTGGCTTGTGCACATCTGCATAATTCTAGCTGGCTACAGAAGGCATTGACATTTAATGACTGACCTTAGTTCTGTTGACTTGAGTGGTTATGAACCAAACTTCTTACCATGCTGTATAAAGAGTTCTCAAGAGATTCCTTTCTGTCCATAGACCAGGGCTTTGCATTGAGACATGGCATAAAGATATTTTGAGTTTTCTCAGATGTGTCACAGCTGTGTCTTTTTAGGGCAACTTTGAATTTTAGACCCAGGATGAGTTCATTTGCTGGATGAAAATTACTCTGGTGCTTTTAGGACCTTAAGCAAATGCGGCCGTGCAAAGCAAACTGCATTCTTCCAATATCACCTGGGATTGTCTTTTTTAAGAACTTGATTAGAATTGCTGTGGTTAGCATGTCCTACCTTTCTATATTTTCTGCTACACTTTCCAGTAATACCTGTTTTTGGAAATAGGTATGACATTTTATCATTAACACAAACAATGTATAATTCACTTTTCTAATTGATACAGGTTGTTTATGAAATGTGATATCAACTACAACTATTCCTTGGTTTTGAAATTGTAACCACTGTGTGTGTATGTGCAGCGTGTCATAGGAAGATATAGGACAAAAAAAGCAAAGTGATAGTAAAAAAGAGGTCCAAACGTATGTACAGTACACCTTGGCCCTGATTGGAATGCCTAAAATTTACAGGACTGGCTTATGATCAGGATACTGGTGAGCTCTGGTTAAATTCAATTTTCTAATAGCCAAATTGGACTGAACTCCTTTAGATGATAAAAATGCAGATTTCCCTAATAGCTTTTTAAGTGAAATATTTCTTCACAATTGACATAATTTAGATAGTATACAGATTGTGTTTGTTTTGAAGTACATATCTAGCAAAGCTTATTTGAATGGATTATGCAGATACAGAGATAAATAAAATAAATCCTTCTCAAGAGTACTGCAAACTACCTACATATTCATGTTTTATCCTGTATAGCAAGCCATTTTTATGTGTTCGAAGCAGGGCTAGGTTTGGAGACAACAGAGCCTGGTGGAAAGGGCTTCAGGCTTTAAGTTGGAGCATCTGTGTTGAAATTCCAGCTCATCATTCACTAACTGGGTGACATTAGACAAGTAATTCAACCACCCTCAGCCTCAAACCCTCTTGAATAACATGAAAAAACAGTAGTACCACTCATAGGGCAGTTGTGGGAGTTAAATTAATTCTTATGTATAAAGCACTTAAGAATTGAATAGCTATGGCTAAAAATAGCAACTCAAGCAATGACAGATGTTGGCCAGGAAGTGGAGAAAGAGGAACCCTTTTGAACTGTTGGTGGGAATGCAAACTGGTGCCACTATGGAAAAGAGTATGGAGGTTCCCCAAAATATTAAAAATAGAACTACTCTACGACTCAGCAATTGCACTATTAGATATTTATCCAAAGGTTACAGGTATGCTGTTTCGAAGGAGCACATGTGCCTCAATGTTTATAGCAGCTCTATCAAAAATAGCCAAAGTATGGAAGGGGCACAAATGTCTATCGATAGATGAATGGTTAAAGAGGATGTGGTATATGTATACAATAGAATAATTATTTGGCAATCAAAAAGATTGAAATCTTACCATTTGCAACAATGTGGATGGAACTAGAGTGTAATATGCTAAGCAAAATAAGTCAGAGAAAGACAAATATCATGTAACTTCCCTTACATATGTAATTCAAGATAAAAAGCAGATGAACATAAGGGAAGAGAATCAAAACTAATATAAATACAGGGAGGGGACAAAACATAAGAGACTCTTAAATATGGAGAACAAACTGAGGGTTGTTGGAGGGGCCGTGGGTGGGGACTTGGGCTAAATGGGTAAGGGGTATTAAGGAGGACATTTGTTGAGATGACCACTGGGTGTTATATGTAGGGGATGAATCACTGGATTCTACTTCTGAAATCAT
Organism: Cryptoprocta ferox; assembly: GCA_028646485.1. Lineage (NCBI taxonomy): Eukaryota > Metazoa > Chordata > Mammalia > Carnivora > Eupleridae > Cryptoprocta > Cryptoprocta ferox. Next base: position 33,418,445 of record CM053575.1, on the reverse strand, counting down.
TATTGCACTATATGCTAACTAATTTGTATGTAAATTAAAAACTAAAAAAAAATAAAGAAAAAGAATTGAATAGCTATTAGTCCTTACCATTATCACATTATGATATAAAATAATGGAAGGTTCTGAATTTTCATCTTTGTTGGAAATGACTGTTTTGTGGCCTATATCCTAACATTCATTTTTGTGTACCTTCTAATTGCACTCTTTCCACCACACAACATAACTGTCATTACTCTTCTAGCTATACCGTGACCATAACTTTACAACCAAAAAGTATACATATCTTTAATCTTGGTTGTGTCTATCCATTAACATTCTCTCACCCCTTTGGATAGTGTTTTAATAGCTCTTGGCAATCTGTTATTGGAAAGCATTATTTTAACTTCTATAAAATAGTTTCTTGATGGGATGTCTGAGTGTTACACTAAATACTGTGAGTAAAGGTCTAGTAAAAGTGGCACTAAAATTTCTAAACATGTGAGATCATAATCAAACCTGAAGATGAAACTGTATATTTTCTAAATACTGTGTCTATAAAGGAAGCACACTGTTTTAAAATTAGATTATATGTTTATCATGAGGAGGTAGTGCTGACATGTAGATATTTGGATGGGAAACATCCCGTGACACATCACGGACTGTCATTAGTATCTGCCACATAGGAGAGACTTACTAAATGTAAATTTCTTTCCCAAGCAGACATGTTGTAAATGTTAAATATTTATTGATAAAATTGTATTTTTGTTTATCAAAAACTTGTGACCCACAATTAAGAGTCTGATTTGACTCAAAATTTATATTTGTTAATCTAAGGGAAAAGTTTTGAAAGCCACAGTTGATGATGGTGGTGTCAATGAAGAGGAAGATGATCATCGTCACCTTTAATACCTAAAGTTTGGCAACCGGTGTAGGAAGTTTCTTTTATATAAATTATCTCATTTAATCCTAAAAGCAATTTTTCAAGGAATGTACTTTCCTTCCCATTTTACACATGAGGAACCTGGAGCTCAAGGGTTTAAACATCTTATTCAAGGTCAGAAAGCAACTGAAATTCTAATCCAAAAGCTTTTCTACCGGTAAACCTACCACTCTGCAATAAAAATGCTCTCCATCTATTCAGTGAAGATAATTTAAGGGAAAAGTGTTTTGTCATTAACATCTTAATTTCATATTGCCAAAATAACAACTTTTAGGATTCATCCCAGAAACCCTCCAAAATAACTTTTTCAGCTTAGAAATTCTATTTATTGACAAGTTTATCTTAAAGAACTGCTGGCATGACATTAATAAGAGCCATAGGCAAACATTTAGTACAATTTACCCAACTGCACTTTTGTCCACTTATTTTTTGAGATGTCTTAAAGGATTCATTATTTGTGAGAGAAAACAATGAGGGTCTGACAAGACATTGAGACAAAATACAAAGTAAAGAGAACATCTGAAAGTAGAACCAGTTTTCCAGATATGATAACCCATAATAATGGGAGGAATTTTGTTTTGATTTTCCTTTGCTTTCTGTTATTAAAAATGTCTCTCGGGATGACTGGGTGGCTCAGCTCTGGTCATGATCTCATGGTTCGTGGGTTCAAGCCCCACGTCAGGCTCTGTGCTGACAGCTCAGACCCTGGAACCTGCTTCGGATTCTGTGTCTCCCTCTCTCTGCCCCTCCCCTGCTCATGCTTTGTGTCTCTCTCAAAAGTAAATAAACATAAAAATATCTCTATTTCTTTTACTTTTGATTTTTAATTAATGTTTTTGTCTGTGATACTCTGAAATACATAGGTGCTTTGGTCTTTTATGTTTATTTTTTAAATTTGAAACACTGGCATATAATAAGCCTCTTTCTTTGTAACTGTAGCATCTTATATTTTATGTCGCTTTAATTTGGGGAACTTGCAAACAATTTTACCACTACAGGAGATGAGCCCCTAAGTTCCCATCTGCCTTGTGGGCAACACCAATTCACAATGCACAACGGACATTCAGTCTAGAGACTTCAGATGGAAAATGGAGACCTTTCCTGCAAATGAGGCTTATAAACCATGGGATCTGGGTCTTTCCATCCTGCCTGCGGTCCATCCTCTTTCCCTCTGCTTTCCATTGGGATAGGGGAAGGGATTTTCTAGAACTTCGGGAGAGTGGGGTGAGGGAGAGAATAAGCTGCATCTCTGGCTTCTGGAGTGGACCCAACATGCATTTCGCATAAAAATACTGCCGTGCATAGTGGGCAGCCATGTAACCAGTGTAAGAAGTGCACTGGTGAGGCTTACTTTGGCTGGGCGAGCTACCTCCCTGTGTGTTTAACACTGCTACTAAGGCATAAGGAGTTACAGAAGGACAAACAGTTTACAATCTAAGTTACATTGCAGTGGTGGAAACTTCACCCACTGGGAAAAAAATGCATGTCATCATTTCAAGGACTGCATGTCATTGTCATCTTTTCCTCCATCTGCTCTTTCTCCATCATCATTGTCATCATGATCATCATCATCCTACAAATAAGTAACCCCAGCTGAGCCCTTTCAATATCCAGGCACTATTCTGAATGTCTTACATATGTGAGCTTACTTAATTGTCACAATATTTGTATGAGTTAGAAACCATTTTTACTTTTACACAGAGAGAAAGAAAGGTGAGCGATGAATAGGAGGAAGAAACTTGTGCAAGCTTTTAAATTCAAGCCAGGCCATCTGACTTCACATTGTTTCCCTGGGAAGGATATAGCTCTTAGCTGTTGAGTCTGACAGAAGTAGGTTCAAGTATTAGCTTTGGCAAATGCCAGCTTTGCCTACAGTAAGCTTCCATAGCATCTTGAGCCTTAGCTTTCTCATCTCTAAAATGGGATAAATGGTAACACATATTTGCCAGTAATATTGTTGATATTAAATAAAATATGGTAAACAATTTTGGCTTCTGGCAGTAGGAATTGCCATTCAGATATAGAAGTAATACTTCATTATTATTTTTTAATCAGAAAGAATTAAGCAAATTTAATGTTCCCTGAAGTTTAGACATTGAACATATCTTGCTGATTGATTGCTCCCTTAAATGAGAATTTTAATAGAGGTGCTTAATTAATTTAGCTAATTAACTAAACAATCCTAGATATCATTAGAAATAAAACAGGGAAGAAGTCCAGATTTGATGTTTTTAATTCCATTCTAGAGCACTTCAACAGGCTTTTATTTCTTTTGTCCTACTTCCCATATAGCGTTCTCCACCCAGTCCCATCCTTTTCTTTTTGGGTTTGAATGCTAGGAAGGAGAGGACATTTTATCTCCCTTCTCTTACCCACTCCCCACATGTACAACTGAAACCTTGAAAGTAATAACACTGAAAGCCTAACCCCTGCTAAAACATTCTTGGCAAGTCTTTGTTGGAAAATTCTTCTGGAAGATCTCTGTGGCACCCTCTTCCTGCCTTACCAACAGTATTTGATTGTGTGTTGCATTATGTTATGCTGTGATGTTGGTTAGCTCTAACTTGCAACATGACAGAGTCAATAATACCACCCGGGTATGTGATATTATGATGCTATCAAAATTGCTGAATGGAAGAACTGCAAGACAACATTTCAGGCAAGAGTTACTGAATTCCCTAGGGTAAGCATGTCTATAGATGTAGTGAATGCAAGGTCAACCTTCTGTGTTATTGTCACATATCTACCATTCAACTCAGCATACATTGGGGAAGGCTAAGGAGGTTGTGCTTTCAAGGGCATGTGCTCATTCATCACCAGTCTGTTGTTCCTGCTGAGAGACTGAACAGCTCCTAATGGGACTGATTCTCTGGAACTTTCATTTAGACAGGTTGGGAAAATCATGCAACTTTTAATATGAGCCCACGTTGAAAGTTTCTAAATAATAAGGAAAAAAAGTAAACTCTTTTCTTTAAATTTGCTGTTCCTGAAATCCTTTCTCAAACCTTAAAAATAGCATTTTTTTTTTCTGGGAACCTATTTTATGGGGATATATTTTTAGTGTCAAATATATAACTAAAAACTATTGTGAATTCTATCTGCGTTACCAACCAGACCAAAATGACTTGTTAAACTTCAGAATGGACTTAATCTTCCCAAGCCTTTTTTGTTTCATGTTATGTCACAAAATCTGTTTTTTTTCTTTTTGAATTATACTTGGCTCCAAAATGTAAATTTCCAGAAGGTCTCTTATTTATAAAACAATTTTCTCTGAGGGTTCATGTATAACAAGGGAATGTTGCTCCTATAGAATCAGCATATAATGCTTCACATCAAGGAGGTGCTGATATAAAAGAATTTCTAAAAGCAGGGGTGATTTTTAAAAATCACAACTGGCAAGGGAATATTATGTCCCTGTTCTAGTAATAGAGCTGCCTACCTCCACAGCCCAGATCCTAAATGCATTTTCAGAGCCTCTTAGATATTCCATTAAAGACACGTTTATTCTAGTCCTCTGACTGTCCTATGTTCATTAATAATAATAGTTGCAGATTTTAGAGATGTGGTATGTTCTGGGAAGAGTGTATTGAACATTTTAATGTGTTAATTTGTATTGACCATTACAACCATATTGTGGAATGTGTGTCTTTATTATTGTTGTTGCTGTTATTTTAATGAATACATAATGAGGTTTGACATGTCATCCAGAGTAACACAACTAATGAAAAAGAGATTTTTCTGGGACAATTCTTATTACTACTACAAATTGATTCCCAAAGGAGACTGAGAAAGTGCTATTTTAGGTATTATTAGAAGGAATTTACAAGAAATCAGGTAATAATAGCTTAGTATGGGATATATGCAAAATTTTCTTTGTTTATTGCTTTTTAAATACAAGGTAGGATATGAATTAGTAAAAAGAACCCAGGTTTTAGGGAAATATCTGTTTCTATCATTTAATAAATGTTCCAAGTTTGGAAATTTACTTCTCTGAGTCCATTTCCTCACCTGCAAAATGGGTTCAACAATGTCTCTCCAAAATGTTTTTACAAATACTAAATTAAAGTATATAAGAAGCAAAGTATATGGTAGAGTTTGAATAAGTGACATAATAAATGGATTTATAATGAAACTTTTGCTCTAAATGTTCAAGGTATATTGGAAGGACTTAATGATAAATGAGTATTTCTTAATCATTGAACAATAACATTGAGCAAAGACACCAAGAGGTTAGAGAAAGATATTGTGATATTGAAGCACACACCAAGTAAGTGCCACAGAGGAGACAAAGAAACGGGGCAAGTATTCACAAAGTGAGGGGGCACTGGATATACAGGACATTCAGATAAAGACTAAATATCTATTAAGACCCCATAGTTAGAAGGGTTATAGGAAGTACACCCTATCTTCATACTCTTCCATTTGTCAACATCTCTTGGTTTCACTCTCAGAAAGAATTAGCTCAGCAAACATTTATTAAGTGACTCATGTAAGCCAGCCACAGTGGTAAGAGAGTCTGGAAGCTCGCAGTCTGCAAATGTCAGAAATCATCTCTGTACGTATTTTGATCTTTGAAAATTAGAACAAGTATGTCACTGAAATTTTCTAGCCCACTGTATTCTAAACTTAGTTTGGATTTTCTCTGAAGCCGACTCAAGACAAAAATCCAAAAGTAAATAGTCAATTTGGGAAGTAGAATTAAACTGGCAGGGGCTGGAGAAGTAAGACAAACATGGAAGGTGAATAATTAAGGGTGATAGAGTTTAATCATCTTGAGTTTGGATAACATTCTAAAATCTTTGTTAGATACTGGCTGAAGCTGATTCCAAGGATCTTAATTCCATATTTCTATCTTGCGACATAAGCAAGAAGAGTGTTCCCTACAACGAAGCCCCCCAGCAAAGAAAAACAGGTAATAGGAGTTAGATGTTGGACCAACTTGCACGGATTGAGAAGATAGGGCCAACTTTATGATCTGTAACATGTATTATGTGGATGTTAATGTATAAAAAGTATTCAATGGTCAAAAATCTTTGGGGAGAAAGCTAGGTTGAACTCCAGGACTCTTCTTTTTCTGTCATTTATGAATGTTTAGCTTCAGCTTAGGAATGTACAAACATGCTGGAACTGGTTCTTACCAGTTGGTGAGTGTTGATTGTTAGATATTTAGGAATTTTGTGAATCCATTGTTAAGCTGTCACTAGCTTGAAATTGGACATTGTGGCAATACTTAGAGCACATAGATTGGCAAATATTATGAATCAGCCTTCACCATGCCCAGAGCTTGTTTAATAGCACATTGCCAAAATAGTTAAGATTTTTTTCAGACTATTTACACCATCAGCCCTTAAATTACTGGAACATTGTATGAAATCAGTGTACTATGTGGGATTTACTAATCAAACCCAACTGCTTCTTTTTATAAAGAAGAAAACGTTAAGTTCATATTGATAGTAATTTGTTCATTAAAAACAAAATTTCCATTCTATGTGGAAAGAGATAAGGCAATGTGGGCCCAAAATATGTGGTTTCCAGTTGCTTATAACCCTGTTGATAATGTTCTTATGCTATTTTTATCAATTTATCTAATGGATTTTATTCCCTTTGCTTTGTTTTCTGACACAAGATTTGGTATATAAAAGGCATCCCAGACAAATTATTTAAAAATCCTTAGTCCATCCTGAAAAGGATCTCTCTAATAAGGTCATACACATTCCTCTATAAAATCATGTATGAGTTCCTTGTAGGGTAGATGTTGGCTCAATAACAAAACAACAACAAAAATAAAACAAAAGACCCATTTAACTAATAATTTATTAAACATACTGGAATGTAAACAGACTGATTTACTATTTCTCAAAGAGTACAGACCACAAGGAGGAGAAAGGTGGTCAGGATACTTCACACTAGGTCATTACCTGGTTATAGCCTATTGTGATATCAATGCCATTGCCATTGACAAGAGATGATGTAGCCCAATGATGATACTGTTTACCTTGAAAAACAGAGCTGAGGTCAAATGAGAAATAAAAGTACTGTCATCAAATGGAATCCAAGTCACTCCTATATAATTGTGAAATGTGATTTTGCAAGAGGCTTACACTTTGCATTGTCAAGTTGGTGGATTAATTGTAAAACAGAACTTATGATAATAGAAATATAAATAAAAACAGTAATAGATATTTTGAAACCTTTTAGAGTTTATAAAGCACTTTCACTTATATGATCTCCTCTAATTGTAAATTAATAAGTTAACTCTGGAAACAGATGTCAACAATATAGGTACTATTGTCCTATTCATAAGCCCAACTACTTTTAGTAATTTTGGGGATTTAGACAGTATAAATTCTAATAATGTTTAGCTCATGTCTTTGTGAAGGTCACTAACATGTTATCTTGTATTTATTTAAGCTTCTGACTAGATTTTCAGTGTACTTGGTTCTGAAGGTTGGCAAATTCCAATACTCACATAACCTTTCCTGTAGATATTATCTGATAAAATAAGGCTTAGAAAATTTAATTCTTTTTCTGCCAATCTGTAGAATTGAAGAAACAGGTTTCAAACCCAACTTCTAACTCCAGAGCCTGATGTCACATATCCCAGTATAGATAAGATTTAGGATGCAAAGCTAAAAATCTAATACCTTGGTTTAATTAAAGTTCTTATATAGAATTACTTTTATAGTGCACACTACAGGAATAACCTTTCTGGTTCACATACTAATATAAAATTTAATTGTGTTTACTGAATAAATTAGCTTCCCCCATCAACACCATTCAACGTGAAGTTGAATTTCTACAATCCTTAACCCTTGATGTATGTAACAGTCAAATGTAACAAATTCCTGCTATCAATTGTAAAATTAAGAAAAAGCTTTCCAGTTTAAATTTTATACATGTGTATTTCAGTATAGGGTAATCAATTATATAAAGTGATCACAGCTAATATATAGCCAACTATTCAAATGAGTTTAGCACGTAAGAACATATACTTGCTCAATTAATGTTCAATGTCATTTTATATGTAAGGAGTCTCCTTCTGTTTGAACAAGTAACTTCCCACATGAAAAATACGCTGAGAAAGATTTATATGAAAAGAAATATTTTCACATGGGATTTTATTTCCTTTTTTTTTTTTTTTTTTAGTTTTCCCCTTCCCCTTGCAAAGTTTTTGAAAACACACGTATAAATTAAAAAATACAAAGGGCAGAACAAGTCTGACTAGATTTAAATGAAAGAAATAACAATAAGGGGCACCTGGGTGGCTCAGTCAGGTAACCACCTGACTTGATTTCAGCTCAGGTCATGAAACAAGCCTGGAGCGTGCTTGGGATTCTCTTCCTCCCTCTCCCTCTGCCCCTCCCTTGCATGTGTGTGCATACGCACATACATGCGCTCTCTCTCTCTCTCTCTCTCTCTCTCTCTCTTCAAAAAAAAAAAAAAAGAAAGAAAAGAAACAACAACAACAAAACACCCTGGTATTCTGAGTTATAGAAATGACCCCTTAACAAACTGTCAGTGGGCTAGAGCACTAAAAGGTGATCTTAATAGAGAGAGAATTTTTTTATGAAGGTTTCCTAGAGATACCATGTCAATTTAGAGTTACTATGGCTTAAATGAGAGAAGAAGATTTTTTAAATGATTTATAGTCATTTCATTTCATTTTGGCAAATGAACAAAGTCCTTTTGTAAAGAGAAAATACAAATCTTTAATATTTTACCCAGTATTAGCTAGTTTTCATATTAAGGAATTATGGCATAGTTTACCTGATAGAAAGTTACTTATCAAGGAGAGCTGTGTCCCAGTGTGAGTGCTATCACTTATTAAATATGTAATTCTAAAGCTGTTTCAATTTATTTTTGCCAAAATGCCAAATACAAATAAATAAGCAAATAAATTATATATTAGCTTGGGTAATTTTATTGACCTCAAGTCCTTCAAATGTGGAGTTGGGAAAGGACAGTATTAATTTTGCTTAATTGCTGAGGAAACAAACTTGTCATGTACTAACATGTCACCAGTGACCCTTAGTTAATTTCCTTTTTTAACTCTTTATTCTCTCAGGATCCTGCTCCTATTCCCATTCAGCATCTCTCCTGAACCTGCCACCTCAAATTCCCAGAATGATATAGTCAATTCTTAAGGTAGACATAGAATGAATAATGGTGGAGAAACATGTGAAAATTAGCTTTCTTCTTCTTCTTCTTCTTCTTCTTCTTCTTCTTCTTCTTCTTCTTCTCCTTCTTCTTCTTCTTCTTCTTTTCTTCTCCTCCTCCTCCTCTTCCTCTTCCTTCTCCTCTATCCTCCTGCCTCTTCCTCCCTCCTCCCTTCTTCTTCTTCCTGAAAGAGAGAGTGCATGCGTGAGCGAGGGGCAGAAGGAGGGAGAGAGAATCCCAAGCAGGCTCCACACTCAGGATGGAGCCTATTGCAGGGCTTGATCCCACAACCCTGGGATTATGACCTGAGCTGAAATCAAGAGTCAGTCGCTCAAATGACTGAGCCACCCAAGCGCCCTCAAAATGAGCTTTCTTAAAATGATGATTTAAGTAATTTTTTCTTTGTTGTTCTCTGTGAAAAGGGACAAAATACAGACTCTTTTCTTTTGCTTATGTGTGTCTGTGTACACACACATGTGTTTTTCCTACTGCGAAGTAGTTGGATTTGCTCAGTAGATGACAATGTAAACATAAATTATAATACTATAATACAATTGTGTGAATGAGAATTTGGTTCACTATTTAAAAATAATCAGTAGGTTAGGTTGGATTTTTCTTTTATATTTTTACAATAGGGAGAAGTAGCTATTAAAGGATTATCTTCTCATGATACTGCAAAAGCACAGTTGAGTCCAGAGATATGGATTTCCCCGCTAAAGTACTGAGTGCCACCATTTAATCTGCGTGTAACTGCAGAGGAGCAGTTAAATTTACATGTGTTGTATTCTGGGGAGTTGATAGCCATTTTATGTGTGAGTTTGTCCTTTCTATGAAGTCACTGGCATCCTTTGGCATCCTTTTAGTTTGTAGATTTCAGAATTTGGAACGATATTTGCAAACCTCAAGATGTCAAAGGAGAAATTTAATCAACATGCAAACACACATGCACACCAACTCAAAACACAGATCAATTTTATTTATGTATTTACTCTGATTGCTGTGCATTTTTCCTGTGCTGTATTCAGCATATTAGTTGAGCTGTATAAAATTGACATTTTTTGGGTTAAAAAGAATAAAACATTAGCAGTTTTATACGATTCAACCTTACAGATGAATTAAACAAAACTGTTTTCAGGATCAACAACAAAATATGAGCCATTCTCTCTGGATGGAATGACACAGAACCTGATTTATATAATTTGTAAAGTTTTAGGCCATTTTATTTCATTGTAAAACTGGTATTTATTTAGTTCAACAAATATTATTTAATGCTTATCATGTGCCATAACTGAGAAACACTATACCCAATATACCTGCTCTCATAAAACTTATATTCTACTTGGTGAGAGAAAAATTAATATACATACATATATATGCATCATAAAAGATGATACAGGCAAAAATGAAGCAAGAATGAGGATTTTGTGTGAGGGAGTGGATTGCAGTTAAAGATGGTGGTTTGGGGGTGCCTGGGTGGCTCAGTTGGTTAAGTGTCTGACTCTTGATCTCGGCTCAGATCATGATCTCACGATTTATGAGTTCAAGCCCCACTTTGAGCTCTGTGCTGCCAGCACGGAGCCTGCTTGGGATTCTCTCTCTCCCCCTTTCTCTCTGCCTTTCCACCTCCCCCCACTTGCTCTCTTTCTCAAATTAAATAAACTTAAAAAATATGTAAAGATGATAGTTTAGGAAGACCTCAGGAAAAAAAGTCCTGAAGAAAATGAAGGGAAAGTAATGGGAATGTCTGGGAGAAAACAATAGCCATTATGCTTTGATGGACCACATAAGATGCCAAGTGCTGCTGTGGCATATGCTTAGTGTCACTGATGTGCCACTGAACATGTTGATACAACTCCTACAGCTCTCATGGAGTCTTCTCTGTCACCTTCTCTGTGTCCCGAATCAGGAGTTCCATGTCAAACAGTACCACAGTACCACCTTCTTCTAAAAGTCACACTCATTGTTGAAATTAGAGACAATGAAGAATAGACATGAATCTCCGTTTGTCCATGTGTGTTCCAGTTTGATTTTTTAGGTTTTGGTTTGTTCTTGGGAACTCTGCTTTTCCCTTGATTACCTGGTTTCCCTTCCAGTTTTCTTACTGACTTCTAGCCCCAGTGTCTTGTGATTTTAGGCTTACCATCAGATGCAGAAGTAGTTGCCTTCCATAGATTATTTCACCGGCTTCCATAATTGTGAAAGGTTTAATGCCTAAAGTAAACTCCATATTCCTTTCTGATTTCTGATTCCCTCTGGGAAAGGCTTGTTATCCTCACAGTCTTACCTAACACAGTTAATGAAAACTTATCTTTTTGGTTGTTCAGTCCAAAATCATGGAGTTGCCTTTGATGGTTATCTTTTATGGACATCCCATAGTCTGTCATTCTGGAACTTTTAAAATATATCTAGTATGCAGCTTTTTTTTTTCTTCCTTTCTATGGCACTCTACCTAAGCCTAAACCACCATCATGTCCTTCCTGGATCAGATAAGATCCTCCATAGAAAGTGAATATAGATAAAAGAGAAGGGTTCTTCAGTTTTTCAAGGTCAGGCAATGGAGAGATCAGTGAAACACACTAAGGAAGATCCTGAAGGGTGGGAAGAAATTTACTGAATATGGGAACCTGAAAAATCACATGAAACAAAGGAACAAAAAGGTGATTCAAGAAAAAGAAAGTGATCATTTTCCATTGTTCCCCATGACTGATGAATTACTTTATTGGGAAAGTGGGCTGTAGTGTTTTATCAGAATTGCTCACTAGGATATAATAAAGAATATATGGCACACCTGTACAAAAGTATTAGGCAATGGTAGAATTTTATGAAATATATTTCTCATGCTATTTTACTAGCATAGATTATAGGGTGTTTGATGTAAAAATCAAATTTTATACAGTGAACATTTTTGTCCATATTTCTATGGGTATTTTATTGATATCAGACATCACCTTGAGAGTGTTATTTATTGAGACCACAGGTCAGTGGAAAAGCTTACAAAGAATTAAGGGGGAAAAAGTGCCTGTCTTAAAAAAGCCATCTTCAATTCCCCGTCTGCTCCTGTGCTTCAAAGCTTCATTTACTAGTAAATAAAGACCCCAATAACTCAAGCCACATGAAATATCAATAATCATTTGCCAGTTGCTCTTACATAATGGGCTGATTCCAGAGACTGAGCTTCTATTTCAAGCTCTGCAGATGAGTCAGTTAACCTCTCTTTGCCCTTAAAGATAGGGATAATTGTTCCTTGGATTGTTCCTCATTGGCACACCTCATGGAGATAATGAGTATTGGTGAGATAACATCTGCAAAGCTATTTGAATGTCACATACATGCAAAGTGAAATTAGATTCTTGCAAATTTCCAAGGATGAGGGATGAAAGGAGATTTTTTTTTTGAGGGTGTGGGGGTGTTGGTGAGAGACTAAAAGGGAGCTAAATGTTATGTTTTTGCTCAATGGAAGCAGTAAGGAAAATGGCATGCATTCTTAGAGAAATTTCTAGTGCATAGGTGATGCTTTTGCTAGGCATGTGCACATCCTAAAGATGCACATGAAGTATTCAATTGTAGGAGACCTCAGGACCTGGCTCCTTGGAAAACAACTCTCGTTCTTTTGCCATAGTTTGTGGTATAGGTCAGGAGATCGGAGGGGAGATGACCACATTAGTCAATACGAGAGAATAGTAGCAGTCTGAAATAAAGTAGTCTCAGTGTGGTAAGAAGGAAAGAACTAGAATGGACATCTTACCTTCTTCACTCTCCACATTCACTCCCTCTCCAAAGCATACCCTCTCTTTCCTCAGCTAATTGCCAGTTACCACACTGAGACTACTTTATTTCAGACTGCCACTATTCTTTCATATTGACTAATGTGGTCATCTCCCTTCTGATCTCCTGACCTACATACAGTCTTATATCTTTCTATTATATCCTCAGTATCCATGGCATTCACAGTCCTCCATGCTTGGTATCTGTTTCTTTCATTCAGTCCTATACCTTCCTCTCCCCAAATACAGTCTTCACTCCAGACATGCTGAGGTATTCAGTGCTATTTTGCATGTCTGCCTTTGAATATTTATTATTTGAAATACTTCTTCTTCTTTCTCTGTGGGGGGCAGCAGAATATAGTAGACAGGAGAAAAGGCTTTATCTTGTGTTCAAATCCAGTTTCTCTCTGCAAGACCTTGGGCAAAATTCTGAACTATTCTGTGCCTCAGTTTGTCACCTACAATGTTGAGATAATAATAGTATTTACCACATGGGTTGTCATGAGGATTAAGGGAGATAATCTTTGTAAAGCACTTAACACGTTGCCCAGAACATCACAAACAATGAGTAATTTTAGTTACTATTATAATATTTGGCCAATTCCAATTTATACATAGCATCAGTCAAAATTTGCTTACTTCTTTTCTTTAGAAACTGTCCTACCATATTTATCCCCTTAACTTTAGGAGAACAAAATATTCCCTCTTTTTCCCTAGTCTTCCACATTATAGATAATAATACTGACTAATGATTGAAATTATTTATGTATTTGCCTTGTTCACTGGACTGTACAAACATTTATTTATGTAACATTATTTATAGGTATAGATCCTGACACACAATAAGCATTTCATAAACATGTATTGAAGTTTGAGTGACAAGTGAGATCATATGGTTTCTATCATAAAAAGCCTAGAGCCCTCTTTATTCCTGGAGAATATGTATGTATGTATGTATGTATGTGGTTCTCAAAGTCTTTGTGGAAGAACTGCACTTCTTTCTTTTTCTTTCTTTCTTTCTTTCCTTCTTTCTTTCTTTTGCTTTAAAAATGTTTATTTATTTATTTTGAGAGAGAGAGAGAGAGAGAGAGAGAGAGAGAGTGCATGTGAGCAGGGGAGGGGCAGAGGAAGGGAGAGAATCCCAAGCAGGCTCTGTGCTATCAGTGCAGAGCCCGATGAGACACTCTATCCCATGAGCTGTGAGATAATGACATGAGACAAAATCAAGAGTCAGAAGCTCAACCAACTGAGCCACTCAGGCTCCCTGAACTGGACTTCTTTCTGATACATGTCAATATTCTATTTTCCTGTGTTCTGGAATGAATTTTCTATGGAGAACAGCTTTTTTCCCTTGCGTTTACCTCTAGAGAAAGTTGTCTTCCACTTTCAACTGATTTCTTCATTCACTCACAAAGCTTAAAATGGTTTGCCAACACAAAGTTTCAGATGGCTTGTGGTAGTTACAGTTTAGCATGCTCAAGAGGATTGATTCTAGTATGTTAGGAATTTCTCAACATTATTAAATGATCAAATATGAGAGCAAATTAATTACTATTTGTAAACTACATTTCCTGAACCAAAATTGATTTCTTATCTTGGGACTAGGAGATAGAATCTTTGTTATTTAAAAATATAGTTATACATTTAAAGTGGAAATATGTTCAGCTCTTCATAATTAGGCCCCTCTAATAAAAATTTCCTTATAAATGGTGTATCAATGGATCCGTATTATCATTTCTTTAATTTAACTACAACATGCTAAATTGTTGTAAATTTAAGTAAAAGAACTTCTAGTAAATTAAATATATATTTTTATTATTATATTAAGTATTATTTTTACTGTTACTAAAGGTATTTTCTATACTGGCTTTGATGAATGCTGAAAGAAATTGAAAAAAAAAAATCTCAGATGATAGCCAAAAGTTTTAATCAGGAGTTTAGCTTTAGGTGTTTTGAAGAATAGTGAATTAGATTTCCTAATACATTAATGCTTGCCTTTAGTGAAAGGTTTTAAAAATCCATCAGTAATAAGTTTTATTTGATTCAATAATGTAACTTTCCAAGCCACTGGGGACATATAAAGAAGAGTTGAGGGTAGACTGCCTCTAGAGGTTTCTTGATTCTTTTTGATCAGCCTTTAGCATCTTAAAACAGCATCATTTCTCTTAAAGTAGGAACAGATGAGTTTGTTTTTATCCTTCAAACCTCTCATTCTCCACTTAGCTCAATGAAACATTTTCCTGAATGGCTGATATATTTCTTTATCTTGTGTTTTCAAGTGTGTGGTGCTCTGTGTCTTATTAAAATAGCTTCTCAGAATGTCCTTTATGAAAACAGGGTAGTGATGCTCAATTTATATTTCAGATGAGTACCAATTAGAGCTGCAGGATAAGGTACAGATGTATTTAAATTTTTAATCCATAAATGCAATATAATGGATTATATGCCACATGGGAATGCTAAAGTCTCTACTCAGGAGTGAAGTTGGTTTATATTGGTGCATCTCTCTTATTTCCTCTCTTCTCTTTTATAAATAAATTAATGGCTTTTATGAGCACAGTAGTTCCATTTACAAATATGGTGATTGGACCACATTAGCTCTAACCTCTTTTATTTTTTTAGCTTTAACATTTCATATTTCTCTGATTGTGATATTAGATAAGGTAAAAGTTTAGATTCCATGTATGGTGGGATTAAACAGAAATGAGTGCTCTCAAGCTCTTTTAGAGCTTGATTGAGATGTGAAAAAAATCTAGTCATGCTAAACCAGGACAGGAACTCTGATAAAATGTAGTGGCACCTAAAGTATTTCTGTTTTTTATACTGGAAAAATATCTTGATCTCATTTTATACTATGTTATAGATATATTTATATATACACATACATGTGTATGATACTAAAATATTTCCATAAGGCATATGGCAATATGTCAAAAAATTGCCCCAAACCAAGATTGATTTTTTTTTGTAATTGACCCTGTGTAATGGAACATCTGGATTCTGAGTTTGCACCATCATTCGGTAATTTGGTAAGCACTGTGTCACGTGCTCTGCAAACATTAGTTATCTCCCTTAATTCTGATGACATTCACTGAGGCAGGTAGTATTACAATCTCCCCTTTCACGCAACAGGTGACATACAGACTATGTAGATGGATTTTCTGTAGTAAAGTTTTCTTTTCTTCCAGAATGGTATGTTTAAAACATTTTTTAGTATTTGATAATAATTGCATTAATATTTTAGCTAAAACTAAGAAAGAATCAATTGATTTTTAACCTCCTATCACATACTTTAGACATAGTCCTTGCCCTCAGAGATTAAATTTGGAAATATATATTTTTGGAAAAATAATTTGAGAACAATATAGCACAGAGGTTGTGTCCCATAAGTCAGACATCTGGATTTGCATTCCATCATTCATAAACCTGGTAAGTGAAACTCACCTGATGATTACTTTAATCATGTACAAAATAAGAATATTATTATTCCAATTTTATGTATTATGAATGATAAATGTTACTAATAATAACAAACTTTATCTAGAGAGTATTATGCCAAGTGAAATAAGTCAGTGAGAGACAAATACCATAATTTCACTCATATGTGGCATTTAAGAAACAAAGTAAATGAACAAAGGGGTAGAAAGAAAGTTGGAATCTAAACCAAGAAAGACTCCAACTATAGAGAACAAACTGATGGTTACCAGAAGGGAGGTGGGTGGGGGTACAGGTATTAAGGAGTGCACTTGTGATGAGCATGGTGTAATGTATGGAAGTGTTGAATCACTGTATTGTGCATCTGAAACTAATATTACACTGTATGTTAAGTAACTGGAATTTAAGTAAAAAGGAAATCTAAAGATGCCCCAAAGTATAATAATTAAGAAGAGAGAAGTATCTTTAAATACTTGGATTTCAGATTCCAACTCTGCCACTTATACCTAAATAAGGATGTCATATAAAGGCATACAATAAACCTAGTTTATAAATGAGAATCAGTCTTAGGTTAGATAGCCCAATGAAAATCATAGAGTTTACAAATACAGAGTTGGAATCTGAAACCCAAATTTCAAAAGATTGTTCTGTCTTCAAAGCCCACATACTTTCCAATTAAACTACAAAGATTAGGAATACAAAATGTTGAAGAACAAAGTCAGTTCCCCCAAATCCCTGAGGATACTGTGAGAATTTACTCTGCTCAAAAAGCCATGAAGTGAGAAAGACTGGTACTTCCTTAAGTATGGAGCAGAGGGTGAGATCTCTGTCCTCAGTGAAAAAAAGACATGGCAGTTGTGTCAAATTGTAGAGTGAAATAGAGTTAAAAAAATTGCTGTTCAGGAAATGGAATTAGCAAGTGTATCACAATTCCTTGTACTGCTTATTTTTCCTCTTCCAAGTGGAGGCCTGTCATACACTGTGTAATGTTTTCATGTAGTATGGACACATCTTCCAACTCATTTTTGCAAATGTGTAGATAATAAGATTTACTAGTGTGTTTTTTGTCCCTACTGGCAGATTACATATGCTTACTGAATTAGTGCTTTATAAAAATGGCAGACTTGGGCCACATTATGCTCCAATAAAGACATGATTAAGGCACTAGGCTAAAAAATCCCCCAAGCTCTTTGAGTGGCAGCAGCTTGGTTCTTTAAAATAGCTTTAACTCCTTTCCTCTAAATAGATTGACAAAATAGAATTAGCTGTCAGTGGGAAAATTTTCAAAAAATCTCTGCAGACGGATGCCAAGATGCATGATGTGTCTTACAGGTGGATGATGATCAGGTTCTTTTCATCAAGAAAGCAGACAACAAAAATGATTGCATCTTTAGGAAAATTCAGACAGAACAGCTTCTTTGCCTTCATGAGAATGATTAATTGAATTTATTAGCCAACTTGAAAAATATCCGGCCTCATTTCTATACCATAGCTAACGTATGAGTTTTTTAGAAATTGGCGAAGTCCTGAAAAGTCAACCTATCAAATACACTTCTGGCTTTAATAAGTAGTAGCCTACAGCTGGGAGGTGGAGCATTAAGTGGGGTCATAGTTGCTGTAGGATTTTACTCTAAATTATCTGTGTTAAAAATGTATTTTTACTTTTAATTGAGAGATAAAAGCTGGGCTTTTAAACTTTTTTTTAAGTTTATTATTTTGACAGAGAGAGAGAGACAGAGAGAGAGAGAGAGAGGAGGCAGAGGAGGGGCAGAGAGGGAGAGAGCGAATACCAAGCAGGTTCTGTGGTATCAGCTCAGAGCCCTATGCAGGGGTCAAACTCAGAAACTGTGAGATCATGATCTGAACCAAGAGTCGGATGCTCAACTGACTGAACCAACCAGGTGCCCCAAACCTGGGCCCTTAAACAATCAGTTTCTTTAAAAAGGTGTCAGAAGTTATGTAGAAATTATATAGAAAATTGAGGAAAAGTTTTACTTCGCCATTTATTTTGTTCACTCAGAAAATATTTATTGTGAGGTAGCCACATGTCATGCTCTGTGTTAGGCAATAAACTTCAGTTCTACTTATCCTTATGGTTTCAACTTAAACATTACTTTCACAGAGAAGCCTTCCTTGACCCTTGTACATGGCCTGACTATTGTAACATATTCTCATATATCTGTTCTCAATTATATATGTTATCATTATTGCTTATTTAGTGTCTGTCTTCCCAAATTGTCTGTAAGTTTATAGAGATTAGGAGCCATATATGTTCCTTTAATTATTTTAACTCCAGAGCTCATAGTAAGACCTCCTCTGTATATTTGGAAAACATTCAAAAGGCATACATGCAGACAGTGAAAAAGTGAAATAATATTACGTTTAATACCATTTTGTTAAAAAGTACAGCAGACATAGAAGACAGGCAAAACCTGGGTGTCTGGGAATTGTCAAAAGGTCTTCATGGGGGAAGTGACTTTGAGATAAGAGTTGTTGGTTTCTGGGTAGAAAAGGTGAGGGAGGTGTCACAGGAAGTGAAAGAAAAGAAAGTCTTGTAGCATAGAATGTTTGGTTAACTACAGACTGGAGCAGAGGAAGTGAGATGTAGAGTGCCTGGAAATGACTCCGGACAAGTGGTAGGATCCAGCTTTTGAAAGGCCATCCATATCACCTATGGGATTCCCAGGATGGGGTGTGTGTACATCACATATCCTTTTGGCTTTAATAAGTGCTATCCTAGAGGTGGGAGGTGGGGCATAAATATATAAATATATATTTCATTTAATAGGAAGATCTTGAGGAGGTAAGTGGGAAAATGACAAGATTCAGTTTTTGTCTCAGGAAAAACACTCCTATAGTGGATTGTGGCTGAATATCTATGTGTGCCTTCAAATAACCAAACACTATATACCTGGAATATAGGGACAGCTTAGTCACTTATGTAACTATTGGCATATATGCCCAGAAACTCTTACAGGACTCTCCATTTATAATAAAGCCTGAAGTTTAAAACTTCTCCGTTTGGAGGTTTTTATGGAAGTTTTTTTTGTTTGTATTTTATCTAGAGTGCTTTGTCAATTCACCATTTTGAATTACTTTTCACATTTTACATCTCATAGAACTTCAAACATTCATGGTATATAGTGTGATTCTAGCTGCTAATTTAATTAATACCACCTGCCTGGAAGCTAGATTTTCCCTTCTCACATTCATCAGAGACATGTTGTTGTTGTTGTTGTTGTTGTTGTTGTTGTTGTTTTTCCCCCTCACAATGACTTACAAGGCAATGGGTACTTTTTTAGTAAGCACTAATATACAAAAAATTAAGTTGTACAGTTGTTTAACATCTAGATGTTTCTATAGTAATTTTTCCACAAAGAGGCTCTTTTTTTCACTCTAAAACAAAATATGAGCAGAACATATTAGGTATAGAAAATAAGAGTGACAATTCCTTACTTCCTGTGATGAGTGTTAAATAAAAATTACACATACATTTTACTGAGTGAACAGGAAGGCTGTGTGAAACAGTCATGGTAGCCAAGAGTCAGATTAGAACTAATTTCCTCATTTGACATGTATTGAGTATTTGATAAATGCAAGGAAAATAACAGTTTGTGCCCTCAAGGAACTTTCAGCCTAGTGAGACAAAGAAGCCTATTAAAGCATGGAAACTATTGTTGTAAGTGAATGCACACAGTGGCAAGAGAACATTTGACCTGTGGACTTTAGAGAAAGTTTCATCTGGAAACTAACATACAGAAGTATCTCATTTATATTTGTTCTAGGAAGATTAATTTCATATCCATGCAGGGGAGTGCATTAGGCAGAAAAGAAATAGGAACAAGACCTGACTAAAAATGAAATGTAGGGAATTGGCAATGGCATTAGTAAAAAAATTAGGATTTAAAAATCATTTCCAAGATTACTTTGGTGAATGATTGGATAAAGTAATGTGGGAAAAGATGGAGGCAAGAACCATCTAGAGATAGCTTAAACACAGGAATGGGCAGTGTGTCATAATCCAAGACCAGAGGACATATATTAAGATGAGCAAGTGTGGGGGCACCTGAGTGTCTCAGGCCATTGAGCATCTGAATCTTGATCTCAGCTCAGGTCATGATCTCAAAGTTTGGTTCATGAGTTTGAACCCCATGTCGGACTCTGCGCTCGCAGCATGGAACCTGCTTAGGATTCTGTCTCTCCTTCTCTCTGCCCCTGCCCCTCCCCTGCTCGTGTTCTCTCTCTCTCTCTCTCTCTCTCTCTCTCACTCTCTCTCTCACTCTCTCTCTCTCTCCTCTCTCTCTCTCTCTCTGTCTCTCTCAAATAAATAAATAAATAAGCTTAAGGTTAGCAAGTCTGATGTTATGAAAGGCACAGGATAATAAGAAGATCCTAGAGGTCACCCACACCAACCTTTTTCTCAGATCTCACAATCTATTCTATGACAGAGGAGTTTTTGAAATTCAGCAATTAACATTAACTTCAGTGGAAATTCTAAGCCTAGGCAACAGATATGGACAACCAGATTTATGTCCACTTTGCAGCTCATAAATGGATTTGTAAAATAACAAATCGGTGTGTAGAGGACCTTGAAATACCTTTAAAACAGTGTTGTAGGAATAATGATTGGTAAAAAAAAATACCACTTTCTCTTTTTTAAGGAAGATACAGTCTCGAAAATCAGAAATATTTAAAAAGCAAATACAACACAGCATGTAGATTATTTTGTGTAATTGTTTTCTACTCTTGTGAGGCAGGAGATCAGTTACCAATTATTTGGCTAGTTCATCATCCTGTTGCAGTAACTGGCATTTTTTTGTGATGAGTGGAATCCACAAATGTACACATTTCCCAACACTAAACAAGTACCTGGAACATAGTACATTTTCAATAGCTACTTGTAGAACGAATGAGGGTATGTATAAATGTGTGTTTCAGTCCAGTTTTCTGGATGCTATCTGCAGACAGTTATATCAATATAATTTTCTTTTGTAATCACTGACTCATTGATTCAAGCTACTATTAACTATTTTATTAACTTCATGTTCATTTCAGGTGTCATTAAGCTTGGATCTTACCTTTATCTCCTACCTATTATCAATAACTTTATGATGTTTTTTCAGTTGAACCTGACTGGTTGGTGGCCTTCTATTTGCTACTGGCATCCTTGGAAAAACAAGACAAAACAAAACAAAACAAAACAAAACAAAACAAAACCTTCCATTGCTATCCTAAAACTTTCAAGACTATCTTCTTATACATATTCAGTTTTTTTTTAAAGCTGCCTATAAGGGTTAAAGAGCATATTTTCAGGTTTCTTGAATGGACAATATGAAAATAATTTTTTTTAAATGATAGTAAATAGGGGCATCTGGGTGGCTCAGTCGGTTAAGCATCCAACTCTTGATTTCAGCTCAAGTCATGATCTCTCAGTTCATGAGTTCAAGCCCCACGTTGGGCTCTGCTCTGACAGTGTGAAGCCTGCTTGGGATTCTCTCTCTGTCCTTCTCTCTCTACCCCTCCCCCTCACTCTCTCACTCTCAAATAAATAAATAAATATTCTCGCTCTCTCACTGTCAAAATAAATAAATAAAAATTGTAAAAAATTATAAAAAAACATGACGTTAACTACAGGTGAGTTGCAGAGATTGTAGGCCTTCCAAACAGTTTTCACTGCATAACTCATATTAAAAATAACAACATTAATACCATCAATGTCAATAGAGATATTTGAATGCTTTTGATTTAATATTAATAACAAAATAGAATGTAAATTCTGGAGTCACTTATGTTTATATCTTGTGAATTTTTTGTATGACTATTGACAGATTACTTAATATTTCACAGTTGTTTTTTTTTTCCTTTGAATAATTGGGATAAGACATGTCCTTTATAGGGTTATTATGAGGGTTGCATGCAAAAGCACTGTGCAGAGTGACACACACGGTGTGGAATGGAGCAGACCCTCAGTGGATATTATTTCTCTGTTGAAAGATTATTTCCTCTACTATAGAAATCTGAAGTCAAATTTTTGGTTTTCTTTCTTTTTGTTTCTGTCATCTGATAATCTTTAACACTGACCCCCATTTTCCTCCTATCCTAATTTGAATGGAGCCTAAGAAGTGTCTGTCACTGTTTTTAGCCTTCTGAGCAGCATATATGTCAGACATTTGCATACCATTCTTATTTAGGTTTCTGCCTTGCATATTTTTTCTCATATCCTTTTATGACATATTCTCATCACAGGAGTGGGTGTATTTGTGTGCATGTATGTGCATATTATGTGAAAGGCTTTCTATTTTTTCCCTGTATTTTTTAAACAACTTTGTTGAGGCATAATTGATGCACAAATAATTGCACATATATAATATGTATAATTTTATTAAACCATTTCCACCATCAAAGTAACAGACACATCCATCACCTTTCTAAGTTTCCTTGTGACTACCCCTTTATGGTAGTAAGATCATTTAACATGATATCTACCTCTGATATTTCCAAGTACAGTATACAATATTGTTGATTGTAGGCACCTTGCTATACAGCAGATCCTTTAGATTTAATTCATGTGCATTGCTGAAACTGTATCCCCACTCATTGATCAACGACTCCTCATTTCTCCCTTGACCCACAGCCCCTTGTAACCACTGTTTCTACTCTCTGCTTCCGTGAGTTTGATTACATTAAATGCCTTATATAAGTAGACTCATCTAGTATTTGTCTTTCTGGGACTGGCTTATATCACTTATCAAAATGCCCTTAAGTTTCATCCATGTTGTTGCAAATGGCAGAATTTCTTTTTTTTTTTTAATGGTGAATAATATCCCATTGAATGTATATACCACTGTTTTCTTTTATCTATCCATTCATCTATCCATGACCAAGTTATTTCTACAACTTGGCTATTATGAATAGTACTGAAATGATCAATCATGGGAATGCAGATATCTCCTTGAGATCCTGACTTCTAATTATTTTGTATATATATCCACATTGGGATTGCTGGACCATATGGTGCTTCTAATTTTAATTTTGT
The DNA here is from genome assembly GCA_028646485.1 of Cryptoprocta ferox. NCBI lineage: Eukaryota > Metazoa > Chordata > Mammalia > Carnivora > Eupleridae > Cryptoprocta > Cryptoprocta ferox. The sequence continues at coordinate 33,395,134 of CM053575.1, read as the reverse complement.
GAAGAACATCCATACTGTCATAGCAATTACACCATTTTACATTCCTACTAGTAGTGTAGAAGAGTTCCACATTTTCTACATTCTCACCAATATTTGTTATCTTTTGTTTGTTTATATTTGGTAACAGCCACCCTAGCTGGTGTGAGTGATAGCTCATTGTGGTTTTGATTTGCATTTCACTGATGATTAGTGATGTTGACAACCGTTGCATATAACTATTGATCACTTAACTTGTATGTCTTATTTGGGGGGGGGGAATGTCTATTCAAGTCCATTGCTAAATTTTAAATTGGATTATTTGCTTCTCTGACTTTAAGTTCTTTATAGATTTTGGATATTAACCCTTTATCACATATATGGCTTGCAAATTCTGTTCTTCCCCTTCGTTAATTTTTTTTTCATTCTGTTTCCTTTGCTGTGCAGAACTACAGTATCTAAAACAATATGGCACTGGTATAAAGACAGACATAGCCCAAGGGAACAGAGTAGAGAGCCCAGAATGAACACTATACACAGTCAAGTGATGTTCAACAAGAGAGCAAGAATACATGATGGGAAAAAAAGACAGTCTCTTCCACAAATAAAATTGGGAAAACTAGATATCCGCCTGCAAAATAATAAAATTAGACCTCTACCTACACCATACACAAAAAGAAACTCAAAATGGATGAAAGACTCAAATGTAAGACACAACAGTGTAAAACTCCTATTAAGAAATCATAGGGGAAAACATCTTGGCATTGGTCTTGACAATGATTTCTTGCATATGGCATGGAAAGCATAAGCAACAAAAGCAAAAATATACAAGTGGGACTACATCAAAGTAAAAGACATTCTTTAAATGACATTTCACTCAAGAGTATTAGATTTAGGTACTATTACCAGAGTATCTCTTTATGGGTTTCCCATTCTTTGTGTTGGTTATTGTTCTGAGTCCCACAAAGTGGCTGATACTGCACTGTTGCCTTCTCTTCACTAGTGGCTCTTATTCAATGGATGCCAATTTTGTTAAGGGTCTTAGCATGTCTACCTCCATGATCCATTACTACCTAGTGATGGGTTTAAATCTGGGGTGCTACTGGTCCATATCACTGCTTTTTCATTTTGAGAAACAAATTGGTAAAGATTAAAAAAATAAATTCCTATATTTGGGTGAATGAGGTTTTTAGTAGCTTTAAGATTGTTGGTTTGCCTTTAATTATTATTTTCCTGTATGTTGACTTTAAAATTTATGTTACAAAATCCTTATCTTCCCTTTTATTTTCTTTAAGTGAAGAAAACTTGAAATATTTGTCATTAGTTGTACAGATATGGTCACAATCATACATTTATTCAACAAGTATTTTTTTGTGTCAAGAACTCTTCTAGAGTTAGAAAAACAGTGAATAGCCAAACCATATCCTTGTAACCTTGGGCCTTATCTTGGGGCATGGATTTCAGGTAGAAATAAATGCTGTGAAGTTAATATAGCCAGGTTATATGATACAGGGTAATCAATGGGACCATTTGTCATAGTAGGTTTCTCTATGCTACAACATTTTAGCTGAATCCTAAATAATGAGAAGGAAACAGCCATATGACAATTTGGGTAGGGCATGAGTGTTCACAGGAAGAATTAAAAGAAAATTTAAAGGTGCTGGAATTGCAACAGTCATAGTGTGTTTTAGGAATACCTTTATAACTAAAGAGTAGTTGTTAGAAAGGTAGTTTGAAGATGATGAGTTCAGAGAGGTGGAAAAGATTTGTGTCATACAGGATCTTACATGCCATAGAAAAAAGAAACATTTTAACTTATATTAAATGTAAAATGAAATATTATAGATTTTTAAGTAGTCTTCTAGTAAAACCAGAGGACTGGTTTCTTTTTGGTTTGTTAAAAATCAAAATGATTATACCCATTTGTGAAGAATAATTTATAATGGGTCAGTAGCAGAAGCAGTAGGTCCAACTTGGTGACCTCTGCAATATTCCAAGTGAAGAGGACAATAATTTAGGCTATGTTAGCAATAGTGAAGATGGAGAGAATTGTTCATATGCTAGATAAAGAGACTATAGTAGTTACTGAAGGTATAGGGGGATGTTTAGACAGATACAAATCAATGATTTATCCTAAGTTTTGGGGCTGAGTAAATGAGTAGTACCATTTACTGTGATAGAGAAGACTTGGATGTTTTTTTGTTTGTTTGTTTTGTTTTTAGGTTTTTGTTTTTTTCAGAGAAGACATGTAATATTTGAGAAAGTGTCCTTGAAAACAACTTAGAAGATCTGAGTTGTGGTTACTTTTTCTTAAGAAATAGTATCCTAAGAAATAAGTCACAAAATAACACTGATCTTACTTTAAGTAGAGCTACTTCCAACTCTAAAGTCTTATAGTATGATGAAAATTAAATAAATTACAATCTCCTTCAAAAGCTCTAAATATATTTTTATATAATTATCTGATTCTTAGAGATTTTAGAAAATGCTTTTTATGATGTTCCAATATATGAAGTTTGTGCTTTTGAACATGTTATTATGTATTCATAACAATGTCATAATGAACAATAAATCATCTTTAATTATTGATTATAATACTAACAAGTGTTTTACATTTTTATGCCAAAATGAAAATTTGTTTATTATTTTGTTTAATGAAAATATAAGCTTTATATTTCATGTCAGTTTTATCCAGTGAACAGTGTTAAATTTGATACTTGAAAAGACACACACACATACATGTGGAATCATGTGTAAAGCTACATACACAAACACATAGAGTTCAGTGCAGAATATTTTATCTGGAGTAGTCTGTCTAAAACGTTGTGTAATACTTTCGTGGATTCTAATGTGGATTCTGGTTTAAAAACTTAGAATGAAATGTTTCTATTAAATATTTCTATTAAATAAATCAAAGTATGAAAAAAGTTTATATTCCCTTTACATCCTCACCTCATTAAGGGCAGTAGCTTAGTGGGACCATTTGTATTGTGCTAGTTCCTCAAGATCACCCTGATAGCTCCAACAACGTCCCCAAAATGATAACCCAATCACATTGTACTCAGCTTTCCTCTCGTCCTTATGGTCTCCTCTCCTGATCCTCACTCTCCCTGTTTTCTCACTCTGTCAGCCAGGAAACTGTATCCAGTCTGGTCTTTAGTGTCTGTGCACAGTTCCCCCTTCTAAGAGGCAGCAGACTTGACACTGTCCTTGGTACTGAAATGCCAGTCATCAGAATCATTCCACTAAAGCATAAGTAGGATCTGAAGACAGAAAAGGTAGAATCTTTTATTTTTTCAAAGAATAAACAGAAAATTTAAGAAAAAAAATTATAAATTTTCTTCAGGTGGGGGCTGAGTCTATGTTCACAAATTAAAAAAAATAATGATTTTTCCTTATCTACTTATTTCACAGAGGTCCCATAGGCTAGCCCCCCAATTTTTCTCCCTCTTCAATGGGGTCAATATTATAGAAGATTCCTACACACTTTGGAGCAGATTCCACTTTCATTATTTCTTAGAAAAATAGTTTACAGCTTACAACTTCACTGTAATTAATTACATTTTAAAAATCTCTATAACAGTTGGCTTACGGAGTGATTTAGGATTTTTTTTATCTGTCTTATTTTATCTTGGATTGTGTTACTAAGCTCTCAAGACTGGTGTTCTATAATTATGTTCTTATAGATTTTGAATGTGGTTATAGTAGTTATGTCCCTTTGAGAGTTGGGGCTGACTTAAAGGAAGAGAAAAACCAAATTGACTGTCAGTAAGTTGGAAGATTATGCTATCCCTCTGCTGTCAAAAGTCATACAGAAGACACACACTGTGATATATATAGAGCCTTCCTCAGAGTTGTAAATTCACAGCAAACTAGAAAACCTCTCCTAGGAGAGTATTAAACTCCCCTCCCCCATTTTCAGTCCTCTTCCAAATACCATCTTCAACATATGTCTGGGTGTCTTGGCAGAAACATTAAAAATAGGACAAGACAAATCAATTTGCCACTGCAATATTCATCACCTTACTCTAAACACCTACCTGACCATAAACTAAAAGGTCTGGAGTTTCACTGAAGATATTTCTGCAATGAATAGACATAATTCTTAAATAATTGAATAGTATACAGTATTTTAATGCAGTAAGAGAAAAAAATCTTTCCTAAGCAGTTAATCTTGTTTAGTGTAATATTTAAAGCAAAGAAATATAGGTAGAACTATTTTAGGTAGAACTATTGAAAACTGGGGCACCTGGGTGGCTCCCTCAGTTAAGTGTCTGACTCTGGCTCAGGTCATGATCTCGTGGTTTATGAGATTGAACCCCACATCTGGCTCTGTGCTGACAGCTCAGAGCCTGGAGCCTACCTCAGATTCTGTGTCTCCCTCTCTCTCTCTGCCCCTCCTCTGATCATGCTCTGTCTCTCTCAGTCTCTCTCAAAAATAAATAAACATAAAAAAAAGAACTATTGAAAACTGATATATCTCCACTTCTGGGCCACACAGACTTCTGATATTGATGCTTAAGTGAGTAGTCCATAATGTGCAACTCAGCATATTAAAAATATCTTGACATAAGAGGATGTCAAAATCATATGGAATTCTCCTAATACAATTTATAATGGCATTGGTTTTTCAATTAGAAGACTGATAAAAATCTCCAATAAGGATACAATTATGCAAAAGAAATACTTAGGTGGGTTTGATTACTTTTTAAGACACATGATATGTAATACTGGGTGATTAATTTATAAATTTGTGTTGTATAGCATATTCAAGTCAGGAACCTTAGATTTGTACTATTTAAACACCAGTGAGTATGAATATGCTAGGAACTGTAATTACTTGTCAGAGCAGAGTGAGTCAGAACTCACAGGTTATACTGAGAAAAAACAAGGTAGATTTCTACCTTCTTGAGGACCAAGAAAACTTAAATATTTTTTTAAATTTTATTTGTAGACAAACTAAAAGGTCATGGGAAAGCTAAAATATTACTTTGTATATTATTTGTTTATTACCAACAATGGTGAGGGCAGAATTCTTGCCTACATGGCTCTTATATTCTGGCAGTGGAATCAGATCTGAAATAAATAATTTATAGCATTTTTTTCCTTAAGGAACAGCACATTCAAAGGTCTTAAAACAGGAGGGAGCATAACAGACAAAAGAACCTATAGCAGAACAGAATGGCTAGCCCAGGAAGGGTTTGGGGCCATGGTACAATTTGAGACTGATGAGGTAGGAAGGAACCAGATATGCAAGGCCTTGTAATGGTATCAAAACTGTCTCTGAGGATAGAATCTGGGTCTCTGCATATATAGCAAAAAAATCCAGTGGTTCTTATCTATATTAATTTATTAGTCTATGTTTAGTCCATAGCCAGAGACTAGGCCTATGGACAATCCTTAGTGACTATCTTTAAAACCCAAACCCAAACCCAGGCTTTGTGGATAACCCATCAATATGAGGTACAGTCAGAGAAGGATGGAAATGGATGCCCACACTTTAAACTAGAGGGATCCACAGGGATCCATACATGAGACAGGACCAAATTAAATGACATTTAAAGTATGCTATAGGTCTGCAACTTATAGGTGTTAATACCCTAGTTCCACAAATTTTAGGAGAGTTAAAAGAAAAAAAGGAAGAAACAAAAGAAAATTGAAAAGAATTAAAGAAGGAAAAGTTAGGATGATAGATGTGTGATGTCCTCATGATTTAAGTAAAGAAGGCAAAGGGATAATACTTGAGCACAAGACTAGATTCTAATCTTTTCACCTCTGCCTTTCTACCAGGTCATGTTTACTTTTCAATCTCTTTTTCAACAGTGAAAGGGCATTTGGATCAAAATGCATAAACATTATGGAATGATTGATTTGTTTTTAATATTCAAGACCATAAGCAGCCTAGAGTCTGCTTCGGGTAATTTAAGGTATTTTTAAAATGGCCTTTTTAGAAGTTTACTATGTTTACTACCCCATTGGACATATAAAAATTCACCATTGAGAGAGATTTAGAATGGGAAAATATAATCTAATTCAGAATTAGTAATTGGAAAAACAATATGATATCCCTGTCAGTTATTGATCTCCTGCCCTGCAGATACTTTTCACAATAACCATCGCTGTGGCAGAAAAATTTGTCTTCTGATACTGCAATTCTTCCTTAGTAGATTGATATATTTTTAAAAGCTTCTGAAAGTGTCATAATCTGAATGAATGAAAAAGCAAAATTCAAAACTGTGATATCTCAGTCAAGCCAGCATTTGTTTTCCCTAAACCAGAGGTAGAGGAGAGGCAGCTGCCAAGAAACCTTCAAGCTGGGCTGGAAACATTGTGGGTAGGCATCAGAGTCAAGAGAACCATAAAGGAGTCAATTTGCTTTTAGCTTCATTTTAGTTTACCATGTGTTGTCTTTTACTTAAGATTTATACAGAGCCACAAGTAGGAGGGAAATGGAATTCTGAGATCCTGTAGGTAGGACAGACAATGAGTGGCCCTGGGTTCCAACAGCTAATCATAGGGAAAGAACAAGGATGTTGACAGGTCCTCCTGTGTCTTTTAGAGAAAGAGACTCTGGCATGATGAAGCCCTGTTAGTTTCCTTTTAGGACAAGCTGTCTGTTCCTGAGGGAAAAAAAAAAAGCTGCACTGCCAACGACTTTATTCCCTATGAAAAGAGAAGCCGAAGAAGGCAGATGCAGCTAAGTAATCAGCTTCAGAGAGCAAATAAAAATTAAATGAAGGAATAAAAAAGGACAGGGGATGCAAATAAGAAAGTGGAAGGGGAAGGGCTTAGAATGTTTAGCAAGACCTTAGCACAAAGGCTGGTAAAGTAAATGGAAAACTCCGGGGTAGTGAAAAAAATCTTAAAAATAGCAGGTATGAAGAAGCATGGTTCTCCTTTTATAAACAAAGGGTGTTTTTCCTTTCTTAAAACTTTTTTTAATGTTTATTTATTTTTGAGAGCGAGAGGGACAGCACAAGCTGGGGAGGTACAGAAAGAGAAGGAGACACAAAATTGGAAGCAGGCTCCAGGCTCTGAACTGTCAGCACAGAGCCCAACGTGGGCCTCAGACCCACAAACTACGAGATCATGACCTGAGCTTGGCGTAGTGGATGACACAGAGAAGACACACAGAAAATAAAAATGGCAGTAGTTACTAGAAAGCTAATTATATGTCAGATATTGTTATGAAGGGTATAAAAACATTAAATTATTCAAAATGCACAACTCTAAAAAGTAGGTACTATATATATCCCCATTTTAGAAAGGAATAAACTAGAACTTTGTGACCTGTCTAAAGTCTTGCTATTTGTAAGAAGTAAAGCTGCAAGTCAAACTCAGGAGGTTTGTTTCCAGACCTATTCTCACAACTGTTAGGCTGTTACTCTCTCACACTGAGGAAATGAAGGGCTGACCGCCTAGCACTTACCATGTTATATTGGGATCTGTTCTTTCTATATTATCTCTAGTAGTAGAAACTCCTCAGGAGCAAAACAATATCTTATTCATGTGTCTTGTGTCATTGTGGAATAAGGTCCACCTCATGGTTTGAGTTAAACTCAAAAGGTACATTGAATTGATGTGATCTGTATGGGGTCACTCCTGTAGGCATTGTTCTTGAGGAAAATTAGGATCTTAAATAAGATTCCCATCTCTGAAGATGGAATTTTGGAAAAACGTCAGAAGCTCACTTTAAGAAGCCAGAACAAGATGCACAGTACATACTCTTTAAAAGAAAGAATAGATACCATAGTACAAATCTTTAAAAAAAGAAAATTTAGGAAATAAATTAATGATCTTAACTATTCAAGAAACTTGTAATGTTAGTAATGGACTATTTCTTAAGAATAGACATAAAGAAGAGTTTAGGGGGGGCGCCTGGGTGGCTCAGTTGAGTAATCATTCAACTCTTGATTTTGGCTCATATCATGATCTCACAGTTCATGAGTTTGAGCCCTGGTCAGACTCTAAGATGACAGTGCAGAACCTGCTTGAAATTCTCTTTCCCTGTCTCTCTGCCCCTCCCTCATGCTTTCTCTATATATATATCTGTCTCTCTCTCTCTCTCTCTCTCTCTCTCAAAATAAATAAACAAACTTTAAAAAAAGAAGATTTTAGGACTAGGAGTTAAGCACAGACATGTTTTCTATGAAATTGTAGCATGTCTTTTAATGAATATAAGAATTCATTGCTATTGTGTGCACCTATTATCTTTTAAACAAAGAAAACTAGTTGTGAGAAAAGAAGGTCTTGAAAAGTGCTGGGAAAAAAAACAAAGTAAAACCATTTCTTTTCCCTTTTTTCTGTCTGGTAAAGCAGTGTCTAACATGCATCAATCCTTGGTATAATAATGTGTATATTATGTGCATGCTGGAATTCAGGATTCTGGGAAGAGATCAAGAAATGTCCAATAGAAGGTAGTCTCAATGAGGAGTGTGTCAGCATATTTATTGATACATCTCTAGTGCCTACAATAGCAGAAGGCATATATTAGATGTAAGATAAATATATGTAGAATTAATAAATGAATGCATACATAAAATATGAATGTGTCCATCCCTTAAGAGCTTTTACTTCAATAGAATTGGATATGATACAACAGAGTACTTGCTATATGTAATAGAATGAAAGAGAAATCAAATCTGTCTAGGGTAATGAAAGCCATTATTGAGGAAATGGACCTTGAGAAATGAATTTAAACAAAATATTAGGAGAAATTCCACACTAGAATTTATCAGTTGACTTGGCATGGACTTATTAAATGATCATATTATCCTCTATAATAGCCTTGACCCCCAACCAAAAGAAAAATGAAATAATAAATAGCAAGTTATTTTGCTGACTCTTAGGGAATTAATGTGTGCTTAACATAATGAAACATGTTATAATAAATATAACAGCTATTATTTTTCTAAGTAGGTGTTCCCCATTTCAAGAAAACATGCTTTGGAAATACAAAATAGAATACTTTATACCATAACTTAATTTTCTACAATTTATTATTAAGGATCTGATATTTTTTCATTCTGAAGGAGTGGAACATAACTTTGAATATGTGCAAAAATGGCAAATCATGCAAAGTCATTAGAATCCATGGCAACTAAAGATTGAAAAGTGTAGTTTGATTTAAACAAAATTCTGTATATAATTAGAAAAAATAAAATTAGAATATGTTTGTGTCTTATAAAGTGCCTTACTGTAATTTCTAAAAGTTTTGAAAATATTTACAATAATATTGTTAGAATTTAAATATAAATAAATAAAATAGAGTGAATTGGTTGTGCTTTAGTATCTTATATAATGACTATGTTTAATGGAGAGAACACTCAATTTAGAAGCCATAGATCTGTATTCCAATCCTATTTTTAGTTCTGACAAATTCTTTGGGTGATTTTTGGACTAATCACTTCACCTCCTTGGCTTCATTTACCTTAACTGTAAAAAGAAGCAGTTGAACCAGGGATCAATCCCTGAATAATATATTGTAATAAAGTGCTGTGATCTTCTGGTTATAGCCATTATCAGCAAGAGAGAAATTAATAAAATGACATAGGAAAAAAACCTAAAAGTATATATAGTTATTTAGAATACAAATAATAATAACTGAACCCTTTGTTGTAAACTGGCAAATTGTATCTAATTGGCAAATTGGAGAACTGGGAAAAACTCAGTAATGGTAGGACAAGAGAGTATTCTGAAAGGTAAATTCACGAAGTCAATGGCAGTTGGTAAAATAAAAACATCACTACTATAAAATTTCACTGAGCATAATTGGTTTCAAGTAAGGTTTATTTTGTTTGTTGAGAAAACAGTTTGTGCATTTTCACTCTTAAGGTTGTGCATCATTGCAGGAGTTCTGGAAAGGTTGAAACTCATATTCTGGTGTCCTAGTTAGACAGCCACAAGCAAAGATTCATTTCACGCTAATGCAGAGGTTCTCAAACTTGAATGTCAGTCAGAATCATTCCGGGGGCACTTTTACTTAGAGAAAGAGACAGTGGGAAAGAACAGTTCATTTCTGGGCTTTACTCCAGAACAAGTGAATCAGAATTTGTAGGTGATGGAGCTCAGATGCCAGTATTTTTTGAAAGCTTCCTCAACACTTAATTTCATCGTGCAGACAAATAGAAGAACCACTGCACACTCATGGCACCCCTCACATAGGCGTTTACTGCATTCAACAAGAATTAAATTTAGGGACAGATGACACAGCTGACCACTTCCACCAATCCTACTAGGATGGAGACAACTATTATGGTCTACCTCATTTTCTTTTTGAAGAGACACATAGGAAATGTTCTGGGTTACTATCTCATGAGGAGAAAAAGTATTTGCGTTAATAACATACATTTATGGTTCTTTAAAGTGCCACCTCTTTTATACTTAGTAAAATTTTACATTTTATTAAATGTCGGAATTTTAAAGCTACAACATACTTTTATTATCGAATTGAAATTTTCCAGTTTGCAGATAATAAAATTAAGGCTTAGAGAGAGCAAAGGGCTTGCGTATGGTAAGAGTCAAAAATTTGCAGAGATAGATCAGGATCAAAGTTTCTTAATGCCCATTTCTTTATGCATTAAACCTTTTTTCCCCTGATATTTCATACTCCTAGCACAGAAAAGCCTGAGAAATGTTACTATTATGAAGTTTGGCATTAGCAACATCAGTATCTTAAATTCCTTAATATAGAATGGATTTCTGCATATTTGGTGCCAAAGTAATGTGTATTTTATTGATGTTTATTAAGCTTCTGACTGAATGTTTACCTATTATAAAGCTTAGTAATTTACTTACTTTGGCCAAAAATACTTATATGAGTTATCAGTCAAAAAGCTATTCATAAAAATTTCACTCTGAAATTCTGAAGAAAGATAAAAAGAAATCTTAACTAGCTTATATTGCCCTCCAGATAGGAATGCAGAGACCTTGTGACACCTTCAATATCGCCATAGTTACTAACACGTACTTTGCAATCAGAATTGGGTTGAAATTTTAGGCATTCACCTTTCAAAGGGCTAGGGCTATAGTGATCACGCATGAGTTACATAGCATGGATTTTCTCAAAACCATATAGATGATGATGTTAACAATAAGTATCTGATTTAAGCATGGAGTAGGTGAAAAAATGGATAGCGGGGGTTTACCCCATTGCCAAGCGTAGAGTAACCACTCACTAAGGAGCCACTTTTGTTAATATTGTCAATAATTATCAAGCCTTCAATCTTGGTTACTCCAGATAGTATTTAAAGAAACATTAAATAGGTTGAAAATGTAGTATTTAAAAATCTGGTTTCCCAATTAGTGAAGTGAAATTGTATGAAACTTGATAGAGACCAAGGAGGTTGATGTGGTTTGTCCCAAAGTAAGGGATAGGGGATTGGAGCCTAAGGCAAAAGAGGGTGGTCATTTAGGAGGGGAGAAAGTACAGGAAATTGGAGCTTGTGTGAAATGAGGATTTCCCCTGTAGATAGGCAACAATTATAATAGGAGATTGTCCATATACAAGAGCATTGCTCAAATAATTAAATTTGTAAGTTAAAGGGAGGCAGGTTTCTTACTGTCTGAGATGGAAAAGAAGAGAACCTGTAATGTTCAATTATAGTTGAAATAGGATCATGTGTAAATGCATATATATATATATATATATAATGTACATGTTTGTAAGTATGTCCTGTTAATGTACATGTCCCCTAGCTCTACCACCCAAACAGCCTGGGATCAGTGATACACCTAAAGCTGTAGGCCGCCTAAAACCCATGGGGCACCTGGGTGGCTCAGTCGGTTAAGCATCCGACTTCAGCTCAGGTCATGATCTCACAGTCCGTGGGTTCAAACCCTATGTCAGGCTCTGTGCTGAAAGCTCAGAACCTGGAGACTGCTTCAGATCCTTGTCTCCCTCTCTCTCTGCCCCTCCCCAGCTCACTCTCTCTCTCATCTCTCTCTCTCTCTCTCTCTCTCTCTCTCAAAAATAAAATAAAGACATAAAAAAATTTAAAACCCAGATATCATATTCTAGATACTATTTTCCCATATAAAGAGTCAGGATTCCTTGTAGAAATAATTAATTATAGTGCTGAGGTAGGGGAAATGCAAGGTGAACCTAGAACACCTCATTGTACTGGTAAATAAAAAGTTGCTCAAATAATGTGTGGGGCATAGGAAAGCACACAGAAGCCTGTGTGAATAGGTCAGCTGGCCAAATGTGGGACGAATCTAGCAACAAAATAAATAATGATAGTATTTGATTATAATCCATTAAAATAATAGGAAACCATGAAAACATACTAATATGGAAAAAGGAAAAATGGAAGAGGGAGGGCAGGAGAGGAGGGAAGGGAAAGAAAAGGAGGGGATCTGAAAGACCAAGTCTTCAACCCAAAGAGACTGCTGAAATTATTGAATCAGCAAAAGGATGCTTACCAATATGTTCATGGTTGTCACATAATAGTGGCAGAATTCCCAGTATGTTTATTTTGTTTGCTATGTTTATCATACCATGAAAGGAAGGAAGGAAGGAAGGAAGGAAGGAAGGAAGGAAGGAAGGAAGAAAAGAAAGAAAGAAAGAAGGAAGGAAAGAGAAAGAGAAAGAAAGGAAGGATGGAAGGATGGATGGATGATGGGAAGTTTGAGGATTGGGACATTTACATAGTCCTGAAATCCTTCTCCCCAAAATATGTATTATTTACAAAAGAAAAAAGTAATTTTATAGCAGAGAAGCCTGGAATCAAAGCTAATATCACCATAAAGGGGCATATCAAATTCATGTGTCATTTTTTAGAAGGCAATTATAAAAACACAGCATTATCTCTGTGATCTTTCTCTCAAAGTAGTCTTTAATCTTACCAAAAGGAAATACCAGACAAGCCCAAGATACGAGACATTCTTCAAAATAACTGGTTTATAATCTTCAGAAATATTGAAGTGTTGAGATGATTGAAGGAAACTAAAGAAACCTGAAAACCCGTGCAAAATATACTTCTGGACTAGAAGGTTTTACAATGATATTACTGGGCAAATGGAAAAAAAGTTGCATGGAGTCTAAGGTTAGATGGTAATGATGCATCAGTGCTGATATTTTTTTTTTGATTCTTGTATTAAGGTTTCTTTGAAAAGATCCTTGTTAGAAAATGAACATTAAAGTATCTGTGGACATCATGTTGACCACTAACTCTCAAATGATTAAAAAAACAAACTTTTCTTTAACTCTACTTGGGATTTTTATTACCTTCCATGTCTTTCAATATAAAATTAATAATCATAATGACAGCATCAACCGTAAAAAAAAACACCAACTAATGAAAGCTTGTGAACTGATCAAGAATGGTGGGTAGAATTTAAATCCTTCCATGTCCATCCCATCTGATTTGCCTCTGTGTCCTATCCTGATAGAGAGTAGAAGATCTCTTATAATTATATATCAAAAAATCATTTTTTTGCTTTTCTTTACAGGCATAAGCATAAAAATTTCTAGTTAATTGACTTACTAAGCTCTATTAAATAAGGGGTTTATGAATGCACAAGGTTTTTGGACATAAAGGGAGACATAAAATGCATAGGTTTTAGGTCTACTTACACAAGAGGAGGTGACTCAGAATGAATTGGGTGTTGGCTAAGGCTTCTGAAGAGATAGGATGGTGTATACACCTTCCAACTGGTATTTATAGATTGTCTGAGACCCAAAAAGCTGTTAAAGAAGGCCATTTTTTAACCAAAGACCTATGAAATGAGAACAGAAGTGTGATGTTCTAAGATAATGATCAGGGCTGTGGATAAAATGCCAGGAGGACACTGCTCTACATTTTAAAAATGACCTGTGGGAAAATAATGTCTCCAACAGGAAATCACGTAACTGGAAACACAGGATGGCTTACCTCACAGTGAGTGGATTCAGGTCTTGAGGATAGAGAGAGAAAATTTTAAACTCCAGATTTGGCCAAATTGCTTCCATTATGATCATCTCAGTGTCTTTATCTATAAAATGGATGTAACTTGTGGGTCATCATTTTGAAGCTAAATGATTTGGAGTATGAATGGCTCTGCTTGAAATTTCTAGTCATATGTGCTTAAAATACAGTAATTCCCTCCACTGTTGCCCATGTTAGTACAGTGCTTTCTCATCATCTGTTCATGTTTGATCTTCACAATACCCTTTTGAGTAGTAACCTAATCTCTTCCAGATAAAGAAACTAGACTAGATACAGTTGCATGATATTTTTGTATAAGGGCAATAAAGATAATACCAGGTAATATGTATTTTTTGAACATATATGCATCAGGTATGACACTATTCCTTATATAATGCAATCCTATTTTGTATACATTATTGCCCCCATTTAACATGTGATCTAATTAAGGCTTAGAAGAAAGTTAAGTAATTTTGCTAAGATTGCATTGCTGATATATAGTAGAGCAAGATAAAACTACATCTATCTGATACCCATAATTCAAGGAATTATTACATTCTATTGGCCTTTGTGTGGAAAAATGGGCATATTGTGCTATTACTGTTCATGACAAAAATCCCTATTTTGCCATATTTACTAGTCTTATAAAATATTCATATATATTCTCATTTGTTTTATTCTTGGAGCCTCATGAGGGAGATGTGGCTCAGTTTATTTTAATTTGGTTTTTGAGATAAATTGAAACTCTGATATATTGAGTCACTTGCCCAAGATTGTAGATTAGCTGAGAGATAGTTCAAGGCTTCTGTTTCTAAACATAGGGCTCTTTCCCAAGATCTGTTCTCTCTGCATTTTGGTTATGAATACCTTGCTCACTAAGAACTCATATGCTGCATGTTTGAAAGTAGTACCAGGTATCTGGCTTTTGTTCCTAGGAAATAAGATACAAGCATTTCTGTTCACTTTTGTGGCTGATAATTTTGATTTATTTGACCATTCTGAGATTTTTTTTAAAAAGTAGTTTTCTTACAAAGTTCTTAAATTAAGCATCTTAAATGTATATTTATTTTCCACTTTCAACTTGATATAGCATCATGAGATAATACATCAGGGTTTTCTTTTGTTTTACTATTTGGGACCACTGACACTTAGAGAATGAGAGGATTTGGACCCTCTCCTTCAAAAAAAGTGTGTGTTCAAAAAGGATTACTTACAGTTTCAGGGAGTTTCCATCAAGCCTGTACTTAGATCTCAAATGAAGAAACACTTTCCTTTCACATCCCTACTACCACTACTACTAACTGTTAGTATTTAAGTCCCAGGCATTGTTCTAACTTGATATTTTGTTCTAATTTGATATTTTACACTTGATATTTCATTTTATCCTAATGATAGCCATCTGATCTAGTTACGATTACCATTCCAATTTTATATATAAGGAAATCAAGTTGTAGCTTGTATTTTAATGAATATTTTTCAAAATTATCATATCTGCATTCTGTTTATCATCATCCTTCATTTTTGTGTACATATTCTTCTAAATAGTTTATTAAAATGTTGATTCCAACTGGTCTAGAAATGATCCTCTAGAAACTCCATTTTGTGTATTTATGTGCCCTTAGGGAAAAACATCTTTATTGCAAACTTGATTTTTGATTACTAATCTGGTTTCATTGATACTATGAAATAAGGCCCATGCAAATGGATTAAATATCTTTGTTCTAATTTTTTTTATCATTTTGTGTTAAGAAACCATTTATGTTTAGAGGAGTTAAAACTTCTAGGCTGCATAGACTGAGATACTATGAAAAATGGTGCTAAATATAATCAAGCCAAGTTATGAATCATTAATGTCCCAAATTGCATGTGCTGCTGAATTTAGTACTGTAATACAATTCAATATTGATGACGAGAAAACTCCTTATGCTTTTATCTTTATGGAATTCTTTGTCACTGCTAAATGAACATTGCAAATGTTCTTGAAGACAGCCTGATGACTTATCTGTTCAAAGGTGTCTTACTGTTAAACAATTCCTTTCAAAGAATATGAATTCCCATGAAACTAACACAAAATTGAAGACATTGTATACTCCAGGGATACCTTTGTATGACAGTCAAATTATAGTTGTCTCAGTTTGTTCTTGTATGATCTTTCATGATCCAAAGGAGGGAATCAAAGTGATAGGCAGAATATAAATGGGGATAAGTCTTAACTCTTATTCTTGATACTTATAACACAGCTTAGTAATGTAATTAGAACATTTCTGGACATAAACCATGCCTTAAATCTCTGTATTAATCACTCGCTCAAAGATCATAGCATCTAACCCCTGTCATATTTTGTCACAGAGAAAGAAAAAAACTGATTCATTGTTCCTTTTTAATAATATTGATAAATTAATAAAGATAACAAATATTTCTTAATTTCATGTAACAGCACCTTGAATATGTATGGGGAGAAAAAAAGAGTGATTTCTTTTTTCAGACTGTATTTAAATAACAATCTTTTAAAAATATTTTTCTTTTTCTTTTTTATTTTGAGAGAGAGCAAGCGAGCAGAGGAGGGACAGAGAGACAGGGAGAAAGAGAATCCCAAGCAGCTTCCATGCTGCCATCATGAGCCCCATTTAGGGCTTGAACCCATGTACTGTGATATCATGACCTGAGCTGAAATCAAGAGTCAAATACTTAACCAACCGAGCTACCCAGGCTCCCCTAAATAGCAATCTTAAGAAGCCAAGAGTCCTGGCTTCTTTAAAATTAGCTTAATTAAAAAAAATAATATCCTTCATTCTTTTAATCCTCAAATATTCCTTTCCGATAATGTGTACATGTCTCAGTTTTAGGCTTAGAACAGAGTAAGGTTCATACCAGTTGAGGACAAATGCCAGTATGCTCTGAAACAGGAGCACAGCAGAAAGAGGCATAGCTTCATAGAGGAAAGATTTGAAAGAGACCCAGTGGGTTTTTGATACCAAATTATCTTTTATTCAGAGCTTTGTTCAAATTATAAAGCTCTATAAGAATCAGAAAAAAATAATATATAGGAGTAGGAAGTTATCTTACTAATTATCTAAGTCCACAGTCCTCTTTGATGAGAAAGCCCTAGATGAGTTGCCTATATGATATATACTCAACTGTGAAGCTTGTAAAAATGACCTACACTCATGCCTTTCCCTTGAATATTCTGTTTCTGGACTCTCTACTCCTGAAAAAATTTATTCAGAATATTTGGAGGTAGAGTTTAAGAATTGTATCTTTTTTTTTTAAGATCCACAGTGATTCAAATATGCAAAATTAAGGCCATAAGATTGATTCTCCCAAGTCTACACATGTATTACAAATGACAAATAAATGACAACAGAGAAAGTATATGTCCAAGGACCAGATATTTAGATCAAGTCTCATTTCATGTCCTTTTAATAACTAAGTTATCAGAGTCATTCTATCTACAAAGAGCTATAAATTTCCTAACCAAAATGTTAGGTCAACACTAGCCAAAAGGCTCAATTTTTCTGCAGGTTGATAGTAAATACAATTATACAGGTTATCTATTGCAGATTTTGTCATTGGATTTCATATGCCATTGTCTGTTTCTACTTCCTATGAGAGCAATGTAGTATACAGTAAGTAATGACTTTGGGTCAAAAAGGGTTTTTGTGTGGGGCAGATATGGTTTGTAAAAATAATTCAAAGAAAAGTGAGGCAGTAGCAGATGATATTCTACTTCTGGCCATGTGACAGATTATATTCAGTAAAATTCTTCTGCTAAATACATATAGATTTTCTTAAATTATAACACATATTTCGTTGAAATGCTTTTCAGTTTCTCAAGAGGGAAAATCAATTCCCAAGGGCAAATAAACAATTGAAACAAAATTTTTAAATGAACTTGAAGTCAAGAATATCCTTGGAGCAAATGCCACATACAAGGTTAACTGGCACATAGACAGTCTAGGCCTTGGGCCCAGCTGCAAAACTTAGTAACCCCTTGAATAAAGCTGGGATACCCAGAAGGGCTCCATTTACAGTGAAAATGTGGGCTGAAGGTGAATAAAAGGAACAGTAAGGAAATATTTCTACCTCTAAACTGTCTCTGGGTTCTAAAACATGTAATGAAAGCATGGTAATAATAACGTCTCTAAGGCTTTGCAGCACATAAAGTAAATATTAACATTGTATAAGTAAACCCAAATATGTTATCACAATGAATGTAAATGGACTAAAACATCCATTTAAAACATCTAGAATATTGTCAATTATCTTAAAAGTACAAATATATGCTATGAGTACTCAAAGACATTGAATAAAAAAGATAGAAGACAAATAGTTATAACAGTAAAACACTGACTAAAATACAGTAAAGTTGTAGTACTATATTAATATCAGACATGACTATATTTAAGACAAAAATTAACAGAGAAAATATTTAAAATTTTTTTTAATGTTTATAATTTATTTTTGAGAGGGTTAGAAAGAGAGAGAGAGGGAGAGAAAGAGAGGGAGAAGGGGAGAGAGACAAAGTGCAAATAGGGGAAGGGCAGAAAGAGAGGGAGATACAGAATCTGAAGTAGGCTCCAGGCTTCGAGCTATCAGCACAGAGCTCAACATGGGGCTCAAACTCATGAACCATGAGATCATGACCTAAGCCAAAGTTGGACACTTAACTGACTGAACCACCCAGGTGTCCCAAGAAAATCTTTATTTAATATGGAAATAGTCAGTTCCAAGGATGATGTAATGATTCTAAACATACATGAATCAGTAAAATAGCTTTATAAATTATAAAGCAGAATGGCTATTAGAGTTTGAGATACAGCACATGAGTCTAGGTGTCTAACAGGTCAATCAGAGAAAATGTCAATAAAGATAGACACTATTTTAAAAACACAGTCAACAAAGTTAATTCAATAAGCAAGTGTTGACCTTTTCACCCAAGAATTACAGAATAAAAACTGATTTTGGCTAAAATTTAAATTGGTAACCTGCCAATCATAGTCTCTGACTCTTAAGCTACAAATCAATAGCAAAAGTATATTTTTGTTCATATATAATAAACACTTCTAAATAATTCACTGGTTAGAGAAGAAATAATATGAAAATTTTAAAATATTTAACCTGAAGCATAATAAAAAGTAGTAGTGGTATAATACAGCTGTAAAAATAGTCCAAGAGAAAGTTATATTTAAAGTCTTATATTAAAAAGATTAGCTAAGGGGCACTTGGGTGACTTAGTCGGTTAAGCATCTGACTTTGGCTCAGGTCATGAACTCACAGTTCCTGAGTTCGAGTGCTGCATTGGGCTCTGTGCTGACAGCTCAGAGCCTGGAGCCTGCTTCAGATTCTGTGTCTCCCTCTCTCTGTGTCCCTCCCCCGCTCTAACTGTCTCTCTGTCTCTATCTCTCTTTCTCTCTCTCTCTCTCACACACACATTAAAAAATTTAAAAAATTAAAATAAAATAAAAAGATTAGCTAAAATATTAATAAGCCAAGCATGCAACTTAAAAAGATAGGAAAGAAAAATAAATTAAACCCGAGTAAAGAAATAATAGACAAAAAAGAAATTAGTCAAAAAGAAAGCAATAATAATAATAAACACTAATAAATTACCAAATTTAATGAAATAGATTCTGAAGTTATTGGTCAAGAAAATGACCAAAAGAATCTATATCATTAATGAGAAGGAGGATATAACTACCAATGCCACAAGATAGTAAAAATATAAAACAAGAGAATACTCTGAAAAGAATTGTATGAGAATATATTTTAATATGTAAATATGCAGATACATATAATTACCAAAAAAAGACTTAAAAAAATACAGTGAATTGATATAGTTTTTAAGAAAAAAAAACTGAACTGGTAGGGACACCTGACTAGTTCAGTTGATGGAGCGTCTGAGTCTGGATTTCAGCTCAGGTCATGATTTCCCAGTTCCTGAGATCGAGCCCTGTATCAGGTTCAGCACTGACTGAATGGGGCCTGCTGCGGATTCTCTCTTTTCCTCTCTCTGCCCCTCCCCTTCTCTCAAAATAAATAAATAAACTTAAAAAAAAGAACTGAACTGTTAGAATTCTTTCCACGGGGGGGGAAAAAGAAGCGCATTTGGTTTTAGAAGTAAGTATTATCAAAACTTATTAGAACAAATTTCTTTAATCTTACACTGGTATTCAGAACCTAAATAATAAGGGAATTCTTCCTAACAATTTTAGCATAATATTAATGTGAGAAGCATGATGGTGTTTGAAAAGAAAATTGTCGTGAGACAGCCTAATTATAATCAAACATTTCTCTATATTGAATAAAAATTTTGTCCACTACACATCTTACTCTTGAGGCTGTACAGCAGAAGATGGTGTTATCGTTGTCTCTCTAAGCCGGTTCTTTCATCTGGCATCATGGTACTGTGCCTTTCTTGGTGCAAAATCTTTTAAAAAAATTTTTTTTAATGTTCATTTATTATTAAGAGAGAGAGAGACAGAGTGTGCATGGGGGAAGGGCAGAGAGAGAGAGGGAGACACAGAATATGAAGCAAGCTCCAGGCTCTGAGCTGTCAGCACAGAGTCTGACGCAGGGCTCAAACTCACCAGCCGTGGGATCGTGACCTGATCCAAAGTCAGAGGCTTAACTGACTGAGCCACCCAGGAGCCCCTCGGTGCAAATTCTTAAGTTATTTTCTTTATATATCATGACACAGAACCTTTTTGAATTGTTGTTAATGTAAAAAAAAAATAATAATATATGTAAAACACTTAGAATGTTATCTGGCACAGTATAAGCACTTGATAAATGTGAATTGTGATTATTTACCATCTTGACTTGCATTTGGGGATGAACCCATGTAAATTTCATGAAATAGTCCTTTTATAATTTGAAGGCATTTAGCATGCCCCAGGCACCCCTCCCCCACCTTCATTCTCCCTCCATTCACTATATATTCTTCTATTTTTTTAATATTTTATTTTTATTTTTTATAAAATTTTTTAAGTTGATTTATTTATTTTGACAGAGACAGAGACAGCCCAAGTGGGGGAGGGACAGAGAGAGAGGGAGACAGAGAATCCCAAGGAGGCTCTGCACTGTCAGCTTGGAGCCCAATGCAGGGCTCGAACTCATGAAACTGTGACATCATGACCCAAGCTGAAACCAAGAGTTGGACCTTCAACCAACTGAGCTACCGCTACCTGGGTGCCCCTAAATCTTCTATTTTTAACCTAAAACTCTAGTATATTTATCAGTTCTTCATATAACCTTATATAAACCCAGTAATCTAAGGATTGCCTTCATTGGGATATACTGTACATCCAGTATTTTGAATCCAGGATTCATTCATGGGATTCAGGTGGTGTTTTACAGATGCCTAAAATGACATTCAGATTCTTAGGTGCCGATATGCATATGCTTTTTTTCTGGAGAGAGGACCAATAGGTTTCATCACATTTACCAGGATGTCTCTCACATACAAAGTCTAGAATTATTCCCAGAAAGAAGCACATTCTTCCACATACCCTGTATCTAAATTGGCTTCAGTAAATACTCTAAGGATCCTTCCTCGGTGATAATTGCTGAATACACTTTTGGGAGCCTGTCTTTAGAGAAACATCCTTTTCTGTTTTCCTGAAACTGAGTTTTCTCATCCAAGCCTTGTTCCTTCCCCAGAATGGAAAATATAATTATTTTCCTGACTGCTTTTTCATGAAATATTATAACCTACTATATTGTGAGACACTCTCTCTAAAGATAAAACTATTCTTTTCAGATAGCACAGTGGTTTCTAAGGCAACCCAAGTAGCTACTAAGACAAAGTTGTCCTTTCTTACCAGGGGAAAAAGTTTCTAAGAAGTTGCTATCACACCTAGAGAAAATGGAATATAAAATAATGTCACATTGCTCTGTAGATCTGTGTTGGCTGTCTCACTAGGAGCATTTGGAAAAATAAAAGAGCTGTTGCCAAATGTGAATAACTTTAATGATCCATATAAAGGTGGAAAATATCACAACATCCTTGCCTTTTGAATGATAATAACTGTGAACAGTGTAATCCTTCGGATAGAGGGATGTTTCTATGCAAAGCAAGATAAGGTGTAGGGTTGAGTAGTGCTGATCTGGCACTATTTGAGGGGAGGGGGCAAACAAACCATAGCAACAAAAAAATATAAAGAATTAGCAAAATCTTCCAAGCCTCATGTCTGCACCTTCCATATTTAGGGCTTCATTCTTTGACTTATTTCACCTCTGTTTTGAAATGCAATGTTCTTGGGAGATATAACACATTAGAGCTGAATGCAGTCCCAGTTCTGTGGCTTATTATAGTCTCCTGAGATATTTTGTATCTAAGTCCACTCTCAGTGCACTGGTTGGCTAGGAATGCAGTTAATGTAAACGAGCCCCAGGTGTCCTGGTTACCACACGCTTATTATCACTTTCTTTGCTTCTCCTGTTATCTCACTGCCCCCTTCTTTCCAGCTAATTATCTTCAGAAATACATAGCACAGTTGATCAATATCTACACGTGCTACTATAATTCAAAAACAACAAAGTTCATGAAGGCCTAAATTAATACTGGAAGAAGAGGAAATTGAGTCAAACAAAATGAATTACTCTTTGTCCTAAATCACTTTCTACGGAAGAAATTTAGAAATTATTTTAGAAATTAACCACATTCGATTGCATATGTTAGTTTTCTTGAACGACTTATCTCCCCCACTCATCTCATTCAGCTAACATACTTTGGCACAGAGTCGGCATTTAAGACTTTTTTTAAGTTTATTTATTTATTTTGAGAAAGAGAAAGTGAGAGAGAGCAAGTAGGAGAGGGGCAGAGAGAGACGGAGAGAGAGAGAATCCCAAGCAGGCTCTGTACTGTTAGTGTAGAGTCCGATGCAGGGCTTGAACTCAAGAACCATGAGATCATGACCTGAACTGAAATCAAGAGTTGGACACTTAACCAACTGAGTTATCCAGGAGTCCCTAAGACATTTTTTAAATGGAACAATAGGTGGGACTTAATTGGAAATATTGGGAAAGAGGGTCACTTGAGGTTAAAGATATAATAATTAAAAGAAGGCACAAATTATATTCTACAAGTTAGTGATTTTGAAAAAATAGAAACTTAGTATGGATTTTTATGAATCTCCATATTCTGAGATCTGTGTGTCACAGGCAGACAGATGTTAAATGTGCCATGTTTGTGATAGATGTAAATGAAACGTGAGGGACTTCCCACAGTGGGCGTATGAGAAGTTTGCCTTCTGACTTATTATGATGGCTCATGGTTATTCATGAAACTCAAACTTGGCATTCTTTTTTATACTGAATTACCGCATTCCTCCTGGCTAAATCATCTACAAAAATGATGTCAAATGGATCATAAACATATATATGAAAGCCAAAAAAGAGAAGAAAATATGAGTGAATATTTGTGATCATGGTTTAGCCAGTGCTTTCTTAAGTATAGCACAGAAGCATAAGTGAAAAAAGAAAAATAGATGAATTGGACTTCCTCAGAATTGCAAACGTGTTTGCTCTAAATGAAAAAAAATAGAGCAAGTGAGAAAAGAACCCATACAATGGGAGGACTATTTCAATTCATATCTAATAAAGGATTTGTATCCAGAATATATAAAGAACTCTTTCACCTCAGTAATAAGTATAAATAACTCAGTTAAAAATCAGCAAAGGATACTTATTTCCTCAAAGAAAATAAGCAAATTACCAATAAGCACATTTAAAATTTGCATTAAGGAAATGCAAATCAAAACCATATTGAGGAGGAGAATGATGTCATCCGCATGGTGAAATAAGAGTTTTCTACCATCTCTTCCAAAAAGAGTAGAGATTTAGAAAATTGTCCATGGACAAGAGTTCCTTGTGGAAGTTCACAAGTCCAGCAAAGAAGTTGTAGCACACAATTGAAGAAAAAATATCAGAGATTGGGTACATTGAAGAGGGTGAAAGAACAGTATCCCTTGATCTGCATCACCCCCCTGCCAAGCTGGGGAGCTCAGTGCCAAGAGAGATCTTCTCAGGCCATGATTTCTCCCACCAGGGAAAGCAAATGTGTGTGAGTGAGTGCTAGGCTTCCCCAACTGCGCAGGGTACTGCTAGAAAGGCCCACTTTTTTCCTAGCTCTGTACAGAATACTGAGGTGTGTTGTGTAACAGGGAGGGGAACAGATGGGAGAGTGGGAGATAGAGCTCTAGAGGGCATCAGAGAAGACTCAGATATGACTAATCACGGACTTCATCGGGGGACCTGCCCACAAGCCCCTGGGAATGCCTCACAAAAAGTTGGCTTGACTCTGCAGGCTGGGAGACACTACAAAATAGAGCATTTATGTTGACCTCAGGAAGGCAAAAGGGAGGCTGTCAGCACTTGGAGGCCTTGCAAGATCAAGAAAAGGCATACAAACTTAAGAATTCTGACATAAGAGGGAACAAGAAGTATGGGACAAGCATATTCATGGCTTTCAGAAAAAGTCTGAGAGAATTCCCAGAATCCCTAGCACAGTTGGTAGAAGGTATTTCTCTATAAACCCAGTCAGTATAGAATGGAGAGAGTGACCCCTCCTTCAAATGTGAAGGCAGCAATGAAAGACTTTAAGGAACATTAATAAATATATTAGGCAAATACTCCTGAAGGGAGAAATAGAAAACAGTACAGTATTTGTTAGGAACTCTAATACCCAACTTTCAACAAACGATAGATTATCCAGGCAGAAAATCAATAAGGAAACATTGGACTTGAATTATAATTTAGACCAAATAGACTTAACAGACATTTACTGAACATTCCATCCAGCAGCCAAAGAATGCACATTCTTCCCAAATGCACACAGAACATTCTCTAGGATAGCTCACATATTAGCTCACAAAACAAGTCTTAGCGTCTTTATGACTGAGATTGTATTAAGATGTTTTTGTGACCACAATTCTGTGAAACTAGAAATCTATAAAAGGAGAAAAACTGAAAATTTTACAAAGAAGGGTAAATTAAACAATACAAACAACCAATGGATCAAGGAAGAATTCTAAAGGAATATATATTTTTTAATCTTAGGCAAAAATGGAAACAAAACATGCCAAAACTAATGGGATGCCGCTTAACTGTGGAACCTAAAAAAGCTGTCCTTGTAGACAAAACAGAATGGTGGTTGTCAGAGGTTTAAGGGAGGGGAGATTGGGGAGATGCTGATCAAAGGATGCAAACTTCCAGTCTTAAGGAGAATATATGATCTAATATACAACATGGCAACTATAGTTAACCATACTGTAATATATAGCAACCTGAAAGTTGCTAAGAGAACTCTTGAAATCTTTTTCTTAAATCTTTATTTATTTTTGAGAGTGAGAGAGAGACAGAACATGAGCAGGGGAGGAACAGAGAGAGAGGGAGACACAGAATCTGAAGCAGGATCCAGGCTCTGAGCTGTCAGCACTCTTACGAACAGCGAATCGTAAGATCGTAATCGTAAGATCATGACCTGAGCTGAAGTCGGATGTTTAACCAACGGAGCCACTCAGGCACCCCCCCCCTTAAATGTTCTCACCATACACACACACAAAATATAATCACGTGAGGTGATGGAGGTGTTAACTTACTGTGGTAATCATTTAACAGGGGTGCCTGGGTGGCTCAGACAGTTAAGCATCTGACTTCGGCTCAGGTCATGATCTCACAGTTCATGGGTTCAAGCCCCACATCGGGCTCTGTGCTCACAGCTCAGAGCCTGGAGTCTGCTTTGGATTCTGTGTCTCCCTCTCTCTCTGCCCCTCCCCCACTCATGCTCTGTTTCTTTCTCAAAATAAATAAACATTTAAAAAAAACTAGCAATATTAACTGTATATGTATTAGGCAGGATTACCCAGAGAAACATAATAATACATAAAATCATATAAGCCAACTCCTATCTACCTATCTAGAGATATATAGATATCTATGTAGATATACCTATATTTATCCACATATATGTATAAAGGATTTATTATGGGTGTTGGCTTAGGTGATTTTGAGGCCTAGAAGTCCCAGGATCTGTAGAGACTGTCAGTGGTGTAATTGACTAAAGTAATGTCATCTGAAAACTGGTATTAGATGCTTACCAAAATTCCCAGAATTTAGGAAGTGCTTAGTAAATGTTAACTACTCCTTTTGTCCTGTTTTTGTTAATACTTACCATTTTTCCCTCATTTCCAAAGTAGAATAATCTACCTTAAATGTAAACATTCCTTGGTCCTCTTTTCTCCTCTCACATCCCCATAAGACTGTAAGTAAAGAGCTCCTCACAATACCTGGCTCACAGGAAGCATGCATATTCTCATGAGGGGTTAATTCTCTGCATAACTTCCCCATCAGGAAAGCGAATTAGACATGTTTCTTGTTGAAGCCCATAGTAGCTCTCTTATGATTCTGTTGACCATGACAACCAGCCCGAAATAAGATGTTCTAAAGGGAAACTGTTTAAGAGTTTCTTTTAGAAGCAAAGTGACATGTGCCAAATTTAATTATCCATTTTGTAACATACATAAGCCACATTTTTTTCCTGTGGAATCTATTTGAAGAAGGAGATGTGATAGAAAATGCTTATCAAATACTGAGTGCAAAGCACTGTGCTACATGCAGAGAGGAATAGAGCAAAAGGAAGCTGTGACCTCACTTTTACACACATAACCGTGCAGATAGAAGCCAGATGCATCTGTCAACATAATAAGTCACGTGATAAAATTGAAAAAGTTGTTTGGAGGTCTTGGGAAATCCAGGAAGGCTTCATAGAAATGGTGATACTTTTGTTAGGTTTTGTAGGGCTTCAATCAGTGCAGATGTGTAGAGTGTGAGGAAATAGAGAAATACAACCATAGTGCCTGAGCAATACCCAGATTAATTAGGAAACGAGATTGTTAAAACTCTCAGGAGTTTGGTGGTAGAGGAGTCTGAGATAGACACTGTTAACTACTTTATTTTTTTACTTTTTTTGTCCATAGCAAATATTTGGTAAATGATGATTTTTAAAATTTAAAGAAGGCACAATTAAAAAGAAATCTAGAAATTATACATCTCATTCCACAAGGTCAAGAGAATTACTGGAAAAAGTATGGTAAAAACATTTAGTGTGAATGAGGGGGAACCTGTTAAAAGAGTCAGTTAAGGAGACAATGAAGGCTAGCAGCAGGGGAGGTGGCTCTGGAT
Source organism: Cryptoprocta ferox (assembly GCA_028646485.1). NCBI lineage: Eukaryota > Metazoa > Chordata > Mammalia > Carnivora > Eupleridae > Cryptoprocta > Cryptoprocta ferox. The sequence goes on along the minus strand of CM053575.1, from coordinate 33,368,069 downwards.
AATTCCAGGGACAGAGTATTGAACCATGCTACACCTGCTATACCCCACAGCTGGTGCTGGATGGGCATATCAGGGACATTGAGAGGGACAGATAAAGAGTAAGCAAATGATTTGGGGTCTTTAGATTTTAATTCTTAAAAATCATTATTTAAGGATAGACTGTATATTGTTTTGAAAGGCTATTCCTTCCTCCTATTGTTGCCTCAAAGTGTTTCCCCCTTTTCTCATTCACTTTCCCTAATCAAGCCTCACATTTCAGATAACTTCTTATTCCCGGAGCCATTCCTGTCCATGTTGCAAACTTCTCTAAGTTTCCTTCTGGTTCTCTCTTCTTCATGTTTAGTTATAGCCTCCATGCTGGCCTGAGTTAAAGGTCGAGGCTTCCTGCTTGCTCAAGTGAGATTAGACATCAGTTAGGTAATAATTGGATTACATATGCCCCAGGGAGAGAGAGAGAGAGAAAGAAAGAGAGAGAGAGAGAGAGAGAGAGAGAGAGGAAGAGGGAGGGAGAGAAACAGAGAGAGAAACCCAACAACTGCGACTTTCAAAGTAAAATGTAAATATTAATTTTTGAGACACCTTCCCAGCCTCCTAGAAATGCCAATTCTCCTTCCTCTGGCTTCTGTAAAACCTAGCTGATTTCAATAACTAGCATTTTCCATGTCAGTAGCATAGCTTGTTCAATCTATATCTTTATTTCTCAAGGTATTGTATATTGAAGGCAGGTGGCAGTCCTCATTCATATCTCAGTTGCAATCAGAAAGTCTGGTATATAGCAGAATCTCTGTAAATGCTGGAATTGGGTAGAATTAAAGGCAGCTTGAGGCACAATCTATCTGGGTATTCCAGACATATCATCTCTTTAGGGAAATTTTCCTTATAGTTGCTTTTAGAATTGTTAAGACATCAGTGATAGGAAGAGACATTGGATATCCCAAGTAAAAGTAGAAAATCACATTGAGAAGTTGCTCATCAGTTAGAGAAGAATGAGAGAACTATGTCTCCTCTTAAAAGATAATAGCATCCTAGACTCAGTGAGCGTCATTCCTGGTGAGACAGCCAAGCAGAAGCCAGAGATAATAATCCAAATGGTGTGGAGTGATAAATTAAGTACAACCAGGTGAGACCTGATAGAAAGAGCACCTAAGTAGAATTATCTGACAAGTCATGTAAGCATGATCCAGGAGATACTAATCTCAGATGGGAATGACCTGGGAACCCCTAAAAAAGGGCAGGAGAGCTTGTATTGCTGTTATAAAGCACATGATCTTGTGAACAGAGTCTTTCCTGGGTTTTGTGATTGCCGTTGGTGAGTACAAAGTGGACCTGGACGTTATGGGAACAAACTTTGTCAGTTTCTGGCTTTAGCTCCAACCAAACCCATTTTACAATTAGCGTCTTATTCTCCCATGTGGGGGAGTTTTCTTTTGGTTGTAGTCTTAATGCCTCCTTCCTCAGCCATCTGTTTACAGGAGCCGAGGGAGGCGAGACCCTTCTGCTGTCTGTCTTCTTGTACAATCCCCAGACCAAACGTTTTTCTGCCAGAATTTTGAATGCTTATAGAATATTTTGGAGGGCCCATTAATAGTATCTGCAGTATAATCTTGGTTATTGTTTCTCTACCAAGCCTGCCTGTTTTCTAATAGTATCATAAGGCTAGACATCATAATACTTCCAGTGGAACTCAGGCTCCCATGAAAAGCCTTTCCGACAAATAAAATCAAGATTGAAGTAGTGCCCAGAGGGGATAAATTATGTTTGACAGCACAATATAGATGATAGGTAGTTAGAAAGATAGATAGATGATAGATAATTTATACTCACACACACACACACACATATATACACATACATACACAAACACATATTTTACATATCTTGTAAAATAGCAAGTTTCTGTTTCTGTTACTTGCAAGTAACCTGTCTTTTAAAGGTGTGATTCCCTGGTTTTGGAGTAAAGACTTGAGTGAAGGAAGTTGCAGTAAATCCCCCCAAAGTATCCTAAATTCTCTGTGCTTTTGATGCTGCTGTCTCAAAATTTACCCAAGAAATGTGATCTGTTTTTATATTTGTCACTGACTAGCAATTGCACAAAAGTCTTAAGGGAATTCTCTTGCTAACATATTTTATTGAAAACAAAGATTCATTTCATTGGAGTCTTTATCTTGATCATTTTCTTGGTAAGAAAATGGCTGTTGTTCTCTACTGGTCTCTCAGAGTACAATCTAAATGTAAGAGAAACAGTGAAGAGATAAATTAGCCATGAGTTAAAGGTCTATTTATTCAGTTATCCATCTCTTCTGGTTTCATGTTTTATATTATTATAAGATACTGAATAATGAATGACATTTCGATGGTGCTTTTTTCCTTATGTTATTCCTAGGTTCATTCTTAAGAAATAGTAACACTGGGGGTTCCTGGGTGGCTCAGTCGGCTAAGCGTTGGACTCTTGGTTTTGGCTCATGTCATGATCTTATGATTTGTGAGTTCAAGCCCCTTGTCGGCCTCTGTGCTTACAGCATGGAGACTGCTTGGGATTCTCTGTCTTACTGCCTCTCTCTGCCTCTCCCCTGCTCACACTCTCTCCTCTCAAAATAAATAAACTTAAAAAAAAAGAAAAAAAGAAATGGTAACACTGAATTACAATTTAATATGAATCTCAAGATAAATATATTATCAAACTATTTCCCAAAGGGGTTATGCATATTAGTTTCTTTTTAGTAGTAGTTAAAAATACCCCTTCATTATAGTTTCACTTTCCTTCTCTTACTAAGTGCTTCAGATTCTCTTTACATAAAAATAAGTTTGATATATAAAAATGTTATGTTATAAATTTGAATTATGCTGATTACTAATGATGTTGTCAACCACCATAAATCCTTCTGTGAAAATGGTTGATTAATGACTGTAAGTCACTAATATAATGTTCCTTTTTATTTGGCTATAATTAGTCTCTTGAAATTTTGTCATCTGCCCTATCAATCTGCCAGCATCGATCAGTCATCATGTATACCTGATACCAGAAACCACTCATTCTGTAAGCTGTGCTGTTAGCCTGAATTTATCCCCTCTGGGCACTCAGTCTTGATTTTAATTGTCAGAAAGGCTCTTCAAGGGAGCCTGGCTTCCACCTGAAATACCACAACCTTTAGTCTGTTCCTTCAGTCTCATCAGGCTCTTTTTATATCAGTTTCAGAGATGTCCGACATCAAAAAACAATGCTTCTCAAATTTACTTAAATCTCAGAATTCTTTGTGATGTTATCACTATTACTCTTTCAAAGAGCTTGCATTCCTTAGAACACACATTAAGAATTCTTTAACAGCATCTGGAGAAATTATTTAATGCAGAACTTTATGCAGTTAATGGGAACATTTTTTTTGAGAATAACTGACCTACATTCTGGGGTGAGCTTTATGTATAATGTGCCATGGGGTTACTTTAGGAAGTAACTTTCCCCAACTAAAATGATACACGGGTCCTCTTATAATTATCTTTTCATTCCTAATCTTACCTTACTAAGGAAGTGATGGAAACTGAGACTCCACCTCCTCCTCTTTTTCCCTTTCCTTACCCCAGGTCCCCTCTTCCCTCTCCTGCACCATTTCCCTCTTTGTTACAATAAATGTCCAGGTGGTTCTGATCCCTTTTCATGTGTTCAGACACTTAATCTTTCTCTACATCTGCACTGGGCTATCAACTTATGGTAGTTATCGTTTAGAGGCTTTCATGGTGTTTATTTACAATTACTGAAAATTCACCTTATATACTAGTGCTAGCCTAATTCCACAGCATTCTGAAGGAGGTTTGTTTCTTCTAATACGCCTTTCACAGTGTTTGCTACTAATTATGGGTACTTGTATCCATCTGGAGTGATTTCATGCAATATTTGCTGCAGACTCAGCTGTTCTCCCCAATCTGTGTGCTTTCCCTGCCCTGGCTGTGGCAGTTCAGTAGTGCATCTTTTATACCATTTAAAGAGATGAAAACATTTTACAAGATTAAAAAGCATATTTAAAGTGTCAATTACTGACCAATTCTTCCCAGACCCTTTCTTCCTGCATGGTTTGATCCCGATTTTATACTCACCAAAATGAAGGAAAATTTAAGCATATGGAACCAGTAGAAGCACATAGGGATTTTTTTCAATCAACCAGCAGACTCCATGTTTTAGGAGAATCCTACACTCTATGAGTTTTGGTTTATGCATTAGACTCAGTGACATAAGAACGTGTGGCATATGCAAAATTGCATTTTTTATATTTACAAAGCACTCACACATCCATTGCTTCCTTTTATTCTCACACTAACATAGTGAAAAGGGAGGAATAATTACAAACGGAGAAACCAAGGTTTAGAAATGCCATGGTGACAGCTTGTAAATGTGTGACCCAGGACTAAAACATGTCTGATAAATTCTGTTCCAAGCTTTTTTCCCTCTTTAACACTCTATCAAATAAAAAGTGAAAAAGTCTCAGTTTTGATGGTAAGGACAGTAGTATTAGAAGACTTTCCCCCTTGTTCTTGTCTCATCAGCCAGGTACAGGTGCACACCGCATGAGCAGATGGAAATGCAATGAAGACAGATGTGATGACAGTTCACGCACAGACTTGATGCTTTAAAACCCCAGTACTAGTCTGAAAGCACAGCTCACAACAGCCATAGCACAAGAAGAATCAGATGTGGGCACAAGATTTGTACAAGCTGCAGGTCTCTACAAATATTGAAAGTGAAATGGCACAAGTGATTTTGTAATCCTATATCTATTCGTAACTCCTTCAGGTAGTGCATACTTTTTGGCATTGTTGAACGTAATTAGAAGAAAATAAGCGTAAATGCAGGATTTTTGATCATTTGTACACTCTAAGTCCAGCATAAGATAAGTCAGAATGATAGAGTAACTAAATCTTTGGTCTTCAGAATGTGAGTTGTATCCTTATTATGTGAAGAGCCAAGGTTCGGGCTTTGGCCAGTCATTTAGTATTACTTCCCTTCCTCTTCCCTCAGGAAAAAAGCCTTTGGCTTTAGCATATTACTTTTAACATTAAAAATTGCTAAGTAGTCCTTCTAGTTGGAATAAATTGCAGACACGGAGGGCAAGTGTATCAAAGTGAACATCCTCATGGGTCAAATGCAGCAAAGCTGAAGCCACCTTGGGGTCATGCTTGGGGTCATGATCTCAACCTCTTTATTATTTGGGAGACAGTTGCCAGAAGGTGAAGTCTAGCGCAGGCCTGTGCTCAGGTAAAGACCTTAGCCCACCCATGTCTCTTAAGAGATGTGTGGCATTGGGCAAGACGTTTGACCTCTCTGAGTGTCAGATAAGTTTACTTGTATGTTAAATAGGAACACTACATCTTGCTAGCTACCTTACAGGGTTGCTAAGAACCATGTATAAGAGAATAACTGAAAGTTTACCTGTTTTTAGTGGTACTATATATCTTTTTCCTGTAACATTTGAGCTCTACCACCTGCCAGAGATTAAGAAGTATAGAAGGACCAAAATGCAGATGTTGCAGAAGGACATTAGCAATGGACGGGCATAATATAAGAGAGAAAGATCCCCCCCAAATTAAAATCTAGCCATTTCTTCTCCTTACTCTGCAGTGGTTTTAAAGTTTAATGTATATAAGACTCTTCTGGGGGCAGTGCTAAAATATAGGTTCTCTCCTGTTTCCAGAGACTCTGATTCACCAAGTCTGGGCAGGAACCAGCATTCTGATTTAGTATTAAATACCTTAGGTAATTCTGAAGGTGATTTGAGTACTCCAGTGTGAGAAATCTGAAATAAACCCTTTATCTCAGGTGCTTTCTCACCAGATCGATCACAAGTGTCTTGGGAACAAGGACCAAAATTCATAATTTTCTACAGACTTATAAAGTATGGGGCAGATAGTTGGTGGACTAATGCTTTCAGCTGAAGAAGGAGCTTCTCATGTGTTCTGCTAATTAACCAGGCATGTGGCAAAGGTCGGCAGTTCTCTAACAGCTTCTTCTCTGTTCTGAAACAATAGTCCACTTTCATTTAAGCAAATTAACATCTAGAATAAACATTTTCCAGCCTCCTTTACAGCTGGCTGGTGTCATGTGCCTAATTTCTGTTCACCGTTCTATACAGAGAAGAGATGTGGACACCTTTCAGATTGTATCCGTAAAGAAAAACATTTGCCCTCCTCTTTGTCTTTCCCCCTTCCTTGATGGGGAAAAGGAAGATATGGAGGTGAGGACCAAACAGGCAAGGATGACACCAGGAAGGATGACAGCAGCAAATGAGAGAGAATCTGGCTCTTAACACCTTGAAGGAATGGAGTCACAACACTTTGACTTTTATGTCAGAAATGTCAGAGAAAGAAACTTCTATCTTGCTTAAGATTCTACCATTCTATATCTCTTTCACACAGAACTAAACCCAGTTTGTTCTAACTCATAAAAGTATCAAGTGCACACCCAGGATGAGGCCAATGCAATATTATCATGTGAAATGCATAGCCTCTCACTGACAAAATGGTTATTCCAGAACTTTCCTCATAAGGCTAGTAGAAGAAACATAAGAGATAAATATGCATGCAAGTTGCATGATGGGATGCCTACTACTTTGTAAGTGAACAGTTTTATATGTATTTTTATTATTAAGGAGTAACCTACAAATCATTATTTATGATGGTAAGCCATCAACTCTATGATAAAGAATTCCATGCTAAGGTTGGTAGAGTAACTTAGATAGAAAAAAAATTCTACCTCCAACTCTAAGCTTTAAGAGAGACTTGAGTGAATTCCAGGCCCAAAAAACCTTGAGTGGAAAACACTAGCTGAGTGTACATTTGTTAGCAGAACCCTGATGATCTGTGTGGGAACTGTAACTGCAAGTCAGGGGCAATGTTGAGTTCCATGGCCCTTTACAACATACCAAGGAAATGTCTGTGAGAGTAGATTTTAGTAAGGTTATTTGGATGGCTGATTTATTATTCATGAGGAGTATACAGTGCAAGGTTTGTGTTAAAGGCTTTTTGAATCATATCGCCATCACCATGAAAAATAGCCCAGTCACAGTATTGCAGCCAGAAAGATTTATGGGTGTGCTTTTACCATATTTGAGAGCGCTGCTTAGCAATGATACTGGAGTAGCATATGAAGGTAGCCATGTGTTAGATAATCTGTAGTATTTAAAATCACTCAAGGTGCAGTGGTGGAAATGAAGGAATGGGAGCAGTTACCTTGAGACCTTTGTAAGTGATATCGACCAGACAAATTTTGTTAGCTGTGAGCACAAAACCAGGAATGGAATACCAGTTAGGCTTCCATGTAGAAATCTGGGGCACATTATTACATTTGCTTTCAGCAGTGCTTCCCAAACTTGAGTGAGCAGCAGAAGAGCCAGGCCTTATTCTCAGAGTTTCTGTTTCAGTGAGTTAAGGGCAGTTTGGGGCCTAAAAATTTGCATTTTTAGTAAGTACCCAGGTGATGCTTGTGTTGCTGGTCCAGAAAACACATTTTGAGACCCACTGGCTTATAGAAAGTTCCTGGTAAAGTTTGGTACATAAGGATCCCATTTTTGTGTCAATATAAAGGTTATAATGTTCCCTTATTTTCTATACAAATAGGAGTTAGATTGTAAAATCGTAGATGACGAAAACTCCATCTTGTTTGTTATAACTCTGAGACTTTGTCCAGTGCTAGACATTTCTTAGCTGCTTCAGGTTTTTGTTTTGTTTTGTTTTTGTTTTTATGTTTGCAAGAAAGTTTCCTCACCTTTCTTCTTTACTGTGGCACCCAGTGTTCCATGCGGCAATATGTCCTTTCAGATGTACCTATGTTATGGAAAGTGCTTTGTATAGCCTGGCAATAATATCTTCACAGGAGAGAATCTTTCCTAAGCTGAGTTGTTATGTTATGATGCAGTTTAGGATTGGAGGCAGAGATATGCTTTTTATAAGTCTTAGCCATGGATACAGGAGAGCTGATGGAGGTCAAAATCTGGATTTGAATCTTGGCTTTGTTTCTTGTATGCTATCTGAACTTAAGAGATTCACCTAATCTAAGTTATCTGACCTCACTGTTACATGGGTTTAATCATTTGAAATAATCATAACTTCTGTTATATGTCAAGTCTTCAGTTAATACATTTCAACGTGTTAATGCATTTAAACTTCAGTTACTTAACAGAGATATTTTAGTTACAGTTTAAGGGAAATAAAAGTCATTCTTGGATAAAGATATTTAGCAATAATGAAAAGGAGGGGCTGGGTATTAGCAAAAAAATAGGGTTAATACAAATGTCTTAGCAAGAGAAGTTTATGTAATGGAAACAGAAAGAAAGCTACATCTGACCATTCCTCTGTAGACAGAATGGGTGAGTCCTTTATAAGGGGGGAGCCAACAGAGTGCTTTTGCATGAGTTCTTCAAGGCCAAAGGTGAGGCACTTGACTGCATATTTGGGATAAAAATGAAGAATAACAAGAAAAAGTTGAAAGTAATTTGATTTTTAAACCAAATGCTTTAAATATTCAGAAAGAGGTAAATAATATTTACCCAAAAGAAATATTCTCTGTTTTTGGGACCACTCTGTTAGAAGCAGAGTGATCATATAATGAAAATAATCACTTAAAATTCCAATTTAAATATAAACTAAAGTGGAAGAAATGATTGCTAACATGAATGATGTTCACAGTAAAGCAAAGTGTTTCTACAAGTATATTGGAATTTCAGTGAGCAGTTTTTATGAAAAATTTGTAAAGACTAAAGAAGATAAATATGATCAATTATATACATTTTCTTATTTAAAATGAATATATTTGTGAAAATATGTCAATTTGAAAAATTATTAGTATTCTCTTTATTAGTGTGCTTATTTATTATTTTTGAGGTACTTTAGCAAATAGTAAAAAGGATATTTATAGCTTAATTTGAGATCTCTGTTATATAGTCCATTATTACAATACATCTAAAATTCTTAACTATTAAACCAGTACTGTGGGAACTTTCAAAGAGCTTTCTATGGTAGAAAGCCCTTTGTTAAAGTTAATGTAGTTTTATTAGAAAGTTGTTTTGTTTATGTATTTTTATTAATATCCATCTCTTTATGCAATTATATCATCAAAACATATTTTATATGGGAGATCCAATATACTTGGTTTAAATGCCAAATATACCAATTATTTCAGTCTATTGTAGATTGTAGATTGTGAGGTCAGATATTGTTTTGTTTTTAATAGGTTTAAATAGGTTTGTTTGTTTAGTTTAATAATTTAATATTTTAGAGTAGTTTTAGGATTACATCAAAACGAGTGAAAAGCACAGGGTTCCCATATATCCTATGTCTTCATAGATCCACAGTATATTCCACTGTCAACATCCCACACAAAAGTGGTACATTTGGTAAGACTGATGGACCTACATTGGCCATCATTATCACCCAAAGTCCATAGCTTACATTAGGAATTAGTCATAGTGTTATATATTCTGTGGGTTTTGACAAATTTGTAATAACATATATACACCATTATGGTCTCATAGAGAATAGTTTCATTGCCCTTTAAATCCTCTGTTCTCTACCTATTCATCTCTTTCCCTTGACCCCTAGCAAACAGTTAACATTTTACTGTCTCCATAATTGTTCCTCCATCAGAATGTTGTATAGTTGGAATCTCATAGTAGGTAGCCTTTTCACATTGACTTCTTATACTTAGTGATGTGCATTTAAGTTCACTTTTGTTTTTTCATGGCTTGATAGCTTGTTTCTTTTTAGTGCTGCCTAATACTCCATTTTGTGGATATACCACCGTTTATTCATTCATTCATCTGCAGAAGAACACCTGGTCGCTGCTAAGTTTTGGCAATTGTGAATAAAACTGCTATAGGCATCCCTGTGCAAATATGTGGACATGAGTTTTGAACTCATTTGAGAATATAGAAAAGGCCATTTGCACTTGTGCATATATGTGGATATAAGTTTTGAACTCCTTTGAGCACATACCAAAGGCCATTGTTGCTGAATCATATGGTAACAGTATACATAGTTTTATAAGAAACTGCCGAACTGTCTTCCAAAGTGGCTGTACCATTTTGTAATCTCCCCAGCAGTAACTGAGCATTCCTATTGTTCCACATCCTCAAAAGTGTTGGTGTGGTCAGTGTTTGGAATTTTTGTCATTCTAATAGGTGTGTGGTGGTATCTCATTGATATTTTAATTTTTAATTCCCTAATGACACATGATGTGGAACATCAATATTGTATGTTAATACCTTTCTGTACCCGCCCAGCATGGTTTACAGGAGTGCTTAGTTAATATTTAACCAGGGTTCTGGCTTTCCTGGTGAAATTTCTGACACCATTAGAGGCCAAACCTGAAATGGAGATAGACAGCTTTGCCATGAAATCCTTTAGCATCATTCTAGGAGCTGTCTCTTCCATAGTATTTAGGATGTACTCTAAACACAGGTGTTTCCTCCAAGATCAAAATACTCATTCACATGCGAAAAATTCATAGTGACATAATTTCCTTTTGGAGGAGAAAGTCTGTATCGCAACAGCCATCACTCTCCTCACAGCATGCCCAGTCACTTGGAGTGCAATTGCTGTGGCAGGATTATTAAGCTTTAAATAACTAGAAAGGGATACTGGCAAAATACTTGCTATTTAAGGTGTATGAGCAGACTTTCAGATAAATCTGAGCAAACTTGTATTTAAGAAAATGGCAGCAGCAGATGCATTTGACCCTAAATAAAAAGCAAGTTGCGATTTTAGTATCAAACTTTATTTAAACATTTCTATTGATCCATCTGAACTTCTTTAGGTTAATAGAAAATGCGAAGCAGTTATCAGTTGTTGCCAGCACGTTTAGCCAGGCTCAATAGTGGTTTGTGCAGATACATCCTCAAGAAATCATCTAGCCAGTGCTAAGATTCTTAGCACAGCTCTATTTCTTCTGTTCACTAAGTCAGGTAGAATCCAGATTACTTTGGAACAAAAAGTGTGATACTCTAGTGAACTGAATGATATTAATCATACCAAACTGTTGTGTAACAACCAGCCTTTGAATCAGAGAAATTTAGGCCCCAACTATGGCTATAGACTCTCAGAGTAGAAATTCTATTTTATTTTTGTATATGCCTGTGAAAAAGACACATCTACCTAATGTTTGAAACAAAGGAAAACGTCCCATCTTCAATATTTCCCCTGATGTATCTGTAATAAAGCACTGTGCTTTCTATCTGTAAATACCTTGTTTTTCTTCCTTATTCCAGAGCCCTCAATTTAAACTTTTTTGAAGGGTGGGGAAGCTTAATACAGTTTTTATCCTATAGCATGCTGGACCTCATGGGAGCATTATGCTTTTCATACATTGCAGAATATCCCATATAAAATTGTATAGTAGTTTTAGACAAAAGCCTTTCAATTAAAACCTTTCTAGCCAGGGCGCCTGGGTGGCTCAGTCAGTTAATCGTCTGACTTGACCATGATCCCATGGTTGGTGAGGTTGACCCCTGCGTGGGGCTGTCTGCTGTCAGCACAGCTGCTTCAGATCCTCTGTCCCATGCTCGCTTGCTCGCTCTCTCTCTCTCTCAAATATGTTATACATATATATAACAAAAAACCTTTCTAGTCAAACATATTTTATTTCAGAAACATGACAGCTCTTTTGTTTTTTGTTTGTTTGCCATGTCCAAAATTGAGTCCTGCATTAAGGGTTATCATGACTCAGCTATGGAGAGCTATGGATATGAAAACAACATGTAATTTGAGAATTATCAGAATATAAATTAATGGAATCCATCCCTTATATATTTATTTATGACATAACTACAGGTTTTGAGTTTAATATACAGTACAAACTTTATTATATTCGTACTCTATAAAGAACATTATATAATTGAAGAAGGAAAATGGCCTTAAATCTTTAGAATTTTAAAACAGCCAATAACATAATACAAAATTCAAGACATAAGTATAAGCAAATATCAGGGTTAGACGATAACTCTAATAAGCATGGGGTGCTTATTAGAAAATATACTTAGGAGAAAACATTTTAAGGACGAGAATTTTGGAAGATTTAGCAAATTGATTACGGAGAAGAAGACAATCTAGGCTTACCATATTAACAATTATTGCATGGCATTATTAGTAATAATAATTTTTATAAGTAATATCCTTAGTCACCTAATGTATGCAAAATATTGTTAAATGATATATAGTCATTATTTCAATGCTCACAACAAACATATGGGGTAGGTACAATCTTTATCACCATTTAAAATTTTTACAGAATGGTTAAGTCACCTGGAAAGACCACCTAACTAGAGAATTCTGGAAGGAGTAGTTAAGACAGTTGCTCATGCCCTTACCACAGTGCAGTTTATATGGTTTTGTTATGTCCCTCTGTAAATGCCTTTAACATGTTGTTTGATCTAAGTCACAAGATTCATGAACCCAAATCACATTTTCTTTGAGTATTATAAATATTAGAAAACCCAAGGAGCAGGTAGTGGCAACCACACAACTACTAGGCAAGTACTAATGAGCAGAAATAAAATTAAAGCCAAAATAATAAAAATAAATAAAACCTCCATCACAATATGACTCTGTGCACCCCAATTCCAAAGCACATAATCTAGTGCTTACAAATTTAGTGCAAACAAAACAAACCTAGCGCTAAGAATGACAGTAAGTAAAATTAACAAATAGAATTTAGATAATATTTTTATGGAAGAGCTTGGTAAAAATTGTATTTTATTTTAGATAGACAGGAAGTAGGACTTATTGGTGTGTGTGAGTAAGAAGGGGTCACACTGAGGCCCTCATGAGTGCAGTCCCTGCCATTCATGCATGATTACATGATTTACATAATTAGGCCTGTATTTGATCCCACAGCCATCCAGGATAAGTTGCTTTTCACCCATCATGTCTTCAAATTCATCCACGTGAGATTTAGTAAAGCCCTACTTCTTGGAGATGTGGCTGTTCTAATGGTTGGGCAGCTTGAACATGGCCCTGTGTAGGCCTCGATCACATTTTCCTTGTTCTGCAGGTTGTTGTGGTTGGGCATGATGGCTTGGTCAACATGGACCATGGCTACTGTGCCCTGGGACGTTCCAAAGGCATCCCGCATACCTGTCTGAAACCTAGATTGGGAACAGCATGAGGTCAGACGTGAACGTCCCTTAGAAAGGGCTCTCTCTGAAGTCCCTAAGGGCAGCCCATATAAGCAGCAGGCTGCATACACTACCCAGAAGGCTGCTGCTTGGAGCCACTGGACCCTGGACCCTCACAGGGAAAAGCGCATAACTGTCTTAATTAACTGCAGAGACAAAAAAATTTAAAATCTATGTTTGAGATAGCTCTAAGAGATAACTGCAAGAGTATGAAAAATATCAATTATTTGTAAAATTATTAAGAGAGAAAACAAAGGAAGAGATAAACATTAAAATGAAAAAAATAGGTATTCATAGCCATTGAAATAATTTAGAATAAAAATAAAGTTACTCTAGGGTGGAAAAAGCGATTGTCTAGACAAATTATGACTTAACATAATTTGAGGAATTAGAATTTTACACAAATAAAAAGGTGTGAAAGAATGTGTGTGTGTGTGGTTAAGAGACATGGATAAAAGATTGACAGTCTAAATATATGTCAAATAAAAGTTCTTGAAAAAGAGAGGAGAGCATGATGTAGATGCAACATTTAAGCCTGGATATATATTTTATAATGAAGACAATGTTTTGAAAAATTTTTTGGTTTTTTTGAAAATTTTTTTTAGCATTTATTTATTTTTGACACAGAGAGACAGAGTATGAGTGGGGGAGGGGCAGAGAGAGGGAGGCACAGAAATAGAAGCAGGCTCCAGGCTCTGAGCTGTCAGCACAAAGCCCGATGCGGGGCTCCAGCTCACAAACTGTGAGATCATGACCTGAGCTGAAGGCAGATGCTTAACCAACTGAGCCACCCAGGCACCTCTAACGGCATCACCTTTAACTGGCACCTTGATGTAACAGCCTTGATATGTCTGATGCAGTTGTACCATTTTATTTCAATGTGAAAAGATGTTTGAACACTTTTTTTTTATCCTGGGACTGAGGAAATTTTGGTAAAACTTTGGGGAAAAAAAGCAAGAAAATAATTCAATTCTCCCACAAAGTTAAAATAAAAAGGGAGATCTCCTTTCAGTTACTGTAGCTACTCAACTGCATTCCTAGGAAGGAATGACTTTACTGGACTAGTAATTCTCAAGAGAATTGCAAAGGGAAGGTGGTAGGTGTTCAAATCTTAACTGGGCAGATCTGAGAATATACTCAGAATTAATTACAAGTGAATTAATTATATTTCCTGATGATTTCACAACAAATTTACTTTGCCTTACTGCTCTAGGGGTAAAGTCATTTTATAAACCATGCTTTATTTTATTGCCTGTTAGGGTTAGATTGACTGGTAAAAGTACATGTATCTGGAATTAAAAATTCAGAGACCAATTCCACATTTATGTACATTTTGGTTGTTGTCTATTACTTGGTAGAAATCCAGGATTTATTTGTCTTTGTCCTTCCTTCCTTCCTTCCTTCCTTCCTTCCTTCCTTCCTTCCTTCCTTCCTTCTTCCCTTCTTCCTTTCTAGTGAAAACTACATAGCATGATGGAGAAGAACATGGTTATGGCAGGAGTTAGACATGGACTAATCCCAGCTTTGCCACTTAGTAGCTACCTGAATATGGGAAGGTTAGATAAAAATCATTAAGTCTCAGGTTTGTCATTTCTACAATGGAGATAATGAAGAATTTTGCCTGTAGGGCTGCTGTGAGGATTCGATGAAATAACTTAACAAAAACACTTTATATAATAGCTGGCACAAAATAAGCATTCAACAAATGATAGTTTAAACATACACATACTCAGTACCCAGTTATGTTTCGAGAGTTATTGAGGTATAATTGATATATAACATTGTCTAAGGTATACATGATGTTGGCTTAATACATTTATACATTGCAGTGTAATTGCTGTCATAGCTTTAGCTAATACCTCCATTGTGTCACATAATTACAATTTCTTTTTTGTGGTTGGAACATTTAAGATCTACTCTCTTTGCAACTTTCAAGCATATAATGCCATATTGCTAACTATAGTCACAACATTGTGCATTAGATCCCCAGAAATTATTCGTCTTCTAACTGGAAATTTGTACCCTTTAGCCAATATCTCCCCATTTCCCCCATCCTTCAGACCCTGGTAACCACTATTCTTTTCTCTGATTCTACAGGGTTAGCTTTTTTAGTTTCCACATATAAGAGATATCATACAGTATTTGTCTTTCTCTGACTTACCTCATTTAGCATAATGCCTTCAGTGTCCATCTATGTTGTTGCAAATGGTAGGATTTCCTTCTTTGTCCTGAGTGAATAATATTTGTGTGTGTGTGTGTGTGTGTGTGTGTGTGTGTATGTGTCACATTTTCATTCATTCATTGACAGACACTTAGTTCGTTTCTATGTCTTGGATATTGCGAATATTGGTGCAATAAACATGAGAGTGCAGACATCTTTTCAATATCCTGTTTTTATTTCCTTTTGATATATACCCAGAAGTAGAATTGCTGGATCATACCGTAATTCTATTTTCAATATCTTAAGGAAGCTCCATACTGTGTCCCATAGTGGCTGCACAAATTTACATTCCCCCTGATAGTGCACTAGGGTTTACTTTTCTTCATATCCTTGCCAACATTTGTTTTTTCTGCTTGTCTTTTTGATGATAACCATTCTAACAGAGTGAGGTGATAGATATCTCATTATAGTTTTGCTTTGTACTTTTCTGATAACTAGTGATGTCAAAAACCTTTTCATGTATCTGTTAGACGTTTGTTTGTCTCCTTTGGAAAAACTTCTATTCATTTCCTCTGCTCATGTTTTAGTCAGATTTTGTGGTTGTTATTAAGTTGTATGACTTTTTTATTCTCCCCACAGAATACTGCCTTAAATATAACTGATAATAAAACCTAATGGAGGGGTGCCAGGATGGCTTAGTCAACTGAGTGTCTGACTTCAGCTCAGGTCCTGGTCTCACAGTTCATGAGTTCGGGCCCCACATCAAGCTCGCTGTTGTCCACACAGAGCCGACTTTGGATCCTCTGTCCCCTTGTCTCTCTTCCCTTCTGCCTCTAAAGCTCTCTCTCTCCAAAATAAATATTTTAAAAAAAAAGCTAATGGAAGCAGATTTTAGATATGTTAACTGAATTTGGAATCCAAAGTTAACTTTTCCTATTTTATTTTTCTAAAAAGTAAATCTGCTCATGTGGCTTCCATGCTACACATTCAATGCCATGGCTTCAGTGGCATATGGAGACCCATGTGGCTGACCCCAGTGCACCTCTTTAGTCTCACCTTTCTACTCTTTCACCAGTACCTTATACATGATGCCACTGAGCATCTGTAGTCCCTCCCCTCTCTCGCCTCTTCCTGTTATTTAGCTGACTCCTTTACACAGCTCAGGACAGCTCAGTGTCACTCCCTGTCACTCTGCCTCTCTAGAGCCTTTGTGTGCTATGTCAGACTCCTTCATGGATTGCAAACTCCTTGAACAGAGGGATTGTTTTAGCCCCATTCCTAGTACATAAAAGGTTTTTATAAATATTGACAAGAGTATTAATGGTTTTTCATAAAGTTATTTCTGGAACGAATGACATTTCATATATTTAGCCACATTTTTAACCCATCAGAATGAGAACTCTCTGATAAGGGAAGGGAGTTATTAATGACAGCAGAAACAAGTTCCATTTGCAAGGGAATTGTCTATTTTAAGAGAAAAACAAGTCAGACGTAGGAAGAAATACCATCGAATACAATGACTTCCACAATAAACTGTTGGATTTTTTTTTTTTTGTTTTTGTTTTTTTGAGAGAGCAAGAGAGCAAGCAGGAGAGTGGCAGAGGGAGAGGGAGAGAGAGAGAATCTTAAACTGGCTCCACACCCATTGTGAAGCCCAATGCAGGGCTTGATCTCACAACTGTGAGATCATGACCTGAGTCTAAATCAAGAGTTGGACACTTAATCCACTGAGACACCCAGGCATCCCTAGAATCAACTTTCATTTATCCATAAATTAGAGCTCTTTAGCTAGAAACATATCTGCCATCTTCTATCTGCCATCTTCTGCCATCTGTGTGTGTGTATAAAGATATATATAAAGATATTTATTTATATATAAAATACATATTTGTATATTTTATATATTTATATTTATTTGTGGTGTTGAATCCCTGAAACTTCTGGAGTGCTGTCATAAACATCAAAAAATATTTTTCTTCTTTATTTTTACAAGATGAAGTGAGTTTTGTTGAAGTAATAAGAGCTAATATTTGTTGAGTGCTATGTAACAGTCACTGTTGTGTTTTGCATATATCATCTCATTTAATACAACCACCCCATTAAGTTGATCATGATAGTTGTCTCGTTGCATGGATGAGAAAATACGTATTATCAGTAGTTACAAGATGCATCTAGAATTACATATCTTATAAAACAGTGGAATTTAAGTATAGTTGTTCTGTCTCAAGAACCCAGCAACTGTGCTATATTATATTCATACTATTTGAAAAGTGATCTTGTAGGTATGAAATGAGGGTAAGAAGCACACAGAATATCTAGTTAATTTACACTGTAACTTGGTATGTCATGAAATTATCTCTTACCTGACATCAGAAAAAGTCATCAGCTCATGTTCCTCATGTCCCCTCTCAGTAGTAGGACAACAGTCCTGAAGAAGCAAGAAACCTGAGATAACCTAGAAATTTTCCATTATTTCACATATATTGACACATATGTCTGGGGGTAAATGATTTATACTAGATATTAAGCTGATTTGGTGCTAAGAATAAAACTCTCATGAAGCACTCTTAAATTTTCTAACGAATTAGAACAAACATCAATATCATGTCCTCTTCCTGAGTTAACCTCAATGAGGAAATCTATTAGCACTTGTAAAACTTCTGTTACACCTGCAACCAATTTAGAATTCGAGTTGGCAAGGCCGACACTCAACTGGGATATCTGCCATTGCTTGGATGAAAGCAAAATTGTCTGGTGGTTTTATTTAAATGTTTATAGAATGATCCTATTATTCACATCTACTCAATTTTAAAACTTTCTGTAAAAATGTAAGTCTTTATTTTTATTTTAATTTAATTTTTAAGTGTATATATTTATTTTGAGAGAGAAAGAAAGATGTGGGAGGGACGGGGGATGGGGGAGAGAATCATAAGCAGGCTCCCCACCATCATTGGAGAGCCCAATGCAGGGCTTGAACTCAAAACTCCAAGTTCATGACCTGAACCTAAACCAAGAGTTGGAGACTTAACTCACTGAGCTAGACAGGCCTTCCAAAAAATATAAATATTTATTAGAGTAGCAATTCATTTATATGTAGATTAAATCATAGCATTATATTTAAACTGGATGATTCAGAAAAAAATATTAATCAAAATATTTAGTTTCAAGTGTCTTTCTTGCTACCTACGTTATATTTTCATATAATTCTAAAGAGAATAGCTTTAAGTCTTTTTGACAAAAGATATTTCAGTTGTCTGAAGACTGCATTTACATTATGATATAATAGGCCTTTGGCCTTTTTCGCCATTATCAACTTGAAACTATTTCATAGACAATTTTATCTCACTCCTTTTTGAAATTATATATTTGTCTTCTATGTAGCTTAGAACAAATAAAAAAATTTTTTTACATATTTTTTACATATAAGAAATACATATTTCTTATTTCCCCTAGTTTCTCTATAGTTAAGCTTTTCTAAATGGGAGAAAAACTCTCCCCATATTGACCTCTTCACCTCTTATTCTGAAATAAGAATTATGGAATAACAATCTTTAAATTTTAAGGAGTATCAATTGTAAAATGACTTAATAACTTTCTTGAGGTGGGTGAGTCATAAATACTAAATGAAAAGTGCACCGTGTTGTAGACTGCATCCTGATTTCAGAAACAGTAAGAGCTAAAAAAAAAAAAAAAATGTATATCTATCTAAGCACTAATAAAACAAACACTCATGATTTAAATTTCAGTACAGTATCCCATCCCTTTCCTGAGATGTCCTCAATAAGGGACTCTTGGAAAATTTATAAAAAAGTAACATCTGCTAATATTTTAAAAGCAAAGTATTTACATTACATATTACCCCTAAACCATATTGTTTTCCTTAATATGAGATATAAGATTTCCATTTACAAAATGACTTATTTGAAAGAGCATCCCCATTCTCTAGCATTTTAAGAATACATTTAAATGGAAACAAATGTGGATCTCAAGCAGTCAGATACAGTGGTTACTGAACAATCAGTTTTTGGAAATTCTAAAATAAGAGATACTTGCCACCATTAGACACAGCAGTCTCTGGTTTCATTTTGAATTTCACTGCAGGTGGTTTTACATTTGGTTTACATTTATTTGCACTTTGGAGATGTTAACACATATTTTCGGCTGCTTGGAAGCAGTGGTATATCCTTTTTTGATCTAGAAAATAACAGTATAAACACATGTACATAATTTATTATATTTGACAATCCTAAATGATCCCAGTTTATGGCTTTTTTACCATGAAAATTCATTGAGAGCTCATCACTTCACCTTGTAATTAAGTATAGTGTTTTACAGTTGTTACAATAAGTATATTCTGTCTTATAATCATAGATACCTCCTCTTACTTGGTTCATATCTACTTTCTGAGCCTTATTCCCCAGACTTTATTCTGCTTGAAATCTTCACAATAAATTCATGTTTTGCTTGATTTGATCATTATTGGTTTTTATTATTTAGAAACAAAAATACCTCTTAATACCTAATTTCATTTGAAAGTACCATGTAAAATTTAGACTCATAACAGTTTTGGATTTTTTACGTTTACATATAGAAAGATTATAGAGATACATGAGACTTAGATGTCCTTTTGTTTTGTAGCCTAGAATATTTGGTGAGTTTGAGCTACCATGTAAACTATACTGAAAAGGTGATGTGTTAAGTTACAGTCAAAAATTAAAACTAGATTAAGCAGATCTGTTTATTAAGAAAGATATGGGGGCACTAGGGTGACACAACCATTGAGTATCTGACTTTGGCTCAGGTAGTGATCTCACGGTTTCATGAGTTCAAGCCCCACATCGACCCTGTGCTGTCAGCGTAGCCCCACATCAGGCCCCATGCTGTCAGCGGGGAGAGCCTGCTTTGGATCCTCTATCTCCCTCTCTCTCTCCGCCCCTCCCCCACTTGTGCTCTCTCTCCCTCTGTA
Source organism: Cryptoprocta ferox (assembly GCA_028646485.1). Taxonomy (NCBI): domain Eukaryota; kingdom Metazoa; phylum Chordata; class Mammalia; order Carnivora; family Eupleridae; genus Cryptoprocta; species Cryptoprocta ferox. Next base: position 33,347,791 of record CM053575.1, on the reverse strand, counting down.
AAAAATAAACATTTAAAAAATTAAAGATATTATGTTACTATCATATTTGAGTTTGAAATTCATTCTATAGATAATGGGAAATGTTAAATAACATTTTTAGGCAGGGCTGACACATATGCAAGCTGGGGTCACAAGAAAACTATAGGGATATTTGTTTCATGCTACTCTAAATTTGTACATCATCCAGTTGGGAGGCATTCCCTAAATAGGTAGTAAGTAAGGTCTGCCTTCCATTTAGAAAAGGCAAAATAGGGGCACCTGGGTGGCTTATTGTGTTTACCATTGGACTCTTGATATCAGCTCGGGTCATGATCGCAGGGTCATGGGATTGAGCCTCTGTCAGTGAAGCCTGCTTGAGACTCTCCCCTCCCAACCCTTTATTCCTCTCCCCTGTTCACTCTGTCTCTCTAAAATTAAAAATAAAATATTTTTAAAAAAAGAAAAGGCAAAAATAGATGGCCTGCATCCTGATAAGCTATTGCATTAAGCAATAGATATAAGCAGAGTTATTTGGATGGTCTTCTTTGCTACTCTGAATCCTAAGGACATGATATAATTATGTAAGGTAGAGTGGAAAAAAAGATTTCTGTTTGGTGTCAAGAGGGCAGAAGGGCTGGTGCTGGAAGAATGTAATTGAAACACCAAGGAGTATCCTAGCTTTGTAAGTATGAGGTAGGGAAGAAGGGCCAACACTATCACCAAGATTCAGTATATCTCTCTCCATACTCAGATGTTCTTTTTCCAATTTTAGGTCTAATCTCAGATGAGTGGTGTGTTCTAACTTCGTGATGACCCTCAACACTTTTTTCCTTGATAATTCTTGAAAATAAAAGATTTATATTAATGTCTCGTCGGCAGTGATTATGTTATGTTACCAAATCTGGACCAAGACTGGGTGGGCTTGAGTTTGATCCTTTTCGTTGATAGAGTGGTAGAGTTAGGATCATGCCAGCCACGTGGAATTAGCACGGAAAAAATATTTCTAATAAGAAAAATCAGATTATGGTTATTAGAATAAGAGCAGAAGTGTGACAGGCAAAAAGAACAGATAGTTAAACATTTGATGACTCTTGTAATCTACTTTTCTTCATATTCCCTCAAGTTAGGCATAATCTGAATTGGATCCTTGCATCTTGGGTGTAATTATATGTGTACCTTGTTTTAGGTCTTGTAAAAGCATCATTAGGTTTGATAAGGATGAGATCCATTATTTAGAGGGTAGATGAAACAACACAAGTCTGCCTACAAAACTGTAAAAAACTGTGTTCTTAATGCCTAAATGGTATCAAGCCATGATTCCTTCTGGAATTAAAGAAGAAGTATGATCCCTAATCACAAGTGGAAAGGTTAAATCAGTGAACTGCCTGGGAGTCAGTATTCCCTCTTCAGTGCTTTGTGCCATCCATGTTTCTGAAGAGTGTGCCATCTGAGAACAATTTTAGTATGGACGTTGACAAGCCTCCCTTGTGTCCAACAATTGGCCCCTTTGTGGGTGATTATAATTATTATTGCCAGTTCCGAGTATGCTTCAAATAGTGAAATACTCTAATTCCTAAGCTTTGGAAATGACATTTAGCTTAATGGAAACATATTACTTTATATGCCTTACACAGTTGCCCAGGATTATCAATTGTCAGTACAGACAGTGGACACATAATGTAATCACTGCTCATTTTGGGCCCCAGGGGTATCCGTGTTGAAGAGTGGCAGTATTCCCTGTATAGTTCCAGGTGCATTGTCCAGGGCCAACAGAAGCATTCCCAGTGAAATAAGGTTCTATTCATTGCTTTATCACATTTGAATTGAACAGAATGAAAAGGAAGGAAAAAGGAAAGAGATAAGGAAAAAAGGAAAAAAGCTTTAAGTGAAGGTACAAACTTGAAATAGTATAGACCACTGAATTTTAAATATATTATTAACTGCATTATCCTATCTAATACAGTTACTCAGATGTGGATGGTGTGTGTTGGTACATAAATCTTCATATCCAACATACTTCACCTATCTTGTCTCAATTTTACTTAATTTAATTTTTATTTTACTATTACTTTGTAATCCAGAAAACTTCTTTTTATCATCCACCCCCTGAGCTGTTACACAGGAGCAGGTGGGGTGTATGTGGATGGGGAACATTGACAGCAGGGACTTCCTGAGTTGTCACAGGCTAAGTGCCATGCTCACAGTGAACGCATTGCCATCTACTAGATTGGAGAGATGAATGATATTGGAGAAATGTATCATTTTATCCGGAACAGTTTCCGGGGAGGTCCTGCTGCCATGTCATAGACCAAGCCTTGTCTTTCACTTCCAATTTATCTAAGATAATTGTGGGTATCCACATGGGTGTCCCCAATGATGTTGTGCTGAAAAGAAAGCTAATATTTCCCAGATGTCACTAACAGTGAAAGAGCTTAAAGGAAAGGTGATGTTGTTAATGGAAGTCAGGTGGGCCCCTGTGGAAGGCAAATCATGAGCAGATTTGGGGGAAAAAAAGAATTTCTTTTTCAAACCAAAGTTCAAAGAACAGATTTCCTCTTTCTAGAGACCAGCTTTTTTTTTTTTTTTTTTTTTTTTTTCCTCACTTGCAAGGCTGGCACTGGCAGGTCCAAGATCTAGGGGGAAATACATTTTCTTACAGTGGCTGATCTGGGAAGCAGATCGAAGGGCAATCCCATGCTTCCAGCTGTCAGGGCAGAATTGCAGTTCTCCTACACAGCAGGATCCTGAGGATGAACTAGGTATCTGTCACACTGGAGGAGACTTGGGAAGGGCTCATACTTCTCATTCGGTTGAGGCTCTAGGACCACGTGTCCAGTGGAGTAGGTGTGAGAATAGTCAGGTTCTGGGAAGCTGGAACTGTCTAGGGAGGGGAAATGCCTTAGCTTGCCAGCCTGAACGGAAGGAGTCCCTGCCACGGACACTGGATACCAATCCACAGCCATGGGACCAGACCCATTCAAGCTGCATTTGGTGGCAGAATATGCAAAAGATACTCCTTGTGGTTTAGTCCACTAACAAGAGAAACATCATTGATTTGGAGGCATGTTGCTGTCATTCTTCAGGATCACATCTTTACTCTGGCTCAAGGGGCTCAATCCCTGGAGCTCTTGACATGGCTAAGAGCTCTGGAAATGCTCATCCACCATGCTGATGATGTCCCCTTGAAAACAGATGAAAAAGGCACAACGGAAATTCCACTCAATCTTCATAGGTCTCTGCACATCCACAGCAGTCTTCCCTATTACTCCCACTGCAAGTGACACAGGGAACGGCTTAATTCCTGACCATCACTTGAGACTGGGCAGTGGTGTGCTGAGATGGCCAGAGCTGCCTGGCCCACTTGCAAGTAGCTCAGTCTTAATTTTACTTTTTCTGATCATTTAACTTTTTATTTTGAAATAAATTTTGACATAGAAAAAAGGCATGCTGAACTAGTACAGAATGTTCTTGTGTATGTTTACCCATAACCTCTAATACAGCATCCTATAGAGTGCTAATACAATTATTGAACCAGAAAATGAACATTAATATAATACTATTCGACAAACTGTAGACCTTATTTAAATTTCATGTCTTTCCACTAAAACTCTATAGCCATAAAAAAGATGAAAAATCTAAGTGAATATGAAACCTTTAGAGATAGTGAAGATATTTTATCTACAAAGATAAGGCAGGAAATCAAAAAGGGAAAAATAGGCCATTGTATGATAAAAAATTAAGATTGCATATGTCAAAAGTATCGTAACTATACACGAACAGAAGGAAAACTAGGGTATTTTTTAACCTACAGTCTGAGTAACATTGTGGAGTTAGAACATTAGTATGTATCCCCTCATTATAGTTTACAAGCTTTTAAATATATGAATAATATATATTAAATTCTTTTAAAAACTCTAATCTTGTGCTTTGTTGTATGATGTATACAAATATTTACAAAAAAAAAACCTTAGTTGAGTGAAACAAGGTAACTCCTCGTTTGTGTAAACCATTTCATAGTATTGAAATTCTAAGAAATGAGCTTTCTAGAAGTGAGCTTTTTAGAATTTTAACTCTTTGCTAAAGAGAAAAATTAGACAAAGGTTTCATTCAAACTGAGGCAGCTGTACCCCCTCTTTGCATGACAGGAAAATAAAATAGGAAACAATATTCAAAATAAGGTGGGAATTATCAGTGAAGAACTCTCAAATTTGATGTATTCATTCATTCCGTTATTCATTCATTCTGCATAAATTTTGTTCAGTTTGCTCACAGTGCTCATCAGAATGACTTTCTTTAAAGTCATTATGCATGAGATGTACTTTACCACTACATGGTTTGCTCCTGCAGAGACAATACAAAATCTGAATCCTGAGGGTTTCACCAAGATTTCTGTTCTCCTTTACCCTGTCAGTTGCCAGGACAAAGACAGAAAAGCCTGAGCGTAATGAGGCAGATGTAACTGAGTAGCTCTAAAGGTTTAGATTCAGATGGCTAAGAACACATGGCTTCTATGTCGGAAGTAACAAACATGCATTTACGAATCAAGGTCAACTATGGTAAGTTAAGAGGATTATCGTATCTGTCTATACACAAGACAGCAGAGAGAGTACACTTATGAGGTTTAGAAAAAGAAATGACTTCTGAGCATCAAGAAGCCCTCTAAGTATAATGCACAGTCCTCCAGAATATAAGAGGATTCAAAAACTATAGTCTTAAAAAGGAATGTAGACCCTGATGGAGCTGTAACTAGATTATACTAGGATCCAAGGTGACCAGCATCCAGATGACGTAGAAAAATAAATATTTGCTCTTTAGGGGCACTTGGGTGGCTCAGTCAGTTAAGTGTCCAGCTCTCCGATTTCAGCTCAGGTCGTGATCTCATGGTTTGTGAGTTAGAGCTGTGTGTCTAGCTCTGTGCTGACCACTGACCATGCAGAGCCTACTTGGGATTCTCTCACTCCTCTTCTCTCCCTCTCTTTCTCTGTCTCTTCTCTACCTCTCAAAATAACTAAATAAACATTTAAAAAAATACTTGCTGTTTAGCAATGTGCTTTCAGAAACTAGCATCTATTATAGATTTGAAACTGAAATTATTTTATAACATACCATACCTAGATATAATAAAACTGCATTAAAGGTAAGACCAAATAAAGTTCCACCTTTTTAAATAAGCATGTTGATACTAATTCATCAACATTTTAATTGAATGAAAGGAACAATTTTTTACATTACAGATTATACTCAGTTTGTACAACTGTATTACATCTCACATACTTAGGAATTGTTAATGCTTTATAATTTCTCAGCCATAAACTATGTTTCTTTCACCAGAATAAAAGCTTGAAGAACAAACTCTTGTCGGGAAACAAGCTATGTGGCATCCATGCAGAAGAGGTGAGTAAATTTTCTCTTCCAGTTTCAACAGAATAGAAAGTGCTAGAATATTAGTGCCAGATTTTTCTTTTAAAATCCAGACATCTGGAGACTTTTCTTTCACTAACATAAATGAAAACATTGGAATAGGAAAATTAAAACAGATTTTAAACTTTTAGGTATTTTGGGATGTTTTCATATTGCATAACCAAAAAAAGAAAAAAAAAAGAAGAGAAAAGAAAGGGAAAGAAAAGAAATTAAGCCAGTTAGCCATTACTTCTCTAAAACGATTTTATGGATTCCTTCCTTAATTGGATTATCAGGATTTCCTGATTAGCAAAATACCTGAAGGTCCATGAAATTTCCATTTTTTTAACCATCTATGTGATGTCTACAAAGTTTTGCAATAACAATTAAGTGTCAGAAGAAGGATTCTGGGGTTGATCATAAACCCTAAAGGACAAATACATTCCTCAGTTCTACTTGCTAGGCAGAAAATTTCTCACACATTTCTTAGGGTGGGGTATGGAAAGTCATTCTGGTTAATCCAGATTTAACTAAAATCAATTTCCTATACTCCTGATCTCTCAAATCCATCTGTGATATACTCCTCTTTTAATGTACTTTAACCCCTTTCCCATAGTAGTTAGAAGTAAGGCACAGTGGTGAAATACCTCTATCATCTCCTAAAGGTGGACTCCTAATTTTTGTTCCAAGAACTTTTCCTGTTGTTATCACCTTAAAGCAGGAGGGATAGGGAAGATTACCTGGTGACTCACGAGTATTGCTTTTTAGGACTCTAACTAGGAAGTAGTGATACGTGTTTCATTGTGCCATATTTGCCAGTCCTAGGTCACATGCCAAGCCAAACTGCACGGAGTCTGAACAATGTCATTAGGTTGTTGGTCACGTGCCTATCAAAAACTTGGGATTTTTTTTTTAATAAACAAGGTGGGAATACTTCCTGATGGACATGTAAAATTCATTACTTTAAATACTTAAGTTAGAGTCTAACATGAAATATAAGAACCCGTTTATAATGTCCTTCCAATAATATTGTGCATGAAATGAGTGGAAATTTTCAATACATGGGAACAAAAGGTTGATTCTCCATAAATGAATAATCAAACTGAACGGCTTGTAGATATGAGCCAGGATAGTGTTTCTTTCATTATACTTTTCTATTGAAAAGTATGCTGTTTAATTTGCTACATTTCTAGAAATATTACATGTGTAAGGTGCAGTTTCTGGTTATTATTTACAAGAGAGTAAGCAAGAGGAACCAATTTTTGAGTAACAACTATGTGGATTGAAGCTATATTCTGGGATGGTTGCCATGTTCCTAAAGGGTCCCCAAAACTCATGAAAGAGAGATAGCTCTTATGAGAAGTTGCCTATACTGTTTAGAAACAAACAAAAAAAAAAAAAAGAAGAAAGAAAAAAAAAACAATATACAAGCAGGAACAACAATATGGGTCTACCTGTATGTTTTAGTCCCTTAGTTTGAGAATGAGTCATTTTAAAAATTCATCTCAATTCCTTAAGAGGATATATTATATCAACATTTTAATTTATGAATTTATAGATGCTTCATATATTAGTATTGTATAATGTTGAAATCAATTTATTAATTTGATCTATTTTTATTTATTTATGGAAAATAATTTAGAGTTTGAAATTCTGGGCAAAGAGGGAGGCATATGTATATTTTTTTCTGTCACAAAAACACTTTCAAAGAATATGGTAATAGATGTAATTATTTGTATTACCACCACCAAAACAAAATAGTAATGTCCTCTATCAGTTTAGAAGCTAAAAAGAAGCTTGTCTTCTAAATCAGTGACTCTAAACTATTTATAGATAAATATCCAGATCCCATTGATACCTAATGGCTTGCCAGTGTTTTAATTTGCCAAGGCAGAATATTGAAAACAGTGGAGTCTACGACAAATACCACTGCCATCCTCTTCACTATTATTTCATGAAAGAAATGCTTCTTGGACATGAATTGTAAGAAAGAAAAAACCTCAGAGACTAGCTAAAATGTTCTATCATGGCCACCATCTTTGTCTTTACCTTCTCCATCTTTTTATTTTACTTATAATCATTATCACAAACTTAATTTTACTGTGGACTTGTGAACACTTTATGACTCACAGGCATCAGCACGTAAAATAATATTTAAAATCATTAGCATAGTTTTGGGGCGCCTGGGTGGCTCAGTTGGTTAAGTGTCCGACTTTGACTTAGGTCATGATCTCACATTTTGGGGATTCGAGCCCCGTGTGTTAGGTTCTGGACTGATAGAGCCTGGAGCCCGCTTTGGATTCTGTCTCCCTTTCTCTCTCTGCCCCTTACCCACTCATACTCTGTCTCTCTCTGTCTCTGTCTCTCTCTCACTCTCTCTCAAAAATAAATAAACATTGAAAAAATAAAATAAAATTGTTAGTATAGTTTTAAAAATTACTAAAATTCCCCAATATGGTAATAGCTTAATGGTTTGAAGATTTTTCCTCTGACAATTTTAACTTTTCTTTTTTTTTACCTTTTTCAATTTATATCTTTTTATTACCATCTTCACCACCTAATTTCCCTAAGAATAAATTCCATAAAAACATGGGAATTACAAGTTAGAAATTTGGTTCTTTAAAATATATGAAATAAGTTCAAAATTTAAAGATTTGAACTTTTCAAAATGATGCTTGAAAGCTAAAGGAAAATACAGTGTCGATGGGATTTTAGATCAATGTGGATTATAAAATGCATGCACCCAAAATGTACATATTCTTACTTTGTATACCCTCATCAGATATTTTGATAGGTTTTGCTTTTTGACTCACTGAACATTGGAGGTGGCAGGAATATACAATGCAGAGAAGTGATGAGTGACAGTGACAATAATTTCTAAAAAACATATTTCCAAATAACCTTAACTAAGCTCAGGAAATCTAACTGTTCTTGCTCAGTGAAGAACAAAGATGTGTAGGCTTTTATTATAGTTCCTGAATTAATCCCTGCATAACACAAAAATTGATGTTTTAATAATTAATTAAAGTTATGAATAAAGGTTGAAATTATATTCTGTGCATTCAGTATAAATATGCATTAAAATGAATACCGAAAATGGTCAAAATGTCCTTTCTGACTTTAAAAATAGAGCATTAATTATTTGGAAAAGTAGGAGTGAAATTGGGCAAATCATGCACATCACGGGTAATGATCGTCTCTCATTCCCCATTGATGTTGGTCAACATTAGTTTGGAAAAATAAAGTCTGTTGACCTAAGAGACTGTCCCAGCTGTAAATGAGCCCTGAACGCAGATTGGAACAACAGGAGATAATGCCAATCAATTGTGCATTTGAAGTTGGAGAAGATCACAGAAATGATTCTTTACTGAAATCAGTAACACAAAATTAAGGGTAGTGGTGAACAAACCAGCAAATGAAGTTGATGTAATGAACTGAAGTTAATGTAACAAGAGAGATGGGGTGTCTGAAATACCATTATTCAGGGTTACATAGGGAATTTTGTGCCAGGAGAAAAGAGTTATAATGAATGTAGAATCCTGAAGTAGAAGTATAAATTCAGGGGACTGAGGGCTTCAAGTGAAAGTTTTTATTCTTAAACCATACACCTATAACAATGGCTCTTTATTCTCTTATGCATTATATTATGCATCTCACTTTCACTATCAAGTCATATCAAGTTCAAGAGGATGCCTTTTTTTATGGAAATGGAAAATTAGTAGCTAGTTTGTAAGAAAACATAAATCTTCTTCAAGGTATAGAGTTTAACTGCATTGTTCTGAGTTATTAATTTTTGAAGCTCTTTCTTCCTGCTTCCTGTCCTTCTTCCATCCCCCTGTTTCTCCCTCCCTCCCTCCCTCCCTTTCTCTCTCTTTATCTCAAATCACCACTCTCCCCACTTCATTTTTCCTCTCTACCCTTTCCCTTGTCTCTTCTTCCTTTCCTTTGTATCTTCTCATTTTATTTTATTTTATTTTTGTTCTTTCTTATCAACTTCCTGATTCAATAGATCATGAAATGCAGTTGGCTCATGATAGAGATGTCTATGAAAACTGTTTCCAATATTAGAGCCTTGCAGTGGTGTACCACAGATAGCACTTTAAGATTCTACTCTACTTGACGGTGCTTCCAGCATTACATAATAATTTAGGAATTATAACACCATCCTAACACAGTCTCCCATTTGGCAAACTCAACTATCTCACGTCATTAGACATGTTCTGAATATAGTAGGAAACTGAATAGTATAGCTGCATTTGCTTCAGTGAAAGACTCATATACATTCACTGTAGCTTTGAAAATTATAATATTTCAAAAATATGAGTGGGCTTTATTTGACCTTCAAAAAAGGACCTTAAAGAGGATCTTGTGTTTAGTATGTACTATGGCTAGCTCCTTTGGAAATTTAATTTTATTGAGATAATTTAAATACAATTCATCCCATTTAACTTTACAGTTGGATGGGTTTGATCGATGTAGAGCAAATCAAATATTAAAGATATAGAACATTTCCATCATCTTCAAAGTTTTCTCTTACTGTTTTATAATCTCTACCACAAACTCCCAGCCAATGCCAACTACTAGCCTGATTTCTGTCCCTCTCCTTTGGTCTTATTTTACAATGTAATATAAATTGCATTATACAAAAGACAGCTTCTAATGCCTGCGTTATTTCACACAGTATAATGCTTTGGAAATCCATCCACACTGTTACATGTTTCAGTACTTAATTCATTTTTTTTAATTGCTCAACAGTATTCTAGTATTTCATGATTGTACCATAAAGTACTCGCTGTTCACCAGTTAATGGGCATGTAGGTTGTTGTTTCCCGCTTTTGACTATTATGAATAAAGATACTATAAACATTTATGTTTATATTGTAATTTCTCTTGGAAAAATACCTAGAAAGCATTGCTATATAATGCAGTGCTTTATAAGAAACCACCAAACTATTTCCCAAAGTGACTATGCCATTTTACATTCCTCTTTAACTCTTTTACTATTCTTTCAGTTATCATTTTTTTATTTAATGATGACAATCCATTTGTTTTTGTGTTCTCCTACTGAGGAACCAGAACTTGTCATTTCAGATACACAAATACCTGAGGTCCTCATGTTAGAATATTTGAAATTGCATCTGCGCTGGAAAAATAGGAAGGCATGATCATCATCTGTGGCTCACCAGATATCTATCCATAGGGTAGTCGACCATGTCTGCTGAGAGAAATGTCATTATAAGGCACTTTTATATTTAGCATAGTCCTCTCAAAAAGTGCATTCTGCAGACCAAACAGCCTTCACTTCAGTATCTTAGCTGCTTTCTTTACTTCCTGTCACATTTGCTTGCTACCCTCCCTTTGGACATACAGCAAATTCAAACTTGGTTGTCAGTTTAAATTTACCCATATTTAATCTTAAAAAAAAAAGTAATTGCAACTAAGCTGTGAAAACTGAAGCCTATGTATACATAGGTATAGTTAGCATCTAAAATTGGATTGTTGAACATGCTCTGGTGACTGAAATTCTGTGTGTGTGTATTCTTTTGGGGAGGGGATGCTAGGGAGAGAAATAATAAACTACTTTCTTTAAATATTGCCTTTTAAACAATATGATTCCTATTGTGTGCCAACTTTACTCAAATAAAAAAATTAAACGTTAAGCGTAAAGTAAAATTTCTACAAAAAATTAAACAATATGGTTCCTTTGTGCAGGCTTTGGTTTTCTCTTCCTGCCTAGACTACCTGGATGTCCGACTTCTAAAGCAGAGATTAAGCTTTTGCTTGACTGCAACATTTATTCTTATACAGTGTAAGATAATTTTAATCCTCAAGTTTGAAAACATAAATGAAATCAAGGCACTAATCTATGTTTCTGTTCTTGCAGTCAAAAAAAATCCAAGCCCAGCTGAAAGAGCTTCGTTATGGGAAGAAGGATTTATTATTTAAGGTGAGCATCTTTCTCCCTTCCCCCTCCACCCACCCAATAAATGAACTATAATATTATTTAGCTTACATTTAATTTCTGGGTTTTCATAAGAATTAGAGCTGTATTTGACTGCATTGAAGATGTTTTCATTTTCTTGCCTTCTTAATTAATGGAGATAACTGCAGATATTGTTTCCTGGGTACATTTTTAATCAAAGGTAGGCATCATTCCAAAGTATTTAAAGTCTCTTCATAACCTCCAATTACTTTAATTCAATATTGAGGAATACTGTATTTGAGAATATTTACATTAAGGAGAGCATAGATTGAGTGAATTTCCAGAGATGAGATCCACTGTTTATTGACATTCTTGACTTCCAGAGACCCCTGCATAAATCTCTTTATTACTAAAAGTCTTCATGTTTAATCATTGTTGATTGATTTTCATCGTTGATACTTTCTTTTTACAAGACTATAAAGTCAACATCTGTGTATAGATAGACATCTACCACAAACTATGGAATAGTGCCCCCTCCCAAATATATCCACTTGCTAATTCCTGGAAGCTGTGAATATTGAATATTATACTTTATGGGAAGAGAGACTTTACAGAGGTGATTAAGTTAAGGGTCTTCAGATAGGAAGGTTATTCTAAAATATCCAGGCAAGACCTAAATGTAATCATGCAAGTCCTTATCGTAGTGAGACAAGAAAGCCTAAATAAGAAGGTTGTTGTGATCACAGAAGCTGGAGGAGGAAAGACAATGTAAAAGATTTCCTTCCTATAGTCTCCAGAAAAAACCAGCCCTACCAACACCTTGATCTTAGTCCCATAAAATTTATTTCAGACTTCTGACGTTCAGAACTGTACGAGAATAAATTTGTGTTTTTTTCAGCCCCTTAATTCATGGTAGTTTGTTATAGCAGCAAGATGAAACTTAAACCAATACTTTTATCTCCCTTGAGCAGGAGGGAGACAAGAGGCAGGTGTCTTTAGTTGTTGTGCTTGTGGTACATGTGCATTTCCAAAATGCAGTAGAGTGATGGAATTATTAGGCTCTTAGGAGTAGGAATAATAATTTGCTTAATAAATAATAATTACAAATTACATTTTGTGTAATATTTTTTAAATATTTTCATTACAATGATCAGCCCAATCTACAAGTGCTAGGTTTAAATTAAAAAGAGATAATTTCTCATTTTATTTAATGTTAGAAAAACCTACAATTTTTCCAGTGAAAACAAAAAGAAAGAAATGACACATTTCTCTTCCTTAGTCCCTTTACTTTTGGTTCAGAGTCAGGGGAAGGTGTTCCTATTATGTCAACCAATATTTGTTAAATAGTCATTCCTTGTGAAGCATGAATCTGGGCATATCTTGCCATTGGCTCTTACATGAATTTGCTACTTTCCATTTCTTTTACCTCATTTACAACAAGATATTCCCCAGCACACAAGAAAAATGTGAATTAATTCTCATTAATGTTTATAGACCCCTGCCTCTCAAAACTCTGTTCATTTTATGTGATAAGTAGATAAAAGTATAAAACCCAAGGCATTTGTCTACCTTTAATCTTTCATATTGAGACTCAAGCTCAGGATATATTAACTCTTATATTCAGGTTGGCCTTAGCTTTTTGTAGTCATCAACAGTAAATAATTGAAATTGGGAAAAAAAGTGTGTGCATGTTTGTGTGTGTGTGTGTGTGTGTGTGTGTGTGTGTGTGTGTGTGTTTTCATTGGCACAGAAATTTCTTGTTCTCTGTGAATTAGTTTAACTTAATTCAGGACCATAACAAAACAAATCCAAGCTCCCTAGAGCTGACAAGTTTTAGGTAGCAGGCTGAGAAATTTATGTAAAAATAGATCATTTGAGCTTTTTAAATCTTTTGAATTCAATTTCCCAAATTGACGAAAATTTGTGAGAAGAGATTGAAAAGATCCAATAATTTTCAGTGATTTACTTCTTCATAATAAACCAGTTGTTGAATATACATTAGTAATTTATCAACTCAGAAATTACCAAAATCAGGATTTGTTGAAAATCTTTATGACTTGAAAATGAGACATTATTTGTAAGCCTTTGTCACTTTGAAAGAAGCCCTTATATATGAAATCAGGTGAATTGTGTATGACCATGAAGTTGCATAAATCATAATGCCTTCAGCATATATAGTCTCTAAAGTGCTGTTTATCAGCAAGAGTTTTGTTAAATTAGATAATGAGTGGTCTGTAAGCATGACACTTTTTAGCTTATTCAGTAATGAAACAATGTCAACAAGGCAGAGGTTTTTTTATTTTTCCTACCTTTCCATATCATGGTCCTCAACCTACTGACTTATTCTAAATTTTGGTCCCTCATTGTGTATGATAGTTGTTAAAGATTTATATGCTGCCTTTGTCCAATTTTGTACAAAGTCGGAGAAGAAAAGGAAGGGGCACTTGTCCTTCAGTCTCATAATTTTTATGAGAAGAGAATTTTTTAAGATGTTTCTCTAAACATGGTCACGTAACCGTGCAAAACAAGTGAGACCTTAGTGTTTTCAGCTTCCATTGTGAAACAGTATTCATTCATTCATCGTAATAGCATTCACTCATCTGATTTGCCTACTGCTGTATCAACAGTGTACATTTTAGGTCTTATATAAGCATATGCTGAATGAATAAATGAATACATACATACATATAGCACGTGTATATACATATGTGTATACATAAATAGATGTGTCATGGCAGTACATAGTAGAAATTCATGTATGTGGTCCCAAAGGGCTTGTGACTACAGGCACTTTGAAAATGAACCCACAGAATATCTTTGGTAATATTTTGCTGAACTCAGAGATGAGTAATAGAGGATTCTACTTCAAGTAGGTTCCCTGAAAATCTGTTCAATTTTGAATAGATTTGATGGCTTTTATTAAAGATAGACTTTGAAGAAGCAATGAGTGCTGCTGAAACACTTCAATTATATTTTAAAAATAATGGCATGTACTGACAATTGTCAGACATGTTGATAAATTCAATGTTCTTATTAATGTTTGAGAACTGGCTTTTGATTGAGAAGGCTGCCAGAGGTAGTAAACATTCTCTACTAAAGAAAGAAGTGAGGCCCTGCTGACTGTTAGTTACCCAAGACTTGAGTTCTTTTTATCCTCTCTGATTCCATTTGGAGATGATGTTCTGTAGAATATCTCCTCTCCATTTTGTATATACAATTGTTTAATTTCAAAAGAATTATTTTCTCATTGTAGAAAAATACTAAAAATTATAAAGCTAAAAAACTCAAAAAAACTCATCCCTCAAAACATACAATGTTTAGAAATTTTTATATTTATATTTAGTTCCTTTTATATTAGGCATAATCTGCCTTATGATTAATATTTTTGTTTATATAGAGTTTGCTATATATTCTCCTTTTTCATATTATTTTAAAACATAAAGCATCGTTTGTTTCTTTTTAAAAATCTAAATGCATAATATATCGTATGTGTATGCCAAAAGTGACTTAACTTTAACCTTATAAATATTTTCACATCTGTGTATTCATATATTGTGTGTGTTGAGATTTAAACTTAAACTATGATGAAAATAGTGTTGTAATTTTTAACTTCAGATATCATTTTTATTGAACATCTACGTAACTATAAAACAATTCACTAAAACTATTGAACACTTTCAATGTTATTGACACCTAGTATACTGTTGTTGAGTTTAGAATTTTTTTTAATTTCTTGAGAAATACTTGATGAATGTAATCATATATGTTTAAAGTATACAGCATGATTATTTGATATTCATAAACCTTGTGGAATGATTACCAAGATCAAGATTATTAACACATTCATCACTTCGATAATTATTTGTTTGTGTGTATGTGTGTGTGTTTGTAGTGAGAATAATTTAGATCTGTTAGTAACTTTAAGTTATACAGTACCATGCTATACATATTATTCTCAGAACTCATTTTTCTTATAAATGTATATTTCTAAGCTTTGACATCCATCACCCCATTTCCCTTGTTCCCTGCCGCTGTTTCTATAAAATGAGCATTTTTTTTAAGATTCCATATATAAGTGATACCATCAGTATTTATTTGTCTTCCTCTTAGCTTATGTGGTTGGCTTATTTCACTTAGCCTACTACCATCCAGATCCACCTGTGTTGTCACAAATGCCAAGATTTCTTCCTTTTTTATGGATGAATACTATTCTCGAGGCTACCACATTTTCTTTATCCATTTATCTACTGAAGGACATTTAGGTTGATTCCATGTCTTGGCTGTTGTGAATTATGCTATAATGAACATGGCTATGCAGATACTCTTCATGATACTGATTTCATTTTTTCAGATATATACACAGAAGTAGGATTACTGTATCATATGGTAGTTTCCTTTATATATTCCTTTATTCGTGTGCGTATATATATGTGTGTGTGTATATATATATTTCCTTTATAAAATATATATGTTTCCTTTGTGTGTGTGTATATTATACAAAAATTATATATATATATATATTTTTTTTGTACAACATAATGATTTGACAGTTCTGTATATTACTCAGTGCTCACCATAAAAAGGTGCTCATCTTTTCATCTCTAAGACTTATTTATTTTATAACTAGAAGTTTCTTTTTAATTTTTTAAGGAACCAAGATACTGTTTTCCATAATAGCTGTACTAATTTACATTCCCATCAACAATGATAAGGATTCCCTTTTCTCTCTACATCCTTCCCAACCTCTGTTATCTCTTATATTTTTGAAAATAACAGTACTAACAGGTATGAGGTGATATTTCATTATGGTTTTAATTTGCATTTCCCTAATGACTGGTGATGTTGAGCTCCTTTTCGTATATCTATTGGACATTTTGGATATTAACCCCCTATCAGATATATGGGTTTACAAATATTTTCGTCCATTTTGTAGATTCCTTTTTCAATTTATTGATTGTTTCCTTTTAGTACAGAAGTTCTTTAGTTTGATGTATTACTGCTGGTTTATTTGGGTGTTGTTGTCCTTACTTTTATCTTCTTATCCAAAAAACCATTGATAAGACCAATGTCAAGAATCCTTTTCCCAATGTTTTATGCTAGAGATTATATGGTTGCAGGTCTTAAATTTAAGTCTTTAGTCCATGTCAAGGTAATTTTTATGACTGATAAAAAGAGAGGGGACTGGTTTTAATTTTTTGCAGGTGCCTGTCTAGTTTTCCCAGCATCATTTATTGAAGAGACTATTGTTCCCTCATTGTGTGTGTGTAAAGGTATGTGTTGGGACCTTGGGAGTAGTGTTCAGAGCAGCAGCAGCACCATCTTGGCACTGACAGGCCAGAACCATGACCTGAGACCCAGGGGTGGGCCCTCAGAACATCAACCAATCTGTCAACAAAGACAGATCAGAGCCAAGACATGGGATCTCGGAAGGCATGGCTCAGAGCAGTGGCAGCTCTGGTCACATTTATGGCAAAGCACCCAGGCATCCCAATTCCAGAAAGTGAGGTTTGGGGACTCAGAGGGCATGTCTCATTGCAACAACAGCTCCAGCCATGGCGAGGAGATGCAGCAGCAGGGACTCCGGAAGGCTCTATCATCTGGGATCAGCATTAGAGAAGACTATGGGAGTCCTTGGTGGCAAAGGCTACAAATGTCCACAGCGGTGAGACTTGCTGGGGCCTCTCCTCTTCTCCCTTTACCTGTGGGGTGAAGTTCCTCTGTGGGGTTTCCTCCTGGCACTGAGCTGCTCTGGACTGGGGGAGATGGAGTGACATAGGTAAATGCTTCCTATGGTTTTCTATGTGGCCATCCTCAGTTTTTAGTTTCACAGTGTTTGGGCTGCTTCTTCACTGTAGCTCACAGCTTTCCTCTGAGCTATTTTCATCTGTTTGTAGTTGATTTGTTGTTATTGTTGTTTTTGTTGGGGAGACAATTGTTGGGACCTCCTAGCCCCCCATATTGCTGAGGTCACCTCTCTTAAAAAAATTATAACAGGTGACTCTACCAATCAGTACAGTAGAAAAAAAGAAATGTTGTGTTTAAGACTTCTTGCGGTGCCTGGGTAGCTCAGTCAGTTGAGTGTCCGACTTCAGCTCAGGTCATGATCTCACAGTTGGTGGGTTCCTGCCCCGTGTTGGACTCTGTGCTGAATGCTTGCTCAGAGCCTGGAGCATGCTTCAGATTCTGGGTCTCTTTCTCTCTCTGCCGCTCCCTGCTCATGCTCTGTTTTACTCTGTCTCTCAAAAATAAGTAAATGTAAAAAAAATTAAAAAAAAAAACTTCTTTAGTTCAGGGTATTTTCTTTAAAGAAACAGGAATACATGGGGAAGTAAATATGTTAGTCTGCTCAGGTTGACGTAAAAAAATATCTTAAACTGGGTGTCTTACACAACAGGAATTTATTTTATCAGAGTCTAGAGGCTGGAAAATCTGAGATCATTCTTGGTTGGCAGACAGCCAGCTTTTCATTGTGTCCTCATAAGGAGGGTGAGGGAGCTCTCCGGTGTCTCTCCTTATAAGGACATTAATCCCACTCAGACCAGGTCCACACCTTTATCACGTTTTAACCTTAATTATCTCCTTTAAGTATTGTCGTATTGGGAGTTAGGCCTTTAACATATGAATTTAAGTGAATTCAGTTCACTGTTGTAATTAAGTAAATAATACCTACAATAAAGCAGTAACAAACTTCCTTGTTTCAGAGGTTATAAAAGGAAAATTACTGTTTTAATTTGCCATAAAATGATTACTGGTAGGTTGGACATTTATTTTAAAATGTAAGCCATTTAATTTCATTTCCTCACTTTTGTTTTGGTAATTTCAAAACAATATCCGTAATGCTCCCAGTTACCAGAAATTGAATTTATTAACTTCCCTAGTGAAGTAGGAAATAACAGACAATTTGAGTTTTGTTATCAGATTCTCAAACTGAAACATTTCTGAGTTTAACCGGAAATTAGATCTGATCTCACTTTCATATCCTATAAGCTGAGGATTAGATATAGCGGGTAGAGAGCTTCTTACACATACATTTTGGTCATGACAAGTTTCCTTAACTGACTTTCTCTGTGTGGAGACTGACCTATTTTTGCCTTTGCTGAAGGTTTTGTTCAGCCTGTCATTTTGCTAACATTTGGTCTTTTTAAATCATAAGTATAGTATCAATCCTCATTTAATATTGTGCTTATAGCAGGTGTATATTTATATAAAATAATACATAGCATTCTGTTTGTAAATATGTCCAAAATATGTTTTTTAAAAGAATTTGACTGCCTCTATCTAAATGTGTAATCTCGTATCTATAAAACAGAAAATCTCGAGTAATAATAACAACTGGCATATACTAAACACTAACTATGCACTTGTAAGAGATTTTGATATGCTTTGTTTTTTTTTGGTTTTTTGTTTTTTTATTTCTTGAGAGATTGAGAGAGAGAGCATACACATGTGTATGCAAGTGGGGGAGAGGCAAAGGCAGAGATAGGGAGAGAATCTTAAGCAGGCTCAACACTCAGCAGTCAGCATGGAGCCTGACTCAGGGCTCAATCTCTTAACTGTAAGATCATGACCTGAGCCAAAATCATGAGTTGGCCACTCAGCCAAGTGAGCCACCCAGGTGCCCTGCTATGTGTTTTATATATATAATCTCATTTACTCCTCAAAACAATTTGGGTTTATATGATGTATTGAAGTATTGGATCTCTGTGTGTGTATACACATATGCATATATACGTACATTTATATATATACATATATATACATACACCATAAGGTGTGTGGGGGGGGGGGCGTGCATGTGTATCTGTGTACAAAGTGAGGCCTAAAAAGTTATTGGTCTTCACTATAGTGTGTAACTGAGAAAGGATTCACATCTATCATCTATGCCCATATTCAGAGTCTATATCAGTCCTCTTTCCCTGCCTTTTGTTGTTGTTATTGTTTTTCTTTCACTCACTTCCTATGGTGTCCCCAGTGGGTAGCTCTTCATTTGGTTGTGTATCTACTTTCTTCACTATATAAAACCCTGTTTGTCTTCCTTCTGTTTACTAGTTGTAGCACATATTGAATATTCCATCTTGCTTTGCCCTCTGGTATTTATGAACTCTTTGTCAATATCCTGACCTTAGGTTTCAGATGGACAAAATTTGGTCCCAATATCTATCCTCTACCCCACATTCTAATATTC
The DNA here is from genome assembly GCA_028646485.1 of Cryptoprocta ferox. Lineage (NCBI taxonomy): Eukaryota > Metazoa > Chordata > Mammalia > Carnivora > Eupleridae > Cryptoprocta > Cryptoprocta ferox. The sequence continues at coordinate 33,328,304 of CM053575.1, read as the reverse complement.
CAAGACATTCAATTTGTATACATTCTGTTTTTTCATAAAAATGATTATGACATTAAATTAGATTTCCACTGAGTTATATAGGTTTTGTGATTGTTTCTGTTATTTATTGAATAAAACCAGTTTAATGATATCATGTGTCATTCAGTGTTTGAAATAAAGTGATAATATAATCAAATTACTGCCTTCAAAGGGTTTACAGTCTAGGGATAAAAATAATGTCATATATATATGTGATATATATATATTATATATATATGGTCTATCTTATTTTATTTAAGTATAATTGTCATACAATGTTGCATTAGTTTCAGGTGTACAAAATAGTGATTCAACTTCTCTATATGTTATGTTGTCCTAACCACAAGTGTAGCTACCATCTGTCAGTATACAAAGCTTTACAATACCACTGACTATATTCTCTACACTGTGCCTTTTATTCCCATGACTTATTCATTTCATAACTGGAAGCCAGTATCTGCCACTCCACTTCACCCATTTTGCCCACCCCCCACATCTGTCCCCCCGACAACCATCAGTTTGTTCTATGTGTTTGTAGGTTTGATTCTGCTTTTTATTTATTTGTTTCTTTATTTGTCTTTTTGGATTCCATATTTGAGTGAAAATATATAGCATTTGTCTTTCTTGGTCTGATTTATTTTACGTAGCATAATACTCTTTAGGTCTATCCATGTTGTTGCAAATGGCATGATTCCATCCTTTTTATGGCTGTGTGATGTTCCATTGGGTGTATATATACACCACACCTTTCTTATCCATTTGAATACCTATGGACACTTAGTCTGCTTCCATATCTTGGCTACTGTAACTTCTAAAGATCACAAGTTTTAGGTAGTAAAAATTGCTAGAGATTTTAGCTGTTCACTTAGATTTACAAACTTAATTTCACTTTATGATTTTTCACTATGGAAAAAAAACAAGATAGCCTTTTTCATTTCATTCCATAAAAATAGGAAACAGGATGAAAATCAATGTGCCTTATATATATTTAACATTTGATACTGTGTCCAGTGCTGTTAAGTACATTATAGCATCCTCATGACAACCCCTGTCAAACAGAGAAGAGAAGTTGTGGGATCCATCTAACAATGAGGGAACTGAGGCCTTCATAGGTTTGATAATAAAGGCCACCAAAATATTTACTTAAAAAACAAATTTGTTGGGGCACCTCGGTGGCTCAGTTGGTTAAGCATCTGACTTCAGCTCAGGTCATGAACTCAAGGTTCGTGAGTTTGAGCCCCATGTTGGGCTCTGTGCTGGACAGCTTAGAGCCTGGAGTCTGCTTTGGATTCTGTGTCTCCTTCTCTCTCTCTGTTCCCCCCTTGCTCTCACCTACCTCTCTCTCTCTTTCTCTGTCTCAAAAATAAATAAAGATTAAAAAATAAATAGAAAGCAAATTTGTTAACAGATTGAAACCTTCATAGTAGATTAATTCATTCATGCATTAATTCATTTAAAATTTAGACTTGTTAGAGTATCATGTCAAGTGTATTTGACTTGACAGATTTATAGTTATTACATTATAATTATTTCATAGTATATATTTGTATCATTATATCAACATTCTGATACTTATTGCAGCAGATTTGGTGACAGACCAGATATATCCATTCCTCTGAAACTCAGACATCAACATGGCATATGTTCTCATTGGTATTTTCTCTAGAAACCATATGTGCCCAACTTAGTATCCCCGCGGTGTCTGCTCCTGAAAGCGGGAACACTGTCACATGAATTTCCATGTACGAATACCAACAAATATCGGATTATTTTCTGAAGATTTGAGTCTTCC
>CM053575.1:33225870-33325994 GCA_028646485.1 Cryptoprocta ferox | reverse complement strand
AGAAAGCTAGGGAGACAGAGAATCTGGAGCAGGATCCAGGCTCTCAGCTGTCAGCACAGAGCCCCATGCGGGGCTCGAACTCCCCAACTGCGTGATCATGACCTGAGCCAAAGTCAGACGCTTAACTGACTGAGCCACCCGGGCTCCTCTTCTAAACATACACTCTTATTTTTAATGTAAAATAAAAAGAAAGAATAGTGAAGAAATCATACGGTAATTTCACTCATTATACAATTTTTAAAACATTACTTGTGTTCCATATCCTTTGTCCTAATGGTGAAGCCAAATATAATTTCAGAAGACAAGAGCAAGTTATTGTTCTTATTTGGATACTTCTTTTGGCAACGCATTTACGTGTTCCCCTTTGTCATGGCAGGAGACATATTAGAAGTATATTTGTAAATTCACTTGATTTATTTTATTTCATTTCATTGCTGTTACTCAGTTACTAGGGTGTTTGTTAACCTACGCATAACAGAAGAAGCCAATTACCTCGGAAGGTAATTGCATAGAAAGCTTCAGCAACAGACACAATTTAGAGGAACTTTAAAAAGGAGAGCTCTCCATCAATTTCATAGTTTATCACAGGCATGTACAGCTTCTGGAGGCACCAGCAGAATCCCTAAGTAATGTATACACTGGGAGTCTTTTACTGCAGCAGCACCTCCCCTTCAATCATTGCCACTAGTACATCTCTTAAAGAGAGATTCCAGGTTATTTTAGCCTCTACCACTGCCATTTAGGCTTAACAAACCCCATTTTAGAAACAAGTCAGATCAACTTACTGCATACCTTTTCACCAGTGTAAGAACCTTCACTTTCTAAGGATCTTGTAACACCCCCGATTCCAGCCCCTTGTGCGATACTGGCTAATCTTCCTGAAGGCATAGCCTCTCATGGTAAATGTTTAGTGATTAAGGTTCTCAACATGCTAAGGCATATTTTTCTTTCTTACAAAATTCTGACTGTTGGAGAATCCCTTTCTCATTTCCGATTATAGTTGATTTTTTGTTTGAAAGATTGATCAGAGATTTGGGTTGTTTTATTTGTTTTTGTTTTGTTTTGTTTTTGTTTGGGGGGTAGGTGTGGACAGAGAAGAGAGAGGGAGAGAGAATCTTAAGCATGGTCCAGAGATAATGACCTGAGCTGAAATCAAGAGTCCTACTCTTAACAGACTGAGCCACCCAGGTGCCCCCAGAAATTTGTTTATTTAATGAATTCAGTTTATTTATAATTTTAAAAAATTTTTAAATTAACATTGGGTATTAACTGCACTTAAACAAAAAATATATAGTAAATTTTTTGTATGCCTATATTGTTCCCATGGAGATGCCAGGTTCATATCTATAAAGTAATATAGTTTTCCCCACAGTCTTCTGTTTTGGTTTCTTCATTCTTTGTCTCTATTTGCCTTTTCCATTCTCTAGGCCTGCTCTTGTACACGCCTTCCAAAGGAGAATTTAAGTTCATAATGTAATTGTTTTTCAGCCCTAGGTACATTTGTGATCATAGGCTAGAGTAGAATTCAATTTATTGCTAATAGTAAAATAAACTAGGAAGGTGAGTGGGGTGTATTATTTGAGTAGGCACTGAAAATCATTTCAGTGCTCTGAAGCCATGCTACTTAGCCAGAAGCCAAAATTTATAGTCACAAGCATATCCTTTTCAGTTTTCTTCCCAGTTGTATAGTCTCTTCTTTTGTCAAAGTCACAACTAGCATATCCTACCATCCTGCCTCCAATCATTGCTACTCCACCTTTAGAAAGAAGTAAGAAAATCCCTGAGGCTAAAAATATCCATGTGGGTGATAGTGAATGATATATAGAAACTCTATGAACATGTTTTGGGTAAAATCTTTTCATATCATCAGTGCTTCTTGTGACAAGTCAGGCAAACCACATGGCACATTTAAGAGGCACCAACTGTGGGGCCTAGGAGTACATGACATGGTCAAAGAGAAAGACAAACACTTTTATGGAAGACTGTATTGCAGCTTTGACTAATATCTATGTGAAAGTTCTTAGTTATATCAAACCTAAGCATCATCTCCTGAACATTTGTCCATTTCTTCTTCCTTGGTAAATATACACTGAGATGGTTAAAAATATACATGACTGCAATCAGGGGATCTAGGTACTTTTTTTCTTATGTTTATTTTATTTTTGAGAGAGAGAGAGACAGAGAGACAGAGAGACAGAGACAGCTCTTGCACACGAGTGCGTGCCTGCAAGGGCTAGCAGGGGAGAGGCAGATAGAGAGGGAGACAGAGAATCCCAAGAAGACTCTGTGCTGTCAGGCAGAGGCTGACATGGGGTTCAAACCCACTAACCTTGAGATCATGACCTGAGCCAAAATCAAGAGTCAGACATTTAAATGACTGAGCCATCCAGGTGCCTCAGGGGGTCTGGGTATTTTATTGGCTCTTTCACTTACCTGGAAACTGAGCCTAAGGAGTCACTTAGCCTTACTGGATATCAACTCCTCTGTCAGTAAACTACACATAGGATTAGTACACACATGCCAAAGTTATTTAACAGGATCAAATGAGATTATATATTCAAATGAATTCTACACAATGTTTTATACACATTTTATTATCAATGAATTGATTTTGGTTTTGGTTTTGGTTTTTCCCCAGAGGGAAATTTATTTCTCATGATAATAACAAGTCACTTGTTCAGAGTTTAAACAACTGTACTTAGTCTCATTCAGAATGCATCACATATTCTCAACTCAGGCCTTCATACTCAGCAGTCTCTAGGATGTATATAACTACATTCCAGGCCCGTTTTTCTCCTTTAAAATATAGAACTGTCTTGAAAGCCAGGGAAAGAGCAGTTCATCCCCTTCATTTTAGGCAAATGTGTTTGTTTGATTTATGTATAAATTAAGGCAAAAGAATCTTCAGAACATTCTGAAGAGAAAACAACTGATTTTTTTTTTTTTTTTTTTTTTTTTTTAGTTTTTATAGGGCAATCAGGGACCAGCAGCATAGTAGCTTTTCAGAAATGAAATTGTTGGAATATATATTTTCCTAATCAATTTTATAGAAGTTTCTTTATTAAAGAAAAGAAGCCAATGTAGAGACCAAGAACTGAATGCAATTTCTTAACATAATTGCACTTGACCATTGTCTGGAATCAGAAATACGAAAGGTTATATTCTCTTTTTCAACTGTCTTTAATATAGTATTCATGGAAATAATAGATGAAAATTGTCTTTAATCTTAGATGTATAAGAAGCCTTTGCTATAATAATTTGGTTTTGTGCTTGGTTTTATCTTGGACAAATTTGATATGCTGATATACTGATAATTTATTCATTAACATCTGTAAAATCTTCTAAAGTAATATTATTAAAAGTGGATTTTTTGTTTCAGATTGAGCAGGAACAATGTTAACTCAATATTCCATGACTCCTCCTTTATGTATTAAATTTGTTTTCAGTTTAGATATATTGTGGATAACAGTGACCCCATATTTACATTTTCATTTATTTGAGTCCTTTTATTTGCATGCTGCTTGGATTTAAATGTTATGTTAGTCTGCAAGAGTTTAGTCCCAATTAAGCACATTCTTACAGGTTGCCCTTCAATTCTGGTTGTTTTAATTATAGTGCCCTGCTTCACTAAATAAGGATGATCTGTTAGTGTTTCATAAATTTTAACAGGGATCACCTGTGTATCTTGTTAAACGGATATTCAGATTCAGTACATCTAGGATGAGGTTTGAGATTCTGCATTTTAAACAAGTTCTGAGAGACAGTGCTGACTGTGATGGTCTATGGGCCACACTTTAAATAAGATCCTAGGCATTTAATTAATCTGATCTGAAAGTGTTTTCTTTTTCTTTTTAAGTAATCTTTACACCCATTGTGGGGCTCAAACTCACAACCTCAAGATCAAGAGTCGTATGCTCTAGTCACTGAGCCAGCCAGGTGCCCTTGTTTTTCTTTCATTAAATTTTAAAATTCTATAGACATTGGGGTGGTGGAAAGAACCAGCATTTGAAATCAGGTAGTTAAAGCTCCCCTTCAGCCTTCAGCTTTTCACATAACTTACTAATGTTTCTCTAGTACACAGACCTCCAGGGTATTTGTATTGATTATTTAACATCTCCCCGCAACCTTTTTGTTCCACTCATCACAGCCGACATTTTGTAGCAGGCAGAGGGAAATCAGAATTGGATGACAGGTTGTCCTGCTCTCAGTCTAGTAAGTGTGATGAGCTAGTTTACAATTAATTTTAATACAATATGGTAAGTGTTTTATCAGGATTTACTACTCTTGGGAGATCGGGTCAATGAGGGGAGGGTCAAAGGTCAGTAAACCTATTACTATTACCTTGGGACAAAGTTCATGTAAGAGTGACAATGGGTTAGACCTTGAAGGCATTACATCAAAGCCTATGCTTGGTAGAGTATCCAGTAAATACTTGTAGAAATGAAGAGAAGAAGAAAGGAAGGAAAGAGTCAAATGAATCAGCGACGACAGTTTGGATATATGCTAGTATTAAATAAATCATCAAAGGAACTTTCTGAAATGTGTGGTACATGCAGAGAGAGGCAAGAGAAGAGACTGGAAAGACAAGATGTTCCAAATCAGGAACGGTATTGATGGTGATGGGAATAATTCTTAGAGAAAAGTGTCAATAATTTTATGAACCTTGTTTCTCTTTGTTGGTGAGGAAAGGTTCAAGTTCCTCATGGCTTGTATATATGGAAACTCTGACTTGTTCTTCTCCTTCCATGGGTCCTAGGAGTGTCTTGCTGGTCATTCCAGCTAGTGATACATATGCCACCCACAACTTCATAACCATGTACATGCTTCTGACTGATCAGCAGACCCACAGAGTCTGGGTCTACTTCTGTTCTGGTTTTGTTTTTTTCTTTTACTACTTACCAACTTAAATATCTTTTGACTTCAAAGTGAATATAGGAAAAAAGGAGAATGGAAAGGAAAGGAAGCTGATGACCTAGCATTATGCTCAGAAAATAGGGCAAAAACAAACACAAAAACCCACATTACAATCTAATACTTTCATATTTATTTTTAATAAGCAATTTAATGAGAATGGAAACTGCATTGCTACTTAATGGGGTATACAATTTTTCTCATTTAAAGTTATCTACTAGTCTGTGAAAATAGAAGTAGACTCATGTATTCTGAGTAATAAAAAAATGAGAGCACTTGGATTGGTCTTGCCTATTTTAGGCATTCATAAGCCTGTGTTTTATTCACAACTGAGTTCACTATCTTTATGCTCAACGTATGGAAAAGGCAGAATTGTGGGGCAGTTAAAAGAGACTGGGTTCAGGCCTCTGTGTTTAATATTGACTATCAATTTCAGTATGGATTTGAACAAGATAAGTAAATATATATCTCTTTATTTGCCATCTAAACTGAGATTAAATATAGCCTCTATATCATAGTTATTTTGAAAATGTAATGAGTATATACAGGTAAATTATCAACTTATAGTAGTGTTTGGCACATGTTAATTGCACAAGTAGTAGCTATTATTGTTCAACAACAGGAAGTGAAAATTTTCTTTCTTTCTATCATAATAATGGGTTCTAGCAGAAGCTTAATAAAACACGTTCTTCCTCTCTTAAGTGAGTTGCATAACCTCCCTGGGCTATTTTCCAAACTGCAAAGTGGAAATCATCACTACACTATAGAAATGGTGTGTGTACTGATACAGTATGTGAATCGGCAACTCAGCAAATGCCAGTTGCCTTCATCTTGCCTTCTAGTTTGTTTTATGAAACATAGGCAGACAGAAGTAGAAAGATAAACCCTTTCCCCGCTTTTTAATGTTGCTCAGAGGCAGGCGTGAGAGAGGATTGAGATGTACTGTTGTATTTAGATAGGAGGGACATAAATGGAATCCACAGGATATCACATTGGGCACAGCATCCTGAATCTTCTCATTACCTCAAGGGAAATATGGAAAGTCACTTTCTTTCCAGCATCCATATATGAAAGTGCTTGTGGCCCCTGCGATGTTGGCTATCAGTGCATTATATTTTGTAGCCCTACCAGGATTTCTCTCCTATCACAGTTGGGTTTTTCTTTTTTTTTTTTATACTAATTATAATTTTGTGAAACAGCAGTAGGATTTTTAACACCATTTTACACGATAAATTCTAATATTTCTTATTTTGAAATTTCATCTCTTTAGTCTCTCTGTTGAGAAAAAGTATATTAATCACAAACTCTAATTGCAGAAATATGAAAAAGAAAAAGTAGTCCATAAATAAATCAGAGCTAATCTGCTAGGGTAAGGCAGAAATTAATGCATTCAATAGATGTTTCTCAAACAACTTCTATGTATCAGATACTGTGTTAGATGCAGTTGATGTAGCAAAAAATAACCTAAATAAAATATTTTCTTCAGGGAGTTTATGTCTACTTCACATTGGTATAGACTTTGGGCAATGCCTGACTTCAAAAACACCATCATTTGTACTCTGTGTTTTTGCCGTATGACCTCCCACATACTCTTCATACCCACCAGAATAATGAGGGAGAGTCTTTCTTTCTTTTCCTTTTGTGGATTCTTTTAAAATCAGTTCTACTGAGGTATACTTTGCATTAAAGAAGAGTCATCATTTTAATTGGACATTTAGTTGAATTTTGACACACATACACACACACACACACACACACACACAGTATAACTGTCAACATAATCAAGATATGCAACCTTGCCAAAATCTTGAAGGAAAAAAAAGTTATTTTGGGCCCCTTTGCAGCCAGTCCCCCCACTCCTTACTTCAAAATATTGCTGTGCCTTTTTTGTTTGTTTGTTTAACATTTTATAGAATTAGAAACATTCTGCAAAATGCTTTTGAATTTATTCGTGTTGTTGAATCTATCAATAATTTCTTTTTAATTTAATTTCATCTAATTTTATTTCCTTAAAATGAAATATTTTTAAAATTTTATTTATTTATATATAGAGAGAGAGCATAATAGAGGCAGAGAGAGAAGGAGATAAAGAATTCTTTCTCAATCCCACAAACCATGAGTTCTCATGAACCATGAGATCCCACGAAATGTGAGATCCCGTTAACTGTGCTAAAATCAAGAGTAGGACATTCAACTGACTGAGCCACCCAGGTGCCCCAGTTGGATACACCACAATTTTTTTCCCTCTATTCTTCACTAATTGATGTTTTGCTTGTTTCCAGTTTGGAACTATTACAAATCATACTGCTATGAACATCCACACAGAGATCTTTGTATGGACATATATTTTCATTTTTCATGGTTAAACGTTGAAGCAGAATGGTGTGGTCATATAGTATATTTACTTTTATAAGAAATTGCCAGTTTTCCCCTAAACTGTATGTACCATTGCATTCCAAGCAATATAGACCAACAAGTGTAAGAGAGCTATGTGCTCTTCCTGCCATTACTTGCTTTGGTCACTCTTAAATTTTACCCTTTCTAGTACACGTGTGATATAGGACATATGGTTATAATTCGCATTTCCCTAAGATTAATGATGTTAAATACTTTTCATTTGCTTTTTTTACATTTGTAGATCTTCTTTATTGAATATTCGCTCAAATGTTTTGCTCTTTTTGAAAAAGAAAGTTCTAGGGGCACCTGGGTGGCTTACTCAGTTGAGTGACTGACTTTGGCGCAGGTTATGACCTTGTGGTTAATGAGTTTGAGCCCCACATTAGGCTCGCTGCTGTCAGCCTGTCAGTACAGAGCCCGCTTCAGATCCTCTGTGCCATCTCTCCGCCCCTCTCCTGCTTGCACTCTCTCAAAAACTAAACATAAAAAAAAAGGAATTTCTATCTTTGTATTGGATTGCTTTCTAATAATTGAGTTATAATGGTTCTTTATATATTCTAGGTATAAGTGCTTTAAGAAATACATATTTTGCAATTGATGTCTCCCAGTATGTGAGTTGGCTTTTCATTTTTTAAACTGTGACTTTCAAAGAGAAAAAATGTTTTTGTTTTTGTTTTTTATTAATAAAGTCCAAGTTATGTTTCTCCAATATTAGAGCTAAGAAATATTTGCCTGACCCAAAGTCATATGTGTTTGCCATTGTGTTTTCATTTAGATGTTTTATACTTTTTGGACCTTATAATTAGGTCTAAGATCTACCTCCAGTTGAGTTTTGTGTAAGGTATGAGTTAATGGATTGGGAAATTTTCCTTTATTGACATTCAATTGTTTCAGTTTCATTATTAATGTTAAGCATAGTAATTAATTACTGAACTGAGAATTGAACAGCTAATGGGTAGAGAAACACCCTGAGTAGGGCACAGATTTTTATGCCACTTAATTCCTGCATAAGAAATCCATATAAAATTCCTTTGATTAGAGGTATATGGTAATTCTTTGTTCTTACAGTTAGCACAGCAGTTAAATAATCTGAATCTAGAGTATCAAGAACTCAAAAGTCAATCCTGGGTTTGCCACCGACTGGAGTGATTCGGGGCAACATTTTCAACTTCTGGGTTTTTTTATTTTTGAGAGAAAGAGGCAGAGACAGAGCATGAGAAGGGGAGGGCAGAAAGAGAGGGAGACACAGAATCTGAACAGGCTCCTGCCTCTGAGCTGTCAGCACAGAGCCCAACACAGGGCTCAAACCCATGAGCTGATCAGATCATGACCTGAGCCGAAGTAATTTGCTTAACCAACTGAGTCACCCAGGTGCCCCTCAACTTCTGGGTTCTAACTTCATCTGCAGAGTTGGGGAAATTCACAATTTTATGCAATGCCTAGTAGAAGATCCAATGTGTTGTGAGTGATATGTCTTATTTTCCTCTTCTTTTTTCTCCTTCTCCAACTTTTTCATTAGCTCCTTATTTCAGTCAGGCAAGCGCATTGCCCCATTCCCCTCTACACTGCCCTAGTGCTTTGAGCTCAAGTGGACATGCTATGTTTTACTGTAGTTACCTGTGTTTCTGCCCCCGCTTCCTCTAGGACTGAAAGATCCTGTTTTGAGGGATATTTATTTCATACTGACTTATTATTAAAAAATATACTGAGTGCCACTATCCATGTATTATATATTTCATCTGTGTGCCATAGACAAAAATTAGTGAGGTTTTTCTAGGTCACGGTGCCCTCCATGGTTTTTCCATTTGAAAAGTTCACAAATAATAGCAACTATTAATTTAAATGTCTAGCATTGGTTGTGCAATGTGCTAACTCATACACACATGACCACATATAATCCTCACAGCTCCTTAAGGCAGTGGTTCCCAAACTTGTATGCACCATATAATCATGCTGAGGTATTTTTTTTTTCTATTTCAAAAACCCAGGTGACACCCTAGACCAATTAAATAAAATGTCTGGAGATGAGACAGAGCCATGAGTAGTTTTCTGAAGTTTCCTAGTTAATTTCAATGTGCAGCCAAGATTGGGAAGCACTGTTTTAAGGTCAGTCCTACTGTTACTAACCACAGATTTCAGATAAGGTAACTGTGTCTCTGAGAGAGTAAGACATTTCAGTTGCAGGACCCAAGCACCCAAATATCACTGGTAGGGTGGCTGGTGACATGGGTGGCAAAGAATGGCATAAAGCATAGAGCAACAAGCAGGACAGAGATTATTCGCTCTCCAAGGGAGGAGGGTGGCCAGACATCTAGAGAGATGTCAACCCCGAGTTTCTGTCAGGCTGGGCCTTTTAAGGGGGCTTGAAGGATATGAGACGGTTGCAATTGCACCCATGGAAATGGGGTGGGGAGGGAGTCAACTCTTGGTCAGATAGAGCAGGACGTTTCAGGTTTTTGAAGGGACTCTGTCTGAAATTGTGGATTGTGGTCCGGCTACAGAAGAATATGTTTCGTAGTTGGGGTCAATTTTCTGAGGATGGAGGGCACTGTGACCTAGAAAAACAAAGAGTTAGAGTCAAGTGCAGACATTGGTGAGTTTTGTCTGTAGTTGTGGCTGGGTCTTGGGGCGGGGGGCAGTGGCTTTGAATAGAGTCCTTTCATTTCCTCCTGTCTTTATTTAAAATTACTCTTGATTAGGAAAATGGGAGAAGGTCATTCTTCCATAACTGCTTCCTGCTGAGTAGGGGCATAGAGCTGTCCCTACCTGGCTGGAAGAGAGATGAGAGTGAAGGAGCTGTTGGTAGGGGAATGTTCTGAAAGCAAGGCCTTGGGTTTAAGCTTATTAGGTCGTCAGACAACTACCAAGAGCTAAAATGTAATCCCAGATGAAAGAGATTAGATATTTTAAGATACAGGACCCCAAAATAAGGGCTAGTCCAATAACCGCCAATGGTCCCAGGAAAGGAGTGAGCTATAAGAACCAAGACCAGATACCTAATTTCTAGGAAAACCAATCAGTCCCCTAAATTTTATATTTTTCCTGATTGTCTCTTAACTGTTTTGATGGTTTTATCAAGTCTGTATAAGACCTTGCCTGATTCATTTACATAGAAGTAACATTCTTTGTGTAGTAAAGCCCAAGTAACCCCAGTTGGCAGTTAACAGGTCTAAAGCTCAACAATTTGGAAGAACTGCTCCTGCCAGGGAATTAATCTGTCTCTGCACTGCTTGGAGTATGAAAGCCAAGTCGGCTACTTGTTGACTCAAGGAAAGAGAGAGTTCCCGCGTATGGACAGAATGAGCTATTCCTCCTGTGCCTAACCCAGTTCCCTGACAAGGAGGGTGAGGATAGACATTGACTCAGCTCTACAGGGATGACACGAAAAAGGCTTGAGTGCCTGTTACTATCTGCACAAGGGGTATGAGGACTGGTAAGTTGGGAAAGTGTAGGTCAGTAATTAGGTATATGAGGGTGCAGTATCCCTTCCAGGTAGGGGGTAAGCAGAGATAGGCCTGTGTTCCAGAGAAAGTAGGTGGGAGAGTCAGGCTCCATGCAGGACAATATGGTGAGTGGTCTAACTCTATTATTTTGAGGGGCATATATGAGATAAATTCCCCCTACCAAGGCTGCTACCAGTGGACTGACTTTGTGAGTATTAAATATAGTTTTGCTAGAAATATTAATAGGCCTTTAGTGTCGTCCCATTTCCACTCTATGCCATCAGGGCCTTTATAGGATTGACACTTTTGCGTATTTTTAGGTTGGAAGAATTTGAGGTTGTTGTAGAGGCAAGAAATGCCCAGGGCTGGACAGTCTCTTATGTCACTAGTGGAAGAGATTATCCAGGTAGCTTTGGTTTTGGATCTTGTGAGTCCAATTATGTTGGGTTTATAAAAGTAAAAACCTGTGCCCCATTTATCTGTTTTGGGGAGTTTTTGTTTTTATATGAAGGGGTTAGTGAAAAGATTAGGGAAGAGCTAAAGGTATTTTGGAAGGCCATTTGTACATCAGAATATGAAGCATTAATGCAGATAGGCACTGTTTGTGTTAACTTTATCCCTGATAGAATTGGTCATGATTTAATAAGGGATTTATTGGATTTAATAATAATATGGGCTTTAATGCTGAAATCAATATGTTCATCCTTTGGAATGTGTTAGATGTGGAAGGTAGCATTGGCCAGGTACCAGTCAGTTAAGCTCACTGGAATGGATACAGGTTCCTTAGTTGCTGAGATGGGGGCACATATCCAACAGTTTTTATGTTATATTTTTGTTGTTTAGATCTTGGATGGCTGCCTGGTTATCTGGAAGTAAGGCTGTTGGAGGACTTGTGAAGAGTGGAGAGTGGATTGATAGTGAGGGCCTGCAGAGTGATTAAGACCCTCATAGTAGCCATAGATAGTGTGGGGAGCCCCAGAAAAAGTAAGAGGTTTACCCTCACCTGCAGAGAAAGTGATTCCGTCTTGGTAGTAGAGAGTACCTGGAGAGTAGAAAGCTTCTCATGGAGTGATCAAGGATTATAACTAATATCCAAAGAATAAAGACAAATCAGAAAAGGAGTTGAGTCAGGGGCTTATCAGGACTATTGAAGGTATTGACAGATTTCATCGAAGAGGTAGTTCATGAAATCTCCCTGTACGGACTTGTCCCAGGCCAGAGCAGGAATAAAGGATTTTACCTGTCAGCTGGAGGTCAGCTAGGATAGAGGCAAAGACGCTTCCTTCCCATGTGGACATGGAGGGGCATTGACCTTTTTGAAGAGCAGTTTGAGAGGTGTAGGCTGTAGGCTGAGAGGTATATTGTGGAGGTTCAGATGGTGGGTGCTCTTCTTTTGGTGGTGGGATTGTTAGCTTGAGCCTTGAGAGGTGAATCCAGGAAGAGACTCCAAGGAGTGTGACTGCTGTGGGAATAACCAAGATTATTTGAAAGGGTCCCTTCCATGAGGGTTGAAGTGGTTTTGTTTGACCTGGGAGTTCCTTTAAAAGGACCCAGTTGTAGTTTGGTTTGGAGGTCCATGTGAGGGATTCGGGAGGTATTGATCTGCATATTTCCTGAGTAGTTTTCAAGTTATTTCAACTGTGGGAGGATAGTCTTCCAAAGGAGGGAGTTCTGTTGGTAAGTCAGGATGTAGCAGGAGACGCTTGCCATACATAAGCTCAAATGGGCTCAGAAAGAGGAGATTTAGGAGTAGATTTTATCCTTAGAAGTGCATAAGAGAGAAAGAGTGGCCAGCCCACATTAAGCTCTCTATGGATAACTTGGTGAATTGTTGCTAAATAGTTGAATGAGGATTGTGAGTGGTAAGCTGAGTGTGACTTGTAAACTATTCCTAAGGACGTAGATAGTCGTGGAGTGATTTGAGAGGCGAATCCTGTACCATTGTCACTTTGTAAAGAGGTGGAGAGCCCAAAAGGAGGAATGATCTCATTAAGAAGGACCCAAGTCACTCCTGAGGTTTTTTCTGTAAGAGTGGGAAAGGCTTCAAGCCAGCCTGAAAAAGTATCATTGAGGGTTAGGAGGTATTTGTATCCCTTGTGGTTGGGCGTGTGAGTGAAGTCTAATTGCCAGTCTTGTCCCATTAAGTGTTCATGGAATTGGTGGGTTGGGATGGAGGGTGGTGGTCTAAGGTGTCCTTGTGGGTTTATTAACAAACACATGGGGAAATTCTTGGTGATGTTGGTAACCCTGGTTTGTAAGTCTGTGAACCAGAGGAGAGATCTTAAGAGTGTGTAAAGGGGTCTTGGTCCTATATGTAAACAGTTACGAATCTTATTGAAGATTTCCTTCTTTTGTTCTATAGGTAGAATGAGTTTCCCCTGAAATATTATCCATGGTCCTTTCATGTTGGCCCCCTTGTTTATGAATGTTTTCTTTTCATTGTCTGAGTATCTGGGGTAACTGAGGTAAGGAAATAGTTGGGTATTGCTGCTGTCTCAGTAGCCAGGAAGGGTATTGAGGCAGCTCTCTTTGCTTCTTTATCAACCATGTTATTTGCTATGGCTTCTAAAGAAGCATGTCCTTGATGTCCTTTACATTGTATGATGCCACAGAGTGAGGAGTTGGGCAGCTTGAATGAGTTGGAGGATAAGTGAAGCCTGTTTGATAGGAGAGCCTTTTGTGGTCAGGAGTCCCCTTTCTTCCCATATGGCTGCATGTGAGTGCAGCATATGGAAAGTGTACTTGGAGTCAGTGTAAATATTGAGTCTTTTACTTTTGCCTAAGGTAAAAGCTCTGGTGAGAGTGAGGAGCTCTGCTTTTTGTGCTGATGTCCCTGGGGGGGTAGGGGTGAACTCTTTATGATTTGTATGGTTGTGGTAATTGCATATCTTGCTTTTCTTTTTCCATTTAATATAAAACTTCTCCCATTAATAAACCATGAATGCTCTGAGTCTGAAAGGGGTAGGTCTGTCAGATCTATTTCCATTGCTCAGGAGTATTCTAGGATCTCTGGGCATGATTGTTCTACTGGCTCTATTGCAGGGAGGAGGGTGGCAGGATTTAGGGTATTATATTGTTGAATGGTGATGTTAGAGTTCCCCAGAAGAAGTGTTTGGTATTGTGTGAGGCTGGAGCTCATGAGAAAGTGATAGGCATTGTTGGTTAGGATGTCTGTAATACGATGAGTGGAAAAAAACTTATGTGAATCATTCATATATGAGTTGGTTAGCCTCCTGAGTTAATAGGGCAGTGGCTGCTAAGGCCTGGAAGAATGAAGACCATCCTTTGGCTATGTTGTCTCACTGTTTTGAGAGAAAAGCCACCAATTTAAAATATGGTCCATATTTTTGTCCCTGTAATCCTACAGCTATTCCTCTGTCTGTTGTGTATAGGAGAAAATTATTTTGAAGATTGAGAAGGGCCAGGGCTGGGGCTCAGAGTAGGGCTTGTTATAAGTTTTAAACAGCTATGAGCAAGGGAGAGTGCCAATCTAGAAGTTCATGTTCAGGACCTTGAGCGGCCTCATGGAGAGGTCTGGCTATTAGGCAATAGTTGAGAATCCATTTCCTAAAGTACCTTGTGAGACCCAGGAAGGAATCACGTTCCTTCTTGGACGATCGGGGCTGTAAATTAGAGATGAGTTGTTTTCATTGGGAGGTAATGTCCCTGTGTTCTGGTGTAAGCAAAACTCCTAACCATGTGACAGATTGTTGATTAAGTTGGGCTTTGTAGAGGGAGATTGAATAACCTTTGTTGTTTAGGAAGGTGAGGAGAGTGATGGTTTCAGAAATAGAAGTGAGCAGAGAAGGACTACAGAGTAGAAGGTCATCTACATACTAGATAGGGATACTATTTGGGATGGAGAAGTTAGAGAGATTGGATGCCAGAGCTTGTCCAAAGAAGTGGGGGCTATCCCTAAAACTTTGTGGAAAAACTGTCCAAGTTAATTGTTGGGAGTGTCAGGTGTCCGGGTCAGTCCATGTGAAGGCAAAAAGGTCTTGGGATTCTGGGGAGATGGGAGTAGTGAAAAACAGGTCCTTAAGATCTAAGACAATGAAGTCCATCGTGGAGGGTGGAATGGTGGAACAAAGGGTATATGGATTGGGAACAATGGTGTGGATACGGACGACTGCCTCAATAATTCTGAGATCCTGAACTAGTCTATGAGACTAGTTTAACTTTTTTACTGGAAGGATTAGAGTATTATAAGGAAAGTTAGCAGGTTTTAACATATTTAAGGTAAAGGATTTGGAAATGAGGGGTTGTAAGCCTTGCAAAGCGTCATGTTTGAGTGGATATTGGGGTTTTGAAGGGAAAATGGTAGGCTATTTGAGGTGTATGGTGACGGGGTGAGGTGTTAGCCTTAATTGACTTGGAGGTGTCCCATATGGATGAGGGAACCAAATACGTAACCGGAGAGAATGAAGTGGGAGCAGGATGTGTAGGTTCAGTAAGGAGTCCCAAGAATTGGGATTGGAGGTGTATGGGGTACGGATGAAGGTGAGTTCCTAGTTTGGTCATGATGTCTCATCTTAGGAGGGGGATGGGACAGTTTGGCAGAACAAGAAAGGAATGGCTAAATATCTGATCTCCCAGGGCACATGACAAGAGCAGGGTAGCTTTGAGTTGAGAAAGAAGGCTGTCAATTCCAACAACAGAGATGGAAGAGGGAAGAGAGAGTCCTAAAAATTCAGAAAGAGTACTGCAGGTTGCTCCCATGTCTATAAAAATGATATTTCCTTACCTTCAACATAGAGAGTTACCCTGGGCTTGGTGATGGAGATGACATGTACAGGAGCCTTTGCCGATTCTGGGGTGTACGAACCCACGTCCTGAAGAAGTCCCAAGAGACCCACCACTGGGAATATGCCTGATCCCCCCTGTTTGGGCCCTGAACATAGGTTTTGGGAGGTGGGGTCCACCCCTACTTTGAGGGTGAGGCAGTCACTCTTCCAGTGGCTAACCTGCTTACAGGTGGCACAAGGGGTTTTGGGTAGCAGTTGTTGTTTTTTTTTTTTTTTTTTTACTGGGACACTGTTTAGACCATCAGCCTGGCTTACCAAAAGTGTAACAAGCTCCCCAAGGGGGTCAATTGAATGTTTGGATTAGGCCAGCAGGGTAAGACTTTTTTTTGAATAGCTCCTCTAAGGGCAGTAGCCAAAAGCTGATAAGCTTGAGATTGTTTTTGATCTCTTTGTCTCTTCTCCTCTTTGATTTCCTCCTCTCTGTTGTTAAAAACCTTAAAGGCCAGGTCTAGTAGTTCAGACTGAGGGGTTTGAGGGCCTTTATCTAGTTTTTGAAGTTTTTTTTCTTTCTAATGTCTGGGGCTGATGGGAGATGAAATGCGTAGCCAGCATCAATGTTCCTTCATGAGAGTAGGATCAAGGTTGGTGAAGTTTTGAAGAGCCTCAGTCACGTGAGTGAGAAAGAAGGCAGAGTTTTCATCTGATCTCTGGGTGAGCTCCCTTAATCTTTCATAGTTGACCTGTTTAGAAGCTTCCTGTTTTTATAAGGCAGGTGATCATTTGGTTGTATTTGATCTTGCCTCCAGAGGAAGGTTGGTAATTCCAGTTAGGCTTGGCTAGGCAAACTACTTCATTGCCAGGAACATATTCTGCCAGCTGTCTGCAGTTAAATCATCAGCATATTTGGTAGCCTTGGACCAAATTCTGATCTTTTCTTCTGGGGTGGTGTAGGTGGAGAGAATAATATAAGTTTCTCCATGATAAATCATACAAAACGGTCGGATATTCAAATTCCTTAGTGAACCTGGAGGAATCAATTGAAAAAGAGCCAAGCTTAGATTCTCTATGGGAAAGATGTGGCATAGAGAAGGGAATGTGGACTCTAACAATGCCTTCTGCTCCAGCCACCTCCAGAAGAGGAAATTGAGTGTCAGGAGCATCAGGAGGTTGGTAAGAGTGGCCAGAATGGCTCAGTCTATGGAGCATGTGACTCTTGATCTCAGGGTCATGAGTTCAAGCCCCATGTTGGGCATGGAGCCTACTTAAGAAAAATAAATAATTAAAAAAAAAAAAGACGAGAATGAGTGGGAGAAGGATCGGGATCTGGAGGCAAGGGCTGAAGGGGAAGGAAAAGGGGTGCCAATGGGTCTTGAGGGTAAGGAGGAGTAAGGAGGGGTAAGGGTGGGGAAGGGTCAACTCTTAGCCAGGTAAAGCAGGAAGTTCCAGGTTTTTCAAGGGGCTCTGTCTGGGACTAATCTGGGGCATGTGTTGTGGTCAGGATAGAGGAGAATATGTTTTGTAGTGGGGGTCTATTTTCTGAGAATTGAGGTCACTGTGACCTAGAAAAACAAAGAGTTAGGGCCAAGTAGAGACACCTGTGAGGTTTGTCTGTAAATGTGGCTGGGGATGGAGGATCACATTATATAAATTTCAGTTAAATGAAAAAATCTTAATATATTTATATACATATGATTTATCCATATGTAAATTATATATACATAAAACAGGCTTATACGATATGCATCTGTACATATATAAGGACAGATTGGAAGTCTGTAAGAATTGATCTAGAGAGTAGGGAAATTGAAAAACTTAATACCCCTTTTGGGAATGGTTGAGGGTATAGCATTGTGGCTGGAACATGTAAGAAACATTTTGAAGAGAAGTTGAACTGTCAACTGAGTTTGGAAAAAGAAGTAGTTATTTAGGTAAAAAAAGAATTGAGAAGTTTCCTTGGGGGGAGACGAGCAGCATGGTCAAAGGCCTGAAGCACAAGAAGGCACGAGGAGCTTGCATTTGGCAAATAGTGGGAGGAGCTACTGGTGATCCTGAAAAAAACCGAGACCTGGAGTCGGAGCTAAAAGATGTGCCTGCATCAGATTTTATAGTGTCTTGTATTCCAGGATCAGGGCTTTACACATTAATATTCATTGCTTTGCTGAGTTGAATTGAAGATTAATATGGAAAGATACACCTTTAATGCACATTATGTGCCCCTATCTACATTTATGCAGAGTTTTGATTTGGAGTACACTGCTGTGGAAAGCAGTGAGTGCCAATTCTTCTCTTCAAATCTCTGCAGTGAAATCCTAAGTTCTTTGCAAGCTGGAAACCACATTTCAACATTAATTGCCAGATGCCACTGGCAAGAAGCACATTTCCCTGAATAGACTCCTATTTGCCAGTTCCAGAGATTAGCAATATAATTGGATGTCAAAATGCATCCTTCCTGCTTCTTCCTCCACTCCTCCCTGCTGTTTTCATAATAAGAAAACCTGAAAGCAATGAAGTAGGTGATGTTGCTTGTCTAATTCTAGAACCCAGAAGCCTACAATAAGAGGCAGAGGGAGGTTTCCAGTGTAAATGCACATTTATTTATAACCACACAGAAAAGTAATTGTATAATTGCCTTCTAAATATTTCTTTACATTCTCCCATCTTCTGTGTGGGTTCAGACTCTCTCCACCTCTGCTGAATCACCAGCCGGGCTCCTTGACCATCTTTTCCTCTTCCCAGCTATCTTCCCCATGGTCAAAAGGCTTGTCTGCTCAAGTTTTAAAGTTGCCCATTATTCCACTTATAAGTCCATCATTATGTCTCCAATCCTCACAAGATTAAGTACAACCCCCTTAGTATGGCTTGTAAGGCTCATCCCACCCCGCCTCTGCACTCTCGTCAGCATCAAATACGGAACCAGAGAGTAATGAATTTCTTACAGCTTTCCATTTCTTACCTGTTTTTCTTCTGTTTTCTTTGCCTGACATGTCTTTACAGACTTTCTTCACCTGGCTAATTCTTAACAATTTTAAAAATAGTTTTATTGAGATATACTTCATATAACATAAGCCCATCCATTTAAATTATAAAATTCAGTGATTTTATTATATTTTCAGACTTCTGCAACCATCACCAGAATCCAATCTTAAAGCATTGCCATTACTGCAAAAAGATACTCATGTCTATTAGCAGTCACTGCCTATTCTCTTTGTCCCCTAAACCCTTGGCAACTTCTAGTTTAATTTTTGTCTCTGTGTGTTTCACATTTTTAGACACTTCATACAAATAGAATCATAACATTTGGTATTTTGTGACTGGTTTCTTTCACTTAGCATGATGTTTTCAAGGCTCATGTTATAGACCATCCATCAAATGACAGGCATTAGGTGACTTCCACCTTTTTGTATAACATGAATAATGCTGAGGTAAAATAGATTTGGTTCTTGCTTTTTATCCAATCTGACAATCTCTGCATTTTGATTGGATTGTTTAATCCATTTGCCTTTATTGTTATTATTTATATAGTTAGATTTAAGTGTGTCATTTTCTTTTGTTTTCTATGTGTCTCATGACTATTTTGTAACTCTGATGCTATTTTACTGCCTTCTTTTGTATAAATTAAATGTTTTCTAATGCAGCATGTACATTTCTAATATAACATTTCTTTTAATTATGTAAATATCTTTTTTGAGCTATGCTTTTAATATTTCTTC
This sequence comes from Cryptoprocta ferox, assembly GCA_028646485.1. Lineage (NCBI taxonomy): Eukaryota > Metazoa > Chordata > Mammalia > Carnivora > Eupleridae > Cryptoprocta > Cryptoprocta ferox. The sequence goes on along the minus strand of CM053575.1, from coordinate 33,306,788 downwards.
TGGGGCTTACACTAATGCATAAATTTATCAGTATCTATTTCAGATTTATAGTAACTTATTTCCAGTGAGGGATGTAAACTTAAACCTTTATAGTTCTATTCCTTCTACATACATCCTTTTATTTTCTGTTCTTTTTATTGATATCATGAGCATATGTGTTATCTTTTGTCTGTTAAAGAAGCTGAGAAAGAAATTATGTAATTCCAGAATATGTTTTATTAGCCTACTTATTTATGATTTTTTGCTTCTCTTTATTTTCTTTATTTCTTCCTATGAATTCAACTTCCCAAAAGGTGTTCTTTTCTTACTCCAATTCAGCTGTTTTCACCGCTCTTGTTTGCTGTTATTCTTGTCAAATATATTTCTAATGGGAAAAGCAAGACAATAAATAGTTTATATTTTAGTTTATATATTTAGTTTACTATGGTTTATATTTATTGTATTTTATATTATAGAAATATATATGTAAAATATACATGTGTGTGTAAATATTTTCATGCAGTTGTTTATAATTAGTTAAAAGAAGAGAGATGCAAATGTACTTTTGTAATTACTTAAGCACCTTTACCTGTTCTTTTTTAAATGTGTATTTGAGTTACTATATGCCATCACTTGTTTCAGTCTGAAAACCTTCTTTGTTTCTTGTAAGGCAGACTTGCTATAACAAAGTATCCACTTTTGTTCACCTGGGAATGTATTTATTTTGCCTTCATTTTTTGAAAGATGGGTTTAGTGGATTCTTGGGTGAATTTTTTTCTCCTTCACTCTTTTCAGTGTGTCCCCACATTGCCTTCTGGCCTTTCTTATGAGAAAACAGTTGTTAGTTTAAAAAAGAAGGAGAAGGAAAAGGAGAAGGAGAGGAAGGGGAGGAGGAGGAAGAAGAAGAGGGGGAGGAGGAAGAAGAAGAAGAAGAGGAGGAGGAGGAAGAAGAGGAGGAGGAGGAGGGAGGGAGAAGAAAGGGAGAAGATAGAAGACGACGACAGTTGTTAGTCTTAATAAGGTGTCTCTCACACATGATAAGTTGTTCCCTTGATGCTTTCAACATGTTCTTTTTATGTTTGCCTTTCAGCAGTTGGACAATGATAAGTCTGAGCCCGGATCTCTTTGAGTTTATAGCATGTGGAGTTTGTTGAGCTTGTTGGATGTGTTAACTTTTTTTTTTCAATTTTGGGAAATTTTTAGCTATTATTTCTTCAAATATTTTTTTTCCTCCTTTAGTTCTGTCCTCTCCTTCTGGTGGTTCACTTATGTATATTTCAGTGTTCTTAATTGTGTCCCATGTGTCTTTAAGGTTCTGTTCACTTCTATTCATTCTTTCTTCTGTTTTTTTAACTGTATAAACTATCAGTCTATCATAACTTTTGTTGATTCTTCCTCCAGGTGTCTATAGTGCTGAGCAAATTAGTAATTACTTTTTTTATTTTTGGTTATTATACGTTTAACTCCAAATTTTTGTTTTGTTCTTTTCAGTAATTCCAATCTTTTCCTTGCTATTGTCTCTTTGATAAGATATTGTCTACATTCCTTCATTGATAATTTAAGCATTATTCCCCTTAGCTCTTTGAGCAGATTTATAGTAACTCCTTTAAATTCTTTGCCTGCTAGTCTATCATTTGGTCTGCCCCCTAGGACATTTCTGTTGCCTGTTTTTACCTGTATATGAGTCACATATTCTGATTTTGTTGCATGTCTCATAATTTTATATTGAAAACTAGATATTTTATTTATTTTTTTAATATAATTTATTGTCAAGTTGGCTAACATACATCATATAGAGTGTGCTCTTGATTTTGGGGGTAGATTCCCATGATTTATAGCTTACATACAACACCCAGAGTTCATTCCACATGCCCTCCTCAATGCCCATCACCCATTGTCCCCTCTTCCCTTCCCCCACCATCAACCCTCAGTTTGTTCTCTGTATTTAAGAATCTCTTATGGTTTGCCTCCCTCCCTCTCTGTAACTTTTTTTCCCCTTCCCTTTCCCCATGGTCTTCTGTTAAGTTTCTCAAGTTCCACATATCAGTGAAAACATATGATATCTATCTGTCCTGCTCTGACTTATTTCACTTAGCATAATATCCTTCAGTTCCATCCATGTTGCTGCAAATGACAGGATTTCATTCTTTCTGATTGCCAAGTAGTATTTCATTTTATATATAAACCACATCTTTATCCATTCATCAGTTGATGGACATTTAGGCTCTTTCCATAATTTGGCTATTGTTGAAAGTGCTGCTATAAATATTGGGGTACATCTGCCCCTATGCATCAGCACTCCTGTATCCTTTGGATAAATTTCTAGTAGTGCTATAGCTGGTTCGTAGGGCAGTTCTATTTTTAATTTTTTGAGGAACCTCCACACTGTTTTCCAGAGCAGCAGCACCAGTTTGCATTCCCACAGGGCAAGAGGGTTCCCAAAAAACTGGACATTTTAAATAATATATTGTACCAAATCTCAACATTGATTCCCTCCCTCTCCTGAGGCTTGTCATTGTTAGTATTTCTTTGTTCATTTACTTCTTTGTTAGTGATTTTGCTAAATAAATCTGCAAAGCCTGTTTCTTCACTCATTGTGCAACATTGGATGTTCCTGCTCAGGGTTTTCCCCTCATTTTCATCTTTTAGACTGATTACCCAGGGGCCACTACTGGAATGCCATAAGGGACTTGCTGGTTAAAGATTTGCACCTTTTACTGTCAGACCTGTGTATGACCTGGAAATGTTTTCCATAATTCAGGAAATTTACAGTTTGTCTCATTTTAATCCAGGGACTAGTACTCTGAAAGTTCCTTTCCACTTGCTCCAGAGAGGGCACAGTTTTTGGTATGGACATTGTCTTCCAGTCTTCTAGATCATCAAGGATGAGTGATTTGCTCATAAACATTTCTTCCTAGGAGTTGTCTCGAGATTAGAGTAGCTTATTTGGCTAATGTTTGCTCAGAGTTCATGCCAAAAGCCATTGTGCCATTTAGGCTCGAGGAGCTCTTTGCTGATGAATTTATGTGTGGTTTAGGGAGCACTTGCACTACCTCATCCCACTATGATTTCTCCTGAGTGGGTACAGCCTAGCACATGCATGTAGTTTCTTGACTCTCAGGATTGTGTGTGAGTCCAGAAGGCCCTTTCAGACTCTTTCCCTGGTTTTCCTTGTGAAACTGGCTTCTCCGTTCCTTCCCTTTTTCTTAGGAATATCATGAGGCTACTGATTCATCTTTAAACCTCTCCACCAATATCTCCATTGTTTTCTACAGTGCCTTTAGGCTTGAAATTCTTTTAGCTCTGTTCCAAAAGTCTGTAATTTGAGGCATATCTGCAGAGCTTATCACCCTCAAAGCCTGCTCTCCCCTTGGGCAGAACCTGTGTATCACTACACGGGGGCTGGAGGGCAGGTGCAAAGGACAACTGCCTATTTTTTCCTGAGTGGCACTGCAGCTACAAGTTGGCGTGGCTGGGGATGCTGGGCATCTGGTCTTCTTAGCTTGTTGCTCCCTGGGTAGAACATCTGCCTTATGATGGGAAATGGGGGAGTGGGGAAGTGATCAAGCCCCAGCCCCTTGTCATACCCAGAATAGAGCTTTCACCAGGCCTGTTTGCCTGCCCCTGACAGGATGAAACCACAGCCATAGTCTTAGCGCATAGAAGATAGGAACCCTATTTTCTTGCTGCTTTTTTATGGAGTTTACATTCTGGAAATCTAGCCCAATTCTTTTGTTTGTTTTGTTTTGTTTTGTTTTAAGAAAACAAGAGAGCAAGGGAGGAACAGAGCAAGAGGGAGAGAGAGAATCCCAAGCAGGCTCTGTTCTGTCAGCTCAGAGCCCTATGCTGCACTCAAAGTTGGGAACTGTGAGACCATGACCTGAGCCAAAATCAAAAGTCGGACACTCAACCGACCGAGCCACTCAGCCCCTTGCCTAATTCTTACTCAATTTTAAAACATGAGCTCAGGTATTTATCTCCTCCCAGAAACATTTCCTGATCCCCCAGATTTGAGGTATGGGACCATCCTCTTTTCCTCATTCTAATTCTGCAAGTTCTTTCCTATCTGTCAATTTCTTCAGCCCTACTTAGTCTTCAAACTGCAATTAAGATCCGTGCTCATTAGCACTGTCTCCTGTGTCTCCACCCTGAGGTTCTGAGACAGCCCTCTGATGTTCCATGATCCACCCCATATCTCTATTTTAGTGCTTACTGCATGATATTTAAATTACTTGCTTGTTGGGGTGCCTGGGTGGCTCATTCGGGTAAGACTCTGACTCTTGATTTTGGCTCAGGTCATGATCTCATGGTTCATGAGTTCAAGCCCTGCATTAGGCTCTGTGCTGACAGCATGGAGCCTGCTTGAGATTCTCTCACTCTCTCTCTTTCTGCCCCTTCCCAGCTGGTATGCACACATATGCTTTCTCTCTCTCAAATAAATAAATAAACTTAAAAAAGTACATGTTTGTTTCACCTTACTAGTTTCAGTAAACTTCTCAATTACATTTTATTTTTTCGTGTGTCTCTAGTCTCTAAGTCAGCACCAGCACACAGCAAATACTTATGGGTTAATTCAACATATGCATATTGGGGGAAAACTATGTGCCAAATACTGTACAAACTATTGGAGATACAGAGGTAGGCAATAACAGATGCTATGCTTGTTCTCACGGGACATATGATCTGACCTAGTAGATGAAACAGCAGAGTTACACACGGAGATTAAAAGAGAGAGAAAGAAGTACTGAGATGAACATGCACCTAATGTTCAAAGACTTAATGTCAATGTATGTACTTGGAGTTGTGATGAGGAAAGAATGGCTGAGATGAAACAAAAAAGCAAATGCTGTTTAACTAGATAGAGAGGATCAGTGGAGTAAGAGTTCAAAACAAAGGGTTATGCATATCAGCCACCCAGTGGTACAGTGAGGCAAGCGCCTGAATCTGAGAGTGTGCTGTGCCTGAAACACCTGGCAGAAGGAGGATGTGGTGAGGAGTATATTAGAAGGATAGGTAGTACTCCGATGATGTAGGGCTTGTAAGGTGCATTCAGGATTTTGGCTTTTATTTCAGAAGACTGGTCAGCCAACTATAGCCGATTCTAACCCATTCCCTGTTTTTGTATGGCCTGTGTGCTAGAAATGGGTTTTGCATTTTTATTTGATATTTTTAATGAAAAGAATTTCAAGGTGTATGACTATGTCAGGCTGTGTGTACATAATATGAAATGTAATTACAGTGTCCAAAAGAGCCCCCTGATATTGGAAGACAGCTATTGTTTATGCTCCGTCTGTACCACTTTTATGCTTTAGTGACAGAGTTAAGTAGTTGTAATAGAGACTCAAAACTATCTGGCCCTTTGCAGAAACAAGTCTGTCAACAGTAGTTCCGTAGTAATGGAAGGCAGTGACATGTTTTAATCAAAACTTTTAAGGGGCACACAATCACGTAGCCATGTTTTGGTTTTGGAGGGGAGACAACGTAGAGGAAGGCAGACTAGCTAGGAGGTGTGCCAGCCTGCATGCTTTGTTGGGACTCAGCATCAAGGGACTCAGCATAGAGTCTACTTATGAGCGAGGAGAAAGATCTGGTTTCTTTTCTACTGAAAAACATAAGGTAAGGCTTTTCCAGAATATATTGTTTTCTCTTCACTAACACCAGTGATTGTACTGGTTTAATTTAAGCAGCTACATTTATAAAACTTTTTTTTGTGGTGACTTTTTTAAAATTGAATACATTTAACCTAGAATGTTGTGTAATTTTAAGGTGTACAACATGTTAACATGATACATATACATACAATATTTATATATTGTAATATGATTGCTGCTGTAACACTAGTACCTCTATCACATTACATAATTATTCCTTTCTTTTCAGTGGTTGGGATAATGAAATTTTAGTGTCTTAGTAAGTTTGCAGTACAGTATCATTGTGTATATTCCTTATAATGTGCATTAGATCTCTGGTTCATTTAGTACTTGTTGCATGTATGTAACCTTAAACAACATCAATCTTACCCTGCCCCTCATGCTCCGTTACTTTGGGAAATATTTTGAGTGTACTGATGTTGAGGTTATCCCTGTTTTTGTCTTCTTATACTACTGTTAAGCATAAGTAGGGATGTGTATGCTTTACTGAGGCATAGCAGGGGATCATGATCTTCAGTGAAAACCATACTGTGTGATTCCTTTGAAGAGGTGGTTCTTAATGCTGGATTTATATCAAATTTATGTGTACGTATTTCAAAACACTGAAGCCCATGCTAAGCCAGATACGATTCTGCCTCAGATGGTTTGGGTTGCAGAGTGGTTACTTTTTTTTTTTCTTTTCATCTTAAGTGCTCTGAGCTGTTTGAATAGGTTCCTGGGTTGAATAGGTAAATGGGTGGATGCATAGTGGATGATTAGATGAACAGAGAGATGGATGATTGGGGAGATGAATAAGTGGATGGTGGTGTGAAAACTGCATGAATAATAATAGGGTAGAGAGTGTGTGAGTGAAAGGATAAATGATGGCCGAATGAGTTGACTAGTAGCTAATTGATGAATGAAAAATTAATGGACGAATGAATGAGGGAACAGGGAGGGAGCACATAAGGATGAGGAGCAGTAAACCTTGTAACACTTCCTTGCAATGTTTAATTCACCAAATTGCCCAGAAAAAATAATTTTCCCGTGGTTAGTAAAAATGTGTTATTGAGAAGAAGAGATTTATTCATTCATTAATTATCCAGGTATGAGTTATTCAGATGATCGCTGACACGGAAACACACAAAGCCCTGTGGAGGCTAAGTGGGTAAAGCAAAGTGACAGCTATGAGACTGGCCAAAGAAATATCTGACCCCCATTTTGTCAGCTACAATGACAAGACATGTAACCTCTCTAACTGCGAGGATAGACCAGTGACATGTGGTAAAGGCCAACAGAAATTAAGCTGTTATTTTTGTTGTCTTTGGAGAAGCAATATAGCTAGTGAACTGAGTTACAAAGACAAGTTTTTACTCAAACCAAACCGACAGCTCTAACTTCTAGATAATTTTTCCAAAGACATACAAAAAAAATCAAAACCCAAAACCAAATTGTACATCAACTTTTTGCATTTATTACCTCAGTCAAGCCTTAGAACAGCCCTTGATGTAGTATGATGTAAACATATTAGCACTATTTTATTAAGAAGGAAATCCCACTGAGAGGTTAGGTTAATTAACTTCCCAAAACTATTTGTAGCTCTAAGTTTTCATGACACATTTTTCACATGAAAAATTAATGAAGACTGTGATTTCAAAATTTCTGGTTTTCATTCTGTGATATCTATGGGGGTTTCTTGAAATAATTTTTCCATGAAAACTTTCATTCTCATTTCAACATTTTTGTTCTTGGTCAAATGGAGGGAGCATATTTCATGTCCCACTGTGGTTTCCTATCCTTTGGGAAGCAATGAAGTCCAGAATAATTTAATAACTGGAAACAAAAATGTGTGTTATATTATACAATCTCAGACAAGTAGTCTTAACTAGATAAAAGTTTTAGAATCAGGAATATGAGTACAAATCACCAAATTCAGTAAGGTACCCTTGGGCCATACAAGAGTAACCTCGTTCAGGTTTTCTTGCCTCCTTTGCTATGTGTAACAATAGTGCTTAGTTTTATAAAACTTAAAAAAATAACATAATTAAATATCAGCACAGTTCTTGAAAAATGGTGAGTATTCCATAAATTTTTGTTGATGCTGTTATTGTCATCTGACAAATGAAAAAAATAGATTTGAGAAAGTCAGGGCTTTGTCAATAACTTAAAGCTGGTAAATCATAAAAGAAGGACCAAGTGCATATATAAAAGTTATATTTCATGACTCTTTCCAATACTCATTATTATAATCATTTAATGATAAAGATTTGTTAAGAAAACAGTCAACAAAATTTACATGATTGTTGATGTAGATTTGTGTTCAAGAGCCAGTTATGTTTTGTCCTTACTGATGGCTTTAGTCATTATTCTAGTTAGTTCAAGTAAAATATATTTCAGCATTAAAGAAGAAATTATAATGTATGCTATTAAATATCAGAAGACTTCAATCAGCATTTCCCATCTAGTGGTACAATTTGGGAACTAGTTTTCTATAGCATGGAAGAAAAACCTATATTCTTCTTGCCACTCTAAATGTAACAGAAGTAAGTCAAAATTTAAACCAGAACTTTATACCATCCTTTATTGTAGCATATACCCTATTTAAAACAGGAAATAATTGTTACCTTTGCATCATATCCTTCACTACAGTGCACATTCTTGGAGTCTACATTTTATGTATCTTTATAGATATGATAAATATGAATCATATCCTTCACTACAGTGTACATTCTTAGAGTCTACATTTTATGTATCTTAAAATTTGCATATTGATTAGCACATAGTAGAGAACCACTAATTATTTGTGGAATAAACATGAATTGATTCTAATACAACTCATGAATGTGTTAACAATTTGACAATTGTACTGGCAACTGAGTCTGGGCAGAATTTTAGGTCTGGGAATAAGATGACTAAATATTAAATGATGTGGTAATAGCCTAATAAAAAATTAGAAATCTCCCTTTAATCATAAAATAAATTATCATTACTAATATGTTATAATGATATAAATGACTATTGTCATAATCATTTATCTTTTGTTGAACACCGCCTATGTGTCCTGATCACATCCAAAAATGTTTCCAATCCTTACAAAGTCCTTTTCAGTCATATTATAATGTGCATATAATATGCATTCAATCAACAAATTTGGGGGGGTGAGGGGAAACTAATGCTGCCTCACACTTTCCCAGGCACTTATATAATTCATCAGTGAACAAAAGCTTCCTATTTAATAGAGCTTACATTTACACAGGTGTAATAGGCAATACTCAATACCCAGAAAACATAATTCATGTAGTACATTAGAAAGGCAAGTACTAGAAGAAAAAGAAAAAGTAGAGAGTTATAGAGGATTGGGAATTCCAGGTGGGAAGTGAGGCAGTTCACAATGTTAAGAGTCTAGAATAGGTTTATTAAGAAGCTGACACTTGAGCCAAGAATTAAGAGATAAGGAATTTGAGAGAGATAAAGGTAGGCTTTAGGAGTTAGCTCTGAATCTATTTATTCTACATATCATCTACCATTTGCTAGAACTCCATAAACTTTTGCACATCTATTAAAAAGAGAAAGGAACAGTTACTTTGCCTTGATGTTTGACTATTAAATATATGTGAAAATTGTATAACACTTGACTTGCAGATGTTAAGCATGATGTAATATGTTAAAAAATACAGCGTGCTAAAAAAAGTGTAGCTCATGTTATATACAGTTGCATGGGAGATGAGATATTGACATAGGTTGCAAACTCTTTGTTCCATCTCTGGGTGAATTGCCACATTTTAGGGCTTTGGGTAATTCCCTAGAGTTTAGCTCACTCTCTAATTGCCAAAGTCTGTGTTTGGGGGTTCCACTTTTAAATTTGAGTGAAAATAACAAAATAAGTCTGGTGGGAAATAGGTAATGGAAATGTATTTAAAGTCTCTACTAAAATTTTAGCATTAAAATGAATTTAAAGGGAAAAAATACAGAGTTAGAGTAATGGGGAATTTGACAAGCTGGTATGTAGATGTTTCAGTACCTGCTGCTTTCAACAAAATTCACTTAGTGAAATGAAAATTTTGAAAGGATGTTTGGGATAAGCATCCAGAGCAGCTGCTGTACTTTGGCAGTAACAAAATTAAAGCGATTGGCTTCATCCAGCCTTCAAGTGGCAGGAGGATTTGCACAAATAGAGGGGACCATGACATTTAGGCAGATTCACATAGAAAAAAAAAGTATACCTATTCAAAATATTTACCAGTGACTTAATCCTGACATCTACAAAATTTTATGCCAGATCTTATCTGCTGTCCATTCACCACTCTTGTCAGTAATGTTAAACCATCACTTCCTGTGCCTGTTAGAAGGAAGTGCAACCATTCCCTGTCATGCCAATTAACTTCCAGCAAAGAGATTTACATGATGGACTGAAAAGGCTCCCAGAAAAGCATTCTGTGGCCTGGAAAAGTAAGGACTCAAAATGTTATCTTCAAAATGTCCAACTAAGTATAGAGTTCTTATAAACACTGGGGTTCTACAAATATAAATGAGGACAAAACAAATTAAGTTCTCTGGAAGAAGATAAGAAATCTGTCTTCTTAGTACGCTATGTGGTGTCAGCTTCAAATTTACTCATTTGTTCATTCATTCATCTAATACTTATTAAGCATCTCCCAGGTACCCATCACTAATCTAAGAATTATTGATTCAAGGGTTAGCAAAACAGAAGTAATTTGTGTTGTGAGCCTGTTGTCTAGTGAGAGAATGAGACATTAACAAACAAATAAATGGATAGATGACAACTGTAATAAGTAGGGATTGATTTAACCAGTATACGTTAATATAGACATGCAAATTATCCAAATATTAAACTACTTCTGCACTAACTGGTACAAAACTATTACCCCCTTCATTCTGACCCTTCTTGAACCCTTCATCTCCCCTGACATTTCTCCTAGCTGACGTTCATCCATAAATGACTAACATCTGTTATAGCACAATGGCTCTGCCCTGATAATCATGTACATCTTCACTTAGATCACATAGGCAAGGCTAGCATGGGGTTTAACTTAAGTCTTGGAGGAATGTCCTGTGATCTTCCATGAAATGTATAAAGATAGGTAGTCTCATTTGGTGATGTTACAGGACTGTTTCTCATCTGCCTCCCTATCTTGTAGGAGGTTGCTATGTAGCAATTTCGTATTTGCCTTCCTACTGTCGTAAGGCATGGGACTTTCCATATTACACTTCTGTTCCTCCTTTGAGTATAGCTGTGGGTTCTAAATGGCTTTGCTGTAGTTTGGAGTTGGATCCACAATAACAGAGCGACATATGTTGCCTTTGATATGGCACTCTTGTTTGATGTCTTCCAGTGATACTAGAGACATGGAGCGCCAACACCATGCTGATCTTCCTTATGTTTTCAGTGTGAGCGATATACTGTCCAAATTCATTTGGGCTCATGTCTCCTTCCTGGCTGAATTGATGGGGATATGGCAAGCCTGCTTAGGAGCTGCCAAAGTGCTGCTGCTTAGGGACTGCTGGACTACTTGACACCTGTCAAGCAGAGAACTCTCAGAACCTTGTTCCAGCATTCAGGGCAGAGTCAGATTTTATTGGGTTGTGTCCACGTCATACCAATCATTTTCTATTTCAAAAATCACAACTGGTAAAAGTAATAGAAAAAATATAATCCCTTACAAGAGAATATAACAAGAATGATGAAATTATATTTGCAGTTCAGAAATGGATCTCTATGAGAATCAGCATTTCAAATGGGATCTAAAAAGGATGAGTAGGAATTGATCAGGGAAAACAGGGTAACAGAATTTTCCATGATTCTAAGCAGAAAGAGCAGGTACATGTGAAGACCCTGACGTATGTAAGAAATCTGCCTTATTCAGTAAACTATAAAGAAGGCCATTGACACATTAGATAATGCTCTTTGGTCAAAATATCTCTGTCTTTTCTGAGAGCTTAGTAAAACACTTGTAATTCCACCAGTTAAGTTAAAGTGCCTGTGATTTCAAATAGAACACCAATACAATTTTGTTGTCTGACTATATGGAAGACACATTGATAGTTCTAATGATGAATACAGAAATGTTTAAGAAGCAATGTTATATAAAACAGATGAAACTGAGCCATGAGTGAAGTTGTCTACTTTGTAGGTATACCCAGGACCTGTATTGTCCAATTTAGCTTTAAAATCATTATTGTTGAAATAGCTTAGTGTAGTACGTTAGGAGTCAGGCAGATTTGGTACCACAACTTCATTCTAGTTCTGTGTTTATTTTCTCTGATCCTTTTTCCAAAGTAGTCAAAGATGGTAATACTATCTACTTCTTAGGATTAATGATAAAATTTGAGAGGTAATATATGGGAACAGACATGTGCCTGCCACACCATGGTAATTATAAAGTGGTATTTATCATTATTAAATGGGATTTATTATTATATATTATCAAAGAGAATAAAGCAAAAATATAGATCTATATTAGATAAAAGAATATATGTAAAGACAAAAAATACCCATGAATACAATAATACAGAAGCAGAAAGTATTTTATACTTTATTTATATTCACAAAGCATGTATGTATATATTTATGTATTTAGTCTTTTTTCAGAGGGGAATTGCATACTTACACTTTATTTTTTATTTTGAAAAATGTTTTTATTTATTTATTTATTTATTTATTATTTAAATTCAAGTGAATTAACATACAGTGTAGTCTTGGTTTCAGGAGTAGAACCCAGTAATTCATCTCTTACATTTGATACCCAGTGCTCATCCCCAAAAATGCCCTCCTTAATGCCCATCACCCATTTAACCCACCCCCCTCCTACATCCCCTCCAGCAACCCTCAGTGTGTTCTCTGTGTTTAAGAGTCTCTTATGGTTTGCCTGTCTCTGTGTTTTTATCTTAATTTTCCTTCCCTTCCCCTGTGTTCATCTATTGTGTTTCTTAAATTCCACATATGAATGCAATCATATTATATTTGTCTTTCTCTGACTGAATTATTTTGCTTAGCATAATGACCTCTAGTTCCATCCACACTGTTGCAGATGGTGAGATTTCATGCTTTATCATCACTGAGTAGTATTTCATTGTATATATATATACCACATCTTCTTCATGTATTCATCAGAAGATGGACATTTGGGCTCTTTCCATAATCTGGCTATTGTTGATAGTGCTACTATAAACATTGGAGTGCATGTATACCTTTGAATCAGCATTTTGGGCTCCTTTGGATAAATACCTAGTAGTGCAATTGTAGGGTCATAGGGTAGTTCTACTTTTAATTTTTTGCGGAACCTCAATACTGTTTTTCAGAGTGACTTCACCAGTTTGCATTCCCACAAACAGTGCAATCTTCTATGTACTTTCTATGCATCCTCACCAACATCTGTTGTTTCCTGGGTTGTTAATTTTAGCCATTGTAACAGGTGTGAGGTGGTATCTCATTGTTTATTTAAACTCACAATTTAAAGTAGCTATTAATTTCTAAGATTAATCAGCAAGATATTTATGTAGTTTGAAGGACCACTCCTCATCGAGGATTTTAAGATAGTATATAATGATACCTGCCTTAAAAAGGCATAGGCTAGACAACCTGCCTTTTTTCTCAAGCTCTTTCAAATGAATAATTAAATATTATAGTATGATCTGGAATCATTCCTCCTGGAAGTTATTTACTCCTAGAAAATTTATGATAGACAAATATAAAATAGATTCATCGTGATTTAAGAAAGGTTTTTACCTGCATGAGGTAGATAAATATGACAGTAAAGAAAAATGAGACACTTCCAGATCATATTTCAAAGCAGTATATTAAATCCAGATTTATATAGATCACAGAAACTTCCCAATGAACAGTATAAGAGGAATCATCTGATATCCACCTTTCATTAATGCAAAAGTTTTTATTTTTAATGATAGTGATAGTGAAAAGTGAAATATTTTTCATTTTTAGTGAATAAAACTTCTAGACGTTTTACAGAATGTTTTATACTTTCTATATGTGTGGTTCAGAGTCTAAGACTCATTAGTTTAGAACCAAAAAGCTAAGTAGAGTACTGGGAAAGTAGCTAGAAAGTGCTGCCATGATTCCCCAGACTAATATAAAGAACAAAAATCTAGAAGGAGATGTTTGGGCTTTAAAGTTGATTTGCCCATGACTACCACCTAATCTCTAATGGTAAATAGTGGATGGGTGGAAACTCATTCTCCCTCCTGGCCTATATTATTTTCTCCATTTTTCTTTTGTATCAATTCTACATACATAATACAAGTTCCATTGTGTATTTAAGAAGTTATTTTTAGTAAAATGAATGACATAGTGCATATTCTATAAATTCATCTGGCATAAAAATAAACTTGAAAGGGGTGGTTTTCTGCTGAAAGCTTCATTGCTTCAGCTATCTCCTCAGACTCATTGGCTACCATTATCTTTTCTTTTGTTTAACTTTAGGTCATATATTTCATTTGTCTGAATAGTCAGTAAGATTTCATTCTGTGCTGGACATTGTCATTTATAAATTAAAGAGATTCTGGATTTTATATGCTTTTTAAGATTGTTAATTTTTGTCCAATAATGCAGTTAAAATACTGGTATCACCTTGATGTAGAGTTGGCTTTATACTTTGTTAAGTGCATATAGGTAAACATCCCAGATAATATCTAAGTTCTTCTCACTTGACTGAGCTAAACCTCCAAAAATATGTTCCCACCTTGACCTCCCAGAATATTATCTAGGTTTTGATGTAGATATACTTAAGGTACACCTAAAGTAGATTTTATATTAGAGCAGGACTCAGCAGATGTTTTCTGTAATTGATCACATAATAAATACTTTAGTTTTTACAATCTATATGGTCTCTATTGCAGGTACTCAATTCTACCATGGTAGCACAAAAGTAACTACACAAAACATAAATAAATAAAGGTTGCTGTGTTCCAATAAAATTTTATTTACAAAAACAGGCAGTGGGCCAGATTTGGCCTTTGGTTTGTAATTTGCCAACCACTGTTCTCGTGCATGGCTGTCAATCTAAAGGCTGTTCCTTTGTTGCCTATGGTGTGAATAAGGCTTATGAATGGGTCTGGAATGCTAGCATCCTTGTGCGGTGCTCAGCTTCTGATGTGGAATTTGTTCAGCTTTCTGCCATATAACAGTTATTTGTGATTAGCCTTGTGTAATATATTGTCCTGTGTTTGTACAGCCCAATTCTCAGCCAAGGATTTGCAGGAATATCCCCACAAACTGATTTTTGGAAGTCCTGGCTTTGCTTTCTCTGCTCCTCTTCCCAGTATACTGTAGCCATTGAATCTGCCCCAAACTCTGATCTCTGCCTCCACAGCTCAGTGCAACTATAGTGATCTCCTCGGGCCATAGCCCTGGCAGCTGGTTCAGGAAATTACCCTCAGGAAAAATCTGATATAGTGACAGTTCTCACCTAATGAGATTTCCATATTTCCTGGTTCACAGGCTGACATAATTAGTTGTTTATGGAGAAGGACTAGACCAATTACTGTAAGCAGAAGATTGGAATATCTTATTTTTAAATAACAGAAAATATAAATATCTAACAAGAATTTAATTAATGAAAAACGAATCTTATTTACTCACATTAATGAAAATGCTAAGTTCATTTGATTTCAGGTGTGGTTTGGTTGAGAAGTTTTCAGTCATCAGATCTTGTAATACATTTATTTGCTATTTTCTATGCTCTGCTTTCTTCTCTAGGACAGTTTTAGCCTCATGATGTTCTCTTTTATTCTAGAGATGAGGCTGTTAGAACTTAGATTTAAACATCCTTATACAGTACTACCAAGGAAAAGAAAAACATATATACTGTTTATTCACTCAGATGAAGAAGAGAGACTAGTTTCATTCTGGAAGGCACCAATATATATCTTCTTGTCTTTGACATGCTGTTAATTAGATGCCTAAACCCAATCACAATAACTTGACTACAGAGTTGAGATAGAGGAATTGTTTTAAGAAATTACATCTCTATCACTGGAACTGAGTGTTGAGATAATATCTCCTAAAATGTATGGCTGAGAAAGGGTATGAGCTGGTTTCCTCCAAAGTCTAAGTGTTCTTGAGGGAAGAAAGGGAATCAACATCAAAGATGTAATGAAAAAAATATCCAGGATGACTGCTACATGCACATACACAGGATGTCAATATGATACATATAAAAATGTGAATTTTGAGGAAAATCATATATATATAATATATATAATATATATAATATATAGGTCTTATTTCCCAATGGAAAAGCTTACAGAACTTTATAACTTTGATATATTAAAACTTTTAATAACACTTATAACCAGATATTATGCTAATCTATGTTCCTGTATAATCTGAGGTTTAAATTTGGTCCATGTACGTATATTAGTCATTCACTTACCTGTCTGTCAGTATCACTCCCAACTCATTAATGTCGAAATGAGCAGACATTGCATTAAAGAATCTGATGGCCAGGGGCGCCTGGGTGGCTCCTCGGTTAAGCGTCCGGCTTCGGCTCAGGTCATGATCTCACGGTTCGTGGGTTCGAGCCCCGTGTCGGGCTCTGTGCTGACTGACAGCTCAGAGCCTGGAGCCTGTCTTTGGATTCTGTGTCTCCCTCTCTCTCTGACCCTCCCCCTGCTCACGCTGTCTCTCTCTGTCTCTCAAAAAATAAATAAAAAAAAAAAAAGAATCTGATGGCCAAAGATAATTTTGGTATTACAACTTCACTTTTTTTTGAGGGTGAGTAGAAGCAGGTAGTAACTGATTATTTTTCTGTTTCCTAACTCTATGGTAAAGTGGAATGTAGGGATGATGGTGATGATGGTATGGTTGTCTGTGTTGTATCTCTTGACTATTATCCACAGCTTTTAGGTTAGTGCTGCTGACCAGGTAGTATGTGTTTCTTATATACTAATAGATATATTGAATCATAGATTAAAAAATCAATCCCCTTATTATCCTTTTACCAACTACCAAGTACCTTGGCTAGATTTTACAGGTTCAGTGGGTTCTTAGGAGAGATAAATACTTGAAGTCCTGGGAACTGCTGGCAATATAGCTTTCAAAGGCATATTTGCTATTTCTGTTGGAATTCATTCTCTCTGCTCTAATACATGCATCTGGATTGCTATATTACTTCACACTCTGGGTCATTCTTTACTAGGAGTCCTCTAGTGTGGATGATGAGATTTGGGCTGAAACCCTTACAAGGAGGGAAATGGGCCTGTGGCTGTGCAGACCTAGTCTGGGGCTGCAGGTAACTGATGATAGCATCTTGGGGAGCGTGACTGCCCAGCAAAGAGGATCTTAAGAAATAGAATAGAGTGAGAACCTAGGTGGGGGTTGGGTGGAGCAAGACATGGTGGGGGTGTTTGCTGGGCAGCACAGAGGTTCCTTCTAGCTGGTGACCAGATGTTGATGTGCTCACCCCATTCCCCCAACTTTCAAACACCTAGCCAATAACTAGTAAGCATGTGGGTTGACTATTGCCCCACTGAGACCCATCCACTGCACCTCCCCATTGTCACTAACTCCTATCCTTGGCTGAGGACCCAGGGATAGACAAAAGAGACCTCTTCTCCTTCCTTCCATTGAGGCTTCCTGTGGACAGAAGTGGCTTAGGCAAGGCAGCCAGGGACAGTCAAGATGTGAGTCTTGAGTGCTCAGTGGTTGAGGAAGGTAGATGGCCCCAGGGCAGCAGCGATGTGGAGTGGGCAGGGTAGCCTGAGTCCAGGGTCAGGAATGTGAGACTGAGGCCTGCGGTCCCAAGGTCCAACTAATGTGGAGTTGTGCAGTGGAAAAAGGGAATGATAGAGACAAATAGGGTCAAGGCAAGTGTGGGTGGGGGGCTAGGGCTCAGAGCTCGTTGGATTTCCTACCTTCATATTGGAAGTCCATTGTTTTCATCAGCTCGCTCTCTCCCTTTTTTTTTAATTCAGAATTTTATTTTAAGCACTACATATATACATTTATAAGAGCACAGGTGATCTATTTTATTGCATGGATTAGGTACCTGTTAAGTGATAAGCCTTGTGCTGTAAACTTTTCCTGGTGAATTCAATCCCCATCCCCAATAAGAACATTAGAAAGATCCTCCATTCCTTCCAGCTTTAGATTCTTTTTTACTGTCTAAACACAGGAGACAGGAAAGTCCAGAGGTATGGTGAGGTTCTGAGCCTTGAGAGGAGACAGGTTCCCCTATAGGTCCTTTGTGAACCTGCTGAGCATCGTCCTGTAAATATAGCTGTAGTGTATAGATAGGAATTGGTGGAAACAGGATTTTAATGTGCATCTTCCAAATCTGAGTCTGTTGCTTTTTTCTTTTAACAGAACAGTTAACGATATTTGCAAAGGCACTTGGATATGGTGAGATAGAGATGTGTGTTGAAGTAAAGCTCAGTAGTAAAAAGAATGAATGCTGTTATGTTAGTCTGCTCAAGCTGTCATAACAAAAGACTGTCATAACATAAACCACAGACTGGGTGGCTTAAACAACAGAAATTTATTTTCTCACCATTCTGAAGGCAAGAAATTTGAGATTAAGGTGCTGGCAGACTTGTTTTCTTGTGAGGGCTCTTCCTGTCTCCAGAGAGTGCTGAGTGTGTTTTCACATGGCCTTTACTCCATGTGAGCATGGAGAGAGAGAGGTCTCTGGTGTCTCTTCTTCTTATCAGGACACCAGTCATATGGGATTAGGGGTCACACCTTTATGACCTCATCTTACCTTATTTACCTCTCTAAAGGGCCTGTCTTCAAATCCTACCACGTGGTGGAAGGAGGTGGTTAGAGCTTCAACATATGAATTTTCGGGAAATAAAATTCAGTCCAGAACAACTAGAAACATAACTGGTTTATGTCAAACTGTTTTCAGGGACTTGAGTTGGAACTTCACAACTAGATGTTTTGGTCCAGTGAAGAATTTAGTGCTTACTAATCCAGAACACACCATTTCTGGAAGCTTAACCAAATATAATACAGAGCTTTTAACCTGAGTTCTAAATAGATTTCACAAGGGGTGCATGGATGGCTCAGTCGGTTAAGCATCCAACTACAGCTCAGATCATGATCTCACAGTTCATGGGTTCTAGCCCTGCATCGGGCTCTGTGTTGAGAGCTCAGAGTCTGGAGCCTGCTTCGGATTCTGAGTCTCCCTCTCTCTCTGTCCCTCCCCCCTCATTCTCTGTCTCTCTCTCTCTCTCTCAAAAATAGATAAAACATTAAAATAAATAATAAATAATAAAAATAAATAAATAAATAAATAAATAGATTTCACAAGGTATTTTTTTCTTTGTAATGAATGAAAGATGCTTAAAATAAAAAAGGGACATTATAGAATTTACTTAAAAAGATTTGCTTTTCTTTCATTTTACAGGCCCAACAACTTACTGATCTGGAACGAAAATTAGCTGTGGCCAAAATTGAGCTGGAGAAAGCAGCTCTTGACCAGGTAAGTTTACATCCGTGAATTATTACAACTTCAGTTTTAGCAGCAAAGCTAGGGTATACCCATTGCTTCACTTGATATATTAATGCATTTCCAGATGCCGTGCTTGGAAGATGGTTATAGAATTCATGAGTACTTGATATTCCCCTTGGAACCCAATTCTTTTCTTGTTTTTGCTGCTACAGTAAATTGACTCAAGGTTCAGGCTTGTGAGTTCGTGGCTTCATTTTCCACCTTATTGGTACATTTGTTCTATAATACCATGAATAAACATGCTTGAAAGCACCAACAAAGATGCCATGTATTAACTCTGGATGACTGAGTTGTGAAACAAATGGAAGTAGTCATTGACACTGTTTATTTGGGAAATTTTAAATCAGAGTTCTAGAGGTAGAGTCATGAAATGGGAAGGTAGCTGTCCTAACCAAACCTGTTCATATAAAGATAATGCAAGAGTGGTTGACTGTCCATCTTTATGACAGCTTTTCTTAAATATAATTCATATGCTATTGGAAGTCACATTTTTAAAGTTCACAAAGTTGTGCTACCATTATCACTAATCCCAAAAGATTTTCTTCACCCCTTTTTACCCTATTTCATTTTGGTTTTATTAATCTTTCATTGTGTTACAGTTATGTATGCTCAGGATAAACCACAACTCCCATTTGATGCCTACCTTTGCCTTTCAGTGCTCTTCATATGAGATATACATGGAGACTAGGCAATTGGCATATGGAGAGGGAAATATAGAGGAAAAATTTTATTATAAAATTTGGAATTATGGTTTCTGGAAAAATTTCTTAATGCCTCTTTTTCTCATTTTTAATTCAAGTTTCTAAAATTATAGTAAGTAAATATTTCTTTTTCCTATAATTCACTCAGAGAAAAAGAGTAGAGTGGTTTTAAAATAATCTCTTTGTCTACTCACACCCATTTATCAAACACCCAATGTAATTTTCTGTAATACTTAGAACATATATCTAGCACATATTCATATACGAAACTCTGAATCTGAGAAATCAATCATAGTATTTCAGACTGAAGGAGACAAACACCACATTTTGTGTTTGATTGATTCTCAATCAAAAGCATGGAAAGTCTGTGCCAAAGTAACAGGGCTATCCAGGAATAATCTGCATTTTACTGAGCCTTCAACACATCCCCCTGAGATCAATTCTTGATTGGATTGGAGTTATCGGCCATCATTCTGTCTAACATTGGAAAGGTAGACGCTTTCTTGTGGAAGATATCATCTGGAGAATTTTCAGTTCATTTATACACAGTGTTTGACATGTAATGAAAACATTTCTAGACATGTGGAGAGGGAATACAATCTGATCAGTATACAAAAAGAAAACAAGGAAAGCGTAACTGAAACTGATCCAGAGACTGAAATGAGAAAACAAAAATTTTACAAAGATGACATGTGTGTGCCACAATAGGGGAAAGTAAGCAAAACAGAAAAAAGATAAAATATTTCACTAGACTCGGACTCTATAAAAAAAATCAAGTAGATATTCTAGAATTAGAACAATATAATACACGTAATTAAGACTTTAATGCTGTTCAGTAGAAGATTGGATGATTGGACATAATAGAACCGAAGACGAGTAAAATGTAAGGAAATTAATATCAAATACCTATAGTAATATAGAGAAAGTACAGAGAAATGATAAGTAAACAGAGAATAAGAAATGTATATCAATTTAATTTTTTTCAATATTTATAACTGTTGTCCCAGAAGGAATGACAAACAGAAGCAATATTTGTAGGGATAATGACTAAAAGTTCTCCTCACATGGAAAATTATAGATCGGTCCAAGACACAGATGTTACAATCCTAAATCAATATGTACACAGCAATATTCCTTTAAATTGTATCTAAATTTTTAAAAGTACACTTAAGACCCATGCACTTTTTCATTATCTGCTATATTCCACGGCAGTTTATTATTTATTATTAGTACTTCAGAAAAATTAAAATGTGAATAAAAAATTGATACGTCATCTCAACACCATCAGATTGGTAAAAATTAAAAAGCCTGATGATACCAAAATCTGATACAGTAGTGGTGGGAGTGTAATTATTAAATCAGTTTAAATGTATGTATCCTAGAATTTGCACTATCCCTATGTGCTTGGAAACATGCATAAGGACATTAAATGCAACAATGTTTGTATTAATAGCAAATTGAAATAATTTAAATGTTTACTGTTAGAATTAGAATATACATTTTATATATTTTCCATACTTATATTTTCAAATAGTAATCTTAATGAATAAATATAAAGACATTTATATCAATATTGATACATCTGTAACATATACTGTTGAGTAAAAATATTCAGAATTATATGTATAGTATTTAACAATTGTTAAAATATACAAATTGTATTTTATTTTGATTGTATACCATATAAATAGATGAAGTAGAAAACACATATCAAATTCAAGGACCCAACTGCCTTGAGGAAAGATGGAGTAAAATAACATTAATGATACCTTAAAATACTCCTACTAATAATTGTATACATTCTCTAATAATTGTATAAACACAGATAAATAGCCTTTAATTCATATACACACGTATGTATATTGTACACATTATATGTATGCATCTTATGGTATCTGCATTATATATAAACATTAGATACATATAATGCATGTGTATGTGTATATTACCAATATGAATATGCATGTTATATGTATTTTATAAAACTATAATAAATATCATATGTGACAAATATATATATAATAAACATGCTTTTAAACATTTAAGTCAGATTGATATTTACCTGGCATTTGATCTCTTGTTCTCTATATGCCCCTATGTTTTTCAAAATAAATTACATTAAACAATAAACAAAGTCTGCTATCTCCTGTCAAGAACTTTCCCTTTTGGAGATCACAGCATAGCAACAATTTTATTTTAAAAAATAAGCAAGTAAGATGATCATAGACTTGATCTGCAATAATACACTGTACACGTTTAGCAGTTTTGTAGAGAGAAGAGGTTGCCTCCTAGCCATCAAGTTAAGTGATGGGTGTTTTGATACAGGATAGAGGAGATGGAGTATTTCAGGTGGATTCATTTTGGATTCCTTATGGTAGCTCCTTGCTAGGCAGTGGATGTGAAGGATCAGGCTAAAATTCTACTTCCCAGGCACTTGGGTCTCCCGTAGACGTTACTACATATGGCCACAACCCACTCCATAGCTAACATAGCTTGCTTTTCAAACAGGATCTCCAGAAAGTATTGTAGTAACTAAAGGGCATTGTGTGAATTCTAATGATATTCCCTTCTTAACGTTTAGATCTTTGGGACAAATGAGGCTTTTGAATGAACAACTAGATATTGTAACAACTCCATTCCTTTGTAATTGTCTTATTGTGTGTTTTTCCAAGTATTTAAAATAATATTTAGTAGTTTTAAGGAAGCCTGCATGCTATTTTCTAAGTGAGGTCAAGTATAATTCATCGTACCAAGATTCCTGCTTTATGAGATTTTTTTTAATTTACAAAAAAAAAAGAAGCTTATACTAATTTATCTTAATGTATCTTGACTATATCCAACTCATGCTATAAAATATTACGTTTTTAAAAGGGAAAAAAGTATTTATAGAGCTGGGAGAATCAGAAAATCAGAATACATAGACTCTTAAAATTCAACTAAACCATCTTTTTTTAAATTTTTTTAATCCTTTCTCTGGAAGTCCCTACCACAATCTTTACAACATGCTTTATGTCCTGGGAAGACCCTGGAATTCCATGACCCTGAGGCAGTTCCGCCTCCTCTGAGTTTTTAACAATTCTAACTGTTGGAATGTTCTCCCTCACATTAAATCTTTTCCCTGATTTGACCTCAAATAATCCACTTTGTCAGGTTTGAAATGGCTAAATAAACATGCCATTTGTGTGACTTTCCTGTGACAACCATGTAGTAGGATCTATGGGAAACTGAAAATGTATATAATACATGGTCTGGGGTTCTACACCTCTCACATTTCACTGGGCACCAAAAATTAGGAAATCATTGTTTGCGGAGCCAGGAGGTCTCAGAAGCACAGAGAATGAATATATTTTAAGTATTTGTGGGTTGTATAAACTGATGTGGTCACATAATACTTCTTGGACAAATTATAATTTGGCCTTAGTCACAGAACTGCAGGTTAATGTAGTTTGTGTGTGTGTGTGTGTGTGTGTGTGTGTGTGTGTGTGTGTTTTCACCTTTATCTTACCTGTTCCATGATTTTCTCTACTCCATCTCTATCCATTCCCCATTTAGGTGTGCCTAGCCCACACAATACCACAGTCTGGATTGAGCAGGAGAGGCTTAATGCTGCAGTATTTATATAAAGGTCTCCAGAATCAGTCTGCCTGTGTTCCAATCATAAGTCTTCCACTGAATGACCATGTTCAAATTCCCCAAATTCTTTATGCTTTAATACAAAATAGAATAATAATAATAAAACTTACTTTATAAAGGTAGTGAAAAATCTATATGCATCCAACAACAACAACAACAACAACAAAGAGAACTCTTGGCACATGGAAAACCTTCAGTGAGCATTGTTATTAATATGAGTGAACGAGATCAGAGACACTGCCTCTCCATGGTGACAGTTTCTCTCTTTAACCTTCAGGATCTTGTCACTCTTTTGGCTACAGCAAACTATAAGTGCATTTCATATTATTGGAGGTCGGTTTCAACAAATCTCTTGTACCATATGTATGAGGCTCATAAACTGCAGTCATAAAGGCAGGTGGAAATGCTAGCTCACTTCAAAATGGATAAAAAGTACAGTTTAATGAAATTGCTCTCTACCTCTCTCCATCATCTTTATATGAGACTTTTTTTTCTCTCTTCAGATGCATATTTCCCAAGAATATTATATCTGGGCTCCAAATAACCTTAAATACCTCATAAATATTATGAAAACACCTTCACACTCTAACTTGGTTCTCATGACATGTTTAATGAACGAAGTTTCAGTTTAGTATCCCAATATACACAATAATAATCCTCAGATCTAAGAGTCAACCTTGGTTTTGCAAATAATCGATTATTTATTTGGCAATATCTTATGAATTATAGTTAGCCTCAGCTACTGGCATGTAAAAACAGCTTTATGGTGTGGAACTCTGTCTCTCAAATTTTCATATTAGACAAAAAAATTTCTCTTGTGTCAGGCCCTCACAAAATGTTGCCCAGAAAAGCATGCTTTATTCATCCAGAGCAAAGATGACACATGTTAGGCAATCTTCACAGACTCCCAGGACTAAGTAGGAAAAGAACAAGAACTCGTCTCACCATATGTGTGACACATGGGAGGAATATAATAGGTCATTATTGAGTAACTAGATAAATAAAGATATAACTTCATAAATTAATGAACAAGCTATGTACCCTCCACACAAGGGACCTAGAGACTACCTAGACCAGAGAATCAAAAATGTCAAAATGGCCTTACAGGACTCCTTGAGCTGATTTCACGGCAGAAATAAAAGTTAGCATTTGGATTCACAGCCCTTTGTAGTCTTTCCAAAGCCAGCAGTCTATACTGTACCCAGATCTCTCCGAGGACCTTACACCTTCATGTAAATGAATTAAGAGAGGCATGAATAATATCTTGTGAATTTTTGTCTATCAGGAAGTGAGAAATTAGAGGCACAGTTGTCTTTGCAAGGTATATCTTGTTCCCAGAAAAAAAGTACATTTTTCTGAGAGGAGTCCTCATACAGACACATGAGAAATGGCCTTCTAAATCTCCCACCATGTTAAGATCATATATGTACACAATAATGTCTTATCAGCTGTGCATACTATATAGCACAAGCGCTAGTATTTTAATGTCCAAAATAATTATTTATATAATATACAGGATAAAGTGAAAAATGTTTCATTTTCTCATGTAAACCAGCATCATCCTATATCCTCCGGAGGGTTTGCCTTATTTATTCATTGAGCAAACATTTGTTGAGTTAGAAACTGAGATGCTGTACTGGCCCTCAAAGAAATTATATTATAATGTAAATAGATAAAATGAATCATATAAACAATAAGGTAGTCTGCAATGATAACAAGGCTACATAGGACTTAATGTAAGAAATGTGATAGAGACTTTAAGGAAAGAGTATTCCTTGAAAGACTAACCAGGGACTGTGTTCCCAAGAAGGTAAGATGTGAACTGAGAGAGAAATTTTAAGTGGATGTTTTCTCATAGATATTTGGATAAGGGGTTGTGTAGGCACAGGAAACAGCAAGTGTAAAGGCTCTAGAATACAAACTTGTTTGAAATCTTTGATGGGTTATAAATAAAAGCCATTGTGGCAATCAGATTTTTCTCAAAAATTTTGCCTTTTACTACCATGTGGCAAAGCAAAGTGGGAAGAGTGGTTTGGTGCAATGAGAAGAAAAGCAGGGCAAAAACAAGACTGATCTTAGGAGGGAATAGGTTGTAAGATCTTGGGCAAAATATACTTTATATGGTTGACGTCGTATTTCATTAGGTAACAT
The DNA here is from genome assembly GCA_028646485.1 of Cryptoprocta ferox. Classification (NCBI taxonomy): domain Eukaryota; kingdom Metazoa; phylum Chordata; class Mammalia; order Carnivora; family Eupleridae; genus Cryptoprocta; species Cryptoprocta ferox. The sequence goes on along the minus strand of CM053575.1, from coordinate 33,281,207 downwards.
ACTGTTAAGGTGAACTTCAAAATGAACAGTAGCCTGCAATTTCAAAACGGACTGCAGCCAGCAGTATAAATGAAAATACAATGATGTTGTGGTGTAAAATCGTTTTCTGAGTCCTGCTTATGGAACTGGGTCAGACCAAACCCGAGTAGTATCTTTAACAGTCTCTCTTAAGTCAGAGGAACTAACTAGGAAGATGTTTTTGTGGTAGAAAGCTGACAAATGAGGACAGGGTGGCTCGCAGCAAACTGCGGTGTCTGGCAGGTACCATCTACAATGTAATCAAGGAGCAGAGGCAGAATCTAAGGTAGGAGGTCAAGTTTTTGTGGTCCAAAACAGAAAGAAAATGAGGTGGTAAGAGGTTGAGAATCGGATGAAGCAGAAGAGCAAGTGCTACTATCATGGCCGTGAAAGGTGGCGAGTTGGAGGTTATGTCTATGTGATATTGATTCTGTCATGTCAGGAGACCTATGCAAACAGATACGATGATCGCACCAAGTTCAGATCATTAAAAATATAACATATATGCACACACTCCCCTGTATTGTTCTATTGGAAAATTTATCTTGCCTGAACAGCGTTTACTGAAAATCGATGTTCTAAGCTATTAACGTGATAGAGTTTATTATGTAATTTCAGCATCCAAGTTCAGCCATTACTCAGAAATTTGTTCACTATAGCACCGTATACCTTAGGCCTGTTATAGATCCAACTTTTATATACATAGTGTGTTTAGAGGGGGCCAAGATATGAATGCAGTGAATAAGATAACCATCATTCCTTCCTGCATGATCTGAGGTGACTGGAAGTTTACATTTCAGAGGCACATTAACTTTGAGCCTGGGCCCAAACCTGCTGACTCTGTCATATTAGCTCTACTTCCTTGGTCTCACGATAATATGTGAGACAGAAAACATATTTAAATTGTTCAGTGCTACCGGGAATATTTCACTCCTGACACAACACACAATGCCATCTTCTATTCCATAGTAAGGGAAGAAAATAGCTAGCCAAGATTATAACAGAGCACCAACAGGGAGAGAAATTTGAACTATTATTTCATTTCTTTTCATTGATATAGCTTGTCACTTTTCCTTCCCTGACATAGAGAAACAACATTTTCACCTAAGTGTTTAAGTCATTTATTTAAAACACTTTCTGGCAAGCCCCTTCTAATGTGTCAAGGATCATGTTAAGTGCTAAATGCACAGTTCTGAACAAAATAGGAACTATACATGTATAAATAGACATATAAGTTAAAAATTAGAGATAAATTAATGAAGAAAACAAATATATATGATAGAATAGAAAAGAGAAAGGATAGAAAGTAATGGGGTGGAGGAAGGACAAGAAATTAGGGGCTCAAGGGTACCTGGGTGGCTTAGTTGGTTAAGCATCCAACTTCAGTTCAGGTCATGATCTCATGGTTCACAAGTTCGAGCCCCACATCGGGCTCTGTGCCTGCTTCAGATTCTGTGTCTCCCTCTCTCTCTCTGCCCCTCCCCTCTGCCTTTCAAAAATAAATAAACATTAAAAAAGTTTTTTAAAAGAATGTAGGGGCTCAGGCAAGCAGATTAAAAGGACCGTTTTGAGTAAAAGGTCATTATTCAGCTTAGCCATGTCCTGTCCACTTAACAACACACCTCCATCCTAGTTCTTACCAGATTTTTATGCTGTCTTAGAAACTTGTCAGGGCAATATTAATGAGAAGAAAATACATGTTGGTTCTATTTCTTATATATTTCCAGTTGCTCTACTTCCTGCTTTTTTTTTAAATTTTTTTTCAATGTTTATTTTTGAGAGAGAGAGAGAGCGAGCAGGGAGGGGCAGAGAGAGAGGGAGACGCAGAATCCTAAGAAGTCTCCAGGCTCTGAGCTGTCAGCACAGAGTCCGACATGGGGCTTGAACTCACAAACCGTGAGATCATGACCTGAGCTGAATGAAGTTGGACACTTAACCAACTGAGCCACCAGGCACCCCTTGTTTTGTTTTTTTAATCTCTTGCTATGACCAAATAGATGTCTTAAACTACTGTTCTAGCAAGACATTCTTTCTCATCTTAAAAAAGTAATCTTGCCATGTACCACATTAGAGTGGAAAGCTCAGAGGTGGACCTTGGGAAAGAGGAGCAGACGTTATATGAAGTTGTGTTATGGCATAGTGTCTAAAAGACAGTAGATTTGCAAGGAGTGTACTACCTTACCGGGAAGACAACAGACGTCAGCACTACATTGATCCGTGCATGCTCTCCACATGCACATTCCACGTGTGCCAGCCCAGGGATCTTGGCCCCAGTAACTAATCTCTTCATCTCTCTTGCCCCAAACACCACATCTCATGTCTTGAAATGGATGATTATGTAGCATAGTCTTATTTGGGCCTACATCCACAGCCAAAATTATCCCTGAGTTACCATAAGGTTCCTAAAAGTTGCATGTCTCCATTTTAGCACTGGGGGATCTCTCTGTGATTTGTACTCAGCTTTATATTATTATTTTTTTTATTCTATTACCATCTAAAAATATTTTTAGGAGAGAAATATGGTGGTAAGATGGGAGTTACAGATGGTTGTCTACATTAGTTCAGTCTGCTTTATGATATAAACCAGAAAAAAAAACCAGTCTGAAAACCTTGAACTTTTATCTCTTTAAATTAAAATAGTAATAATGATGCCAGTTGCACAGTTGTTAGAAAACATAAAATTATTTCTTGCATGTGAAAGAGCTTGAAATACTGTGATATCCTATGCAAATATAAGAAAGTGTAAGTTTTATAATTTACAGTCACATCAGATTAATCCTTACCACTTAACAAGGCCCCTAGGAAATCAGAGTTTTATTAGAAACAAAACTTATTTTCTCCAGTATGTGGAGAAATTGAGTGGTGCTACAGGCTAATCTGAGAAACACAGGGGCCTACATTGCCCTTGTGAGTACTTTGTAGTAAAAGAGATTAATACTAATAGAAAGATGGCAAGTTCCTAAGGACATTTTCTACTTGAAGGTGACCCTAGAGTACATTGCCTTGCCAGCAAACTATCACGATTGAAATCACATCCATTCAAGTAACGTGTCTCTCAATTTAGTGTTCAAAATATATCATGAGACACAGTAGCTTTTAAAAACAGACTGCATGTGCATTAAACAGCGCATCATAGTGGAATTTAGAAGTTAGGCAATTACAGTTGAAAACTGGTGCATATTTGTGTAGGGAATGAGTATAGGCTAGGAGGACAGGGAGAATCAAATGAAATCAAGGACCAGGAGAACCACATGTAATCATTGTTATCTCTCGTTTTGTCTGTAGGACTCACAGCTGAAAGCAATGAAAGAGACGGTCCATCTCTGCCTGTCAACTGTGTTCCGTAATCAACCACCTCCCCCTTTGAGTCTAGCCAGGACCAATCCAACTCAGATGTCAGTTCCGCCCGGGACAATTGGCAGTATGATTCCTGATGAAAGGACAAAAATCAAGGTACACTTTAGTCATCCTTTGAAAGTATAATCAAGTAACACACCATCTTTGTACTTTATTCTGTGTGATCAGCAGAGTGGATCCAAGTAAGGTAACAAATTCACTGAGATTAGGAAGTAAGTAGAAGATAGTAACCCTTTGTAAAGTCTATGTGGTCACTTGGAGAACATTGGAAGACAACATTTCTTTCTAGACAGCCAGCTGTTTTTAGCCAGCTGTCTAAATTAATTGTAAAATAATTGTCATTATTATTCTAAAATCTAATATTATTTGAAAATAATATTATAACAGTATTATTTTATTTATAATAATTTCAATCAATAAGATACTATAATACTCGGTATAAAATTTAATTTTATGTTATTTAATATATTAATGATGATAATATTTTATATTTAAAAATATTTTTTTAAGTTTATTTATTTATTTTGAGAAAGAGAGAACAGGGGAAGGGCAGAGAGAGCGAAAGGGAGAATCCCAAAGAGAAGTCCCGACATGGGACTCAATCCTACAAACCATGAGATGACCTGAGCTGAAATCAAGAGTCAGATACTTGGGGCGCCTGGGTGGCTCAGTCAGTTGAGCCTCTGACTTCGACTCAGGTAATGATCTCACAGTCTTTGAGTTCGATCCCTGCAGTGGGCTCTGTGCTGACAGTTCAGAGCCTGGAGCCTGCTTCAGATTCTGTGTTTCTCTCTCTTCCCCTTGCCTTATCACACTCTGTCTCTCTCTCTCAAAAAATTAAATAAGCAATTTAAAAAAATTTTTTAAAGCCAGACGCTTAACCGACTGAGCCACCCAAAGAAAATATTCTCTATTACATACCAGTATACACCAGAGGCTTAATATGGAAAATACTTTCTCCTGGGGCATAACAGTTATCCTTCCAAAAGGATACTTTGGAAAGTATCCACTTCCAAAAGTGGATACTTTCTTTAAAAATTAAGTCCATAGTTCAACACTTCCTGCATTTGACTCACTTGGGATACTTGTAAGAAAACCCTGACCCTTGATACTCACCCCAAACCTATTAAATTATTTCTGGTTGGGCTCTACTCATCAGTAGCTTCTAAAAGCTCCCCAGGCGATTTTGAGAACAATTGAGTTAAGCAGAGCTTCCTCTAACTCCAAACCACTACCCTTCTTTAGACAGGGCAGAGGGGTTATTTGCTGCTTTTTGTTTCAGTTGTTAGAAACTCCACTTTACGGGCTTTGCATTTAAATAAATCTTGACAATCTGAAATAGTTATTACAGAAAGTTTAGTTTCAGGCAGAATGTTTGAAAGTGCAGGTTCTCTTGTCACTTGCCTTAGGACCATTGCTGTTACAGTGAATGCCCTAGGGGCGCCTGGTGGCTCAGTCTGATAAGCATCCAACTCTTGGTTTTGGCTCAGGTCAGGGTCTCACGGTTACTGGGATGGAGCCCCCACCTAGAGCTCTGCACTGACAGCACGGAACCTGCTTGGGATTCTCTCTCTCTCCCTCTCTCTCTGCCCCTCCCCTGCTCATGCACATGTGCACATGCTCTCTCTTTGTCTCCCTCAAAATAAATAAACATTAAAAGCCCACAAACACCTGAGAACCACTGATGCAATTACACAATGATGTAGTACATTTGGGGCTTTTTTACTGCTTATTCTTTTTCCCTACACATGGATAAAAGAGGTGTGGACAAATGGCAGATTAGAGAAATATTATTTTTAGAATCAAAAACAAGAGAAAAAATCTAAAACAGCTAAAAAGCTGTTATCAATGTATGGACTACACAGATTTAGTCTGTATAATCTCATGTTTCTCTGTCAAAAATCATTTAAAATATGTATTTCCATTTAATCTTATTCTATTTTTATTGTATACCTAAGGATCTCTAAAAATGTTTAGGCCAATATTTTTTATTTTTTTCTGCCTCTGAAAACTCAGGTCTAAAGTGTTTGTTTACTTAAACAAATGCAGGAAAAAGTTGCATAATCATATATTTTTTATGTTTAGGAAAAATCCTGAAGAAATTCATTGAAATTGGCTACTGGTAAAATGCCCTGCTTCTCACACAATGTTACCCACCCACCAGGAAGCCACACTCTGCTTCCTTACTACTGGTCAAAGGGAGGAGCAAAGGTTCAGCCTTATTAAGTCTGATGACTTTGTGCAAAGCACTTTGTAATTCTCTGGGCACACAACATTTGTCTCCAACTCAAAATATGTTTGTTTAAGCCCAATTAAAACTGGGCTCTTTATGACCCTGAATGTGTGAAGGAAATTACTGATTGTTACTAAACTGGTTTACTATGAATAAATGTAGGTCCTGTCACTGAAATAAATAATAAATATTTGTTATTTCCCTTGGCTTATCACAGAAAAATGTAGGAAGCATTTAGATGAGCCTGGTTTAGGAATTGCTCATTTCTCAAAAAACAATAACAGAAAAATCCAATTGCTTAAGATAAAGTTCAATAAATCTAAGTTGATGTACTGTAGACCATTCTAGTTTATGAGTTGGCATTAAAAGCTTCTCTAGTGTTTCTGGTTTGTCCTCATTCTTTATCTTTTCATTAGTGGTGGAAATTGTATTTTATGTATACTTGGGGCTTAATCTCTATGCAGGCACCTCAGATAACATTTTAAAAATCCTGAATAATATGATGTCATATGGGGTGTATATAAGAGAACCCCTTCAGTCATGGAACCTTTTTTCTATATACTCAAAAGGAACTTTTAAGTGAGGGCACTTAACTGGTACATCTTCAGAGTTGGCTAACTGTAGCCACAGGGACATGGTGTGCCTGCCTGCAAGATGTGAGAGGCTCACATCATTTGCTCTCTCTATGCCTCAGTTTCCTCAGAGCCTATCAGAGTGTTGTTGTGACATGAACATTACAAATACAGGCTCCTGGGTGGCTCAGCTGGTTAAGTGGCCAACTTTAGCTCAGGTCATGATCTCAAGGCGCGTGAGTTCTCTGCTGTCAGCACAGAGCCTGCTTCAGATTCTTCGCCCCTGCCCCTCTCTCTGCCCCTCCTTTTAAATGTTTTACATAAATGTTTCACATAAATGTTTCAAAAAATAAAAAACAAATAATAAATCCCCCTGTTCCCATGATCTATGACTGGTCTCATCTACTTCCATCTGGTTTCTTAAATCTTCTACTTTGAGTGGTTTTTCCTGAAATCTGGGAAACACCTTCAAGTGAGCAATTTTCAACTCACATATGGAAACAGACAAAACACCCACAACCCTCACCCCCCCCAAAAAAATGTCATTTTATTTTACTTTTCTTAAAGAAGATTGGCAATTCAGTCAAAATTTTTATTGTATTATCCGTGTGAATATGTGTATGTGTGTATATACATATATACATGCGTACATGTATGTACACATTATTACATTAAATATATATATACACTGTTCACTGTGGATTTTAAAAGCACAGATTTCATAAATAAATAAATAAAAGCACAGATTTCATTAGGTGGGAAGTTCAATATTACAAGAATCCACTGGCAAAACCTAAAAAATAATTAATGTGTTGTTAACCTCTACTTTTTTTTATTAATTCTGGAGGATGCCTTTATATATGTTTGTGCTGAGAACCCTCAGTCAGGTCAGTTGCCTCCTTTCCTTCATTGTATTCTCCATTGTTGTTATGTCTGCTTCTAATTTGAGTGAATTTTTTCTTACCCTCCAAGTTAATATTGCTTTTTTCTGTTCTCAGTGCTCTGATAGCACAGTGTTTATCCCTCAGGGCTCTTGGTCATACCTTGAATACAGTGATGGCTACATACTCCTCTCTCCTTAAAGGAAATGACTGGGCTCAGCTCTATAGGATTTGCTCTATATTATTCAGTGTCCAGAATGATGTTCCTACAGAATTCATTTGAAATGACACTAGCTGTGTTTCCAGTTGGTTACCACAAAATGCCATAGACTAGGTGCCTTAAATAACAGACACTAATTTCTCACAGTTCTAGAGGCTGTGAAGCCCAAGATCAAGGTGGTCCCAGATTCAGTTCTTGATAAGGGTCCTCCTCCTATATTGTAGACAGCTGCCTTCTAGCTGAGTGCTCACACGGTCTTTTTAGATGTGTGTGAATGGGAAGAGATCTCTCTCTCCCTTTCTCCCTCTCTCTCTCTCTCTCTCTTCCTCCCTCCCCGCCCCCTCTCTCTTTATATTCTTTATAAGGGCACTAATCCCAGCATGAGGACCCCACCATCATGACTTAATCTAAACCTAATTACCTTCAGAAGGAGCATCCAATACCCTCATACTGGGGGTTAGGGCTTTAACATAGGAATTTTAGAGGACACAACTATTCAATCCATAGCAGTGCCCCGTCTTGGATATTTTCCTTATTTAGAAGTTGGAAAACATATTATTGAGTGCTCATTATTCAACTAAATTGTTTTCCATTTGTAAGACAGGCCTGTGATCATCATTGGGGATGCAAATTTGAAATCACACAACCCTGACCTTTTGAACACTGAAGCCTAATTCTCTGTAAAGACAGACTAGAGAAAGAATGAAAGGAGTATGTGGTAAATCAGGACTTTGTTTGTTTGTTTGTTTGTTTTTAGTATTTGGAATTCTACATTCCAAAAAGCTTTCATTAAAGATAAAAACTAAGGAGATCTGGATTCAAAAGTATATGAGATTATGTCTTTGTTATGAGGTTATGTATCTTTTACGTTCCAACAGAGAGGCAAAGAGCAAATGTTCAAGCCAGTAGCTCTGATTTGCATTTGAATAAAGTAACCCTAAACTACAGTGGAAGCAAGCAAACCAGTGACTATTTCATTGACCCATGCAGGAGATGATGGTGATCTGATCTAGGGTGCAGAAATGGACACAAGGTTCCAGAGCTAATGGGAGCATAGAGCTGCCATGAAGTATGTTTAAGTGGGATGCATAAAGGCAGGAAGTGAAGAGCACTCAGTGCTTGCATTCATTCACTGTGATGCAAAAGGCAAGAGGAGAACTCACATTGGTTTGTTTTTCAAAATGCTAAGTGTTCGAGGTCTCTCATGCAGTCAAATGTCTATATCCAATAGACATTAAACATTTGAATCTGGAATGCAGGGAAGACATCTGAGTGCAGACAAAGGACTTAGCATTATCACCATGGGTGGCAATTAAATGTAGGAAGTAGATTAAATTGCCTGATAAGACAGTGTAGAGTGAAAAGAGATGAGAGCCAAAAGGACACCAGAGAAGAGACATGCCTTAAGTATGGTTTTATGTGTGGTCTAATAGATGGAATGTTTATGGTAAAAGGGCACCTCTTATCCTTCATTGAGATATCCTGTCTTCATTATACATTTGGGCTTAGGACCATGATTTTTTCATACCATTTTTACCAATACAAAAACAACAGAATATGCAAGCCATTGTGTATATTTAGAAATGTGAATACGCCATGGCTCATTCCTGCTTTTAAAAGCTAACTGCTGGGTCACCTGGGTGGCTCAGTTGGTTGGGCATCTGACTTCAACTCAGGTCATGATCTCAGTCTGTGAGTTTGAGCCCCACGCCAGGCTCTGTGCTGACAGCTCAGAGTCTGGATCCTGCTTTAGATTCTGTATCTCCCTCTCTCTCTCTGCCGCTCCTCCACTCCTGCTCTGTCTCTCTCCCTCTCTCAAAAATAAATAAACATTGAAAATATTTTTTTTTAAAGTTAACTGCTAAAGTTTCAGAATTGGGGGGGCACCTGGGTGGCCCAGTCGGTTAAGCGTCCGACTTCGGCTCAGGTCATGATCTCACAGTTCGTGGGTTCGAGCTGGGTTCAAGCTCTGTGTCGGGCTCTGTGCTGACAGCTCAGAACCTGGAGCCTCCTTTAGATTCTGTGTCTCCCTGTCTCTCTGCCCCTCCCCCACTCATGCTCTGTTTCTGTCTCGATAATAAATAAAAAACATTAAAAAAATTTAAAGTTTCAGAATTTGTACTGGTCAACTCTTAAACACAGCCCTTATTAAATATTATATACACTTACGATTAAGTAAAATTTACTATAAGCAAACATGGTAAATACCAAAACTACCACATCATGCTATTATCTCTCTTCTTGAGCATTTTATGTCTTTTGGGTCCATAGAGTGAAAATACTACAACAGTGCTGTGCCACTGATATATTTCCAATTCATATCCATTAGTATCAACTTGATAGGTTGAAATGAGTAGTATTTATACCATAGAAATTGACAAACACTACAAATCGGGGTTCTTCTAACCCCAAAGTTAGTAAACAACACATTCCTGTGTATGTATGAGTGTGGCTTATGTGTATGTAAATTACATGTTTAAGATTGGCCTACTGTGCATCATAATATACAAATAATATGTGAACAACATACTCATTTTTTTGTCTTCTGCTTGTGCGGTAGAGCTACATGAATAGTAAGTGCTCAGAAAAGGCAAATTAATTATTTTTAAAAATTGCTTGTTCAGTTAATGGCATGTTCTGAAAAAACTAACAATCTTTATATATCCATTATATGTTTTCCTTAATTATTTTTGTTTTATTATAAATTATTAAATGTGACTTTGTATGATTAAAAATATATAAATGTAGGAGGAAAAACAGTAGGCATATAGTACTAAGAGGTCTACTTTTAGGTGAAATAATATGACATATTAATACAGCAATGTCATTGGCGTTTACAGCTGCATGATATGGAGCTTAAGAGCTAGGATTCACTTTACATGGAGGTGATGATATTTACCTCTGAGCGTTTCTGGGAACATTAAATAAGATGAGAAAAATGCCAGACACAGGCACTGACACTTTAGTCAAAGACAGTTCCGAGCCTCCTTCCTTCCTCTCTCCTCTCCTCCCCAGGCTGATATATCTGCAGGACACGCAGGTCTCTCTGCTTCTCTCTGCCTTTGTCCCTCTGTAGGGATGATCAGGAAAGTGTATGTGGCCCCTGCCTTCACCGTGACTCCAAGGCAATATGCCTCTTGGGGACTTCTTGAGTCCTTCTCACCTCCCCAGCATGGGGTCACCAGTTACCACATCAGGGCAGAGATCTTCAAAGGGAGAAAAAGTTCATGTTTCTGTCCCAAGTGTTTCAGCCAAGACTCTTGAAGCTGCAGGAGGACTTCTGCCCATGTAAAAGGCTGTACTTTTCATCGACATCCAAGAACTTTTATATAATGAACATAAATACAATGGAAATTATTTTTTAAAAGAGAGAGCTAAGATTCACAAGTCATACAGACCAAGTAAAAATCTTTTTTACTGCAATTTTCTAACTTTGAAACCTTGATCATATTATTTCTGAGACTAATCTTTCATATGTATAAAATAGAGATAATAACAGCCCCTGCCCTACAGAGTTGATGTGAAATTTGAATAAGAAAATACACATATAGCATTCAGCATACGTAATTGTGTCTGACACTGAGAAACAATAAAAGTGTGAAATAACTATTGTATCTAGAAACCAGGATAATATTTGGGAAAGATTTAAAGAAGGTTTTTGAAATAGAATATTACTTTGATTAAAACAAAACTGTGTACTTTTTTTATTGTTCATATGTGATATATGATACATGTATCCAAATGAGTAGAACTACAGTTTTTTAGCATGAAAGTATGGATGAATTCTCACAATACATTTAATGTCAGTGATCATAATAGTAAATGCCATGAAGAAAGGAGAAAATTGAAAAACAGCAGAAATGAAGAGCAATTCAGATAAGCAATCCTGATAAAATATGATGAAATTGTGTTATGAAAATCCATTATTTCATCCCCACCCCAGGCGGTTACCACCTTCTGTCTTTTTCCTTCCATGCAACTCACTGCCTTGGATTTCGCTGCAGTTTACATTGGTAAAGGTCACAACTGTGATATCTGCTTAATTGGACAAGGATGATTTGTTTTTTGTTTTCTGGGTTTTTTTTTCCCCAGTTTGTTAGAAATGCCAAAGTCATTCTAGGGCAACAGTCAGCAGTGACCCTATTCAGGAGCTTAAAGGCATCTGAGCAAAAAATGTATTCTGCTTGGTGCCCGGCGGTTTAAAGCAAAGTAGTTTTGTATTTCCCTCTCTTTTGCCAAAAATCTGTTGCAATGCAATTTCCAAGAACTCTCAAAGTAGCGTGCCTGGAATCATCATAGACCAAAGGTTCTCAACCTAAACTGCATATTTAATCATTGGGAGTTTCACTGACACTTGAGTGTCAACACTCACAATTCTTATACAATCCAGCAAGAGCAGGCTGGTTTGGGTATTATTAAAAGCTCCTAGATTATTCTAATTTACATCCAAGTTTGAGAACTATTAGGATCCTTACTCTAAGAATGGGGAAGGAGTCGAAGAATTAAGCCTGTGCTCTGCCCCCACTTCCCTGCTTCTAGAAGGGATTTCTCAACTCAAGTTCAGAATTTTAGACAGATCTTTTTTTTTTTTTTTTTTTTACCAGTTGTTCGTCATTAGCTAACCATTTAGTTACCTTAACATCTACCAATTACTGGTGTTTTTCCATGCTATAGAAATGTATTGTATACCTTTATGTCCAGGGTTATTATAAGCATAAACATTAACATGAGTCTAAACCATTTTTGTAAAATTATAACATTACAACTAAGGAATTCTGTTTGGATTTCATTTTTTGGTCCTAGGAGGTCTTAATGGCTTCTTTGATTACTTCCCAGCAGATATGGCATATATGTGGCAATGAAGTTAATTTTAAGTTAAAAATACATCATAGTTTATGTGTTATTATATGAATATACATATTATATGTGCACATAAATATTTGTAAAATTATGTTATAAATTATAAGGCACATATTTTATCTGGTAAATATAAAAATTTAACCAACAAGGAAGCTTTGATGTATTCTTTTTAGTGCTAGTGTGTTTGTGCCCTGGAATAGGCTGAAACCAAGTCCTCGTTAGCTTTTGTTTATTCTTGATTCTTGATACACATACAATGAGAATATCATTGATAGAAGTCAATTAGTTGAGCATCTCTATGAACTTTCTTCAAAGACATTTGTTAGGAACGTGAGGATATAATTCATTTAATTCATTTAAGCAGTTGTATCATAAATCTTAACTCACAGTATCACATATACTACATCCTCAGCATGTTAACAAAGTTACAAGAGAGACTGGACTACCAGGACCAAAGATAATACAGAGTGCATGAAATTCTGACAGGGAGAGCCAAGGTCAAGGAGTTGTTTTCTTCAGGAAACAATTCTACTGAAAGGTAACTAGAAGAGAAGTAATTTAAAATGTTCAAGACTACCCTGAAACAATACTGCACTGTATGTTAACTAATTTGAATTTAAAGAAATACATTAAAAATAAATACATAATAAATAAAATGGAGTATTACTCGGCAATCAAAAAGAATGAAATCTTGCCATTTGCAACTATGTGGATGGAACCAGAGGATATCATGCTAAGTGAAATTAGTCAGAGAAAGGCAAATATCATATGACTTCACTCATATGAGGAATTTAAGGTACAAAACAGATGAACATAAGGGAAGGGAAGCAAAAATAATATAAATATATGGAGGGGGACAAACATAAGAGACTCATAAATATAGAGAACAAACAGAGGGTTACTGAAGGCGTTGTGGGAGGGGGGATGGGCTAAATGGGTAAGGAGCCTAAGGAATATACTCCTGAAATCATTTTTGTACTATATACTAACTTGGGTGTAAATTAAATAAATAATTAATTAATTTAATAAAGGAGTAAATATAATAAAATGTTCAAGACATTAAATGCAGGACTGTGGCTCCAAGTTGCCATCCAGGGTGCTGTGTATTATAGGATATAAAAACTACTTCCCCATCTGTAGAATGATAATCAAGACAATTAAAATCTCCCATATTCAATATTCCACTATTTTCTCACTACCAAAAATAACCAGCAAATGATTTCAACTCTTTTAAAAAACCACTTAACTTAAAACATGGGATGAAGCAGGATTCTCGCCTTCTTAAAAATGTTTCTAGAGCTATTGAAATACTTATATTTACAAGATACTTGATAAAAATGTTGCTCTGGATTGTACCAGAAGAGAGACAGGGACCACTGTCCCTGTAAGATACGGTACATGATGTTAATTGGACTCAGGTTTTTTTCTCTCCTACTTCATTAGAGGCAGGACCCTCCTTGTTTGTAGTTTCTCCATTTTCTGCTGGTAAATCTTCAGTTTCTTGGTTAGACATTTTCAACCGTTTTTCCTTTGTTCCTCTTTTCCTTTTCTCTGCACATTTTTGTCTGAGTATTTATCCTTTCCTGCTGTCTTTTCTGCCTTCCCTTCCACTTTTGCAGGAGGAGGCTTAGATAACAAGTTCCCCTGCTGATCTCCTCCCAGGCTCCAATTCACTGCCCCTTTGGCAAAGTCAATTTTCTAATGCCTCCTGGTGGCCGGGAGGGCAGGGGCCATGTGCTGGGGGCCATATCATGACCAGAGATTTCATGAAGCTGCACTGCCTGGCCTCTACCACTCCTCATGTTGCCACACAAGCTAACGGGACCCACAGTGGGAGAACCAGAAGACTGGTTCCATTTCTTTTCCTATATTTTCAATAACATTTTTAGACACTCTTGATAGTAATAACTTTCATGATGCCTCCAGCATAACAGAGTTTAAGTTATTTCAAAGGCATTTTAGATTACCTTCTAGTTATCACTTGACTATTCATAGGTAAGACAAGCCCCAGTATCCCCTCCATTGATTATCAATGAATGCAAGGGTATATATTGATTTTTACATCTCACAGCCACTAGCAATCTACTAAAAGTTTTTTAACAAAGTAAATCTGAAGAGATTACAATTTTAAGAAGATAATTCCAGTACAGGCATATCTCAGTACAGAGACATCTCAGAGATGTCGTGGGTTTGGTTTCAGATCACTGTAATAAAGTGAGTCAAATGAATTTTTTGGTTTCCCAGTGTATATAAAAGTTATGTTCATACTATACTGTAGACTATTAAGTATACAGTAGCGTTATGCCTAAAAAATGTACATACCTTAATTTAAAAATACTCTATTGCTAAAAAAATCAAAAGATAAAAAGGCTTGAAAAGCATGCAGAGAGAAAACACATTACAAAAAATGGAATAATGATTACCCACAATGTAATAACCATTAGGCCAACACCTGACTTTTAAATAGCAATGATGGAAGCCAGAAGGTAGTGGAATAATATCTTCAATAGACTGAGATAAAACAACTGTCAGTCTATAAATCTATACCCTTAAGAACTAGGGGGAGGGGGAAATTAAAACTTCAGACAAATAAAAACTGAAAGACTTTATTCCCAAAAGAGCTCACAGAAGGAATTTTAAAGGGAGGATTCAGTTCCAAAAGAAATTGTGCTCAAAGATATCAGTAATATGTGGGCAAAATAAACCAACATTGGTTGTTTATAATAATTGCATTGATTGCAATGTAATAAAAATCAGTGGTAATAATTGTCATAAAACACCATTATAGTAGTTTATAAATAGTGAGAGGGTGACCAGAATTAAAAAAAATTCTAAGGTCTTTGCATTTTTGGAAAGTAAAAATATTGAATAATGGCAAATTCTGATGATTTTTCACATTAAAATATTCTGAATAACCACACACCCATAAAATATATTATTGCTAAAAGATGCTATCAAAAAATAATTCTAGTCATCATTTGAGGTTTCAGCAAGTCATAATCACTGACTAGGGAGAACCATAACAAATGATAATTATGAAAAGTTTTGAAATATTGTGGGAATTACCAAAATGTGACACAGAGATATGAAGTGAGCAGATGCTATTGGAAAAATGGCACCGTTAGACTTGCTTGATGCCGGGTTTCCACAAACCTTCAATGTGTAAGAAAGACAGTATCTGCTAAGTGCAATAAAGCAAAGCGCAATATAACAAGGAACACCTGTGACAATATAGAGACCATGAGGAGGAGACAAGATGATACTAGCAAACAAAATTGTTGGGAGATTAATAGCATATTCTTGATAAGAGACAATGAGAGGGTGGTGATGGGAAAGGAGCAGAGGGGATGGATTTGAGAAGTGTTAAGGACATAAAATTTTGAGGAATTTGTGAGGAATTGTGAGAAGACCAGATGATTCTTTTAAAGATATTAGTCATGAAAAGGAGAAAATTGGATAAATGGCGAGGAGGAGGCTTCTTAACAGGATGGAAGGAGATTGAGTACATTTTTAGTAAGAGAGAAAGGGAGGGATGAAGAAAGATAATGAAGACAATACTTAGAGACATATATTAAGGAGTGAAAATTCTAGAAGTACCAAGGGATATGAATATTATCACAGGGTGAAGAGTTGAATGTGGAGAGCAGTAGGAACATAACCAAATTCTGAGATGGAAGATAAGTTGATTAAGATGAAGGAACTTATGAATAAGCTTTGAGGAGATGAAGGCCAGTTCGAAGGGGCAGCTACCCAATGGCCTTTAGTTCAGAGTGAAAATTAGGCTCTTCCTGACTCTGAACAAGCTTCCTGTCTCTCTAGACAAATGCTTTGGAAAACCTTTTTACCCATCACATGCAAACTACGATTTCTAAATTCCCTCTATAGCACTCCTGTTAGTACCCTGTTTTGTTTTCCAATCCCAAGGGAAAAGCAAAACAAAACATCTCCTCAAGAGAAATGAAGTTAGGAAGTATGAGATCCAGAGAAATAAAGTATTGCTTCAAAGAAAATATAGCCAAGTAAAAATAATCATTATACTCAATGATGATATGAACTAAAATTAACAAATTCAAAAGAAAATTAGCAAATTCATTTGTATCAAAGCAAATGTAAATTTACTGATAAAATGCACTAAGGGATTAAAATCACCTGAAATACAATAGTTTCAGTGTATTTTAAAGCCAACTTCTTAAAGGTAGAGTTAGGTTCTAATCCATTCTGTCTATACAATATGATAGACATGTAGAGAGAAACTAATACTGCTTTTTTAGTTATAGGCATTACTTCTTTCTAACGGTCCTTTTTAGGCACAGACAAGTTCCATTAGGTGAGCACTCTGAGTATGTTCTCTCTTTACCATCACTATCCTGGAAGCCTGTGTTGGAATCTGTGACTAAATGTTAGTTACTCAGAATTATGTGTAAGAGCACAGATTTTGGATTCAACAGACCAATTGTAAATCCTAGCTTCTGCTATTCAATGCACATATGAGATATTGAGAAATTAAACTGGAGATGGCGATTACTCCTATTGAAAGAGAGCTAATGTTACAAAACAATGACCCTAATAAACTAAAATATGTAAGTGCTAAATTTGTACATTGGTACCTGGCAGAAAGTATATCAAGGGTAGAGTCCTGTGGTTCATCGCAAAACCAAGAGCACACTTTAGAAACTGTATGTTAGCCAATTTGACAATAAATTATATTTCAAAAAAGTATATCTAGTGTTTACAAGCATAGATTCTAAAGGCAAACTTCCTGGATTTGAATTTGTACTCTGCCATTAATCAGCTGTGTAACAAAGGCAGTTTTCTTAAACTAATTTCTCACCAATAACATGAGGATAATGCTATTTTCCTCAAAAAAAAATGTTATGGGAACAAAGTAAATATTATTAGTTTCAGACTAATTTGTTCTAATGAAATATCATTGTTTGTCCACCTCTGGGGAAGTGTCCATCACAAAATTCTATATGGAGTTTGACAATATGAAAATAATTTGAGCATTTATCAAAAGTATTTCCATAAAAGAACTTCCAAAAACAATAGGAAACATAAGATCTTTATATTTGCTGAAAGTAATTATTCTTTGTACTAGATCTGATGAAAGACTAGAGAATTATTTGTCATCTTGATCCACCCTCAATGCACTGTGAGTTGGATTTGAATGTTTCAAAGAAAATTAAAAATAGTAGCCCTGCTTTTCATCACTATATGAAGCTCATTGATATTCAGGATTATGTGAAATTATAGACAGCATTTTTGAATCTCCTAGAGGGCTGGTATTAGGCTTTCCTATGACATGTTTAGTCTTCTTTGATCTCCTCTTTATGAAAGCAAGAATATTTCCTGAGGGTATATAGCTACCTAACCTAGGAAGTTATTAAAATCAAGTATACTCAAAAGACCAAACTTTTCTCTTTTGTAGTCTATTGCATGGGTTCTGATTGCTCAATAATAATAGTAATAATAATAATAATAATAGTGATAAATTTAATTTGCATAGTTATGATGATTATTATAGGATGTTTTATAAAATTATAACAATAAATAGAGCAGATCTTACTATAACTATTTTACTTAAAAAGGAACTAAAACATAACCCAGGGTTTTATTTTTTTTAATTGTTATTTACTTTTAAGAGAGAGAAAGAGCAGGGGAGGGGCAGAGAGAGAGGGAGACACAGGATCTGAAGCAGGCTCCATGTTCTAAGCTGTAATCACAGAGCCCAACGCAGGCCTCAAACTCATAAACCAAAGTCAGATGCTTAACTGACTGAGCCACCCAGGCACCCCATGAACCCAGGTTTTTTATGCTAAATCTAGGACACCAAATCACCCTCTCAAAATTCACATTACTTAGAAGCTTAGAGATATTCTAACAAAAAGGAATGAGCATTTAAATATGTAGTGCTTCTTATGTTATCACACAGTTAAATTTTATAGAGTACTTGCTTTGTAACTGACTTACTGCCAAGGGCTTTGCACACATTTTCTTGGTTAAAATCCAGAACATTTCGAAGTGGTACATCAGATAATATTCTGATGTTAAAAGTGAGAAAACTAAGTCATATATAGAGGCTAGTGAGCCATCCTAAGTCTCAAAACTAGGTCATTGGCAACTGAGGTTTTGAAGTCAACTGTATCTGGCTCCAGAGTCTGAGAGCCTGACCATCACTTAACATCAGAAGATGTGGTTCTATTAACAATCTCCTTGCATTTAGAAAAGAAGAAAAAAGGGAGTAAATAGCAAAAAAGAAAAACAAAACAAAACAGAAAACAGTTCACAAAATGGCAATAGTAAGTCTCTACTTACCAATAATCACTTTAAATAGGCTAAACTAGGGACGCCTGGGTGGCTCAGTCGATTAAGCGTCTGTCTTAGGCTCAGGTCATGATCTCATGGCTCATGAGTTCAAGTCCTGCGTCAGGCTCAGTGCTGACACCTCAGAGCCTAGAGCCTGCTTCAGATTCTGTGTTTCCCTCTCTCCCTGCCCCTCCTCTCTGTCTCCCCCCATCTCTCTCAAAAATAAACATTAAAAATTTTTTTTAAATGGACTATTCAGTCAAAAGATATAGAGTAGGAAAATGGATACAAAAGCAAGATCTAATTATATGCTGCCTACAACTGACCAATTTCAGACTTAAGGACACATGCAGACTGAAAGTGAAGGGACAGAAAAAGATAAACTATGCTTTTGGAAAACAGAAGAAAGCAGAGAGAGCTATACATATACATATATAAAGACTTTAAACCAAGGACTGTAAAAAGAGACCAAAAAAAGTCATTATAGGAGTGTCTGGGTGGCTCCATAGGTTTAGCGGCTAACTCTTAATTTCAGCTCAGGGGACGATCCCAGGATTATGGGATTGAGCCCCGTGACAGGCTCTGCACTGAGCCTGGAGCCTGCTTAAGACTCTTTCCCTCTCTCATGGGTTCGAGCCCTGCGTCAGACTCTGTGCTGACAGCTCAGAGCCTGGAGCCTGCTTCAGATTCTGTGTTTCCCCCTCTCTCTGCCCTCCCATGCTCATGCTTTGTCTCTCTCTGTTTCTCAATAATAAATAAATGTTAACCAAAAAAATTTAAAAGACTCTTTCTCTCTCTCTCTATCTCTCTCTCTGTCTGTCTCTCCTTCTACCCCTCTCCCCCACTCATGTGCACTCTCTCTCAAATAATATTTTAAAAGTCATTATGTAATAATAAAGGGGTCAGCTCATCATGAGATTATATAAATATTAACAAATTTAAAGGGAGAAATAGTCAGCAGTATAATATAATGCTAGTACAGGACTTTAGTAGCCCTCTTTCATCAATAGATTTATCACCCAAACAGAAAAGGGTATATTGGACCTAACAGACATTTACAGAATATTCTGTCTAACAGCATGATACATATTCTTCTTAAGGACACATGGAACATTTTCCCAGAAAGATCATATATTAGGCCACAAAACAACTCAATAAATTTAAGAAGATGGAAATAGTATCAAGCATTCTTTCTAACCACAATTGTATGAAATTAGAAAAGAATCATAAGAAAACCAAACAAATTTACAAATATGTAAAAATGAAACAGTATGCTCCTGCATAACCAATGAGTCAAAAAGAAAAAAAGAAATTAAAAACTATTTTCAGACAAGAAAATATAGAAACACAATATACCAAACTTAAGGGATGCAGCAAAAGGAGTTGTAAGAGTGAAATTTAGAGTGATAAACACCTGCATAAAGAAAAAAAAGAAAGATCTCAAATAAACAATCTAACTTATAACTCAAAAAACTAGTAAAAGGAAAAATTAAACCCAAAATTAGCAGCAGAAGAAAAATAACAAAGATCATAGTGGAAATAAATGAAATAAAGACTAAAAAGACAATAGAAAAGATAAATGAAACTAAGAGCTGATTTTTTTGAAAAGATAAACAAAATAGGCAACACTTTAGCTGAACTTACCAAGAAACAGAGAGGACTCAGATAAATAAAATTAAAACCAAAGAGGTGATATTACCCCTGATACCACACAAATAAAAAGGATCATAATACCCTAATACAAATAATTATACACCAAAAATTGGACAACCTAGAAGAAATAGATACATTGCTAGAAACACACAACCTATCAAGGCTGAATCATGCTGAAATAGAAAATATGAACAAACCAATTACTACTTAAGGAGATTAAATCAGTAATCAAAGACCTCCCAGCAAATAAAAGTTCAGAACCAGATGGCTTCATTGGTGAATTCTGTCAGCCATTTAAAGAGGAATTAATACCAATCATATTCAGAGTTCTAAGGGAAAAAAGGGAATACTTCCAAATTCGTATGAGGCCAGCATTCTCCTGATACAAAAGTCAGAGAAAGACACTATTGGAAAAGAAAATTGTAAGCCTATATCCCTGATGAACATCAATGCAAAAATCCTCTACAAAATATTAGCAAACAGAATTCAACACTACATTGAAAGGATCATATACCAGAGGTGTAAGTATGATTGAACATCTACAAATCAGTCAATGATTTAAAATTTTATGATCATCTCAGTAGATGCAGAAAAAGCATTTAGCAAAATTTAATTCCCACTATGATAAAAAAAATTTCCACAAACTCAGTATAGAGTACTTCAACATAACAAAGACCTCATAAAACATCATATTCAAATGTGAAAAGCTAGCAGCTTTTCCTCTAGGATCCAAACAAGACAAGGATGTCTTTTATTTAACATAATATTGGATATATACATATACAACTTTTATTTAACATAGTATTGGATGTCCTAGGCAGAACATTTAGCAAGAAAAAGAAATGAAAAGCCTCTAAATGGGGAGGCAGGAAGTAAACTTATCTCTGTTTGTAGATGACATGTTCTTATACATGGAAAACTCTAAAGACTCCAGGAAAAATTGTCAGAACTAATAAATTCAGTAAAGTTGAAGGTAGGCACCTGTAAGCCTTCAGTTTTGATTCAGAAGATATTAAATACAGAATCTACACTACTGAGATACATTTGTTAGATTTTGTATTAAATCATTCAACAATATTCCCTGTGGAGACAATATTGTTAACATGTCCATACTACCCAAATCTATCCATAAAATCGATGTACTGTCAAAATTCCAAAGGCATTTTTCACAGAAATAGAAAAAAAAGCAAGCTTAAAATTTGTATGAAACCACAAAAGACTGAGAAAGACCAAAATTGGAGGCATCACACTCACTGATTTCAAACCATATTACAAAGCTATTGTAATCAAAACTGTATAGTAGTGGTATAAAAACAGATATATAGACCAATGGAATAGAATAGAAAGCCCATAAGGAAAAAAACAAAACAAAACAAAGAAAAAACACAGCCATTTTCTATTCAGGTAAACCTGAATTCTATTCTTTGTTACTTCCTAAATGATTTAAACTTTAGCAAGTGCTTTGACATCTTTAAGAATCTGTTATCTCATACAATACAATAATAATAACTTTGTAGGGTTGTAGGTAGGACTGAATGAGATACTGCATTTACAGCACCTTCATAAGTATTCAGTTAATGTTAGCTTCTTATAAGTAGGCAGGTAAGAGAATATCAGTTGAGGCTATGTTTGCGTTATATACAAAGTTACAGTCTGATTCCGGAGATTTCCAATGATACCACTAAATGGACACAAAGTAGTTGATAGTTTAATTCACAGTAGTAAACTCCTCAGGTCTTGGGGCATATCTTCATTATTTTAGTTCCTCTAAAGTTCACCATAATGCATTGTAACCAACAGCAAACATTTTATGGATGAACAAACAAATGAATAAATTAATGAATGAAGAATCTGAGAGAGGGAACAATTCCACATCAGCCAAATCACAATGTGTTCATGAGTAGCTGTATTTCTCTCAAAACTTCTTCACAACCATAATGTCATTCTGTCATGGAGAATAAACATACTAATTTTAGTGACAGCAGTTGCTGTGAATTTTCATATTAAATACATACTCTTTTTATGTTTCATCTCTAGTCATGTATGTGTATGTTGTGAACTTCAGTATCCATGATGGAAACAACTTTGCCTTAATCTAACTTACTATCCTGGTTAGTTACCCCCCTTAAGGCTAGATTAGAGTCAGTGAAAGTGAGCATGGGGTTCAGACCATTTGGTTTCCAATATAGTATATAAAATATTCTAATTTTATTTTAAAACAAAATATAAAAGCTGTTAAATTCCCATGAATTCCTTTTTCATGGATGATGGTAAAACTACCATATTTAAGTTATCTGAAACATGCCAATGTTTAGTTTTCCTTAACCTTATGCTTGTTGTCAAGACTGATTAAAATGCAGAATGTGCCGATCTCTTCGAGTCCCTGAGAACTTTTAATTTTGCCACTGCTCATTCTCCGTGGATAAATTTACCATTGGACTCTAACCCATTCAGGAATCATTCCTGATAAAATTAAAACATAGATAGGAGAATCGTTCCAACTACTTGGGGTACCACAGTATCAAAAGATTGAGATAACAGGGAGGTTCCCTGAATGCTTACATAAAGACCCAAGAGGCAACAGTTCCTACCCTCTTCCTATAAAGTTGACTGTTTGTAAAGCCAGCATTCACTTTATTTTAATGGATTAGGAATTCAATTTCCTATTATTATTAGGATGAGGGTCCTTCCATGAATGCCAACCTGCTTTGCTGAGCACTTAAGAAATCCTCATTGACATTTTCCCAGGTCTCTCGCTTTGGCAAAACATAATATCCTCCTATTCCCTATATGTCCATGAGTCCCTGACCTGAATAATGAGACAATGTAAATAATACTGATGCTTTCCTTATTACCTGCTGCCTATAATGCTATGTTTTAGATGAGTGATTTAAACTCCTTCCTGCCAACCTCCACACACAGTTGTCTAAACCTGCCATATACATTAAACATTATAAACATTGGACACTCTTCCCCACCATCTACAGCCAGTCTTTACACCTGGGAAGTTGTCCCTATCTCCCTGAAACATCAGTTCTCACTTCTTCCTCATCCTTCCTGCTGATGCTGCAAAAGCCCCAGCAGTAGCCCAGTAAAATCCCGATTGCATTTTATCACCACTGACATAGTTAAAAATATGTCCTTGGTCGAACTTTCATTTGAACCACATTAAAAACAGACATTCTCTAGTTTCTTCGTATGCTTAATGTTTTGATGGCATAAAATAGATAAAATGTTTAATTTTCAACTTTAAAATGTTTAATATTCAACTTTAAAATGTTTAAAATGTTCAACTTTAAAATGTTTAATATTACTTAATTATTTAATTATTTAACTCTTATTTAATAAGAGTACATCTGAGTTCCTAGATTTCTTTTTACTTTTAGTCATTTTTAATACTTTGAGATAAACTAATATTTTGAACATGTATATGATATCAATTCTCTGTCATATTTATTTTCCCATAGACATAAGACCACTCACCATTTACAATATCAACTACTCTTTAAACATATTAATTATTTTTGTTATAAAACTTATGCTTATTTGTCATGGGCGAATCTAGAAAATTTTGTTAATAAGCATTAATAATATGAATAGTTGACATTTGTGGAATTGTGCTATACCCATATGAACATACTGAATCCTCACAAAACTCTAGAAGGAAGAAATATTATTATCCTCATTCTCTTAAGATTTTTTCTTTTAGAAGAATTTTAGAATTAAAAAAATTACAAAGATAGTACAGAGAGTTCCTCTATACCTTCCACTCAACTTCCCTTAATATTAACAACTTCCATAACTAGGGTGCATTTATCAAAACTAAGAAATTAGCACTGATACATTGTTACCAAGGTACAGGCCTTATCTGAGCTTCACCAGTTTTTTTTTCTAATGTCTTTTTTTTTTTTTTTTTTTTTTTTGTATTTCAGGATCCAATCCAGAGTACCACACTACATTTTTAGTCATCATGTCTCCTTAGTCTCCTCTGGTTTCTGACAGTTTTTCAGTCTTTCTTTGTTTTTCATAACCTTGACACTTAGGAGTAGTGGTCAAATATTTTGTAGAATATCCATCCTTCCAAGTGGGGCTGTCTGTAGGTTTTTACGCTTATACTAGAGTTATGGTGGTGCCCTTTGTATCTTCATATCGGCTACATGATATCATTGGTGATGTTAGTCCTCATCACTTGGTTAAGATGGTTTCTGCAAGATTTCTCCACAAAGTTAGCATTCATCCTTTAACGGACTTTATTCTTTAGAAATGAATCATTAAGGGAATGTCAATGTCTCTCTCTTTCTCTCTCTATGTATGTGTGTGTGTCTGTGTGTGTGCGCACGCGTGTGTGTATAGGCATTCCCTCCTATGGTAGGTGAAACTTAAGTACCCTTCTCTTGAGTGTAGGCTGAACTTAATGATTCATTCCCAAAGAATAAAGTTTATATACAAATTAAATATATATATATATATATATATATATATATATATATAATTTAGAATTTTCTGTAAGGAATATTTGTTCCTCCACCCATCTATTTATTTATCAGTCATTTATTTATATTTATATCAGAATGGAATTATAGACATTTATTTTAAATTTTAGGTTGTAATACAGTAGTATGATTATTTTTTTCCCTTAAAATAGACTTCATTTTTCAGAGCAGTTTCAGGTGTATAGCAAAATTTAGCAGAAAGTACAGAGAGTTCCCATATCCTCTTGCCCCCGACCCCCCGCCACACACAACTTCTTCCACTACTAACATCTTTCACTAGAATGGTACATTTGTTATGGTTGATGAACCTACACAGACACATCATTATCATCCAAAGCCCATCATTTACGTTAGGTTTCTTGGTGGTGTCAACTCTACGTATATTGAGAATTTTATAATGACATGTATCCATCATCATACTGAAATGTATTCTCATTTTTCATATGAGTAAAATGAATTACAGAGATATTAATTGTTCAAAAAGAGTGATACATTTGGTTAACATTTTACTCATAAAATAATGACATCTCATTAAAATTCATTGTAAATTTTATTTGAATTATTCTATATAATATCCTTGTAGATGTACACTGTAATTGATTCATGTATCTCCTTTTTTCTAAGTTTTAATGTTTTCCATTTTTCCGTTTTAATAAGTACACAAGTAACATTTAGATAAACATCTGTCTTATGCTCTTCCATAATTATGTAAAGATAGAAATTCTATGTGTTCATTTTCACATCCCCCTTCCTTCCTCATTCATCCCTCTACTCAGTAGCATTTAACACACTAATAAGTAAGTGATGAAAGATTGTTTACCGAATGAATGAATATCTAACAAGTTATTGAGCTTGAGGTTTTGCCAGGCAGGCCTTTGAAACGGACATTATGGAAGCCTGATTTCTGAGGTTTCTTGAGGACACTCTCAGAAGACAGAAATATGAATAGAAGGGCATGTTGTTTTGATTTAGTGTCACACAGTTAACGTTCTTAAACATGACTTTACATTTCACATCATGGAATGTGTTTTTGTAGCATATTATTTAAAGCCTCATAATAATTTCTAAGTTCCACCTGTTTTAGCAATCATCTGTGAATTGCATAAAGGATGTAATCAGTGTTCCAGACCCTTTTGAAAATCCATGGTGTTTTCTGAAATCTAATATTTTTATTGAATGTTTCCACAGTAGCCTTACTATAGTAGACACAAAAAAGAACAACAACAAAAGACCTTTACCCTGCAAAAATTACTTAGTCTACTACTACACACTCTATTCATACAATGACTAAAGTCATTTTCTGAGAAATGTTTAAAATAAATGTCCAAAAATGAGTATCTTCCATTTGTGATATCCTAATAAAATATGATTAATCATCTCCCCATTTTTAATTGATCATATTTTCCTCCAAAAAAATCCAGCTAACCAGCCTGTTTTCAGGAACTCAATTTTCTGAAGCTAAATATGAGGTTTTTCAAACCAAATTTGAAATTGAAAAATTTCAAACAATTTTTTATTTTACTTTCCCCAACAAGTGCCCTCTTCAATGCCCATCACCCATTTTCCCCTCCTCACCACCCCCCATCAGCCCTCAGTTTGTTCTCTGTATTTAAGAGTCTCTTATGGTTTGCCTCCCTCTCTGTTTAAAACTATTTTTCCATTCCCTTCCCCATGGTTTTCTGTTAAGTTTCTCAAGATCCACAAAAGAATGAAACCATATAATATCTGTCTTTCTCTGGCTGACTTATTTCATTTAGCATAATACCCTTCAGTTCCATCCATGTTGTTGCAAATGGCAGGATTTCATTCTGTCTCATTGCCAAGTAGTATTCCATTGTATATATGAACCACATCTTCTTTATCCATTCATCAGTTGATGGACATTTGGGCTCTTTCCATAATTTGGCTATTGTTGAAAGAGCTGCTGTAAACATTGGGGTACATGTGCCCTTATGCATCAGCACTCCATATTTGCAAATGACATATCAAAGGGTTAGTATCCAAAATCTCTAAAAAACTTGTCAAACTCAACACCTGAAAAAGAAATAACCCAGTGAAGAAATGGGAAGAAGACATGAATAAACATTATTATTTTTTAAGTAAGCTGTACACCTAATGTGTGGCTTGAGCTGACAATCCCAAGATCAAGAGTTGCATGTTCTACCGACTGATCTGGCCAGGCACCACAGAATCCATTCTCCTTGATTTGAGGAATCAGTCTTTATTGCAGCACTATGTATCCTTTTATGCTTCATCAATTACATCTTTTTTTTCCTGTTGTTTTCTCTGTAGAGTTATTTTCCTTTTCTTGGTGTATATACAAATAAATGGATTCTACTATTATGAAATACTATACTTGAGTTCTGATTCTACATTTATTCACTTGGAAATACTATTTTCCTCTCAGCTGCTCTAATACAACAAGTACCTCTTTTTTTAAACTTTTTCAATGTTTATTTATTTTTGGGGGGGGGGGAGAGAGAGAGAGAGAGAATGAGCAGGGGTGGGGAAAAGGGAGAGGGAGACAGAATTCAAAGCACCTCCAGATTCTGAGCTGTCAGCACAGAGCCTGACATGGGGCTCAAACTTACGAACTGTGAGATCATGACCTGAGCCGAAGTCAAAAGCTTAACCAACTGAGCCGCCCAGATGCCCCTACAACCATTATCTCTTAATATGAATACTTTGAATAATGCAAGACCTAAAAACACTGTGCAGGCTCCCGTGTGTATGCACGTGATTGAGAGAGGAAGGAGAAAGAGGGAGTGTTTGAGATACTGAGGTTTGGAGTATTGACAGTAAGAACCATAACCAGGTAACAGGGAAAGTATAGAAAGAAAGGTTGAAGAGAGGTTTAGAAGGAGCTTCTGTTTTCAGATCCAGGAATTTTTATGTATGTTTTATGAATGTGAATGCAGAAGTGAGTCAACAGAGGAAGATCAACATGATCCATTTCAGCTTTGTCTTTAATCGCATTGCTCTGTCAGCATTTGGAGAATTCAGTATAGGGAGACATAGGGCATCTGCGGGAGGGCAGTTGGGGAAGCAAGCTGTAACTATGTAAAATGTGGGTGCCTCGGGGGGTAGAGCTCAAAGTCAAAGTCAGGACAGAGAATTAGGCAGACGTTAATGAGACATCCATGATTACACTCCAGCTGGATTTTTCATCACTCCTCATCTTTCCTCAGGCATACTGCTTTCTTTTGGTTCCTTAAGGTTAGAGAGTTCCTTATTCTTCAAACCCATATCTATTCTTCTCCCTCATTTGGACGGCTCTGTGTGGCCTCTTCACCTGGGGATCTGCTCATCCTTCAGATCTTGTTTTGAATGCCACTTCTTCAGGAAAACGTATCTAACCCTCCACATTGGGTCAGCTCATCTGCTGTGTGCTCTGCTTTCAAAGTTGTATGTAAGCAACGAATCATGGGAATCAACCCCTGAAACCAAGAGCACACTGTAGGCAATGTATGTTAGCTAACATGACAATAAATTATATTTTTAAAAAAGTTTAAGTCATTCATAGTAGTTATCCAAATTGTACTTAGTTTTTTTGTGAAATTACCTGTTTTACATGCAGTTTTCTAGCAGATTGGGTGCTCTGTGAGCACAGGGATTTCATCTGTTTTGTAGCCTGTGACATTCTGGCCACATCTAGATCACCCAGCAAGTACTTTTTGAAAGATTGAACAAATAAATGAATGGCGTACTTCTTCCTACCCTAAGGGGCAAGGAAGTATACAAGGCATTTGAGTTGGGTCAAAAATAAGGGAATGTATTTTAAATCACTTGTCCTCAGTCATTTGTGATTTTGCAGACTGTACTAGCAATTATAAAAACAATGGACTCTCTCTCCACAGAAAATAATGCCTATAATTTAATATCAACTTACATCAGTTTAAGAAGTGCTATTTTATTTTAAGTTTATTTATTTATTTTGAGAGAGAGGCAAAGAGAGAGCACAATCAGGGGAGGGACAGAGAGAAGGAGAGACAGAATCCCAAGCAGGCTCTGCACCATCAACACAGAGTCTGATGTGGGGCTTGAACTCATGAACTGTGAGATCATGACCTGAGACAAGATCAAGACTCGCCACTTCACGGACTGAACTAAATAGGTGCCCCTAAGAAGTCCAATTTTAAAGTTTATTATTTGAAAGTTACAACATTGACTTTAGACTGGGAGGTTGAAAGTTATCTGGGCATTCTATGTTTCTAAGGAAATATTACTGAATAGTACCTTTTAGCTTCTCTGTATTTCTATTAAAATGAGATGAAAGGGAATATATTTGAAAATTTAATAGTAAATATTCAGATTATGCACTGGAATTGATTTATTAAAGTT
Source organism: Cryptoprocta ferox (assembly GCA_028646485.1). Taxonomy (NCBI): domain Eukaryota; kingdom Metazoa; phylum Chordata; class Mammalia; order Carnivora; family Eupleridae; genus Cryptoprocta; species Cryptoprocta ferox. The sequence goes on along the minus strand of CM053575.1, from coordinate 33,252,273 downwards.
TCATAATTACAAACCATTGACCTCTGGAGATGAATTGTTACATTGTGAATATTGCTTATGTTGGGAATAGTGTTACATTGTGAAATGCTGTATTTGGGAAGTGGCATATACACAATGTAGGCAAAAACAACCAAGCTTATTGACTTAAAATGTCAAATTTTTTCCTGATTAAATTTTACAGTGGTCCAATATTAGGATTCACTGTGATTAAAAAGTGAATATTTGAGTGAGTGCTACCCTTTTTCTACCTGTGGAATCTGGGCTAATTTCTTAAACCCTGAATTGAGTTTCCTCATTTTAAATGATTAGGGGCATCTGGGTGGCTCACTTGGTTAAGCATCTGACTCTTGGTTTCCATTCAGGTCTTGATCTCAGGGTCTGGGAGTGTGAGCACCACTCTGTGCTGTCACAGAGCCTGCTTGGGATTCTGTCTCTCTCCCTCTCTCCTCCCCTCCCCAACTTGGGGGTGGGCTCTCTCTCTCTCTCTCTCTCTCTCTCTCTCTCTCTCTCAAATAAACTTAAAATAAATAAAGAAATAAATTTATTAAAATAATAAAAAAATAAAAGGTAGCATGATTAGTTGCTGAGATATAAGCACATATGAACTTACATTTTTCTGGAATATGGCAGGGACTCTATAAATAGAAACTCTTATTGTTATCCCTCCTACCCCAACAAAAAGAAAAAAAGAGCAAACTCAGGGTCTTTAAAATTATCGTAGTTATTAAAATTTTTTAAACCAGTAAGAGTTTTTACTCCCACTTTAACTAACTTTACTGTTTTGTGTTTTAATCAAACATATCCGTGTGTACTCTTCCAATCCATTTGCAAACAGTCTTCCTTTTGCATATGGGCCACACACATCCATATACATAACATCAAACAGATTACTGAGTTATTCCTGGATCTTAAAATTATCAGCAATACCACAAGACATAAGGAATGTACTTTCTAAGTATTCTTAGGCAATTATTAGTATAGGAGAACAAATTATTGTTAAATAATTTTCTCTGATATAAACAAGGATTTACATCCTTTTGAAATACTAATAAACATTACTGATAGAGTAATTAGTCATTCCATTTAAAACAGCAAGTTCCATATTCAGAACACCTTGGAAATATTAATATTCTATTTCTCCTAATTGATTTAGAATAATTCTGCTCTTGAATAAATAATGTAAGCTATTATTCACATTATTATTACTTCATTTTTTTTACTAATTTCATATGACTTGGTAATGAAGTTTAGAAATACCCATGAAGGCTTCTTTCTTTTTCAATCTTCACAGCTGTTATTGCTTTTAAAAATATATATATAAAATGTTAACTGAATTATGTAGCAAGGACTGATGTTACAAGCGCCAATTCTATGAGTAATTATGTCTAAGGCTTGTTGAAATATAAAAAATTGTTTAGATACCATCTAAGTTCTTCATTACCTAGTGGATATTGTCTAAATTCCTTAGAAGTCAAATCTATCAACTACTTGATATAACATGTTTTCTACTATTGAAACTTTTTCTTTGGGGCATATTCATGTACTATTTGTTAATTCCCACAGACCCCATTCTAGAACTCTCTTCATTTTACCTTGGCTGAAATCTGAATCCTTTCCCCAAATTCTTTTCCTCATATCAAAATCCAATTTTATAAGACAGGACTTGAGCCTTCATTGCTCCATCGTATAACTGAAAAATTTTTTTGACTAGAATTAATCTTTCTCTTACATGCAGTATTTTGTAATTTTATCTTTTTTTTCTTATTATAGAAAAAGTCTATGCTATTTTAGGGAAAAAAACAAAGCAGAAATAAATTAAATAAATAAATAAATAAATAAGTTAGTAAATAAATACAGCATAAAACAATCCCATTATACCCCCAGCTAGGGGGGAAACATAGCTCACATAGTTTCTCTCACAAACTCGGTGTTGTACATATTATACAAACTTTTATGCATTTTCACAGAAAAGGATACAGTACTGTGGAAACTGTTTTGTGAGCCATTTTTTAACAAAGTATGAACAATTTCTGTGTCAATAGATCTATTTTTTAACTGGCGTAGAATTTAATTAGTTTTTGTTTTTATCTAAATTGTGTACATAATAATAAACACACATAAGTCCACCAAACAACATAAAAACAGGATTGGAGCATAATCAGTATTACTGACATTAGGTGTGTATTTTTTTTAATGTTTATATTATTTATTTTTGAGAGAGAGAGAGAGAGAGAGAGAGAGAGAGAGAGAGAGAGAGCACAAACAGGGAAGGAGCAGAGAGAGGGGGGGAGAGGAGAGAATTCCAAGCTGACAGCGCAGAACTCAAACCCACAGACTGTGAGATCATAGTCTGAGCTTAAGTCAGATGCTTACCTGACTGAGCCACCCACGTGCTCCTAGGTGTGTATTTTAAAGCAAAAATTTTGCTGATTTAGTATAAAATGGTAGCTCCCTCAAGTCTCAATTTTTATTTTCTTGATTACTAATGAGGTAGAGATATTTTGTGTTAATGTAAATTTTCTTAAATTTTGTCTGTTACTTTTTTTTATTTATTAGGATCCTTTATATATCTGGGTACTGATTCTTTGATTTGTAAATAACTATTCTCAGTTCCTGTGTGTGCTTTTTTCTATTTTTTTCACTATGTTTTTGATGTCTTTTGATAAAAAGGACTACATTTCCATGTAGTCAGATCAAGCTATCAGTTTATTTTATTATTAGTGCTTATTGCTTTTTTTATTTAAAAATAGTTTCCTGCCCTGAAGTCATAAAACTGTTTTTCTATATATCTTCCAAAAATTTATAGATTATTTTTACTACATTACTGAATCCACATAGTGTGATTTAAATATGAAAATTAAATGTTATTATGTATCATTGATTATCTCAATAATTACTAAAGAGTGCACATTTCTCCAGTAACTTGCAATTCACTATTTTACTAGTTTCCTCATTTTTATTTCAGTAAGTTTTTCTAAATTATATTTTTCTAGAAGTTTGCCAAATTCATGTGGTTTAAAATTGATTGGCTTTAATGTGTTTGTGTTTTATTTTAATTTTTTTAATAACATTTATTTATTTTGGAGAGAGAGAGAAACAAAGAGTGTGAGTGGGGGAGGGTCAGAGAGAGAAGAGAGTGGTTTTATTGCTAGATCTTTTAAAATTTTGCTGTAAATATAGTTATACCAACTTTTCTTTCCAAATAGTTTATTTGTGCCTATCATTATTTCTTCAAAGTTGTCTGTTATATAACTGTTTCTTAAAGAATTATTTTTTCTGCTTAAGTTTTCATTATTTTGTTTTGTACTTCTACAGTTGTTCCTCCTCTCTTTATTATCAGCGATTTCCTCCTTTATTTGGGTAATTATCAGACTTCTTAAGTGTTTTATCCTTTTCTCTTTTTTAATATAAGTATTTTAGAATTATACATTTTCCTACAAAGGGTTACTTTAGCGATATCCCAAACATTTAAAAGATAGTATTTTTAAAGGTACATTATGATTTTCTCTTAGATGTATGAATTATTTATAAATATTTTTTTATTTAGAAATATTGTGGACTTTGTTAGATTACATGGCAAATGAGAACTAAGATTGCAGACAGAAATGAAGTTGCCAATCAGCTGATTTTAAAATAGGGAGACTAACCTGGATTATATGTGTGGGCCCAAAGTAAAACAAGACACTTTAAAGGTGGGCAAGAAGATGGGCACCTGAGTGGCTCAGTCGGCTAAGCATCAGACTTGATTTCGGCTCAGGTCATGAACTCACTGTTGGTGAGATCAAGCCCCACGTCAGACTCTGTGCTGTCAGTGTGGAGCCTGCTTGGGATTCTCTCTCTCTCTCTCTCTCTCTCTCTCTTTGTCTCTACCCTGCTCTCTCTCTCTCTCTCTCTTGCTCTCTGTCTCTCTCTCAAAATGTATAAATAAATATTTTTGAAAAGAAGAGCAAAAAGAGGGAGTTATGGTTATGGAAGACATGGATAAGGATCTGTGGAGTTCGAAGACAAAAGATGGGAGCTCTGGCTGAAGGACCTGCGTACACCATAGCAGCTGGAAAAAGAGAACTGTATTCTTTTCTAGAGCCTCCAGAAAATAACATAGTCCTGCTGAAACCTTCATTTTAATTCATTGAGACCATGTCAAGCATCGGACCAATAGAACTTTAAGGGAATAAACTGTCTTGTTTTACTCCACTCAGTGTGTTGTAATTTGTCATAACAGCAGTAGGAAACTAATACAATAGTATAGCACCAAATGTAATAACAGTATGAGTTTGGACAAATGATTTCATCACTATCTGAGTTTTAATTTTCTTTTCTGCAAAAAATGGGGATTATAATACACCTTATTTTCTTCTTCATAGTTTAAGACCTTGACATGCAGATATATCAAAAAATTGGCCTATAACTTTATTCTAATATCTCTTCTGGAAGTGTTATTAAGTGTTATTTCATCTTTTTTTGCTCCCTGAGAATCACAGAGATATTATCATACCTGCCTCAGTCTTCAGGAGTTATTTGTGAATGAAGCAGTGACTTCTGTGGCACTGGTAGGACTCAGATTACAGAGTTAGAGAAGAAAGGCAATTGGGACAAAAGGAGCAAATTGAACAAAAGGACAGGGAGGATAGTGGTGTGACTTGTTCAGAAGACATTGAATACCCCAATGGTGCTGCAAAGAGTCCTGTCAAACTTTATTTATTTATTTATTTATTTATTTATTTATTTATTCATTCATTTATTTATTTATTTATTTATTCATTTATTTATAGTGCACGCACAAGTAGGGGAGAAGGGCAGAGTGAGAGAACAGGAATCTTAAGTAGGCTCCACGCTCAGCTCCAAACCCACCACGGGGCTCCATCCCATGACCCTGTGATCATGACCTGAGTCGTAAGCAAGAGTCAGATGCTCAACAGACTGAGCCACCCACGCACCCCAATCAAAATGAGTTTGATAATTGGAATAGTGCATATTTATAGAATTTATCACAGACAACTTCTGCTCACATTTAGACCAAAAAGAGAGTTGAGCCAACTCCAAGATTTGTTTTTGTTAAGAATCCAGTCAACTCTGTTAGTTTTTAGAGGAATAATTTGTTGACTCTTATTTAGAGATAACACTATTATACAGAATCCCACAAGAGGGTTTGTGTTTCCTCCTAGCAATCATCTAACTTTGGTAAACCATCTGAGACTGAAGAACTAGAGAGAAATAGAATGTCTGGAAACTTTGGGCTTTCCAGTTAAAGCTGTTATTCAAGAAATACCATAAGAATGGAAATAAGAGGTAACCAAGGACAAGGATGTGTGTTTTCTGCTGAAGAGAAGCAGAAGGACTTTAGTAGAATTAGAAGCACAGAACTAGAAGGGCATTAACTGAACTTTGCAAGTGATATATTAGCTAGCGATAGATAGATAGATAGATAGATATAGATATATCAGCTAGTGTTATATATATATACATATATATATATATATTTATTGAAGAGACTGTTTTTTTTCCATTGCATATTCTTGGCATTTGTATCATAAGTTAGTTGAACATATATGTGCAGGTATTTTTCTGAGCTCTATTCCATTCCATTGATCCATATATCTCTGTTTTTATACCAATACCATACATTTTGGATTACTATAGGTTTGTGATATAGTTCGAAATCAGGAAGCCTGATGCCTTCACCTTTGTTCTTTCTCAAGATTTCTCTGATTATATGGGGTCTTTTGTGATTCCACATGAATTTTAGGATTATTTGACCTATTTCTATGAAAAATTCCATTAGAATTTTGACAAAGATTGCACTGAATCTATAGATTTCTTTGTATAGTAGCATGGACATTTTAACAATATTAATTCTTCCAGTTCATGAGTATGGAATATATATCCATTTGTTTGTGTCTTCTGCAATTACTTCATTAATGTCTTACAGTTTCCAGTGTACATGTCTTTCATCCCTTTAAGTTTATTCCTAGGAATTTTATACTTTTTAATGCTATTATGACTGAGATTATTTTAATTTCTCTTTCTGATAATTTGTTATTAGTATATAGAAACACAATAGAGTTTTGTATATTTTTTGTATACTACAACTTTACTGGATTCATTTATTAGTTCTAACAAGTTTTTGGAGTAGTCTTTAGGGTTTTCTATATATAATATATCATCTGTGAAAAGAAGCAGGTTGACTTCTTTCTTTCCATTTGGACATCTTTTATTTCTTCTTTCTTGGCTACTTGCTCTGGCTAGAACTTCCAGTGATATGTTGAATAAAAATGACAAGCATGGATATTCTTGTATTGTTCCTAATCTTAGAGGAAAAGTTTTTAGGTTTTCACCATTGAGTGTATTATCTGTGGGCTTGTCATATATGATCTTTATTATGTTTAAGTATGTTTCCTCTATACATATTTTGTTGAGAGTTTTTGGAGAGTAAATAGATGTTGAGTTGTAACAAATTCTTTTTCTTCATCTATTGAGCTGATTATATGATTTTATCCTTCATTTTGTTAATGTGATGAACCACACTGACTGATTTGCAGATATTGAAGCATCCTTCATTATTAGACTAAATCCCACTTGATTATGGTGTATGATCTTTTTAATGTAGTTTTGGATTTGATTTGCTACTATTTTGTTGAGAATTTTTGCATGTATGTTTATCAGGGATATTCTCCTGCAACTTTGTTTTTTTGCTGTGTATTTGTCTGACTTTGGTATTAGGGTGATGTTGGCCTCATTAAATTAATTTGCAAGCATTTGCTATTCTGTTTTTAGGAAGAGTTTGAGTAGGGTTTGTATTGATCATTCATTAAGTTTTTTCTAGATATCACCACGGAAGTCATCTGGTCCTAGATTGTGATACATCCAGACAATGAAATATTAATCAACACCAAAAAGAAATGAGCTATTAAGCCATGAAAAGACATGGAGGAAACATAAATGCATATTACTAAATGAAAGAAGCCAATATGAAATAGATACATACTGTATGGTTTCACCTATAGGACATTCTGGAAAAGGAAAAACTATGGAAAAAATTAAAAGGACAGTGGTTTCCAGGGTTGGGGAAGGTAAGGATGAATAGGCAGAACACAGAGGATTTTTTTAGACCCATGAAAAATACTCTGATAGTATAATGATGGATATGTGTTATTATACATTAGTCCCAACCGAAGAGTGAACCCTAATGAAAACTACAGACACTAGATGATTACAATGTGCTGATGCAGGTTTATTGTTGAATACATTTGTATCACTCTGGCATGTGATGTTGATAATGGGGAAGGCTCCACATGTGTGTGACAGGGGCTATATGAAAATATCTCTGTACCTCTCAATTTTGTTGTGAACCTAAATTGCTCTAAAAATACAAAGTAAAAAAATGACAACAACCAAAAAGAAAAACATACTGCAGTTTAGGTGTTCTTGACGGAATTTAGCAAGGCAGCAGAATTCAGAGACCCTCCAATGTTATATAAGTTTTCCAAGTCCTCAATTTATTTATGTGCTAGTCCAGAATCTGAGTCCTCATTTCTTTAACTCCAAAAACATCTTGTCTTCCTGTAAAGTCAGTTCCCATTCTGTATTAATTCATCAGACTCAACAGAGCTTCTTTCCACAAGAAACATCTCACTGACAACAAAAGCCTATTTTAAGGAATGCATGTATTATATTTAAATCTAAGCAGTTTGTCAATTAAATACTACATTTTTGCATTTAAAGCATTTTAATTTTTTACACTTTGTTACTCACACTGTCGAAGCAATGTGTCATTTCCTCCAATTATTAAAAGTGATTAATGTATGCAATACACAGTTCTTTTCCTGAAGCAAAATTGAGATAACTTTAGTATTGATAAAGAAGTTGGCAAACCATATATCCCAATTTTTATATATTTATTTGTTTATTTATTTATTTTTAGAAATGAATTTTTAATTTTTTTTAATTTAAAAAAATTTTTGATATATAGAGAGAGCATGAGCAGGGGAGGGGCAGAAAGAGAGGGAGACACAGAATCCAAAGCAGGCTCCAGGCTCCAAGCTGTCGGCACAGAGCCGATGCAGGGCTAGAACCCACAGACCATGAGATCATGACCTAAGCCAGTCAGACACTTCACAGACAGAGCCATCCAGGTGCCCTGATTTTTTATTTATTTTTAATTTTTTTAATGTTTTTATTTATTTTTGAGAGAGAGAGAAAGAGAGAGAGAGAGCATGTAAGCAGGGGAGGGGCAGAGAGAGAGAGGGAGGCAGAGGATCCAAAGCAGGCTCTGTGCTGACAGCAGAGAGCCTAATGCGGGACTTGAACTCTCACGAGCTCTGAGATCATGCTCTGAGCTGAAGTTGGACAGTTAACCAACTGAGCCTCCCAGACACCCCATGATAGCCCAATTTATTAATATGTGAACACAAGAGTATCCCTGGCAAACTTATGGAGGAGAAAAGTTTCACTGTCATTCTTTTCCCTCAATTTTTTGTGAATTTAATAGTTAATGAAGACCTTTCTATCATCTGTCCAAACTAGCAAAAGCCCACAAAAACATAGATAGGTAGGTACCTAGGTAGGTAGAAAGATAGATGATAGATAGATAGATAGATAGATAGATAAGTAAATAGATAAAACCTTTTATTTTGGGATATATTCCTAATTTCAGCCTTACCACCAAAATCTGGGAGCATTTTCACAAATGTACAGTACTTGCATGAGAAAATATTAAACATTATAATTTATTAATATACCACATATTTATATTTTTGAGATGATATTGAATATCTACCCTAAAATGTAATCTCCATCATTGGTGAGCCTGGTATTATTCTTTTGAGCTTCTCCAGCTGGGTTACATTTCTTTCCTGTTAGTTTCCATGCAAAACCTCTGCCTCAACCCTTATGTTATGCTATCAGTTTTATTTTATTGATTTGACTCCCTGTTTCAGACAGGCCTCTGTGACTACATGCAACCAAAACAGACCCTTACCAAATTAAATAAAGGGACTTTATCAATAGAACATCAGGAGCTCATAGTACCAAGGAAATGATAGAAGTAACATATCTGGGAATGGGCAGAAACAACACCTGCTTCAGAAGACTGGGAGTATGAACCATAAAAAGGGCCTTTTTATAGAAACTACTTGGACAAGGCACCCTGTTAGAAAGAAGGTACTTAACCATTTATAGCCTCCTCTTAATGGAATCAATATTAAATTCTAAAAATTTCATGACCTAACTTGGGTCATGTGCCAACATCTTGATAGATCAGGGAAATTGACACATAAAACAATACTTTGGAAACACCATTCCATGAAAGGTAACCTTCCAGAATGAAATCAGGAGCTATTAGTAAGGTAGAAGATATGATGAACAGTTAATGAGGAGCAAATGGTAGCTCTTTGAAATAAAGAACTGTTTTTAATGTTTGATCTCAGTTCCAAACACACTACTGTCACAGAGTGGATGCACAATAAGTGTTCACTCATGCCGCAAGAAGTAATTAAGATTCCCACATTTTGGAAATACTTCTCTAAGCATAAATATCCATTTCTCTTGATTTAGTACCGATCTTTAATTCTTATTTTCTTTTTTGTCCTAAGAAATATATCTTAAAAAATAATGAAAAGAAATAAAAACTTAATGAGTGTAAAATATGTACCAGCTTCAAAAGATGCAATAATGAATAAAGCATGAAATCTTCCCTTCATGAGTCCGCAACCTATGAAGAGAGACAGATGTTTAAACCAATGACTAGTGTGATATGAGATATCTTGCATACTGGTATCAAAAAGATTGATATTATCACAATATTATAACCTAAGATTCAGAACCATCAATGTCTTTAACTGTAATATACTCTTTTATAGATTTATTACATGAAACATTATTTAGACATGTAAAGGAGGGTTATATCCTTATATTTATGTTTAGGTAGGTAAAGTGTATATATCATCTGTGTAAAAACAGAATTAAATATGTCATGGGCACTATAATTGTGACTATATAAAATATTCATATGGATATGGACAAAGACTGGAAGGCAACACTGAGAAGTAAAAGTAGTTATTGCTAGAATGATGGATGAGTTTTATACTTCAATTTCCTTTAGTGGTATTATACAGTAAATAAATTTTCAAAGGTATGTTGGAACTATTCATTCAATGATTTGATTGTTCTACAGAAACAAAATACACTAAAATTTCTCCTTGCCTGTTAATGGGATTTACTCTATCTTTTTGCAGTTTTGGTTTTTGCTGTGAATGTCAGAGAAGATTCTCCATCAGTATTAGCATTTATTCCACCCCCCTGTACTTTTTAACCTATTTCTTCAAACTGTCTATAATTTGCAGGATACAGGATGTCCAGTAGGTTTTAGCTAGATTGAATGGCTGTTCTGATTCATGTTAACATATTTAACATTGTTATTGAACAGCACCTATTTAAGGGTCACAGGTGCTTTAAACTCTCTATTAGCAATACAAAATTAACCCTCCTTGCTACAAACTACTTTTTCACCACATTTCTCTATTTCTGTAGAATTTTCCAATTCTGTAGGTTCTAGTCTTTGCTTTCAACAAAGAGCAATCTCTTTTCGATTGTCGGAATTAATACTTCAGTTCAGCATCTGTTACCATCTACTTGATCAATATCTATTGTTTCTTCCTTGAGTTCCACATCCTAATGTTCTCTTTCATTTTTGTCTTTACACCGCTGCTGCATCATGTTCACAGAGGCCTTAGCCATTTCATATGCCTGCTTTAAAATATCAAGTGAGCTCTCATTTGGCTACTAAACTGAAATACATACTTTGCTGCTCACTTTTGGAATTTCCTTGCTGTTTGTGGCATTTTTCTCTTGCTCACTCTACTGCTACCCTATTAAGCAACAGACCAACAGCTGAGTCTTCTTCCTACATATCCTTGCTTGTACAGTTCCCTTCACCTGGAATGTTCTCCTTCATTCTTGCCTTAATCACTCAGAGGCCCATTTTAAAACTTGCCCTTTCCATCATGCCTTTTATTATTATTTTAAATGGATTTGACTTCCATTCTCTCCAAGTAATTACAATTTTGCTTGTGCCCTCTTTTATTAATCTTTGTGTAAATTCTACGAAGACAAAAACAATACCTTTTCATCTTTATGTCCACTAAAAACATCTAACACAGAGTACTGGCTTATTCAAAGACATTTTGTTTACCTGTTTAAATTTCTTATTCTTAGGTAAGATATAGTGGGGAGATCAGAAGATAGGAGTCTTAAATAAGGAAGAATAGGAGAGAAAGAGGAATTAAGAGAGGGGAAATACTCTTCTGTATCTCATACAACAAAATTCAGTTCCTTTAATTATAAAGGAATAAGAATTTTATTTACTTACTTTATTTATCTGTTTGTGTGTTTTTTGATTGTTATATGTAAAGCCCAGCATTTGGGTAACTTAATATAGGAACTATTTTAGTCAACTAAGGTGCTTTATTTTCTGTTGTTTCTCTAATATGCTACTAGTTTTATTGATTTTTTTATGTTTAATATTCTACTAGTTTTATGAAATATCTTTTTTTTTATAAAAGTATTATTTTTGGAGGAATGTTCCCCTGCTAGGGAATGTAACTGCCTATGGAAAACCATGGTGGTGTTGTGCAGAAAGTAGCAAGGAGAAAAATCTGTGTGGGTTCTTGAGTACTTTGATCAGACCATATCTTTGTCTTTATTTTCCTGGGTCCTCATTGCTTAGAACCCTCTTCTCTTCTTCCTCTATGATCCACTGAGATCACAGTTTCAGGTCCAAGTAAGTTAGCATCCACTGAGTTTATTTGTTGTCTGTCCTACAATAGTACCCTCATAGATTAATGAGCCTAACAGCATATTCAAATCAGCTTTGCCCAAGAAACACACATTTCAGTGGATAATCTTAGACCAAACTTGTAGGGATATTTACATATATTAGTTAAGAATACCCTTTCCTGGCCAGAGCCCTAAAAAACTGACTTTAAAAAAAAATGTTAGTGTTCCTAAAAAGATGAATTTTAGAATAGTATTTAAGGTTTCCAGAGATATGAAGCAGTTCTTGATTCATTAGTAAAGAACTGAAGGAATTATAATCCTCTATATAAATTTCAGTGAACTGTTATGAGCATTTTCTTTCTTACTGAGAATCTGATGTGTGTACCCATATTTCTCAGATATAATATCTTAGAGTTAAAATATAAGAAAAGACGGGATTCCTGCTTTTTGTGGAACTAGTAACCTTAAAATAAAAACTTATTATTCAAGATATAAATATTTCCAGTGGAAAAATCATACCATTGGACATCACTAATACAAAATTGAACTTATTTTATTACTCACAATGTTTAAGGTCTCAGATATATACAGATTTCCATTTTATTCTTTTTCCTTGAGTGTGATGTTGCCATTTTATCATATTTTATAATAGTCACATGGATTATTTGTTGAACCTATTTCTCTCTCTCCTTTCTCTAGCCTCAACAAACCTTTCCTGGAAGCAATGAGAGCTCTCAAATTGAGACAGCAAAGGAAGAAAATCCGAACACTACCGAATGCAATCCTCTAAATGTAAGAATAACTTAAAATGGTTTTCACAGTATTCAATATGAAAATAAGGGCATAAACATTTTAACAATTCTAGTCCATGCCACCATGAAGCTTTCTATTTCTATGTAATATCTCCTATCTAAACATTGTAATTTAAAATGTGAAAAAGCAGATGTTCTTTGGATGTCAGTGAAGTAGATATTCTGTTAGGAAATATAACCAGACTCTTAGGAGTACTATGTAAGTAAGTGGTGAGTAAGAATTAAGGGGGTGGCCACATGCTCTGCAACATGCTCATTCTCATGACCACATGACAGAAAGCTATTAAAATCTTAAAAAAAAACAAACCAAAGGATGTGATTCAATAGTATTCTCCCTGTAAAACAAATAAACCCAGCATTACAGAGGCATTACATTGAAGGAAGAGATTCCTTTTTTTTAATGCTTATTTATTTTGTGATATATATATATGTATATATATATATTAAGTAATATATATATATATACATATATATATACACACACACACACACACCTTTCATGGAATGGAATATATATATATATATACAGAGAGAGAGAGAGAGAGAGAGAGAGAGAGAGAGAATCCAAATCAGGCTCCATGCTCAGTACGGAGCATAACACGGGGCTCAATCTCATTACTGGGAGATCATGACCCAAGCAGAAATCAAGGATCAGATGCTTAACCAACTGAGCCTCCCAGGGGCCCCAGGAGGATAGATTCTTAACCTTCAGATGATAATAGGAAATATCTAATTGTGTGCTGTTGGTGTTTTTTACTCATAATAATGTAATGAAATTTTAATTCTGGGACTTCAACATAATTACAGACCTATAATACCTGGATTTGAGAAACAGCAAATGACAATTGTGTTGAGTAGATTCAAAGTAAAGCTTTAATCTACTTGCAAAATGAAAGTATTACTGAAACCATTCGTGATGGGAAAGAGATTAGACTACTGAAAGGAAATAAAGCAGAAAAGACACACAAGTTAACCAAGTCTATCTCTTTCTCTTCTATTGGCCGCTAATGTGAATTTAGAAATATGATTTTCTCAACAATTTTGCCTTCAACTCTTTTATTTAAACATATACCAATTTAGAACATAATAAAACTAATGAGAAGTAAAAATGAAATTCTCTGCAATTTACTTCTAAAGGAAGAAGAAGGTAGGAAGGCTTTGGGCCGGAAGGAACTTTTTGGTGAAGACAGATCTTTGACAGTGTGAGCAAATGTGCAGAGACAAGAAACCATTGAAATAAAATGACTAGAGAATAGAGTGCAGACGGTGATGGGATCTATGCATAAAAGGATAATTTGAGACTTAAATTTGAGAGAGCCTGGATTCCCATGCTAAGGACTTTGGTTTGAATTAAGTTTGTAGTTCAGGTTTTCAGATATCTGTGTCCAATTAAGTTATGAGACCATAGGGTTAATTTTAAGGTGTGTGTTTTTATTTCTTGACGTATTTTCTTAAAACTACCAAAAATAATTTTGCCACAAAGGCATATATGAAATCATTAGACTGTACACTTAAAACTGGGTTATATCTTAATTGTATATATGAATTTTTTAAAAAAGAGGAAAAGCGTCTTGGAAGCAGCACCCTTATACTCAGGGTTAATCCTTCAAAGGTACTGCTTTGAGCTCTTACATTAGGAGGAATTCAGTTGCTTTATTCCTGCCTCGGTACTGACACATGCGTGCCTTGAGCAAACCATTCTTGTAATGAGATGGCCAAAGCATTTAGATAGACAAAAAACAGGGTTTCATTAAGCTTACCAAACAAAATATTCCCTTTGGAGACAAACCTGAGAAGTTCTGTGTATTTTGCTAAGGCTCCCCAAAACAGCATTCTGGTCTACTTTTCTCATCAAGAGTGAGACCTGCCCAAAATTATAAAATGTTTTTTGTTGTTTTGTTTGTTTGTTTCACTTTCCTAGTTTTATTGTCCTTTTTTGTCACTGGTAATTCCTTTCTCTTCCTTAAGTCTCATAAGCAGCTACTTCCTTGTTGCAGGTCCCAATCTGGGTCCCTTCAAAAATCTGCCTCCACCTGCCCCAAGGTGAATGGTCTCTCTAACCTGACCTCAGTCTGAATTTTAGTCTTAGAGTTTCTACTTCCAGGAAGCAACACTTTGTAGTGCAGAGAGTACTCAGTATTCATAGGCTGTAGACTCAATTACATTTAAAAGTTGTGAGAGTAATATAGATGAGCGAAATACACCAGATGTAAGCAGTAGGAATTAGTGGGACTGCTGTGAACATCAATTTTCAAATTTTAGACCCACAGTTCTTAGCTGCCCTCACAATGGTATCACCTCAAGAGTTCTTATAAAATACTGATGCCCAGAATCAGCATCTGAAATATTAACTCAACATCTTGGTATGTGGGGGTCTAGACATTAGTTATATTTATTTTTTCAATTACTCCAGTGATTCTAATGTGCAATCCAGTTTTACTACCAATGTATTTCACATGTAAATGATCATAAACATCATGTGGAGAGCTTTTAAAAATTAAGATTCTAAGAAATTCTTCAGGAAATTTTAAATGAATAGGACTAAATGTAACCTGCTATTTTTGGGTGGGTTTTTGTTGTTGTTGTTGTTCTTTTTTTACATTGACCTGGCAACCCTCTTCCCAATCCAGGTGATTCTGAGGCAGATGGACTATGAGCTATAATTTGAAAAACCTTGGTTTAGATAACACATAATCCCTTTAGTATGTTGTTTAATAATGGATTTTCTGCTTCTTCTATTCTGTTATATTTACCTTCTAAAGAGGGCAGTGCTTAAATAAGGCTCTCTAATTTACATGATGAAAGACTGTGGTGTGACTTTTGAGAGTGGGTAGGAGAGATCCATCTGCAAACCCTTCATTTATTATGTAACCATGTGCTAATGTAGGACCAGTACTGATGTAAGGCTGTGCAATTGATCAGGAAGCCGATGTGTGATTTCATCCATTGCTAAGGTCTCCACGAGAAATATAGTGGACCATCATCACCCAAGCTACAGTAACCAGAGTATGATTAATCTTATGCATAGAGAGCTCTATAGTTCCTTTGCAAGGATTCCCCAATGCTAAGAGATTTCTTCAACCTACAGAAAGAAAGTAAGGAGACCTTTGGATCTATGAAAACTATTGTTACTCAGCTTGTCTATGATCACCCAGAATATTCTAATTTGTGTTGAATATCATAAAATGTGGTTGCTCCCATTTTAATACTGCAACATGAAAATACCTTCAATTTGACTCTAACAGGTTGGAGACAGCTCCATTTGGGCTGCTTTAATTTAATGTCCAAATGAGGTATCCAAACATAATCTAATAAAGTAAAAGCCAAATAAACGTATCCTTTTGTGGGAAAGGGATTAATGTATTTTCTGTTGTAAGGAAGATAGTTATATTAGGCAGAATTATGGCCTCATTATCTTTATTTGGAGATTAAGTATGGTATAAAGAGATGTATATGGGTTGCACATTAACAAGGGGTGAATTTGTGATGGTTAATTTTATGTGTCAGTATGCCCAGAGAGCTGGTAAAACATTATTTCTGGGTATATTGACAGGATGTTCCCAGAAGAGATTAGCATTGAATCAGTAGACTAAGTTAAGAGGGTTGGGCAGGAATTCTGTAATTCATCTTCATGATGGAAGAAGGGTGAATTCTTTCTTTCTTGAGTTGGCACATGCATCTTCTGCTGATCGCAGACAACAAAGCTCTTGGAGCTTCAGCATTGCAACTCTGGGTCTTAGACCAGCAGCATCCCCTTGTCTTCCCCAGTTCTCAGGTCTTTGTCCTCAGACTGGAAGTTACATCCTCTCTAGTTACCCCTGGCACTGGAGAGTTGGATTGAATTATACCACCAGTTTTCCTGATTCTCCAGGCTGAAGAGGGCATTATCATGGCATATCTCAGCCTTCATAATCGCATGAAACAAGTCCCATAATAAATCCCCTCTTATATATGGATGTGTATATCTTGTTTTTTCCTCTGGAGAATACTAATACAGTTACTTTGCCATACTTCTATCCTGCATATTTTGGATATATTTTGAAATAATTGACATCTGCATTTTTTAAATCAAATATTAGTGTATTTTAAGTTTTATATAATAAAAGAAAGTAGATGGTAGTTTTTAAGGTAAAATTTCATTTTAGTGGCCTTATTTGGCAAAACTAATCCCCATTTCTTTTTTTTAATTTGTTTTCCTACTCCATGAAATTCAAA
Organism: Cryptoprocta ferox; assembly: GCA_028646485.1. NCBI lineage: Eukaryota > Metazoa > Chordata > Mammalia > Carnivora > Eupleridae > Cryptoprocta > Cryptoprocta ferox. The sequence continues at coordinate 33,235,474 of CM053575.1, read as the reverse complement.
AATTTAGAAACTATCAAATAAGAAAATTTTTTAAATAATAAAAGTGTGATAAAATAGGGACCTCAGTGAAGCCAATAACAGAAATAGTTGAGAAAAATAAATCAACAGAATCTCAAAATGAGAAATCCATAGGACTTTGTTATTAAGTGAAAATGCAGAAATAAAGATAAAAGTCTAATATGGACCCCAATTTCATGATAATTAATGAGGACAATTTTATCATTGTTCTCAGATAAAGTACAGGAGGAAAATTTTTAATTAATTTTTGTCCATTTAGTTGTAAACAGATAAGGTTCATGCTCTCTTAATAACTAGAATGAACAAAAATATACATTAGAGCTAATTTATTTATATAAAAATATGATAGCTTTTAAGAAACAACTTTATTGAGGTATAATTTGCATAGCATACAATCACACATTTTTAAGTGTGTATTATTATTCATGAAGTGTATTGAGTTATGCAACCATTACCACAGTCCAGTATTGGAACATTTCCATCGCCCTACTGAGATCCCCATGCCTTTTGTACAGTCAATCTGTTCTCAACCTCAGCCTAGACTGACACTAATGTAGTTTTTATCTGTATAAGTTTGTCTTTTAGTAAATCGTATATAAGGTCATCATATAATATGTCGTATTTTGCATGCACTTCCTTCACATGGCATAATGATTTTGAGGCTCATCCATGTTGTAACATGTATCAGTAGTTTGTTTCTTTTTATTGCTGAATAGTATCCATTGTACGACTCTACTGCATTTTCTTTATCCATTCACCAGCTGATACCTTTTGGATTTTTTCTACTTTTTGACTATTATGAATAATGACGCAATGAACATTCACATAAACATCATTGTGTGGACATATGTTTTAATTTCTCTTGAGTAGATACCTAGAAATTGAATGGAATATGATAATTTTTCTTGACTTTTTAAGAAACAAATGATTTCCCAAAGTGTCTGCAATGTAAATGCAAAAGGTTTGCATTTACCTAATCAGCAAAGTACAGAGTTCCATTTACTCCACATCTTTGTCACTATTTGTCATTGTCTGAATTTTTGCTTAAAAGGCAAATTCTAGGAGCACGTGGGTGGCTCAGTTGGTTAAGCGTCTGACTTCGGCTCAGGTCATGATCTCATGGTTCGTGGGTTCGAGCCTGCATCGGGCTCTGTTCTGACAGCTAGCTCAGACCCTGGGGCCTGTCTTCGAATTCTGCGTCTCCCTCTCTCTCTGACCCTCCCCTGCTCACGCTGTCTCTCTCTCTCTCTCAAAAATAAATAAAACATTAAAAAACAAGGGCAAATTCTAGTGAGTATGAAGTCAAATTTCATTGTAGATTTAATTGTTAATTCCCTAATGGTTAATAATATTGAGCACATTTTCATATACTTATTAGCAACTCATACATTTTCTTTGGTGAAATATCTACTCAGTTTTTCCCCCATAATTTGGTTGTGTTCTTTGTCTTCTTAATGTTGATTGGTAATCTTCCTTATATATTCTGGATATAAATTCTTTGCCAGATATATGATTTAAAAATATTTCTCTCAGTATGTTTTGCATCTTTTCATTTTCTTTTATATATTTATTTATTTTAACAGAGAGAGAGAGAGAGAGAGAGAGAGAGAGAGAGAGCATGCAAGCAGGGGAGGGGCACAGAGAAAGAGGGAGAGAGAGAATCCCAAGCAGATTCCATGTTGTCAGAATAAAGCATGATGCAGGGCTTTATCTCAGGAACCATGAGATCATGACCTGAGCCAAAATCAAGAGTGAGACACTTAACAAACTGAGCCACCCAGGCACCCCTTACCTTTTCATTTTCTTAATGGTATCTTTTAAAAAGTAATTAATAGATTTTATTTAGTACGGTTTCAGATCTACAGAATAATTGAGCAATAGTATGTAGAGTTCCATATAGCAACCAGCTATATTTCTGTAATTGACTTGCAGTTTAATTCCATTACAGTCTGATAGTATAGTTTACATTTGTTCAGGTGTGTTTTATGGCCCACAATTCAGTCTACCTTGGTAAATATTCCATGTGACCTTGAGAAGAATGTGTATTTCTCCTGTTTGGTGAAAAATTCTATAAATGTCAATTAGATCCAGTTGATTTATGATGTCCAAATCAACTGTATTCTTGCAGGTTGTCTGCCTGCGTGATCTATCAGTTAGTGATAGAGAGGGTTGAGGTCTCCATCTATAATAATGGATTGGCCTAATTTTATCAAAATTATTTGTTTTTTACTATTGACTTCTATGAGTTCCTTATATATATTGGATATTAACCACTTATCAGATAACTGGTTTGAAAATAGTTCTTCCCAATCCATAGGCTGCCTCTTCATTTGTGTGTTATTCTTTTGCTATGCAGGAACTTTTTAGTTTGATGTAGTCCCACTTGTTAATTTTTGCTTTAGTTGCTTGTGCTTTTGATGTCATATCCATGAAATCGTTGCCAAGACAAATGTATTTCAAGTTAAATTTCGTGAGTGGTGTGAAATGGGGTCTAGTTTTATTATTGGAATACAGTTTGAAATCAGCAAGTGTGATATCTTCACCCTTGTTCTTGTTTCTCAAAATAGCTTTGGCTATTTGAGATCTTTTGTGGTTTCATATGAATTTTAGGATGGTTCTTCCTCTTTATGTAAAAAATGCCATTGGAATCTTAATAGAAATTGCAATGAATCTATAGATGGCTGTACATAGTATGGAAATTTTAGCAATATTTATTCTTCCAATCCAAGAAAACAGAGCATCTGTCCATTTAGTTTTGTCTTCTTCAATTTCTTCATTAGTATCTTATTGTTTTAGTGTATAGCTCTGCCACAACCTTGGTTAAATTTCTTCCTAATCATTTATTTTTTGTTTCGGATGCAGTTATAAAAGAGATTGTTTTCCTTATTTCCTTTTTTTCCATGTTATGTTTTTTTCAAGTTTTTATTTAAATTTCAGTTAGTTACAACACAGTGTAATATTAATTTCAGGTGTAGAATTTAATGATTCATCACTTACATACAACATCCAGTGCTCATCACAACAGATGCCCCCCTTACTATCTATCACCCATTTAACCCATCCTCCTACCCACCTGATGTCAAAGAGATTACTGCCTGTGTTCTAGAATTTTGATGATTTCCTGTCTCACATTTAGGTCTTTCATTCATTTTTTAAAAAAATTCTTTAATATTTATTTATTTTTGAGAGACAGAGAGACAGAGCGTGAGCAGGGGAAGGGTAGAGAGAGGAGACACAGAATCTGAAGCAGGCTCCAGGCTCTGAGCTGTCAGCACAGAGCCTGACGTGGGGCTCGAACTCACAAACCGAGAGATCATGTACCTGAGCCAAAGTCGGCCACTTAACCCACTAAGCCACCCAGGTGCCCTGCATCTTTCATCCATTTTTAATTTATTTTTGCATATGGTGTAAGAAAGTGGCCCAGTTTCATTCTTATGCATGTTGCAGTCCAGTTTTCCCAACACTGTTGAAGAGACTGTCTTTTTTCCATTGGATATGCCTCCCTGCTTTGTCGAGGATTAGTTGACCATGTAGTTGTGGGTCCATTTCTGGATTTTCTGTTCTGTTCAACTCATTTATGTGTTTATTTTTGTGCCAGTACTATACTGTCTTGATCAGTACACCCTTGTAATATAACTTGAAGTCCAGAATTGTGATACCTCTAGCTGTGCTTTCCTTGTTCAAAATTGCTTTGGCTTTTGGGGTCTTTTGCGATTCTATACATATTTCAGGATTATTTGTTCTAGCTCTGCAAAAAATGCTGGTGGTATTTTGATAGGGATTCCATTAAGTTCCTTATTCCTTTTCAGATAATTCATGGTTAGTTTTCAGAAAGACTACTAATTTTAATATGTTGGTTTTGTTTCCCACAACTTTACTGAATTTGTTTTTTTAGTTTTAAAAAATTTTGGGGAGAGTCTTTAGGATTTCTGTTGTCACCTATATTTCTATCCATGCCACCTACAATTTTACTACTTCCTTTCTGATTTGGATGCTTTTTGTTTCTTTTTCTTAGTCTATTGCTCTGGCTAAGTCTTCCAGTAATATGTTAACTGGAGTTGCAACAATGGGCACCCTTGTCTTGTTCCTGATCTTAAAGGAATAGCTTTCAAACTCTCACCATTGAGTATGATTTAATCTGTGGGCTTGTTATGTATGTCTTATTTTGTTGAGGTATGTCCTTATCACACACAACTTGGATTGTAGATGAACAGAGCTGCTGGCTGGACTCTCTGCTTTGGCTCTATGGCAAGCAGGGTTATGATTTGCCAAGTCCTGAGGGCTGGTTATTGTAAGCTCCACCCCTTCTCCACCTTTATCTGATCCCTAGCCCTACATACTACACCAGTGATTTCCCCTGAAACAAGATCTGAGTGGGCCTCCCAGGAATCATCCTGCAATGTTGGGGAAGCTGGATGTTACCTTGGCCTCTTTCTTTACCACCCTCCCACCTAAGCCCAGGGCAGCTTTCTTGGTGCAGCACTGTGCTGGCCTGGGGGAAACACAAATGTCATCATCAAGTAACCACTTGTCTTAACTTTCTGATGTAGTCCTTAATCTCTGTAGTCCTGGGGATGCTTCAGCCTCATCCCTGGATTCTGGGATTTTTACAATGGCGTTTTGTCTATGGATAGCTGTTAGTTGGTCTTCTTGTGAGGAGGACTGAAGTCAGAAACAACCAATGTTGCCATTTTGAAGACATCATTCTCCCATTCAGTGCCTCCAGATTTTTAATGAAATCCAGACACAAAGTATTGGGTAATGGGACTGAAGTAGACAGAACTTTAGCATGAGGTTATCTGGCTAGGAATTGGGCTGTGGTTACTGTTTGTTGTGTCTGTGTAGATCAGAGGTATTAATTTCTGCTAATGTCCTTGTTTTTCTCACCCTGATGTCTTTGGGTTTTCCTAGAACCTTCTTTTTTTTTAATTTTTACATTTATTTATTATTGAGACAGAAACAGAGCATGAGTGGGGGAGGGACAGAGAGAGAGGGAGACACAGAATCTGAAGCAGACTCCAGGCTCTGAGGTGTCAGCACAGAGCCCGATGCGGGGCTTGAGCCCACGAATGGTGAGGTCATGACCTGAGCCAAAGTCGGACGCTTAACAGACTGAGCCACCTAGGCACCCTGCCTCGAACCTTCTTAAATAGAGTCTGAGCTTTGAAATTCTGTTAACTATAATCACTTTTTATATGTTGCTATGGTTTGGTGTTGCTATGTTGTCATGAAGCATTTCATAATCCTTTGAGATTTCACACTTATAAGTGTGCCTACCAGGTAACAGCTCCCTGGGCTTATACTTCAGGTAAGTTTGTCTGTATTCTGTGTATTTACCTATCTCTCCAGTTTTGGGGGTGATGATTTGTCTGGTGACCTCAATTCTTTGACAGATCTAAGGAAATTTATTGGTTATCAGTTTGTTTTTTTATTTTGAGGTGAAAGTTGCAACTTCCACCTGTTTATATATGTTAGAAGGCAAACCAGTAGTCTTGAATAGTGTATTTTATTTTATTTTATTTTATTTTATTTTATTTTATTTATTTTAGAGAGAGAGGGCAAGCAAGAGAGATGGGCAGAAAGAGAGAGAGTGAGAGGGAGAGAGAATCTTAAGGAGACCCCCTACTGCTCAATGCAGTGCTCAATCTCACTACCATGGGATCATGACCTGAGCTGAAATCAAGAGTCAGATGCTCAAACAGCTGAGCCACGCAGGCACCTCTTGAATAGTGTATTTTAAAACACAAAAGTTTTTAATTTAAGTAAAGTCTAGTTTATCACTCTTTCTTTTCTTCATCATGATTAAGATTTATCTAAAAAATATTTACCAAAGCCAAGAATATAGAGATTTTTCTACATTTTCTTATTAAACATGTTTTTAGTTTTATTTCTTTCATTTAAATTTATGACCTATTTTGAGTTAATTTTTCTGCATGATATGAAATGAGTCTATTTTCATTATTTACAGTTGACCCAATCTTCACAACAATTTATTGTAATGAATATACTTTCCCTATTAAATTGCTTTGGCATGTTTGTCAAAAATAATTGACTACAAATCTGAATTCATTTCTTAACTTTACGTTGTTTCATTGATCTATATGTCTGTCCTTAAGCCTATACCATACTGATTTGATTACTGTAGCTTTATGGTAAGTTTGAGATTGAGAAGTTAAAGTACCCTTACTTTGTTGTTTGTTTTCAAGATTGCTTTGGCTGTTTTCAGTACCTTTCATTTCCTTGTTAATGTTAGGTTCAGCTTTTCAGTTACAATAAAAAAGCCTGTTTGGATCTTGACAGAATTTGCATTAGGGGAGTATTGTTATTTGGGGGAGGTAAATTTGGGGAAAATTGTTATTTTACAATATTGATTCTCTCAGTCTGTCAACATTGGTTATCTCTCCATCTACTTACATCTTTTAAAATTTCCTTCAGGAAAATTTGTAGATTTTTACTGTACAAATCTTGCCCTTCTTTTGTCTTCCTTATTCCTAATTTTTAAATTTCTTTTGATGTTATTATGAATGGGGTTGTTTTCTTAATTTGATCCAGATTGTTAATTGCATCCATTTAGAAATGGGATTAATTTTTGTATATTTATCTTGTAACAAATTAGAGTTTCAAGTGACTGTGTGCTCTGACTCAAACTGTGATGACATTTGCAAAACAACCACATGAAGTTGTAATGTTGATTTCAAGTAATTATGATGCTATATCCAGAATAAGAGAGATAAGTCTCTTATCTGATTTTGCTTATCAGTGTAGACTGATAAAACATGTTCTATTCTAGAAAGACACTGCTAAGTTCAACAGTGACAAATGAAGTGTGTCTACTATAAAGCTTGAGAGGAGACTCCGGAGGAAATTCAGTATGTAATGTTGATTGGTTTCGTTTCTGTTTCAATCTGATGTGTAACCATGACAATTTAACTCCTCAAGGCTCATTTTCCTCCTCTGACAAAGAGAGATAAACGTTGCCTATCTTATATAACTTGTTAAAGGTTCCAATGAGACAGTCGAATGTAACACCTAGTTTATCAAAGACACATAGCAGGTTCTCAGTAACTATTACTTTCCTTTATGCAAAGCTATACCTTTCACTTAAAACCTCAATACATATCTTTGAAGTGTATGTTTTAATTAATGTCTGTAAATAGAAAACTTAAGAGATGACAAAAGCAACCACAAAAACTATAATGTGAAATAAGAAGTGGTCTTATTTACTCCAGAGCAGAACCAGATGTTGCTGGTAAAAACAATTATAAGAAGGAGGATATTTCAGTCAAATGTAAAAATGAACTCTTAATGAAAAGTATATGAATGCAGAATTAGCTACAGGAAGACATAATATATTATGTGATTGAGTAATGAAAAACAACTATTCTGGGATGTAATTGGGAATTGAAGCACTAGTGTGGAGGAAAAGAACTATCATGTGACTATCTCTTTGAATTCTAAAATTCTGTGATCATCAACAGTCTCACTGAGAGCTGATGGGAGTGCATGCAATCTCTTAGTAAATAAATAGCAAAAGAGATGCATTTTGATTCCTGTTGGTACACCTGAGACTAAACAATATAGGAGAGAAAGACTTAAAATTACTGAAAACCTAGATTTGAATACCAACTTTGCTGTTTCCTGACATGTCACTTTGGCAAATGATTTTATAATTCAGATCCCTTTTTTATATAATGTGGATCAGTAATTTTCAAACTTTTGTATGCCTGAATCATCAGGTCAGCTGGTAAAACTGCTTATAGTAAAGCCTTGCTCCCATAGATTATTAATCAGTAGATATGGGGCATAGCCCAGGAATGTGTATTGTTTTAATAAACCCACTTAGATTTTCTTCTTTCAATATTTCCTTATAAACATTTTGAGAAACTTTGATGTTGATTTTTTGCAGGTTTTTCATGATAATTATATATGATACCAAATTAAATTCACAGTATTCAGTAATTTCACAATGTCCTTATTCATTCTAAAAAAAGCTCTTCTGCAATTTTAATATTCAAGGTCTCAATATTTTCTATGATCAAGGTCCCAAACTAGGAATTAGAGATGATGCATTTTCTTTTTTTTAACTTTGAAATTTATTTTAATTAATTTTTTTTTAGAAAGAGAGAGAGCACGAGCAGAGGAGAGGGGCAGAGGAAGAGAGAGAGAATCTTAAGCAGGCTCCAAGCCCAGCACAGAGCCCAAGATGGGGCTTGATCCCATGACCCTGGAATCATTACCTGAGCCAAAATCAAGAGTCAGATGCTCAACCAGGGTGCCCCAAGACCATGCATCTTCTCATATATCTTTGTGGTTTCATTCCATTTCCTGCCCTCTACAAGCCAGAAAAAGATCACCTAGGAAAATGGCCTCCAGTTTCCTTTGCCTTTTTTTTTTTTTTTTTTTTTTGTAGACTTAGAAAACTTGAACTAGCTCACTAACACCTTAGCAGCATATTGGTCTATCAGTTTGGCGATGTTCAAATTATTTTGAAACAGACTTTGTTTAAATGATAATTTTGGAGACACATGGAGAAAACAAAGGATGTACCTGTTCCATCCCATTCTCCTGAAGTTTGCAAATGCATCTCATATTGTTAAAGCATATCAAGAATGAAAGACATCGAACATTCAATTTTAATTTTCACTTAGGACTTAAGACTTAGTGCTAATGTAAATGTGTTTCTCAATATTTTTGACTCCTATACATAGCAAACATTTAATTTTTCTTAATATGCTGAGGAAGTGAAAAGCACAATGGCTTCTGTCTAGCACTGAAAGCTCCAGCTCTGTTTCTTCCTGTTACACCTGCTTGCAAGTCCCTGAACAAAGGGAGTTTATTTAACAGCAAAGTGTTGTCTAGGGAAATGAGAGGGGAAAATGTGCAGAAAATAAATCCTAGAGCTGTGAATAGAAAAATGATGCCAGCTTTTTCATGCTAACACAATTCTGACAGAGATTTAAGAAATCCTAGTTTACTATTATAACCAATATCCATTGTGTAGTATTTGATGGGCCTGATGAGTTGTTGCCAGATGGTTGGCTCGTAAAATTTTCTAGGCAAGTCATGCCCTACTGTAATTGGGCTTAGAGACTACACACCATTGTCATTCTGGGCTATATTTCATCAGACATCTAAAGAGATTGGCTTCATACAAGGCATTCTTTATAGTGCTACTGTGGTTCCTTCAAGAAGGAATAGACACACCTTCAGATAATACAGAATGGCAAATAATTTTGTTTTCAGAACAATTTTCTGCTTTGAACATTAGATATAAGTCTCCATGTTTGCCCTACTTTAACATCAATTTATTTTTTTTTTCTATAACATTAGTATTTTATTGCAAAAAAATTTATGGCTAGTGATAGGGAAAATAAATTTTTGTCATGAGTTCTTACATAAATACTGCATAGTGCCATTACCCAAATGGCAGGACCATTTTATGCCTCTACTTCACTTCTGTATTTACAAAGTGAAATTTGCATGACTTACATAAATGTAACTATCAGTAAAGGTTTAACAATGGAAATGCAATCTAACAGACAGCAATGCAGAAGAGATATATTTTTAATTACCTTTCATTTGAGTG
>CM053575.1:33020278-33225370 GCA_028646485.1 Cryptoprocta ferox | reverse complement strand
GCTCTTTACCAGCTGCTTTACGGAATGCTTTAGTCCACCTGACCTTTCGAGGATTGCGCTTCTTTTTAAAGTTTTTATGACACTTGGATTTACAGAATCTGAACACCTTGCAATCGTTGCGGACAAACATCATGCCGTGGCCAGGATAAATGGGCCCCGAACAGAAATAACACTTCTCAATACGCATGTTGAAACCGCGCGAGTCCCCACAGAACAAACGCCAATACGAGCGGAAGTCTAACATCAATTTAAAGTATGCAAGAATGTGGACTTTGAGGGGCACCTAGATGGCTCAGTTGGTTAAGCGTCCAACTTTGGTTCAGGTCGAGGTCTGACCATGGGTTCGCGCCCCGCATCGGGTTCTGTGCTGACAGCTCAGAGCCTGGAGCCTGTTTCAGATTCTGTGTCTCCCTCTCTCTCTGCCTCTCCCCTACGCATGCTCTGTCTCTCTCTGTCTCAAAAATAAATTAACAAAAAAAATTAAAGTATGTGGACTTAGGAATGAGTTCTTATCAGAAATTGCATGGAAACTATAATAACAGTGGCTAATTTATTAATCTGATAAATAAAAATAACCAATAAACATGCTGATATTTATTATAAGGCTATTGACTAAACAGTGATGTGCACATAAAGCTTAATCTGGTCAATAATTTCTTGACTCCTCTTATCTTCCAGAAGACACGGAATGGCTTTCTTCTCTTGGTTCCCATAGTACTTGGTTTATACATGTATTTTATCCTGTATCACAGTCCATCTGCATGTTGATTATTTGTACAAAGTTCTCATTTTGCATTACATAATAAGCAATTTGAGGACAGTAACTATACAAATACTGGTATTTCCTTCAGGACTAAGCAAAATGCTCATCCTAGCAGCTGCATACTAATATTTCTCCAAAACTTCCAAAATTATGAAATTAGACAGGGCTATAGTTTCCAAAAGTTTAATTATTTCATATGGAGTACTAAACACAGTGCTAAAATATCATCCTGTAATAAATATAACAAATTATTTTCATCCAGAAAGGTGACATCACAGAAAAATTTAGCCAAAATGCATTCATATTTTTAAGTACCTTGGTATTTAATTCCATTTTTTCTCCTTTATAATATTTGAAAAATCATTCTTTTTAGCCTCCAGCCTGTTCCATATTTTATTTAAATATGCAGAATCAACTGAACTTTTGTACCTGCCAGAGATACTTTTTGTTAGTAGAATTTCGGGTTGCCCAGTTATACATTTGCATTAATTATTTTGAGTTCTTTTAATGTTTTAGAGAAAGATCACAAGAGCTATAACTAATCTCTCTTGTGAAGTAGAACTAAGTGTTTAATACCAATAACAAAATTATAGTGATCAGCAGGATCAGAGATATAAACTCAAAGAAGATTTTAAAGGAATTTCTGATAAATCATTCCATCTGCTGTAATTCTTAAATATTATTCCTTATTTCTGAGAGAAGGAACAGAGTGTAATTTAAAATAAGCAAAATGCAAAAGAAGGCATTTTCCTTCCATAGGCTTTCCAGTGATGGTTAATTCAGTCGTAGAGCTCACTGTGATTTTTGGTAAATTAACATTTGTTAGGAAGAGCCCTGGGGTGTCAGATGGTGGTGAGCCATGGTTCAAGAAAGATCTCAAGGCAAGAGAAAGAGAAATAGAGAACTTCATTAGTCACAAGTTTTGGAAGAGGTACAATGCATTGGTCACTGGGGCAATAGGAAAGTCAAGGCAGGATACCAGCAGAGAGGAAGTAGCAGGACCTGAGGTACATGATTTTTTTTTTTTTTAGGATTGGTAGGTAGAGTGTTTTGGGGGTCCTGAACTAGACCTGATTGGTCAACACAAATCAGAAAGAGCAGGAGTCTTGGTAAGTTCTGAGGAAGGAGGAAGAGAAGCACAAGGGGGAAAGGAGCTAGGAAAGATATATTTATCTCCAGGGCATTGGGGGAGGTTATATCAGAAATTTACACTTCTTGTGACTCTGCTGGCTGTTAACTAGGACAGCACTCCAAGGAGGCGCCAGTGTCAGTTCCAAGCCCCAGCAGACCCCTTCCCCACATGAAATGGGTGCTAAGGAAGCAATATTATGGATACTTAGCTAAACTCCTTAAAGTGCTCTTTTAAAAAGGTCATTCTACATATGACTTTATTTTCAAAATTTCTAAATGGGATGTTTGCATTGAAGCCAAAGATGTGCCTGTATCATAATGAAAATATTTTGAAGCAACTAAATCCCTAAGTTAATTAGTTAGATTGATCTGATGATTCTGTATTGAGGAGGAGGAAAAAAAAAAAAACAGAAAGGATAAAAGCATCCTCCAAGGTTAAGGCTATTTAGGAAGAATGAGTGATTGGTTAATAAGATTTTTTTCTTGCCCTATTAAATCATAAACAGAATAGGATGAGAGAGGATGAGACAGGAAAGACCACAGATGGTGCGGGGGTGGGGGGTGGGGAGGGAATGGCAACAAATCCTTTGGCAATATCAAGATGGTCTAATGACTGGGTAAGTGTGTTGATACCAGGGTGGTAAAATTAAAGTGACTGAATATTAGTGTTTCTATTCTCATAGGGTCCAAATATTTATTGACAAAAGAGAGACATTTTGATTGAAGGAAGAGGAAGCTAGGATGGGAAAGGAAGCATAGAAACAGAACTAACTATGCACCTAATATGTGCAAGATACTCCATTAGGAACCATTACATATTTTTAATTTAATCTAACTCTTCCTGGGGCACCTGGGTGGCTCAGTCAGTTAAACATCTGAGTCTTGATTTTGGCTCAGGTCATGATCTCGCGACTCATGGGATCGAGCCCCATGGTAAGCTCTGCGCTGGCAGTGCACAGAGCAGAACCTGCTTGGAATTTTCTCTCTCCCTATCTCTCTGCCTTTCCCCTGCTCATGATCTCTTTCTCTCTCTCTCTTTCTCTCTTTCTCTGTCTCTATCTCTCTTACTCTCTCTCTCTCTCTCTCTCTCTCTCTCTCTCTCTCTTTACCCCCCAAAATAAATAAATACATTTTAAAAAATTTTTTTAAAAATTAATCTGACTCTTCCAACAACCCTCTCAGGTAGGTATTATTTTGCCAACCTTACAGATAAAGCATATGAACCTCAAGAAGATGAAGTAATTTTTCTAAGTCCATACAGCTAATAAGGGCTAAAAGAATTCTAACCTAGAATGGGCTAACTCATCACTCCACTCACCTAGCTGAGTTACCTGCCTTATCTTATTTAGCATTGATGTCAATTTTGAATGTCAGCATTATTATACACAATTTACAAATGAAGGAAAAGTGAGGTTAAGTTGGTATTTTTCAAATGTCATTCCACTGGCAAGTGTTAGCCTGTGATGAAGTTTTCAACAGTACAAAGATGTAGAAAATTGACATTGAATAAAGAGTCAAGTAACAAAATATTAGGGCATTTTCCATGAATCAGTCAATCTCTCTCCATCTCTCAACCTCTCCATCTCTCTCTCTTTTTCCATCTGCCTCTCAAGAATAATTTCTTTTGACCTTGGATCCTTTATATATTTGTGGTATTAAAGTATTCTTTCTTCTCTGAAACATTATTGAAATACAGGTGTGTGTTTGTTTATTGCTTTATCTGTTCTAATATCCAAATTTGAAGCTGACAATCCCAATGTTTATTATTGGTGTTTAACTTTATTCTTCTGTAACATACCAAAGTCCAGGGACCTCAATGTTCAGTAACTTGCCCCCATTATCACAGTCGTGGATATGGAGTTGGGACTGAAAATTCATTTACACCTGGCTCCAAAGCCTGGTATCTCCACATTAAAGTGAAGGCCCTAATCATTATTAGGATTTTCCAGCATTATAGTATTTCCAACATGTTGTGATTGTGTGTTCTGTGATTATTTCCCATGTACAAATTTGAGTAATTAGCTGGGATTGTCTCAACTTCCTAATTTTGTTGTTATTTGCATGCTTTATGGCCATGATATAACAATTTGTCAGATAGCTAGCTGTTCATTGCTCAAAATCACAGAAACAAACTGGTTATTCTGGTGGTGTTGGTGTATATGTGTATGTGTGAGAGAAGTGTAATCACTTTAATAAAGATGTATTTATGGCTTATCCCGTTTCATAATTTGCAGACCCAGCTGTGCTCCCCACTAGGTCTCCTGGATAATTGAGTAGGTGAGCTGCATATTGAAGCAGCTGAATTAGTGCATAATTTCCTCATCAGTCTCCATATTTTATCACTTGAGTTTCTGGATATAGGTATATTGCTAATCAGATTAAATTTACCTGAGATGGAATGTTTTGAAGGCCTGTGCTAGCCTTTGATTGCACAATTTTACGCAATTCTCAAGATTAGTGTTGAAACTTTTTTGGTCTCTTAAGACAGAAAATAGTTACTTTGTATAATTAATCAATTATTCACCAAAGCTAGTTATATCTCTATCCATTCTTCCACAAGTGAAATTGCATTTTTTTAATCATACGTGCATGAGGGAAAATAGCATCTGAACATTTCCCTTTAGATCAAGAGAATTTGGGATTCAAAATGGTAGGGAAGGAAGTGTAGGCACTGTTCCATCTTAAAATCACATTTTTAATAAACATATATATTCTCCTATCGGCAAACTATACATAGATAACAGTTCTAAAGATGGCCATAACTCATTGCAAAGTGACAGGCCAGCCATGTCCCCCAAGAAAGAAGAAAAAGAAGAAAAAAAAGAGAAATGAGAGAGGAAGAGGCAGAGGGAAAAAAAGAGGGAGAAGAAGACAGAGGGAAGGAGGGAGGGGCTAGGGAAAGAGGTCAGGACTGAGGGAGGAGGTGGAAGAATAGAGAAATAGTTTCAGAGATGGAAAGGCAGACAGGCAGACAGACATGTGTTATGTGTTATTTTGAAATCAACAAAAATGCTAAAGCACAACAAAATTGTCTGTTTTGGCCTCCCCAACTTTATTGTTGCACTTTGACATTTGTTAATATAAAAAGTTTGGTACATTTATTTCTGTCTGTTTTACATGCACTATCTTTGTGATTTTAACTGTATAATTTTGTATTATATATTTTAAGCTTATGTATTTTTCATTTTAACAAATAGCCCACAAATGTCTTAATGACTTTAAATTTTTCATCTGATTGTTTTATCATTATTTAATTAACCAGCTTTTTTATATTCAACCATTATTTTGTTTTCTTTTTTTGCTACTATACAAATCCCAAAGTAATACTTATGAGTGAAAGGTTTTCTTTTTTTATTTTTATTTTTAAAAGTGGATTATTTTCTTCAGAGAAAGACTATCCCAAATGAAATACACTGGATCACGAACATGTTTAAAACCACTGTATCTGTCTTATTAAATTATTTTCCAAAATATCTATATTAATTTATTTCTACACCAGCATTGTAAAACAGAGAAGGTGAGAGAGAAAGAGCAAGAAAGAGAAAATTTACATTTTCTTACATTACAATAAAATGTAAATGGTTACATTTACTGGAACCAACAGTAAATGTATAATTTTTGTTTGTCTCCTTGTTTAAAAGAAAAAAAAATCTTATTATTATAGTGATAATTTTTTGATATAATTAGGTTGTATCATTTTTCTTCAATGTCATTGTATTAAAGCAAATGTATCTGAAAGAGTTAATGTAGAACTACTTTTCCTTCCAAACCATGTGGACCACATATATCGTTATATGGACACTTACGTGTTGAAAACATAGTATCAGGGAGTCTCCTATGATGTAACAGTAGGTATGATTTACTGCATATCTCATATCAAGTGCTTTGTTCCAGGTGGTTTATAAATTCATTTTTATCTTCATCAACATCATTGCTACTACAATATATTGAGATCTTAGTATAGAGGCACTGAGCTAAAGGTTTAACTCATTTTCTTATGTAATCTTTACAGATTTTTTAAAAAAAATTTCTACATTTTAAAAAGGTGGAAATTTGGATTAAGAAAAGAATGAATAACTTATTGAAGATCACGAAGCTAGGAAGCAGTTCATCTAAGGATTTGAACATTGGTTAAGCCAGACTTCTTAGACCACAGGCTTAGCCACTACCTTATTCTGTGTAGTCATAAAATCTTTTGTATGAAATAGAACTTTTCATTTCTTTCCAAGATTTACAGTTCCATTCCTGGTTGTACCAGAAATAATTGAAAGAATTAAAAGTCAATAATTATTCTCGGTAGTGTTCGGCAAGAAAGCAAAAAAAAAAAAAAATACAGTATGACAAAAAGCTCTGTATATGTATGTGTATTTAACAATAGTAATAAAAATAAAATCTATGAGTCTGAGTAGGTGATGGCAGAGACTCATTCTTTCCCACTTTCCTCTTCCTCTTCTGTGCATGGGACTTACATGACTGTTGATTTGGCCCCATACTTCATATTTGTAATGTCAGTGTCAACTCATAAATTGTTGTTTTGTAATCATTAATGATTGTAAAACTAATATGAAAAATAGTAGAAGAGGAAGAAAGGAGAGAATGATTATTATTTGTCAATATTTATGCTGAGTATTTTTGTGCTTTCTCATTTTATCCTCAAAATAATTCTATGAAGAAGTAGCTCCATTTAACTGAGACCCAAAGATACGTAATTTATCATGTTACTTTATCAAGATCACCAATGAATAAACATCAGAGCTAAAAGTCAAACCAAAGTCTACTTTACTCCGAAGATTATTACCCTTAGGTAAAATTACCTTTATACTACAATATTAGAAATGTGTCCATTTTTTTTTTTTTTTTTGTCTTCCTTAACTGTAATTGTTTGGGACTTTTGGCTGGGTGATGTTGGCAACAAATGTGACAGAGCCCCAGAAAGAAACTTCCCCTTTATGTTTTCACGAAGTGGATGCCTGCTTTATCGATGGCTATAAAGTTGATAAGATACTTATTAAGGCATGATACCTGCAAGTTATAATTATGCTGCCTCTCTGAGAAACACTAAGAATTTTATGAACTTCATCTCATGAAACTTCTAAAATGCCTGTGAGGCACAGAAGAAAATAATTTTAAAGGTAGTGTTCATTATAAGATCAAAGTATCAAAAAAGGTTCAAGCTATCTTTCAGCCACATAACATTTTCTTTAATGTTGAAATTTAATAAGTTTTCATTGTTCAGATGATCAAAGGCTCGTCTGAAACAGTCGGCCATGCTTGCATTAATGAAAGAATAGACTCTGCTGAAAATCCCATAGTATCTTCTTCATGACAGTGACCTCAAGTGAAGCGCCACACAAGACAGGGTTTTAAGGTCAAATAGATTTGGGGAATGGTTATATTAAACATCCCTCTAAGAGATTTGTAATGCATTTGTACATTATGAAGAAGCAGACTTCAAATTTAACGGTGCATTTGAATTGTTGGAGTGCTGATTGAAAATGCAAACCCCATTGTCATAGGACTCGGTTATCACCCAGGAGTGTCATGTTTTAACAATCACCTTACATAATTATGTGGACAGATCGTGCCAGACCAGAACTTTAAGAAGTTGCATGCTAAAGGCTTTGAGAAGAACTATTTAAATACAACTGTTTAATGTCCAAATGAACTTTTCCCCTGAATGTATATGACCTACAAACTCCATTATTCCTAAAACATATTTTGGGGTACCTTATACTTTGCAGGAAACTTTCTGCAATAATCATGTTTTTTTGAGCTGGATTTCATACAATTATTTGTTAATTTTTCAAAGGCTGAATGCAAACATGATAAAAACACAAGCCAGTTAGATTATCACAACAAAAATAGAATAATTATAATATTCTAGGGAAATGTTAGATTCCAGGTCTTGTTCAAACCCGTAGAACATAAAAAGAAATACATTTCTTAGTGTATAAGATTCCTCTGTGCACCTGCTTAAAATTCTTTGGAAGAAGGTACTCAAGATTTTGACTACTGATTCCTATTATTATAACTGTTAGCTTACTTGCCTACTCTAGGCTTATATAGAAGAAGGGGCAGTGTGTAACCATTTTGGAGCTTCAGTCAAATATACCTAAATCTGAGCATATGAAAAAATCAGGCCTTAATTAAAATTCTGAGGGACTAAAATATTTTCATAGCCAATGTTTGTTTTATTCATTTATTATTTATTCAGAGATTTCATATTGACCACTTGTTATCTGCTGGCCTCAAGCGAGATCTAGCACTGATAAATGTAGCCTCTGTCATCAAGGAAATGTGGAGTCAGACATGCTTATACATATAAAAACAATTTTAAGTGATATAATTTTTATATACATTGTGCCTTTGAGCAGGAACGTATGACTGAGTCTTTCTAGTAGTGGAAATGACATTCTAGAAAGGGAACGAGTAGCTGGTTGTCAGGAGGTCACAGTGAAGACTTTTATGAAGGTGGGATGACATACATATGGGCATGGAATGGTAAAAGAGCATGGTGTGTATTCAAATAAAAGCAATATAGTGCAAGAATATGGAGCATATAAAAATAACATTACTCTAAAATCCAAACTGGAGTAGGTTAAATCTGCTTTGGAACCTCTTTAGTTATCATCTACTTGTAGAATTTATAGAATGTTAGAATTGGAGGCCCGCTTAGATCTCCCCCCTATTAAATCCCAAGGAAACAAACTGAGTTGTTCAAGTTCAGAGATATCTGTGGTCAGGGACTATTAAACTTCTAGGCTCTGTTGTACACATGGAAAAGATTACAGGAAATAACCCCCCCCCCAAAAGAAGCATATTCTTTTTTTTTTTTAAGCATATTCTTACAATATATAAATTTTGTAGTTACTTTGAAAAAGTGTTTAAAATAAAGAGAAAGAAAAAAAGAAGAATGATAGTATGGAAAGAGAAGAGAAGAGAAGCAGACAAGGAAGGAAAGAAGAAAGGGATGGAGAGAAGGATAGAGCATGGGAGACAGAGAAGGAAGGGAAGTTCAATATTTTAACCTTAGTTAAAATGGAAATGAAGCCGAATTGGAATACACTGACAGCATCTCTTCTTCTAAACTGTTGAGGCTAAGAAGTAAGATGAGAATTCCTTGTTAGTAAAATCTAAGATCTTCTCTTCCAAAATATAATCTTTTTAAGGTACTGAGGACTTTTTTCCTACAAAGATTGATGATTATATTGTTTAAATTGCTTCTTGGCTTGCAATATTGGTGTTCCTGCAGGCATACGGACCACTGACACATTTAAACATTAGAGTCTAGATGCATCACAGATATAGTAGTTTTATAATTCTTTACATCTGTTTAACTGCTTTTACATAGAAACAACTTTCCATTGGAATGGAAGTTTGCTGTAGTAGCTGACCATCCTAAGTGCCACTGAGATCCCCAAACCAACTGTGAATGCTTAATCCCTCCTTGGGATCCCACTCAAGTTGTGATGAGTTTATTTTGCCCCTAGCTCACACTTCCAGCCTGCATCAAAGGGAGAGAAGCCTTTGAAAGGGAAGAATTCAAGAGAATTTTTCTCTCCCCTTCTTCATTTAATTTAACTTCACCAATCTATTTTCATTCGCAGCTTTTACAAGAGGGCAGTACCTGTTCAATGAAGCACAATGACAGTCCCTCAACCAATGCTACAACAGAGCCAGAGACTGCCCCACAGGTATTTTATTTGTTTGCTTGTTTTGATTATGTCAGAAAGAACTTCTTGAATCCTTTGGGTATAATGGTTTTCTCTGTGGCTATAGCTGAAACAGGGATGTTGCATTGACTAATTCAAGATACTTCCTTCACCTAGTGTCTTTGGACATTTCCTTGATCGTTGTGCATGCAACTAAGTTTTTGGCTTGATCATCTGTGATTCTCAGAAGAACAAGGGTGAAGGAGGTGCACCCCACCACACACACACAACCAAGAAACAAACCAAAAAGATACAGAGAACAAAAAAACATGTATTTATTCCTTATGCAACAAAAAAAGATAAGAAGAGGATTTGGGGAAGCAGTTGAGGGAGAAAGAAATACATATCTCCAACAAAAACAAACAACACACATAATTCAGGAACTTCATTGTGAACTTCTTTCTGTACTGTTATTTGAACAAAAATATTATATCATAGCAATTTGTAGGGTTCATTTCACTTAGCACAAAATTTCCTAACATTTGGGTTAATCAGAGTTGAATGGTTTGGCCTAAGTTTTCTCAAAATAGTTTTTGAAATACCTTGCCGTTTGTTGACAATACTTTTTGTACTTCCACGAACTAGAAGTACGGACATATTTACACTTATTTCATTTGGGTCTAGCATTCACTCATCTGTACGATATTGTTGAGATAAAAAATTTATATTACTATTCTGTTAAGATTTTAATTTTTTTATATGTATATTTATTGCAACTATTCTAATTGTTTTTTCCTGTTGTGTTTGACAGAAATTGCAAGTCCTTCCTTGTACTGAATGTGAGGTGAAAAAAACCCGGGAAAAACAATTGACCAACTTTGAAGGGAGGGCAATTAGAGAAGAAAAAATACTGTAAATATCAAGAAACTGTGTTAAAAACATCCATTTATGATTGTCTTCATACTCTTTTTCAACCACAGGCTTGATGGAAATACTAAGTTTTTAAAGCATGCAACTTTTTCACAATTTTATGTAACTTTATATAGTCTACAAATTTTCCAAAAGATTCCAGGCCAATTATTATCCTTAAGCAATAACCTAATTAAAATGGATATCCACAGTCTTAAATAGTCATTGTCATCAGTAAATTACCCAGTATAGATTACTCAGTTTTGAACTCAAACACAGTATGACATTTAATTCTTCTGGTTCATTAGCTATCTAGTACTTTTATCATCTAATTTTGAAATTAATTGGAGGATGATAAAATGTTGTGGACCCTTGGCATTCTTAGAATCCAAATTGCAACTATATCATAAAGATTTGTCCACATTGGCCAATGGGAGTCACTTTATTTAAGGTTGGAATCTGTGTCAACCTGAACATATTGTTTATATGAGGGTGTTATTGCTATACTTATTATTTAGAACCATGTCTAAATGATGTCAAGGCAATTCTTTCAGATTTTTAGTCGGTTAATAGAATTCACAAAATGTGTTTGGTATGATGTAGACAAAATATCTGGATGAATGACTAAATTTCTGACATAATTGATGAGATTTTTTTTTGGCATTCTATAGACACATCCCTATGGTGGTGTGCTGGAATTACTCCAAGTTAGGAATTGAGTTCTTTGAAATGCTTGGCAAGATTTCTTTTCTATGAAATTGGGTAGTGGAATGAGGGATGACAAGAGGATTGCAAAACACAAATATGGAAGCAGACAATATACATTTAAAAATGGGGATTTCATGAAAGTAAAACAGCCATATATAACCAATAAACGCAGATTTGTATATTTTGATAACAAAAGTATTATTTAAAAAAAAGTCGATGGCTGTGATCACCTTTGAAGTTGGGTCTCTACACAGGAATACCACTAATCAAATAAATGCACTCTTGATAAATCTGAATGTAGCTCAAAAGCAGCAGGAATTGATACCTGAATCCTATTTGATTCATAGGATTGATATAGCATCAAACTTAAAGACTCAAGTTAATGGGTTAAATGATACACTTAGGTTGTCTGCACTGAATAGATTCACTTCTGCTGGATAGATCCATTTTGCAAATGCACAAAGTATATAAAACCATTGGTTTTATAGAATGGATCTGCCAAGCCACGATTAATATATTTGGAACACGGTGTCCTGGCATGCTGTCTTGGAAGATTGTTACTTTAAGAAGGAAGAGAAGGAAGAAGAGAGGGAGGGAGGTCGGGAGAAAGGAAGGAAAGAAGGGAGGGAGGAAGGAAGGAAGGAAGGAAGGAAGGAAGGAAGGAAGGAAGGAAGGAAGGAGAGAGAAAGAAAGGAAGGAAGGGAGGGTAAGAAGAAGGAAGGGAATTTGTAATCAATAGATAGACTTAAATTCTGATATATAATGGCATGCTTATGATCACAGTGACATATTCCAAGAAATTTAGTAATTTGGAAAAATGCTAAACTATCATAAATAGTATTAAGTATTACTGTGATATAATTATGTAGCAATTATACTTGCGGAGTAATTCAGTGTCATTCATCAGTATTATTTTTTTAGATTACGGGCTACCCAAGAAGAAAAGAGAATGTACTTTATAGATGGTTCATTAGAGGTTTCAGATGAAGTGACCAGGATAGAAGAAAAAAAATCAAGGTCTAAAGTTCCTACTGACTCCTCAGCTCTAAAACTCATTTAATTCTGTGAGATGGAATATTGCTAATTTCTGAGTTCTGTTCCCTATAATTTCCCCCACTGCGCCTAGAATCCCTAACCTCCCCAAAGGTTTATAGAAGGAAAGCAGATAATTTAGTTTTCATTTAGGTTCACTTCCCCTCTCCTACCCTGTGCTCCAACTTCTCTCCTGGACTCTATGGACTCTATCGAAAGTAATCACCATTTTACCTTAGCACATGTTTTGAGGCATCTTTGGAACTAATGAAAAGAGAATCAAGCTGATATGTTCTGAAATTTTTATAAGATGCTGGAAGATGAGAATTTGGCTTAATATGAATCAAATTTGAACAGCTTCATTTGTAAAATTTTCCTGTGCTCTAAATCTCTACTCTAGTGTGTGACAGTAATCAATCTGTTTCTCTTAATTACTGGCATGATCAAATGGGCTTTACATGAGCATAATGTATACATATTTTTCTTTAAGAATATATAGCACTATACATCCTACAGAGTTACTGTGGTCTATTCATTGCATTATTTGTTTCAAAACAAAAAAGAATTGCAGCAGAAGTGCTTTATAAATATTTAGAAACATTCTGGGAGTTCCTTTTAATAGTCAAGCATGGAATTTCTTTTTTCTTAGTATGTTATGTGACTTTAACAAACACATTTTATTTCTCTCAATTCTTTAATTGCTTTAAAATAGCATCAGAAAGGCTTAAATGCTTCACTTACATGTGTGGCTTTGTCCATAAAAGAGATGAAATTTCTTATTATTTATTTTAGTTAACAGCTACATAAATTGATGTTGTTCTTGAGAAGTTAACATTCCTAGCCTGACTACCCTCTTGGGGAAGAACATGTTAACCTAAATATTCAATTCAGATACTATAACTGTGCCTATAATGGTAAACAGTGAAATGTCACTTAACCTTAGCAGAATATGAATGGACTCCTATTGAGAAATTAACATTTTTTCCAATGGAATAACTTGTTTTAATATAGGTACTAACAAAACTAACAAAAACATATTTCTCTAGTTGTTTTTAAATACTAATCAATGCTATATCTTCAAAGTTAGGAATTTGTTTCAGACTTTGTTGTTTCCTTTTATATGCATTAACTATGTAATGGGCGAGTGCCTAAAATGTGTAAGACCTAACTGAATGCTGACTATGTCTATCCAATGCCAACATGCTCAGAAACAAAGTGAATAATTCAGTAACTCATCTAGATGTGGTTTTCTGTGTGATCTTAATTCTCTGACTACTGAATATACTGGATGGCTTTTTTTAAATTTTTTTAGCAGATATTTAGCATTATAGTGTTATTTCAGACACAATTCTGTTTCATAAAATATACTGGATTACAATTCTAAGACAGTTATATGAGAAGCAGACCTTTACTATTTTAGATTACAATGTGGATAGCAGATTAAAATAATTATTTGTGAACTTGGCTATAATGGAATCTTATTTTTATAGCTCAGGTACTGTAATTAGCACTAATTGCAAGCAGAGGCTGAAATTATTATTGACACCATAGAGTAAAGTAAGCTGGCCAGACCTAGAGAGTTACGAAAACATATACTTGTTTACTTAGGGGACATTTTCTTAGTTATGTGTACAGTCTTAAATTTCCCCAAACTACTTGTTGGATTATGTTACATAATATTAATGGTCAATGATGAAGAATAAAAGCTACTGAAAGATGGCCTATTTTTGCTCAATAAAGATTTGTTACCAAGACAACAATGTATATCCTCCTACATAAGCTAATTGAAAAAGCAAATATTAACATTAAAAATAGTACTTGCTTCTGCGTATCAAGAGCTAAGGACCTTTGTGAAATATCACCCCGGGAGTATCTTCAATCTCTCTTTGCCAATGTCACAGAAATCCTTCATTTCATATAGAGGTATTTTGTCTTGTCTTGTTTTGTTTTGTTTTGTTTTGTTTTGTTTTGTTTTGTTTAATAGAGTTTCATCCTGGCAATGATTTTTTTCTTTTTGTTTGCAAATGAGTTTCAAGTGCTTAGAACTAGCTTCCTCCTAGAAGATGCTCAAATGTTTGTTGAATGAATTAATTCAGAACCTGAAGCAGCAAGGGAAGAAAAAGGAAGCAGAAGGAAGCATATTCTCCTGTGATGATAGGAAATCATAAGATGTAGTTTTTTAGGAAGAAAAAATAAATAAAATGTTTCAGTTTTTTTGTTTTGTTTTGTTTTGTTTTGTTTTGTTTTGTTTTGTTTTGTTTTCAGGCTATTTATCCTTGCCTTTTTCTCTGAAAGATTTATCTATGGGCCCATGGCTATGACTTTAAGCAGAGTAGATGTGGCATTTCTGGATGAATTTTGGAATGCTGCTCAATGTGATAGACACAATTCACACGGCACAGGTGCGTCTTTAATTGGAATCTAGCTTTGACATTTGCCTGGACTTAAGTGGGGCCACTTACTTTCTTTTAGTATTAGTTTCTAACATCTTGGCCCTTAAGTTGTTGGACTTAAATCAGAGATTTTCTTCTGCATTCTGCTGCATATTTCATTCTCTTAGTTCTAAAGCAGACACAGCTCCAGGGCTGTGAGGATGGGGGCTCTAGCCTCCATACACCCTCACTTTCAACTGGAAGTACCTATTCTTCTATGGATTGTATTGGTTGGGCTTACACATTCTCAGTATACTTTTAATGAAGAAAGGGAGTCCAAGTCTAATGTGATTTAAAAATCACTGAATAAAATGATTTCTGTGATCTCTTTTCCCCATTTGTTCGTTCAGTCAGCCAGTCATTCAGTTACTCAAAAAATATTCATTGAGATTCTAAAATGTGCCTATTCTATTTTTTTTTGTTAAAAAAAAACAATGGCAAGAGAAAGTAGTAATTATGAATACTATTATTGCACAAAATAGGTGCCAGCCACTGTTTTTAGATCTTTTTTCAAAAATTACTAAGTATTCTAGGCTTATTTGAGATCAATATTCTAGTTCTCTTTATTTCATAGAGGAAATTGAGGTAGAGAAATGTTCATGGCATTATCCGAGATCTCACAGGAAGAAGGAGAGGTTGCATATAGGCCTGGCAGTGAGTTGCTGGAATCCATGTGCTTCATCCCCCTACCACATTGCCTCTCCTCAAAGGCCAGAGTCCTGCCTTCCTGGAGGTTACAGTTTAGAAGAAGAAACACCACTAATGAAGGAGCACACGGATAAATGCATGACTGCCTAGGACAGGAAACATTTTTCCTTTTTCCCTTCAAGTTTTTTTCATCTGGTCTAAGAATTAAATTGACGCAAGACAGATTAACAGGAATTAAAAAAAACTTTTATTATGTATGCATAATGAACTGAAACCTAAAGAAATCACCAAAGTGGGCAGTTTTTATACTTTTTTAGACAAAGAGACAATAGATCTGTCAGAAATTGGCAGGACAAGGAAAACTTAATTTTGAAAGCTTGAGTTAATAAGGAATTTTAAACAGAATTTGGACTAGGGTAGTAAATTAGTAAAAAATAACAAAGTTTGTTTCTACAGCCTTTATGGGTCTGAATTTCCTATCTGTGGTGATAAGGATTTTCTTTACCTCCTGGCACAAGGACGATAACTTTCACACGAGAGATTTATATCTTGTTTTCTGGTCACAGAGTGGGAAGAGGGTCACAGGATGCATTTTTCATTGCTCTTTCTTAAGAACTTTTATTTAAAATCATCAGTATGCCAAGTGGCACATTTTGGGGTAGCCAGCACGTGGCCCCTAAAACTGCTACTAAAACAAAACAAAACAAGACAGGCTCCTCCTGACCGCATGCCACAAGGCAGGGACAGTATGTGAAGGTATCTTGTATGTGTGAACTATTCACTGAGAAAATTATATTAAACGGAGATTAATGGAAATATAATACTTTGCGTGGATGTCCAAAGCTTCAAAAATATTTTTTTATTATTCACAGATACTAGCTAACAATATTTTAAAGTGGATATTTGAATTCAAATAACTGGATAGTTGTGAATTAGTGCTTTTCAAAAAACAAAAGCAGCATATGGGAAAATTTCCATTGCTTTCTATTCCCTGAAGCCTAGGACATAGGAGTCTTTTAGGTATAGATGACAGTGAAATGTAGGTTTCTTCCATGGAAAACTTCCAAATAGATTTCTTCTATTTTCTTTCACAAAAATAGAAATTTTATTTCTCTGCCTTCTGCTTGAGGTAGTCTCTCTCTCCACCCTCCCCCCTTCAGAGGAGCCATATATTTGGTAGCACACTGATTGACCCAGGGTGTCTGTGCAGTAGATCCTTAGTGCTAGGACAGCATTTGCATCAAAAGTAATTGCGGTGTGTACATTATCCCCCTTTCCCCGCTCCTAAGTTCCTTAATTCCTTTGAGAACACCATTTCACTTCATGTCATACGGACACTGACATCTTGGGAAGGTCATATAATGCAATATATTTGTTCCTAAAAAAGCAGGCTCTATTTGAGGCTCCTGGAAGAAGCACTTAACCTCTGCACTTGACTAACTGCCGAATGAACATACGTTCACAGGCAATATTTCTACCAAGGCTGAGAAGAAGAAAGAGTACTCTGCAGTGGGTCTTGTCCTTTTTCTGACTCTGGTTTATCTTTACCACTTTTTCATGATAAAGTGCCCATCAAAAGTGAGTCAAGAGATAGATATTCAGCAGAAGGTCCCAGCTGAAAATTAGAAGATGCAGCAGAATTGAGCAGAAGATGAACACTCCTGATAAGTTCCCGTTAAATTAGCAGCATGTTCAAAACGATAAGTTGGTGGTTTTTATCCTCCAAATTTCTGTTTCACCTCTTTATACTTCTTCAGTCTTGATCCCAAAATTTAAAGATTTGGGGGCTGGAAAGCCCCAAAGCTGCTCCTCAAGTGTTTCCTTGGAATAATGTGTCAAGTATGTAAATCTTAGTGTCTACTTGGCAGAGAGTTCACAACTTTTTAAATGGTCATGTTTCCAACATGAGTAAAATGAGCTGCTGACAATTTGCTTATGAAAGCCCCTGGGAATGACTTCAAGTGATTCTGACTCCATGAGAAAAGAACAACACAATATGGGTAAGAGGAACAGGTAATGAAGAGCACATTTTAAATCTACTCTTTAAGGGGCGTCTGGGTGGCTCAGTCGGTTGAGCATCCGGCCTCAGCTCAGGTCATGATCTCGCAGTTCGTGGGTTTGAGCCCCGCATCGGGCTCTGTGCTGACAGCTCAGAGCCTGGAGCCTGTTTCAGATTCTGTGTGTGTCTCTCTCTCTCTCTGACCCTCCCCTGCTCACGCTGTCTCTCTCTCTCTCTCTCTCTCAAAAATAAATAAAACATTAAAAAAAATTAAAAAAAAAATAAATAAATCTACTCTTTAAGTCCCTGACATAGATCCTCCTTAAGTAGATGTGACATAAATACAATTGAATGTATTTACTGCATGTGTTTCTGGTTGTTTGTTACACAGAAAATAAGTAAATAATTTATTGCATATTAGAACAATTAATGTTTGCAAATTTGAGAAAAGTATGAGATAAAGAATAAACATCCTCTGAATCAGTGGAACTGAGAACCAGCTAGGTGTATTGAAACAAGTAAATCAGATGGTTTATCAAGTTGATGGAATGAATTCTTACCATCCTTGACAAAGAATACACATACAAAGACTATACCATCTCTCATTTTATCCTCCAGGTTGTAAAGTAAGCGGCCTGTTTAGGTGTTTTATGTGTTTATGCATTTCCACCTTGATATGATTAAAGAGATTAGAAGGTAGGAGAAATATGAACCCTAAAAGAACTCTCCTCTTTCTTCCCATAATGAGACACAAACTAGTTTTTTGAATGAAGGACTAGGACAAATCTTCCTTCTCTACAGTTGTAATCCCACTGTCTGCCATTTCCTCTTTCATTTTACTTTATTTGGCGGGGGGTGCCAGGGTTTGCGTTTGAAGGTCTTTTTGTTGTTTTTGTTTTTGTCATTTTTGTTTTTTTGTATTGGAATTCACAAATAAATTCAGAGATTTCTGGGATACATTTGTTTTATCTGTGGACATACCATCTACTAACTGAAACCTAACAATTATTCATGTATCTTCTCATATATTGTATGTGTGCTGTATGTCTTTATGCATGCTTCTGTTTGCAATGCACATTGCAAGCATCATTGTAGTGATAGCCATACATATTTATGCTTACTGACATTTTTTAACATCCTAATTGGTGGTTGCATACAGTTAGTATATGAATACTCCATATGTTTACTGCTCTATCCATGTATGTACGTGTCTGTATTCATGTATTCATGGATATAAATTCAGCGAAATATGCATATATCAGTCAGATGCCTTTTTTTGCTGCCCTAATTTCATTCCTATTTACATCTTTCATTTTTTAACACAGGAATTTTCTTTTTTTTAAATTTTTTTCTTTTCAAATTTTTATTTTAAATTCCAGTTAGTTAACATACATCTTGTTTCAGATTGACACAAGAATTTTAAAAGCAAAATATATAACTGTATATGTGGAGTTAAGTAAACATCCAATACAGTTGCAATGAACACAGTAGGCTAATTTAGTCTATACAAATAGAGACAACAAATTAACATCCCTATCCCTCATATACACAGGTGTGGCTCATATACCTCTTCACATCTATTGATTTGTCTAAGGTTTGACCTACACTAGGGAATTACATCTGCGGTTATTTGCTGGATGTTCTAAAAAGGGGAATTCTTTTCAGCATGGTTTTGTACGCTTGGATAATCAAAGGAATTTTAACAACTATCCTGATAGTAACCAAATTATTTTTTATTTGGAGAAAATGAGGTAAGTAATTACACTAGCCACTTTGACTACCCTAGAGCAAAGGTATACCGTTAGAGAAATAAGAATGAAGTCATAAGATCAAGGAAAGAGAGGTAGTTCATTTCTCTCAAATGATAATAAGAGAATGTTCTCAATGACAGGAAATTGTAGAAATTTCTGGGAATTGTAGAAATCACTACATATTTGAAAATGAGTATCTGTTTATAAGAAAATAATTGCTGAAGTATTTTTTTAAATAAAGTTCCACAGCTACTTTGTTCTCTAAGTGTTTTATTTAAAATTTGGGTTAAGTACAGTTAAATGCATGGCTATATTTCACAGAATGGAATACTAATTATTCCATGCTGCAACTGCCAAGGTTAATTGGCTTTTACTTAAATTCTGGTATGCTTTGTATAATTTTCTTTTCTCAGACAAATCTGAAAACAGATTTGCCTGATTGACTTAGACTGCATGATTTCCAGGAACTCCCACTTCACCAGTTGACCTGGTAGGTAATTATTATTCTTTGACACATCATAGAATTTAATGTTTCCTATTATTCCCTTAGATAGTCACAAACAGTTCAAACTGACTGGTTCTCTCTAATGGTTGATCTATGTGCTTTGTTTAGGACAAGAGTTAGGCAGACATGATGGTGGTGGTAGATTTTTAAAAGAAATCTTCTGAAGCCTTCCTGAGTTTGGGTCTCAATTTTGTGTATTGGAACACACTACTTACAGGTCAGCTTTTCCAAAACTTACTTTGCTGCATATGTGGAGAATAAGTTTAAGAATTCTCTGAGCTTGACCAATGGGTTAACAAGGCTTAGGGTGGAAAGCTGCCACAGGGAGAAAGCGCCCAACATAAAACAAAGCGTAGAGCGGAAAGCTGCTATAGACCCAAAGTGCCCAGAGCTAATTAGCAAGAAAAATGCCTTGTTTACCCTGAAGTAGCATGCTCTATATATCTTAGCCCCTAGAAAGTTAAGATAAACAGACATGGTGCCTGGTGCCTGCAGTCAACAGCCCTCTGCTCAGCTCTGGGACTTTGATTTGTATTGGCCCTAACCCTGTAACACCACATACCTTTGAAACTCCCTTTCTCTCACACATGAGTTAATGTTCACTGTTTTATTGTCTCTTTCTCCACGTCCAACACATATGTAAACCTTCTGATCCTAATAAATACAGAGCAAGGACCCCTACTCAGGGCTCTTGTCTCCTCCTGGGCATTAGCTTCTCTCATATTCAATTCTGCATCTGCTCTCTTGCTGGACAAGAGAGAACTCCAGACTGAAAGTGTGTGACACATACATGTTTCTAAACCTTTAGGCATGTACACATTACTACACTAGAATTGGTACAACATGATTATAAGAATAGACTTTGGAGTCAAACTTCTGCATTAAATTCTTCATTCAGCTTGTTAAGTATGTGATATAAAACAGGTAGCTAACCTCTGTGTGTTTCAGTCTTCACTGGTAAATTGGGAATTATGAGATGGCATGCCTCATGATAATAATAGCTATTTACAAATAATAATAATAACAGCTATTTTCATTAAATATTAAATTAGAATATATAGATAAGACAAATAAGCATTTTATAAATATGACCTATTCCTGTTTTAAAAAATTTTTTAATGTTTTTTTAATTTATTTTTGAGAGACAGAGAGACAGTGTGAGCAGGGGAGGGTCAGAGAGAGAGGGAGACACAGAATCAGAAGCAGACTCCAGGCTCTGAGCCGTCAGCACAGAGCCCGACTCTGGGCTCGAACCCACGAACCGTGAGATCATGACCTGAGCCGAAGCCGGATGCTTAACCAACTGAACCACCCAGGCGCCCCTATTCCTATTTTAAAAGTATCTACACATACGTAAATTAACTCACAAATGCCAAAAAGGAAAATTATTTTGCATATGGAGTTGGATACATGTATAGTACCCCTCTCTCCTTCTCTCTCTCTCTCTCTCTCTCAGTGTGTGTGTGTGTGTGTGTGTGTGTGTGTTTCCAAAGAAACTCTACTAATTGTGCTTATCTGAAGAAAAAGACTGGATTTGTCCAGATAGTGCTAGATGAATGAGTCAAGATATGATCTTCCTTTTAAAATTTGTGGGTAGTGTTTCATCAATTGTCTCTCCATTTATTCACATAATATCACCACACAGCTTTTCTCTTCAAACCATCTAATTTCTGTCTCCTATTGAGAGTCTAAAATACTAGTTAAGGGATTTTGTTTATTTGCTTCCTAAAAATTTTATAAGAATATAATTATTTTCTTTACCCATCTGGTATTAATTATTTCTTAGATTGTTTTTTATTATTTATCTTAATAGATAATGAATAACATCTGGAGGAAAATGAGAAGTAATTTACCCTAACTTACAACCATACTAATTTTAGTAAGATGTATATATCATTTCTTAGAATCCAAGGAGATATGAGGAAATTCTTTTTAAAAATTAAATGAGTTGGTATATGAATAGAATATTTACATGTTCCAATGATATTTTTTGTAGAAGAAGAATATATGCATTCCAGATTGTCTTTTGCTTTCCAAGTTTTAAACTAGCAGAGACCCAGTACTAGTTTTGCTGGGGCCTTTAAAAAACCAATAAAACATTAATCAAAACCAAGCCTCATTTCAGATTTTATGGTAGAAATGATTCAACGCACATTCATTACTTTTTTGAAATTAGGTTTTTATTCTCATTTGGGAAATAGATGCATCAACTTTACTTTTCAATCTTTCTTCATTCCCACTTCAAAGCTTTAAAGCCTAGTGGACTTCTTTATACCCTCCCTCTTTCCAATTCTCTCTTTTATTAAAGGAAAGTATGTGAACAGACTCCTTCCTGGTGTGCCCTGAAATTTCTTTTGAGGGAGTAAATGAGATAAGGTCTCTGTGGACGTAAAAGCCCCTTGAAAAGTTTAGAGTTCTTAGAACCAATACACTCATTAAAGACAAAGTTTTTATACTTCTAAACTACTCAAACAGTTCTCTAAATTGTCCTTCTGTATCACCCTTGACCCCATGATCTATTGACCACATAGCATCCTTACTGATTCTTTAAAAAGAAAAAAACTACATCATGACATTCCTCTCCTTAAAACTATCCAATTGTTTTCAGTATCACTGAGAATTCTGTTTTAAAAAACATGACCCTCATCATGGCTGACTAAGCCCTGCAATGCTGGCTATCCCTCTTTCGGCTTCATTTCCCATCATCTCTCCATCGCTCACTTGGCATTTATACCGGCCTCTTTGCTGTGTGTTGAACTTCCTGTGTATTTAGTAACTGCCAATTTCTCCGACTGGGATGTTGTTTCTCTAAATATTTATTCAGATGACTTGATTCTATTACTCTGCTCAATTATTTCTGTATAATAAGGATTATCCTTGATTTTCCTACTAAAATAAGGACTACTGTTATCACCACCCTGCTGCCATTGCTGTCTATCCCCTAGCCTTGCTGTCCCCTCTGCATAAATTACACCACTGTATGACATTATATTACATGTGTATTTGGATACATGTTTTGTCAGTGCCTACTTCTAAAATGTTATCTTCAGCAAGTAGGCCTTTGTCTGTTTTCTTCATTGCCTTATCCACAGACTCTGACACCAGTAGGTGTTCAATGGACATCGGTTAAAAGCTCTTTCTCAAAGAGCTTTAAACCTTCTTTGTCAGGGGCTCACTCTAAAACTTGAAAGAAAAAAAAAAAAAAAACCCTTAGTCCAGTCCATAGGCTGTGACTTGGGAGGCTATTCAGCCTATTGGCCTTACATAAGTCACTCAAGATAGTAGAAGAGTGGTTTAGGTGTTTATATTTTATGGAACTAGAGTACTGGCACTTACCCTCCCCCACCCAAATTTCCCTAAAATCCCTGATAGAATTAAGCACTAAAAAAAGAACACAAATAAAGAGCTTGACTATAAACTTAATATAGAAAGAGAATAGATGTAGCATTTCCAATATCGAAAAAAAAGCATTAGAAGCAAGGATAGGTGAGTTTTAGCAAAATTTCCTTTTTATAGGAAATCATCTTATCAGATCATCTTATCATCTTAAATAAGATTATTTTAATCTTATCAGATTAAAATACTTTAGGTGACTTGCTCAAGGCACATGAAACCAGAACTGAGAAAGTATTTCTATACCTATCTAGCATATGATGTACCCTTGCACCCAACCTTAACATTAGCAGTGCAAAAGCTCAATCCTGGTCCATACTCTAAATGTACTGAAACAGATTTCCTTGTGCTGGATCTGAGGACTCTGGATTTTTATTTGTAGTCAAGATGAATCTTTGTGAACAGAAGTTTAAAACACTGAACTATGTGTGACATGCCACCTATATAATTTCTATTCTTTAAATTCCAGAGTTGGCCCACTTTTCTGTTTTGACATTGGTCTGGCTATATGAATGAATCTGCCCTAATCTAAGGGTTTTTTTCCATACACTACACTTACAAACGCTTTATGATAGAAAATATGTCCCACTGCCTTTCAAATACTGCAGCTTTTCAGCCAGTGGTGAAGCACGTTGCTCGTCTCCCCATTTCTGATCTCTTTGATACAGCAACGAGCAAGCCAGATGATGTCATCCAGTTGGCAAGGCAATGGCTTGGTTCCACCTTCCTGCTTGGATATATTAAAATATTGAACATGGTCACTGATAGCTGATAATACTAATAATTATTCCAATAGCAATTATCTAATTGACTGCCATGGAGGAGGACTGTAATGGGATTTCCATAGCAACAGTCCCTTTGGAAGCAACTGATTTCATTATTTTTATGGAATTGAAAACTGTTTCAAACTGTGATTTTATTTCCCCCTTCAGGATGAAGGGTTTTTGTATTTGGTAATAGATGTTAGGTATTGCAGGGAACTATAGATTTTAGAGGAGGAACAACAGCTGAAGACATAACCAGGAAAAGAGAGATTAGAGAGAGAAATAACTTGTAGGAGCTAGAAGTTTCCCTTCACCATTGTCAGTAAAGTAACAAATTGGTCATTACTGATGATTGTGAGAGGAATTATAATGTGACAATTTCCAGCAAGTTTGCTGGTGGGTAGGTCATTAAGGAAGCTGAACTTAGACCATTTCTTGAATATATTATAATGCTGGCCTCAGGCCCTTCCACACCTTCAAAGAAGATTAGGAAGTGCAGCTGGCCTTGAATTCAGTGAAGAAGCTATTTTGTATCCCTCAAAAAGCAGCAAAAATTCCAAAACTTTATTTTTTCCTGAGTGGCCTTTGAGTCCAGTTACTAGCTTAAATCTTTAATAAAGAGATGGGATCAAAGGGAATAAAATGCAAATCAAACACGTCACTCTTGGGGCACCTGGGTGGCTCAGTCCGTTAAGCACCCAACTTCGGCTCAGGTCATGATCTCATCACTCATAAGTTTGAGCCCCATGCCGGCTCTGTGCTGCCAGCTCAGAGCCTGGAGCCTGCTTTGGTCTCTCTCTGCCCTTCCCCCACTCATGTTCCATCTCTATCTCTCTCAAAAATACATAAATATGATTATATATATATATATATATATGTCACTCTTTATTCTCAAGTGTCCATTACTTAAAGTGCAAACTTCTCACCAAGAACCACAGAACCACAAAGCCCTACAAGATCTGGCCTCTGGTTATTTTAAATTTGACCACATTCCCTGCCACTGGCTCACTGCTTCTCTCACTGCTCTTTGGCAAAATGGCTGAAAACATGCCTACATATACTAGGAAAATCCTACCAGTGCTCCTAATCATAATAGCAAATACTTACATGGTTCTTATAATGTTCCAGCAGTTCTAACTACATCATATGTGTATGTTCACCACAATCAGTGACATAAGTTGTATCAATTTCCCATTTTATGCCTGAGGACACTGAAGTACAGAGAATTTAAATAAATCACCCAAATCATGTACCTAGGAAGTTAGCAAAGATGGGTTTGAACCAAAGCAGTCTGATTTCAGAGTTGCTATTCTCAACCACTGTGCCTCTCTACAACCACAACTCTCCCTTGCTTCATGTACACCAATATCTGGCCATCGCACTTAAAATAAAATCCAGTGTAAGGGTTCTTTGAGTTCCAGTTCCTGCCCTATCCCTTTAAGCCTGTCCTTTCCCATAAAACCAGCTACATAATCTTCAGGGCCCAAGGTAGAGTGAAAATGTGGAGCAACTGTTAAAAAATTGTGAATGATTTCATGACAGTGGCAGGAGAGTATCAAACCATGTGGGGGCAGGAGCTCTTCTGAGATGTAGGCCCTTAACTTTAAAGGTGACACTTGTCTCCCATCATTCCTTAATTCACTGAGCTCCAAATAATGCTGTTCTCCTGGGAGCTCCTTGATTACTTCAAGCAGCTTCTGCTTGGGGTCTCTACACTTGCAGATCTTGCTGAGAAGTCTTGTCATCTGTAATCTCAAAGACATACACAACAACATCAAGTATGCCAAGATAGGTATGGTGGCAGTTCTAGAAGTAAAGGAGAGTGACACGGGGGCAGAAAGAACTTTTGAGAAAGGAGTGGCATAAAGCATTTTCAAATTTGACTTAAAAATAATTAATCTTGGCATCTAAGAAGGTCAGTGAACTCTCTTCAATTTAAAGTCAAAGAAATCCAGACCTAAACACTTCATAATCAAACTGTGGAAAGCCAAAGATAAAGAGATAAAAGTGACTCAGCACATTCAAGGAATTTTCAATAGCATTAACAACATATTTTTTGTCAAAGCCGTGACACTCAGAAGGCATGGATTACATATTCAATGCACTGAAAGGAAAGTCTGTCAACCAAGGATTTCATATCCAGCAAAAAATGGTTATAAAGAGATTAATTAAAACATTAGCATATAAATAACACTGGGAAACTTGTTGCTAGCAGACCTGCCCTACAAGGAAAAAAAAGCTACAGGAAGACATTTAAACTGAAATGGAAAGGCAGTAAATAGTAACTCAAGATCCACATAAAATGCACACTAAATGTAAAAGATTATATAAATACATTTATTCTTATAATTCTTTATTTTCTCCTATCTTACTTAAAATACAATTTCATGGAGTAATAAGTAGAAGTCTCTGTTGATTGGAAATCAATGAATACAGGTGTAATTTGTATGACAGCAGTAGCCCAAAGGAAGGAGGAGGCAATGAAACAACATAGGAGCAGTTTGGTATATTATTGACATAAAATTATTAGTCTCATCTAGATTATTATAAAATACAATGTTAACTACAGCATCCAGATAAACCACTAAGAAAAATAAGTAAAAAAAAAAAGTAAGAGAAATGACAACTGAATTAAAATGGTACACTAGAAAAAAATCTAACATAAAAAAATGCACTTAGAGAGGGAGAAACAAAAGGACCTGAGACATATGGAAAACAATTAGCAAAACTACACATAACTCCTACTTTATAAGTAATGACCCTAAATGTAAATGGATTAAATACTCCAAAAGGCGAAGATTAACAGATTGGATAAAATAAACCGTGACCCAACTATATGTTTATTTACGATGAACTTTAGATTAAAAGTCAGTTTGAAAGTAATATGATGGAAAAGATTATATCATGCAAAACATAAACATGAGAAATCTGAAGTTGCTATACTAATATCATACAAAATACTGTAAAGCAAAATAATAATAAGGACATTTTATTATTTTTTTAATGTTTATTCTTGAGAAAGAGAGACAGAGCATGAGTGGGGGAGGGGCAGAGAGAGAGGAACACAGAATCTGAAGCAGGCTCCAGGCTCTGAGCTGTCAGCACAAAGCTCGATGCACAGCTTGAACTCACAAACTGTTGATCATGACCTGACCTGAACTCAGACACTTAACAGACTGAGCCACCCAGGTGCCCCATAAAAGATAAGAACATATTAGAATGAGATAAAATGGTTAAGCCATATAAAAATACAATAATCATAAACATACATGCATCTAACATCAGAGCTCCAACATACATAGAGCAAAAAAGGACATAAATGAAGGAAGGCATAGTTAGTTCAAAAATAATCACTGGACATATCAAAACCACCATGAGATGCTACCTCACACCCATTAGGATGGCTACTATAAAAAAAACTGAAAATAAATTTTGACAATGATGCAAAGAAACTGGAATCGCTTTGCACTGTTGGTGGGACTATTAAATTATGTAGCTGCTGTGGAAAAGAGTTTGGTGGGCCCTCAAAAAGCTAAAGATAGAACTCAAATGATACAGACATTCCACCTCTGCATATACCCAAGATATATGAAAATAAGATCTCAGAAGGATATTTGTACATTCATATTCATAACAGTATTATTAACAGTAGCTAAAAGGTGGAAGCCATTCAGGTATTCATTGACAAAAATTGGATTAGCAAAATGTGATGTATCCATACAATGAAATATTATATTCAGCCCCTAAAAAGAGGGAAATTCTGACATGTGAACCTTGCAAACATTATGTTAAGCATATAAGCCACACATACAAGGATAGATAATGTGTAATTCCATTATTCCCAGAGATACAAAGTTGAATAGAGCTTACCAGGTTTTAGGTGAAAGAAAGAATGGCACATTATTGTTTAACGGTCAGAGTTTCAGTTTTGCAAAATGGAAAAGAGTTCTGTAGATTGATGGTAGTGATGGTAGCACAATATAAATGTATCACTGAGCTGTTCATTTAAAAACGGTAAAGATGGTAAATTTTATGTGTATTTTACCGCAATAAAAATTTTAAAGGATAAATGCAATAGAAGATTTATGTCATTAAAAATATAGTTACTGGAGACCTCAGAACCACATTTTCAACAATTGATAGTATAACTAGAAAGAATGTCAGCAAGACAAACAAGCTTTGAACAGCACTATTAAACAAGTCAATTTAACAGGTAGATATATAGCACTTGACTACCAACATCAAAATATACATTTCTCTCCAGTGCACATCAATCATTCTCCAGGATAGACCGCTTGCTAAACCATAAAATAAGAATAAATAAATTACAAACGGGTAGGATTACACAAAGTTCTTTAACTATGATAGAATAATATAATACAGAAATAGCAAAGGGGGTGCCTGGGTGGTTCAGTCGGTTGAGGGCCTGACTTCTGCTCAGGTCATGATCTTGTGTCCATGCATTTGAACCCCACATTGGGCCCTGTGTTGACATCTCAAAGCCTGGAGCCTGCTATGGATTCTGTGTCTCTCTTTCTGCCCACTTCCTCCTCGTGGTCTGTTTTTCTCTGTCTCTCAAAAAATAAAATAAAATAATGTTAAAAAAAAAAACTAGCAAAAAAATGGTGAGTTCATAAATATGTAAAAATTAAACAACACACTCTTAAATAACCTGTAGGTCAAGGAAAAAATCATAAGGCAAATTAGAAAATATGTTAAGATGGATTAAGATGAAAAAACAACATACTAAAACTAACGGGATCCAGCTAAAAGAATGCATAGAGATAAATGAAATAAAACAGTCATAGAAAGACAAACACCATACGATTGACTTCATTCATGTATAGAATTTAAGAAACAAAGCAAACAAGCATAGGGGAAAAAAAAGAAACAGACTCTTAGCTCTAGAGAACAAACTGATGGTTACCAGAGGGAAGGTGGATGGGGGATAGGTTAAATAGGTGATTAGGATTAAGAAGCGCACTTGTTGTGATGATCACTGGGTGTTGTATGAAAGTGATGAATCACTATATTATTATACCTGAAACTAATATCACACTGTATGTTAACTAACTGGAATTTAAATACAAACTAAAAAAATAAATGTGTACCTGTAAATGCTTATATTAAAAAAGAAAAAAGATTTCAAATCAAAAACATGTATCCTATTGGTTCTACTTCTCTGAAGGACTCTGAGAGATACAGATCTGGTATGAAAAGTGGTCCTACAGGAATAGAATATTAATGATGAGCTTTCTGAATTGGTTCTGGAGTATCTGGAATTAGTTCTCTGGTCTAATTATATTAAAGGCATAACTGGCTCTATTTTTAATGGTAAAGAAAGTACTGGCATGATGGACCAATAGAGATACACAAAGTACCACTACTGTATACTCTTAATCAAAAACTCATAGTCTGACTGGCTATGTATTCAATATCTTAGAACATGTTTGTCAAATTAATGGGTATAATGAGATTTCTGGTTGCTCATAATTGCACTGGAGAAAATGGGAAAAGAAAATAATGAGCTCAGGGATTCAAATTCCCAGCTTAAATTCCTTACAAATAACCTGAAAGTGTCTATAACTTCCCTGAAAGAAATCCTTATCTCCTATAGCCACAGAGCTGACAGTTCTAAAAACTCAACCCGGAGTCTCATCTTGCAAGCAGCTGCATTGTAACACAAATTGAATCCCCAGCCTCACAGGATGTCTGCAATTAAAGTGAGAACAATCACTGGGGAAGAATGGGATCCTGATAGTTCCAGAGTTGAGCCAGTTTATTGACCTTTAATCCCTTGAATGAAGGGAGGTCAGGTCCCCTTCAAGAAGGACCCCGTCAAATTTTACACTGTTAATCTTTCTCCAAGCCTTCCCCAAAGAGACCTATGGCCTTTTACTAGGTGACTGTGTATTGGGAAAAAAGAGATAATCAGATTTTTAAGAGATTACTGGACACAGGCTCTGAAGTGAAGCAGGAGATCCAAAATGTCACTCAAGTTTATCTCAATATGGGTCCAGCGTGTTCACAAATCCCTCATGTGGTTATTTTCTCAGCGCCAAAATGCATAATTAGAACAGACACACTTAGCAATTGTAAGAATTTCCACATAGGTTCTCTCACCTGCAGTATAAGTGCTATTACATTAGGAAAGGCCATGTGTAAGCCATTAGAAATGCCTTTACCTAGGTAAATAGTAAATCAAAAGCAATACTGCGTACCTGGAAGGATTGTCGAGATTAATGGCACCATCAATGACTTGAAGGGTGCATTCCCATTACATCCTCATTCAAATCTGCCAATTTGTCCTGTTTAGAAAACAGATGTATCTTAGAGAGTGACAGTGGGTTATTGTAAACTTTACTAGGTATAAACTCTAATTTCATCTGCTCTTCCAAATGTGATTTCATAGCTTGAGTAAATATTTTTTTTTTGTACCTGATATGCAGCTCTAGAGTTGTCAAGTTCTTTTTTCTCAATACTTGCTGGTAAAGACCACCAAAACCAACTTCCTTCTAGTTGGCAAGGCTGGCAAACAGCTCCACTGTTTTATCAGAGAGGTATATCAACTTTTCAGCCTTATATCATAACCAGTTCCACAGGAAACTTAATTGCCCTTATCATCCGCAAGACATCGTACCGGCCCATGTAGGTTGACTTTATGTACTGATTAAGGAGTAACAACTCTCTAGATTCAGTGGTAAAAAATTTGCATGTCAGAGACTGAGAAATAAATTCAATGAAAATTCATGGGACTTCTACCCAAGTGGAATTTCTAGGAGTCCAGTGGTGTGAGGAATCCCTTTTAAGGTGAAAAATAAGTTGTTGCATCTAGCTGCTTTTAAAAACAAAACCGAAACACAATAACTAGTGGGGCCCTTTAGCTTATAGAGGCAATATATTTATCATATGAGTGTGCTAACTCTGGCCCATTTACAAGTGACCCGGAAAGCTGCTAGTTTTGAGTGAAGATCAGAGCAAAGGAAGGCTCTTCAGCAGGTTCACTGTCCTGTCTGTCGAGCAATATAATCTAACTGACATAATGAAGCGTGAAGGGTCAATGACAGATAGAGGTATTCTTGAATCTTTGGCACATCCCTATAGGTGAATCATGGACTTTTCTAGGACATTTCTGTAGGGCAGTCTTGAAGAGAAAGTCATCTCATGGTCAGAACTTTTACCAATGTATCTGGTAATTCATTTTACATGGAAAGAAAAAAGTTTGAGTGTATATTGATTTGTGAATGGTAGCCAACAGTTGGACTGGATGTTCAAGTTCTTAGGAGGAACATGAGCAGAAAATTGGTGAAAAAGAGATTTGTAGAAGAGGCACATTTGTAGACCTCAAATGTGATTAGGATATTAGGAAACTATATTTCAAAAATAATTAATTCATAGCAAGTAAAATTACATGATAAGAAACTATTATGTACTATATAGAAAGCAGTTTAACGGTGAAATCAAATTTATAGCACAGTTAAATATTACTTCAGTGTCTGCTTTGAAAAACTATATGTATTTGAGAATCAGTTTCCCATACCTTTTTCTTCTTTAGCAGGTTTGAATTTTTCAGATGGGGGAATTTCATTTATTATACAAAAAGGAATTAAATAAAACACCTAAGCAAGTTAAGTATTTTGCACACAACAATACTACAAGAATAAAATTCCATTTTCCCACAACCAAACAGATTTTTTTTTAAGTTCTGTAACTATAATAACTCTGGAATGACTATCCTTGGTTTGAGTGATAACTTCTGCATCAAAAGTCACATAGCGGTTCACACAGAGATGTGAGATATATCACACAGAAAGAAAAGTGAAATGATCTTACATCGTAGGAACTCTGGATGAGCTCAGCTGTCTCTGTTATAAAACTTCATTGGTAGGATAAATAAACAGTGACAATAAAAATTGTCTATTTTTTAGTGTATGATTGTGGGACAGAGAGAGAGAGAGAGAGAGAGAGAGAGAGAGAGAGAGAAAATAGAGGGTAAAAGCAAAATATTATTTTTAAACCTAACCATTAATTACCCACTTTAGTATTATAATACTATCAAAGAACACTCCCAAATCCTAGGGGATCTTCTGTAACTTTGCAGAAATTTTTCCATGATTGGTTGTGTTTTGATATCAATATGTGGTGTATGTGATATCAGTCTTCCATTAATTAATCATTCACTTAATGCATTTCTTGCAACTTCCTTGTGCCTTGTTATGATCACATCTAGATCTGAAGGAGAAAGGAGAGGTAACAAGGTTAATGTAGGAAACAACGAAGGAGGAGGTATCCCACAGAAGCTGGTACCTTAAAATGATCAGGCCCTCAGCAAGGCAGGAAGGGAGTATCAAAAACAGTGCAGGGATCAATATCGCAAGGTCTCTCCTCCTACATCCACTATTATTCTTCCACATTCTCCCATTAGTCAACCTAGAAGGCCGAGGGCAAGAGAGCACAGATTATGCAGCCCACAGAATTCAGTTTTCTGGATCACAGAAGTAGTGAATTAATATGGAGAGCAACAGACAATACCAACACAACCAACTCTTTGTTTTACTTAGCATCTATTCTTGTCTGTGCTAAGAAGAAACTTACACCTTGAACCCAACCACAATATTCATGGAAGAATGACATCAATTCAGATATACTTCCAACTGGAATTTAAATTATAAAGCAACCCACTATCAGAACTCTTCAAGTAAGATAGGGGTGCCTGGGTGGCTCAGTCGGTTGAGCGTCCGACCTCGGCTCAGGTCACGATCTCACAGTTTGTGGGTTCGAGCCCCGCGTAGGGCTCTGTGCTGACTGCTAGCTCAGAGCCTGGAGCCTGCTTCAGATTCTGTGTCTCTCTCTCTGCCCCTCCCCTGTTCACGCTTTGTATCTCTCTGTCTTTCAAAAATAAAGTAAATGTAAAAAAAAAAATCAAGTAAGATAGCAAAGAAAAGCATTAAAAACAAATCTACGGTTATAGTTGGGAGACTAAAACTCCTTTTTCAGTAAAAGATAAAAATCGTGGTGAGAAAATCAGCGAGGATAAAAAAAGAACCTATTTCTAAAAGCTGCTTCTAGAATCTAAGGCTCTACCTTAAGAAACTAAAGAAGACCATAAGAAACACAAATTAGAACACAAGCACAAATTGAAGACAATGATCAAGATAGTAGACATCAATGAAGGTGGAAGCAGAAAGAAACAAAAGAGAAAATAACTGAAAAATGAAAGTCAGTTTATTGTGAAGATAAAATAAAAGTGATAAACATTTAGGAAAACTAACAAATAGAAAGGAGAGCAGACATAAATTATTTATGAGTACTGAAAGAAGGAAAGATATTCCTACAGACCCTTAGGATATGTATAGGATAATGTAGGAAACTATAAACAATTCTACAGACACAAATTTGACAACTTATACTAATGTACCTAAGCCTCAAAAAGCATAAAATATCAAAATTCACTGAAGAAGAAATAGATAGCATTAATATTCATATAACTCTTAAAAATGAATTAATATTTAATCCTTCAGATTAAAAGCAAGACTCAGATGATTTCACTGGAAAACTTTATCACACATTTAAAGATAAATAACACTAATTCTAAACTCCTTCTTCCAGAAAATTGAAGAATAAAAATAAAAACTTCCCATTTCATTTTATGTGTTCAGAATAACAGATATCAAAACTGGTTAAATAGAGGCAGCACAAAAAAGAAAACTACAGACCAATATATTCCTTGTTATTATAGCCACAAAAACTTTAACAATATGTGAACACAACAACAACACACCTAGCAATATATGATCAAGTAAAATTTACCCCAGAAAAGCAATGATTATTGAACGTGTGAAAACTTGGTCAATGAAAACCTGTGTAATAATAGTGTGAAAAAGAAGGAAAAAATACACAATCCTTTTGATTTTG
Source organism: Cryptoprocta ferox (assembly GCA_028646485.1). NCBI lineage: Eukaryota > Metazoa > Chordata > Mammalia > Carnivora > Eupleridae > Cryptoprocta > Cryptoprocta ferox. The sequence continues at coordinate 33,191,768 of CM053575.1, read as the reverse complement.
AAAAGGCATTTCATAAAATACAATATTCATTTATGATAAAAATTCTCAGCAACTAAGAATACAAAGAAACCATCGTTTTGTAGATAAAGGTCATCTACAAAATCCTGCAGCTGACATCATATTTCTTAATTAAATAGTGACTGCTTTACCCATAAAATTGGGAGGAAGGCAAAAATGTCCACTTCACTCCCATTTAACATCATACTGGAAGTCTAAGTCAATGCAAGAAAAAGAAATACAAGTTAAACAGATTAGAAACTTTTTTTCTATTTCCATTTTCTATATTATGGCTGTATACCTAGACAATTTCAACCAATCCAATCAAAAAACAAACAAACAAAAAAAACCACCTCTAAAATTAATGTGTGTTAAGGAAGATTATAGATACAATATTAACACACAAAAAAATTCAATTGTATTTCTACATACTGGCAATGTAAATGAAAACCAAAATTTTAAAATAACAGTTAAAATATCTGAAAAAAGCAGTATTAGGTAAAAATCAAAGAAAAAACACATGTAAGGTCTGTGCACTGAAAAATATGAATACTAGTGAAAGAAATTAAACAGCACATAGGAAAATGGAGAAACATATTGTGCTCAGTTGAACATCTAAACGAGATAAAGATGTGAATTCTCCTAAAATTGACCTATACATCAAAAATCTTGTCCACCACAGTTGCCATACGTAAATGAATGAGTGTCTGTTGACAAACAGCAGCCAGAAATCCAGTTACCTTCAAAATGTATAGGGATATAAACATCACATGTCTTCAGGGAAACCTCAAGCCAGACCTCACCAGTGCTTACAAAAATACTGTGACTTAATAAAGTTTTCTCTCTTTGACAAGTGTAAATTTACATCTCCTAACATGCTTTGATTCAATTCAGACTTTCTGAATTCCAAGCAAAAGGCTGTGTTTCACTGTCTTTTTAGCTCTCTATACATCCAGTAGAAATTATCTAACCTACCTTCTGTATTTTATTTACAATACCCATTTTCTGTATCATATTTACTGCCAAGAATAGTTTATTTCTAAAAACGTTCAGAGTATACATGATTGTGAGACACTATACTAACAGTTTATAAGAATAATAATATCTTATAACTTCACCCAAGTAGTCAATGTTACATTATATGACCCCCTAAAAGCAAGAGAAGTTTTATAGAGATCATATATATATATATATATAATTTATAATAGCTATTTATATATACCATAATAACTATATATACTATATATAAGATTGAATCGTGTCTAGTGCATAGAAATCATTTAACATGATTTGTTACTCATATTACTCATACTGTTACATATAACTCATATACAGAAAAGTTGCTGTAATATATATATACATACATACTATATGTGCTATATATACTATTTGTACTATATGTACCGATATTCTATATGTACTATATAAAGAGAGAGAGAGAAAGAGAGATAATAGCATTATTTGTACAATTCACATTACAATTATGCTGCATTACCAATAGAATTTCACTTTTGTATCCTATACTGCAAAATTCTAATGCTTCATCAAAAGATTGAAATACAAAAAAATTAACTCACATGTCCAATGCTATAATGCCTGGAAATAACAGAACTGTAATGAAAACATCTTATTTCAATTTTCATGTTAGTTTCAATGGAACTCATAATTTCTTAATTATAGAAGTATTGTTGGCTTTTATCTCACCAAGTTATGTAGATAATACAACTTTATATCTAAAGGAAAATTTATTTAAACACAAATTTTGATTCTACTTGTAAAGTTAAAGATTTAATGAGGATACGGGGCTAACAAATTTTGGGTTTTTTTGTGAATGAGGGTCATGTCAGAATGAGAGTCTTTAATCATGATAATTCCCCAAAGACAAGCGGGAAATTGATTTATACTAATGTGGGTTGTGTTATAAATGTCATTCTAGATGTGTACCGATGGAGAGACAGGTAATGATTCAAAACTATAATTTAATATCTATTTTAAAACTAATTTAAACAAACTATAGTTACCCCTTTGGGGAAATTTTTTGTAGAACTCATTCTTTTGAAAATTGCAGCTGAGAAAATGGTATGTGTGTGACATTACATTTTCCACTTTTTAAATGGAAGTTGTAAAAATGAATATTGCTTAGGATAAAAAGACATTAAGAGAAATTTATGCTGCAGAGTAATTTCAACCTGCATTCCTATGCTATTTAAGAGCAACTTGATGGTTGAATCACGTCTATGCTAGATTAAACAACTTAAGGCAAACAAGGTGCATTCATATAGAATCATGACAATGATTTACATCTATAAAGTGAGCTGTATTTATTTATTTATTGCATTGATTGTAGGCAGTTAAGCTGTCTTATCACACATATATTTCCTAATTTACTGACAGAATCACCCAGAGAAATAAGTGCAGATAAATTACCAGGTCAGTGATAAATGAAAAGCGTATCCTGGGACAATTCTGACACTTACCCAAATGCTTTGAGTATCCAGAAAAACAAGGCTTATATGCAACTACCTCTCTGGTGACTCGTATCTAGGAGATAAGGATTATCCAAGCAGTAGCATGTCATGGAAACCCTGGGAGTGAATTCATGAGGAGGAAATTACTCCGTTCATACAAAGTAGACAAAGAGTTTATTCTATGCCCTGTCAGGAACAAAAACAAAAAAACAAAAAGAGAGAGAGAGAGGAGACCCTAACTCAGGAGCTGATTTCCTAAAGTTATGATATGATACACAAATGATAATTATGGAGAAATCATATTAAATGATCTCTAATGCTCTAGGCACAGTGCAATTCTAACACCCCATGAAAGGGATTCTTAAAAGACTAGCTGAACAATTTGATCCCCTTTAACCAGCTAGACACAATGATAAACAATTTTCTCTTCATGTGACTAAGAATTCCCTTATAAGTCACTTTCTTGTCACCATCTGTGTACTCCTTCCTATAAAAGGATAAGGCAAAACCACCTCACCAAGATATTCTAATCTTTGGATACGTAGCCTTGCCCTATGGCAATAGACTTGATGAAATAAGCTCCCATACTTGTTTGATTTTTGTCCTTGACATACCTAATGGTCCTTTACTTTTGATATGAATTGCAATTTTAGCTACAGTTCTATAACGTATCTCATTTGATTCTTACAGTTACTCATTTTAAAGTCACAGAAACTATAGCTCATATATGAGCTCATATATGGCTCATATATATTCATATAACTATAAAAAGTATTTCTTACTCCCCATAATTGTACAGATATTTTTTCTGATATGTGCCTGAGAGAGTTCCCTAACCTTATGTGTAAGTGGTTTATTACTCTAAAGGAAGACTATTAACTCCAAAGCTAACTATGCGTAAAGAAGGAAGAGACCTCTTCATCTTTGAGTGATTGCAGAGTTGTAACAAGAACTGTAGGTTTCAAAACTGTGAAGGATTCTTTAGTCATTTTGCTGCTTACTAAAAACTATCAGTATTACTTATAAGATAATGTTTAGGAATGATTATAGCCTAGATAGCCTATAATTTTGGCTAATTGGCTTGAGTAAACTTAGATTTTATGCTTAGCAATATAAGTAATGGAAATTTAATAGTGTTAGTTTTGTTCTGCATGAAGAAATAAGTATAAAATAAGGAAGATGGAAGTGAAGCTTAGCCCATGAAGTGGGACACCCTCTATGCCATGCAGGTTAGACAGGGCCATGCCTAGTGTGCTTCTCTTGAAAGTGACCACATTGTAATTGTTGTTAACTAGGTAAAATGAACATCAATCAAATGTGATATCAGGACATTTGGTTACAGGTGACAAACTTCAACTCAAAATAATTTCTGCAAACAGTGAAGAAAGTATTAATTCATGTGATTGGGAATTTCCAGGGGTCAAAAAGGATATACCTGGCCTCAGGTACTTCTATATGAAGAATTTCAGTGAAATTCTCACTTATTCTTTTCCTGTACCTGTCATTCCACATTTCCCCCCTTTTCTATTAGCTTCATTTTTTGGCAGAACTTCCTAGAATTGTAGCATAGTTGTCCTGTACAACTTCCTCAAAAAAGACTTAGTCTTTAGCTATGACTCTTTTGCCTTCTATCATGACCCTAGCCCTAAGCAATTACTTACCTACTTTATGTGTCTATAGTATTACTTATTCATTTAGGTGGACTCTTACAATCCATAGTCTTTTGAGACTGATTTTCTTTCACTTACCATAAAATTTTCAAAGTTCATCCATGTTATAAAATATTTCAGTACTTCTTTCTTTTTAGGAGCACATAATATCTATTGCATGGCTATATTGTATTTTGTTTATCCATTCATCACTTAAGGGACAATTCATTTGTTTCTATCTTTTGATTCTTATGTGTAATATTACTATCAATATCATATACATGTTTTTGTGCAGTTATGTATTTTTATTTCTCTTAAATATTTACCTAAGAGTAGAATTGCTATATTGCATGATCCTCAGTGTTTATTTGAGGAAGTGTCAGACTATTCTCCAAAGTTTCTGCATCATTTTGTTTACACCAACAATGTATAAGTGTTCCAATGTCTCCACATCCTTGCCAACAGTGGCTAATATGAGGCTTTTCCATTATAGCCACCCTAGTCGTGTGAAGAGATACTTCTCTGTGGTTTTGATTTGCATATACATAATTACTAATGATGTTGAGCATCTTTTCTTGTGTTTGTTAGCAATATGTATATCTTCTTTCAAGAAACATCTATTGAGATCCTTTGGCCACTTCCAAAGATTGGATTATTTATAGTGTTATTTTTGAATTTTAAGAGTTCTTTGAATATTCTGATACAAGTACCTTATCAGTTCTGTAATATTTTCACCTATGCTCTGCCTTTTTATTTTCTAATATTGTCCTTTGAAACATACATGTATCTAATTTATATTTGATATTTATATATGCATTAAAGATTTCTTGTGAGGATTATTTGCATGATGTTTCTCTAACTCTTCATTGAATTTATATTTAAGTGTTTCTTTTTTAGAAAACGTACACTTTCATTTTGCTTTTCTATCCAGGTTGTAAATAAGGTACATTTAGACCATTTACAGTTACTATATTGATATAAATTTTTTTAACTCTTAGTCTTATTCTTTGTATTCTAATTGCTTCAGTTATTCCTTGTTCCACTTTCCCTATTTTTATGCCCTATTATAAAATAATGACATTCAGATTTTTAACTTCTATTTTATCTCCACTGTTATATTTTCTTGCTATACATTACACTACTGCTTTAGAATTTGAAACATATATTTTTTACGTATCAGTTTACTTTTTAAAATATAGTGTTTAATGTACATTGTAGGAAACTAACAACAGTGTAATTAATTCCATTTGTCCCTTCCAACCTTAGAGCTATATTTATCAAACATTAAAATTCTATGCATATAGGCCCAAAAATATATTTATATTAATTTTCTTAGAATTTGAAGACTTTTAAAGAAAGATGAAGAAATTGTATATTAAATTGTATATTTATATTTTGTATGTAATTTACCATTTCTAGTACTGTTTATTTCTTTACATACTACAAAGTTTCCAACTGGTTCTATTTCTTCAGTCTAAGGAGCTTAATTTAATATGTCTCAAAGTGTAAATTTTCTCAAGACATTCTTTAGGTCGTTTTTGGTCTGCAATGGGTCTTTATTTCACCTTCATTTATAAATGTTGCTTTCATTGGATAAAGACTTCAACATTGACAGATTGTTTTTAGCAAGTTAAAGATATATCATTTTCTTTGTCTTTGCATTGTTTCTGATAAGTAAGCAACAATTCTTAAAAATTTTTTCTCTGCAAATAACATCTCTTTTTCTGGCTGATCATATGATTTTCTTTTTATGACTATAATTCATATTCATCCATTTGAATATGAACAGCCTTGATATTTTTTATTTATGCTTATCCTGCTTCACTTTTATTGAGCATTTTTGGATTTATGGATTTATAGTTTTCATGAACATTGACAAAGTAAATGAACAATGTTTCTTCAAATATCTTTGCAGCTTACCTTCACTTATTTCCTTCTGTGATTCCAGGTACACATGTATGAGAATGCTTGATATTATCTCACAAATCTATCTTTTTTTATTCTCATTTTTCTAACTTCAGTTTCACTAATCTTTTGGTCTGTGGGATCCTACGTATTGGTAAACTTATCCAATGATTTTTAAAAGTGTTTTTTTAGCAATTCTATTTCCTGCATTTTTATATCTTCCATTTCTCTCTTGTGTATGCTTATTTATCTCTTTACATTTCTGTGCATCCTTATACTAGCTTGGTTAAAGTATATGGGATGGCTACACCCTACAGTTAAGATGTGACAATTCTGGAGTTTGAACCGCCACTCCAGCTGGTCAGAATTTGAACATCTCCCAGCCCTGGGTGAATGCTAAAAATTTGTCATCTTGTAGAATGAACCAGTAGTTATTTAACTGACTTTATGTGATCTTGGTTTACAAATGTATAGCTATTATTTAAGCTGTAAGGGGACCATACTTTAACTCTTCTGATATCTTGACTGGAACCCTTATAACAAAAGAGATAAGCAAGAGAAAAACACAGGCTTATTAATAGTACATGTATACAGAGGAGATACCTATGGAAAAATGAGGAAAAACTAGGGAAGCAAGAGTAAACTTTGTTATGCGCACTTAAGTCTGTACCTTCTCCATTGATAAGGCCCTAAAGTATCCCTGGTCATTAGCCTTTATTCTTCCTGGTAGAGAGGGAAAGAGGGATAGCTTTGTAAATTCATACCCTGCTTTTAGGCAAATGTGGGGAGGACAGGGAACTTTTCTTGTACCTGTGTCTTATCAAATGCCTTCAGCTTAAAACAGTCCTCAAGTCAAAATGGTGTTGTGAGGTGGCGTATTCTGACACTTTTAGAGCCAAAACTTAAGCAGACATCCATGAAAATTTCTGGAGATTTCTCCCTACAGCTTTCTCTTCCCTGATATTTTTCTCTATAAATCCTACCTCCCTCCAACTCTGATATCTGTCCTTTTATTTCAGAAAGACTTCCATGCTCTAGTTGGCTCTCATCTACCTCCCCCTAAGCCATAGAGTGCCTTCATACAGAAAGATACGGCAATAATAGAAGTCATCTCATTTGTTAGTTCAAAGATTTCAGTCAATACTACCTACCGTTCAATGTCTAAAAATGGAAACTTCAGGGGCGCCTGGGTTTGGCTCAGTCGGTTAAGCATCTGACTTTGGCTCAGGTCATGATCTCATGGTTCATGGGTTCGAGACTTGAATCATGCACTGTGCTGACAGCTCAAAGCCTGAGGATTGCTTCAGATTCTGTGTCTCCCTCTCTCTCTGCCCCTCCTCCGCTCATGCTCTCTCTCTCTCTCTCAAAAATAAATAAATGTTAAAAAATTTAATGGAAATTTCATATATTTTGTCTAATTATTTTAGCTGTTTATGATGACAGCCCATGTCTTGTATTTGTTATTTTTTCACAATTAGCTTTTGCCTTTAATCCTTATCATCTATTTCACTCCTTCCCCCTGATAACCATCAGTTTGTTCTCTATAGTTAAGTTTTTTGGTTGGTCTCTTTTTTCCCTTGTTTTGTTTCTTAATTTCCACATATGAGTGAAATCATATGGTATTTAAATGTCTTTTGACTGACTTATTTCACTTAACGTTGCACCCTCAAGATCCATCCATGTTGTTGCAAACGGCAAGATTTCATTCTTTTTCATAGCTAAGTAATATTCTATTATATATGTATATGTATACATATACATACCACTTCCTCTGTACCCAATCATTGATCCTTGGACATTTGGACTGCTTCTATAATTTAGCTATTGTAAATAATGCTGCAATAAACACCCAGGTGCATATATCTTTTCAAATTAGAGTTTTTTTTCCCATATTTTTTAGGAAAATGTCCAGTAGTGCAATAACTGGATCATATGGTAATTCTATTTTTAAGGAACCTCCATACTGTTTTCCACACTGGCTGCACCACTTTGCATTCCCACTAACAGTGCATGAGGGTTCCTTTTCCTCCACATCCTCACCCATACTTGTCGGGAGAGGGAGGGAAATGGCACTTGCCAGCTCTTTTGCTCTTGGAGAATTCCCCCAAAGATCCCAGTCCCTCCAGCACATGTTCTGAGATTAGTAAATAAATCTTCCGTATACCTCCGGTGTTTTTTAAACTGCTGCTTCTATGCTGTACATTACTTGGGGTTCTTTATTGTGCTTTCTTTTTAAGGATGGGGATTCTGTCCTCCTAATTCTCTCATAGCTGAGCCAGCTAATTTTTAAAGTTCTAGGTGTTAGGCTTCACTGATTGTTAGGTCCCTCTGGTTTTCAAAGGCAAATGTTACAGCGATGTATCTTCTCCATGTAGTTCCCCCATGCCTGGAGTGCCTGGCATGGGGCTCTGATTTTCTCCCTTCTCCAAGCCTGCTATGTCCCTCCCTCTCAGGACAGTCCTGTGAGTCCGTTTGGCTCCCTACTGTATCTCCACCCTTCATACCCTTCTCCATATGGTCTCTTCTCTATATTTAGTAGTGGAGTCTGTTCTGCCAGTCTTTGGGTCATTTTCCGGGTTATTTACATGGTGTATGTATTATCTAGTTATATCCATGGGAAGATGCGAGCTGAGTATCCCCCACCTCTCCTCTCTTCCCCAGACGTCCCTTATAATCTTTTTAATAAAGTTTTGTGGGTACTCAAAGTGGGCCAGCAATTCCAAAATCAGCTATTCCATTATAGATGGAATAGAAATCAGGCCATAGAATTTTGTGATGGCTTGCTATGCATCATCATTTTAGGAAGAGTTTACTAATCCAGTGCCCCTCCTATACACTGCCACAATATAATGTACTTTGCATACCATATCCCCAATAAAGCTATGTAGCAATGGCCTTTTATAATTTCATGATCCTCTACTAGACTGTACACTCTAAGGGAGCAGGGGTCCTGTTTAAATTGTTTTCTGTTATAACTCTGGCAGTTAGCACTATTCTGGGCACAAAAATAGATGCTTAAAAATATCTTTTGGTGTTGATTGACAGATTAAAAGATTTCAGAAAATTTAGGCAGAGAATTGTACCTGGAATTTTACAAATGAGTCTCCCCTAATAGCACAGAATGTCTTAAATACTAGAGTATTAGGAAGGTCAATGCTGAGAGTTAACCCTACTGTTCAACTTTATGAATAAAAAGGTTTTACCTCTCTCAGCCTTAGGCTCTATCTTATTTCCATAAATCAAAATAGCATAGTTAACATTTGCCACCTTTAATCTCAAACCTCACTTTCAGACCAGTTATTTAAAATATGTAAAATGAGTTCTGACCCATGCTGTACAGTTTAAATAGCCACTGACTGAGGTGTAGATGAGGGCACCCTGAAAATGTTTGAAAAACATTATTATAAGGCATCATTATAACTAGAAATATTTTTATTTTGTGTGATATGACAGTCCAAAGATTTTGATGCCTAGCTGAGAAAATTAGTTAATCTGTCTGAGGCTGTTTTTTATCTATACAACCAAGTAACTGGATGGGATGACATACAAGGTTGCTTTTGGCTCTGAAGTGCTATGACTATTAAGACAACCTAATTTATTACAGTAACAAGTAGTTTCCCTATGGCAAAAAAAAAAAAAAAAAAAAAAAAAAAACAAACCCTGCTTGTTTATTAGGAAAGATTTTAAGGTAGAACTTTTTGCACTTGGCTTAAGCACTTTTTCCTTGGTAAGATCATATCCAAGCCCTCCTTCAGAGCAGAAAGCGTTTTCTAATTCAATGGTTTTTTTTAATTTTTTAAAAAATTAATTGCATTACTCCTTAAGAGATCAGTGTGGGTGACAGCTAATTCATCTTACATAAAAACTGCATTAGGTCAATTGTTCTTAAACAATATGAAAATCTTGTAAAAAATCTATTTGCCCCATGGCCTTATCATTCACACACATCACACACCATTAATAATTACATGTCACCAGCACAATATTTGTATCTGGCAAATCTAACACTTAATGGGAATTACTATTGCAAGAAAAATAGCATATTTTTCTTTTTTCAAAATTCTTAATATCTATTCATTATCGAGAGACAAAGAGAGACAGAGCATGAACAAGGAAGGGGCAGAGAGAGAGGGAGACACAGAATCCAAAGCAGGCTAGGGCTCTGTGCGATGCAGGGCTCGAACCCACAAACCATGAGATCATGACCTGAGCCGAAGTTGGACACTTAACCGACTGAGCCACCCAGGCACCCCTATTTTTCTTAATAAATAGTTGTAGAGGTTCCTGACTGGCTCAATGGGTAGAGCATGTGACTCTCGATCCTGGAGTTGTGAGTTTGAGCCCTATGTTGGGTGTAGAGATTACTTAAAAATAAAATTATAAAAAAATAGTTGTGACAATGACTCTTTATATAATCTAAAATATCCTATATGTATCTGATATATATGTTAGTGGTATGGCCCTTATAATAAGCAATGTATTAGTGGTTTATTTGGCTTTCTTGATATTCTTACATTCTTCTAATTCTTCTGTGAGAGTAAATAACATTATCCATGGAAACTATCTCGAAATGGTGAAGTATTTGGTGTACATCTAGACAGCTATTGTTAAGATAAGATCTTGAGGAGGGAGCTTAAGCCGATCTCAGTCGGTTAAGCATCTGACTTCAGCTCAGGTCATGATCTCCCAGTTTGTGGGTTCAAGCCCCACATCAGGCTCAGTGCTGACAGCTCAGAGTCTGGAGCCTGCTTTGGATTCTGTGTCTCCCTCTCTCTCTGCCCCTCCCTGCTCAAGTTCTGTTTCTCTCTGTCTCTCAAAAAATGAATAAGCATTAAAAAATTTTAAAAAAAGATAAGATCTTGAGGTTACCTAGGTTAGAAGGAGAGAGAAAATAAAATAAACAATTCTACTATAGAGATATATGTTCTAATGATTTTTAAAGATCATTAGAGAATGATCATTGGAGAATAATAATTTAATAGACAAATGCCACATTATGTAACAAATTCTAACCCCTTTAAAAGATATATTTAGTTAACGTTTTTTTATTTTGTCCAAAAATTATGCACATTACTGCTTTGATTTTTAGTTCTCTTCCTATGAATATCTACACATGCTCATGTCTATTAAGTTACTGTTTGAATTCATAACCTAATAGTATGTGTTATAATGTTTTCATGCTATCATTTGTCTCTAAAATGTGACCATCTTTATTTGTCTATATGACTGACCATTTTGAAAAGTAGTGGTCTATTGTTTCTTAGAATACCACTCAGTTTGGGTGTGTCTGTTGTTCATTCATATTTAAAAATATGGTTTTTGTGGGGCACCTGGATGGCTCAGTTGGTTAAGTGTCCAACTTTGGCTTAGGTCATGATCTCATGGTTCAAGAGTTCAAGCCCCACATTGGGCTATCTGTTGAGAGTGGAGTCCCTGCTTTGGAGCCTCTATCTCCCTCTCTCCTTCCCTTACGTGTTCTCCCTCCCTCTTTCTCTCTCTCTAAAATATAGAAAATGTTAAAAAATTAAAAAAAGAATAAAGCTATTTAAAAAATGTGTTTTTGCAAAAAATACCACAGGAGTGATATTGAGTGTCTTCTTTGTGCATCATATCAGGAGATACATAATGTTTATATGTCTATAACTACAGATGTTACCTTCCATCAGTTGGTAAAGGTGGTGGCTCTAGGCTTTTGAATTGTAAAGTTAACTAATTTCCATTTATGGTTTAAAAGTACTTTATTGGATGACACTTTAAGAATATGTGATTTAAGAATATGTGATTATCCTGTTTACTGTGATAATTTTAGAATATATTAATGTGGTGTTCCTTAAATGGTTATTATTTTTATCATTCTTTCTATCTTTATCAATTGGAATGAAAAATGAACTGTTCTTTCCCATTTAATATTATTCACTTATTTATTTATATCGGTCTGGAATTGAAGCTACTTATTTCTTCTACATGTTATAATCCATTATTATCATTGTTAGTAATATTCTTTTATTGTGGTAAGATCACTTAACATGAAATCTACCCACTTAACCAATTGTTAGGTTTACAATTCAGTATTGTTAAAAATAGGTACAACATGGGGTGCCTGGCTGGCACAGTTGGTAGAGCATGAGATTCTTGATCTCAGGGTTGTGAGTTCAAGCCCCATGTTGGGCATGAAGTCTACTTAAGATTAAAAAAAAATAGGCACAGCATTGTACATAGGTTTCTAGAATATATTCATCCTGCATAACATCTTGGTTTTACTTGACAAACCACAAATTATGTCAGCTCCCTTCCTGGAGGCATTTCTAAACAGAATATATGCATTAGAATAATGTTTCCAGATTGCAAGTGTGAAGAACCAGAACAATTAAAAAAATCTATCAGCCAAACAGATGTCATATTTGTCCACATTTCCTCCATACTCATTGACATCACCTTAATTCAACCATCATAAATTTTAAAGTTATCTTCCATTTAACTACCATGCTATCCTGTTGCTCTCAGAATTAGATAATCAGAGTAGCAGTTAACTTCCTGTTACTCTCTCTGTCTTAAACATGACTTTTAGCAAAAATGTCTTAAATTGGGCATTTATTTATTAATTAATTTATTTTTTTATGAGACACGTGAAACCAAACATCATTTGAAGCAGCTTGAATAACAGTGAGTAAGAAATGCTTGAAGAGAAATCTAATTACAATTCTATGGAAGTACAGGAAGGGAAAAACTAATCAATTTACAGATGTTCAATAACAAGTAATTAAAATAAACAAATATACACATTAATAAGCTGAGACACCCTATGTTTAAAAAAAAAAAAACTCAGGGAGAATTAATTAAATTACTCCTTCGATTGCTAGTATTGGACATTAAAGTGAGTACTATCTGACTGGGCATCTTTGTTGCTACTTGCACAGCAGCTCTGTTTCTGAGTTAAACTGACTATTATACTTTTATTTTCTATTGTAGGGAAGCTAGGACTCCTATAATTGCTTTACTGACCATATTCTTGGGTCCCCAGCCTGATGGCTGTTTGCCTAAACACAGAAGAACTGACGATTTGCATTGCCAAACCAAGCTTTTAGAACACAAGACAAAACAAACAGAAAAGCAATAGTTGTCCCTTGAAGGAAACAGATCAATAACCAATGCGTGCCCCAAAACCCAATTTAGTCAGAGTCACCATCCAAAAGCTAATTGTTACAATGTTTTTCTCCTGCTAATCTGAATTCAAAAGGAAGAGACAAATGGAATTTTTACCTGTGTCTCTCAACTAGCCACCACAGACATTCAGAAAAGCTGACCTTGGTAAGAATTCTTACCCTTCACTTGTTCCTGCTAGTTTTCCCAAAATTTCATCTGCCTGCTTCAGAGTGAATGGTGTGTCCAGCCAACCCTTCACAGGCACCAGAACCTGTAGGAGAGGAAACAAAATCTTTTCTCTTTACTCTTTTAAATTGTTGACTGGGACTTCATAACAAAAGAAAGATTAAAAAGAGAAAAAGCATACATATTTATTTAATATAAGTTTTATATGACACAGGAGCTTTCAAGGAAAATGAAAACCTGAAGACACAGTTAAATTTCAGTGTTTTTGTGCTAGGTTTGATGAAGAGTGTATCATCATGGAAAGATAAATAGGACAAAGATGAGCTAGATGTAACTGGGGCAAGGCTTGTTCATTCCAATTCCTCCCTGTATCGCTTCATCTTCATAGAAGGATGCTCCTGTCTTTTAGGTATAGGGAGGTCACCTCTCATATAATGATTTTTTTTTATGACTTGCTTCAGGAGAATATCAGAAAGACCTTCCTAGCTTTTATGACCTGCCACATGGAAAGGTCAGAAAGCCCTTTTTGCACATGGCATTTCTCAAGTTCCTTTAGCTTGAAATTTCTATCTGCCAAGGTGCCATGCTTTAGAGTAGTATGTTCTGAACTCTATCACAGGGAACACTCTCAACAGAAAATAAGATGATCCTTACACTCAAGATTCATTGACAGCTTAGGTTATGATAGTGTTTAACAAGCTTGTTCTTGCTTTTCTTTCCTTGCTTTGTTAGTTTCTTATTAGAGTAATTACTATAGCAATTATGGCCATTTCAGTTTGCTATCTTAATTAAACTTTTGGGGGGATAAACATAATTAACTGGAAAAATGCTAATGTCTTCCCATTTTTCATGCCAGAAGCTTGAGGTTCAAGGACAAAGCTGAAGTAAGTGTCCAACTGCTCCATAAACTGAGTATAGGTCAAGGAACCCAAAACAAAACAAAAATGACTCTTAGAATTAACTCTGCAGATAAATCCTTATTTGTATAGTGAAGGTTGATATGGTCTTCCCACAAGCAGGATTAGAAACTGTGTGTGTGTGTGTGTGTGTGTGTGTGTGTGTGTGTGTGTGTGTGTTGGTAAGGGGGTCTTGTCAGAGGATATATCTCATATGCATATATGAGGTACAGGGAAGTGTTTGCTTTCTTCTGTAAAGAAGAAGGAAATCTGGACTTCTGGGTGACTCATTTGGTTAAGCCTCCAACTCTTGGTGTTAACTCAGGTCATAATCTCATGGTTCATGGGTTGGAGTCCCATGTTGGGCTCAGCGTGGGGCATGAAACCTGGAAGCCTGCTTTGGATTCTCTCTCTCTCCTTCTTGCTCTCCCTCTCTCTCTCTGCCCCATCCCCATGTGTGCTATCTCTCTCAAGATAAATAAACTTTAAAAAAAAGAAGAAGAAGAGGGGATCTATTGTGAAGATTTTTGTTTGTATTGAAATCTCTGTGGGTTCCCTTGACTAAGAATAATGTGGCTGAGTGAAGTCTTAAATTGTTCCTAGGAGACTCTGGGACGACGAGTTGAAACATCCTTCGAGCCCTCCAGATTCTTGATATAAATCCAAACACCACACAAAATCTGTCTTTCTGAGACATTATTCCCCTTTTTTCCATAAAATTGCTGGTGATTATATTGGTCTAAAGAGCTTACTTTGGGAAAATAACTATATAAAACTCTGGAATTCCATGATATCTAATAATCATTTATTAAAAACTTAGTAGAAACGTCAGAAGATATATGGAAAAGTTAGAGACACTTTTCAAGTGAATTTACAGTTACACAATCAGCAAAAAAACCCCCACAATAATATAGTCTTTAGCACATGAGATTTCATTTTTATATTTTCTCATCTTATTTTGAAACCTGAGAACACCATTTATGTTTTTATTTTTATCGGCAATTTACAGAAGGTGTTCTAAATTCATCACTGTTTTCATGCAAGTTGAAAATAATTGTGAATGAGCCATTCAGTGCACACATCAGTCACAGGTTCTTGATTCTTAAAATGACAATTAAAACCAGGCATTTGAGGGCTTTTTTTTGCTTTCAAATATATCTAAATCAACCATCAAAAAATAACATGTTTACATTTCTTTAGTGAGTGTTTAAATTTACAAGTTACAAACAAGTATGAAGGCAGTGTGATACAGAGAAAATGATATTGAATCAGGATTCATAAATAGAATGAGGAACTATCTCTATGATTTACGTACTTTGGATTACTTAACCTTTCTGGGTGTCATTCCTCTTGAAATGATAATACTACGTTTTGCACAAGGTTATTGTAACAATCAATGATAGTGCCTCTGAAAGCATATGAGAATGCTTTAGTGCTGTAGCAAGTTTAAAAAAAGTCTTCATTTTGTTTCCAATATATTCTTTAGGAAAGCAGTAACATATTTTCTAAGGTTTTTAAGCACAATAGGTGAGAAAGAATTAGTAGGCCTACAATTGACTACCTTTGTTTATGGGAAGTGCTCAAGAAAGAAAATTAAACCGACCAATTCTTCTTGTAAATGCTAATAGCAGACCTCTTGGCAAAGACACAAATGGTATGTGCCATCAGAAGGGTCCACATCTATGAAATGTCTGGTTCATTTAAAATTCCTTATGGCTGGGGCTCCTGGGTGGCTCAGTAGGTTAATTATCTGCCTTTGGCTCAGGTCATGATCTCATGGATTGTGAGTTTGAGCCCTGTGCCAGGCTCTGTGCTGACAGCTCAGAGCCTGGAGCCTGCTTCAGATTCTGCGTCTCCCTCTCTTTCTGCCCCTCCCCCATTCATGTTGTCTCTCTCTGACTCTCAAAAATAAATGTGTTAAAAAAATAAAAAATAAAATTGTTTATGGCTAATAAAAGCAAACAAAAACTAAGCCCTGTAATCTGGAACATGCATGCTATTTAAATATCAGAATAAAAATGGGTACATTTCATGACCCAAATATTTTCCTTTTAGTGTGAGATACACACACACACACACACACACACACACACACACACGGTTGTTAAATAAGCATCAAAGATGTCTTAATTGATGTCTTAGTTTGCCAGGAGATGAAGTATGAGCAGTGGTAAGATCTCATTCATTCTCTGCTTTATGTATGCTTCTCATTTAGTTGTATCTTTGAAATTAGGATAAATATTGATACATAGTAAGATCTTTTAATTCTTGTGAGTCTGATTGATATGGCAATTTAGTTATTTGTGATCCCACAAGATTTGTAAAAAGTTGTTTTTAAAATCATTATCATCAGCTCATTTGCTCAAGTTAGAAACCTGGGAATCATCATTGATATTATTTTGTTCGCATTTTCACTACAATATTTAGTCAATAATCATATCCCAGCAATTATACTTGTAATTTTGTCTTGAATGTATTTATTTATCTCTGCTATCATGTAAAGCTAAGATACCATCATCTCATTTACAGTTGATTGGATGGCCTCCTAACTTGTCTCACTATTTTCACTGCTGTCTCCAATCCACTTTCTTTTTTTTTTTAGAAGTTTATTTATTTATTTTAGAGAAAGAGAGCATCCACGTGTGTACAGAGGAGAAGTGCAGAGAGGGGTAGGGAGAGAGAGAGAGAGAGAGAGAGAGAGAGAATTCCAAGCAGTCTTTACCTATCAACACAGAGCCTGACATGGGGCTCACTGAGCCAAAGTCAAGAGTCCAACGCTTAACCAACTGAACCACCCAGATGCCCCTCCAGTCCACTTTCAACACCACAGACAAACAAAAACAAAGCCTTGGAATCCTCTGCTTAAATCCTGTCTGTGACTTCCTATTGCTTTCCTTCTAAGAGCTGAAATCTTTACCACTTCTCCTGATGCAGCCGCTAGCACTATACTCTTGGGAGCCCAATCACATCCATCTTAACATCATTCTTCCGTCCTCTCAAGCTTCCTCTCACCCTCACACCTCTGTCCGGAATGTTTTCCCCAGCTAACTCATATAGTACTTTAAATTTCACTGTCTACTATAAGATTCCCCTGAATCCAGCAACTTGATTTTATAATCTTATAACTTTCTCTTCTTTATCAGAGACCCTACTAAAGCTGCATGTAATTAGCCGGTGACTTGTGAAACATTTAATTTTGTCAGTTCCCTTAGTAGTGCAAGCTCTGGGGGGGTGGATGTTATCCTCCTGTTAGTTGCTACAACTCCAGGGCATAACAAAGAAATTAACATAGGGACATGCTCAGAAAGGTTTTCTGAGTGAATGTAACAGCTCAATTCCAGGTGATGAAAGAACAATTATTAGTTTCTCTGTCTTTCTAGATATTTAGGACAAAATTATCCCTGGCTCATTCCTCATTGATTGTTATTTTGATTAAAAAAATGCTATAGTACAATTCTACCTTCATGGTGAAGGAGTGAATATAGTAGGTGTTCAAGGTGCATGTTCAGCTTCAAATAAAGAGGCAAAGCCCCCAGGGAATTAAGTAAAGGAATTTGTTGAGAATGGAGACTATGAAGTATTTTCTTTTCCTGAAAAAGAAGCATGAAACATTCAGAGAACCATGGTGGATGACTCTCTTAGGAGTTAAACTAACACAACACTGTAGATGGATGTGTAGCAGGATTCTTGCACAGAGAGTCAACACTGAGGCTTTTCTTTCCAGGAAGCAACTTTATTCGTGCTGGCACGGCTCCGTTGGGTTCGTACCCAAGGAACTGAGCCTCGATGCCATGTGGTATAGTTTTTATATATTTTCTACTTCTTTGTCTCCCATATATGGTAACACACACAAATATGCAGTCTTATTACATGGTTTCATGTTACAAGGTCGTGAGGGATGTTGTCACATTCGTGCAGAGCCAGGTTACCTTGAGGCTTTTTTTTTTCTTTCCTTAGGGAGGGGAGCCTACCACAGACATACACCCCATACATACTTTCAAATGGTCATGAGGCTGAACTTGTCATGTAAAACAAATCTATTCTAAATAATACCTCTATTAGAACTCTATCAATCTTCAATCCAGAACTCCATTTTGAATTCTTTCTACTCTGCATAGTTTTATAACCTGTGGGTTTGTGCTAATATTGTGAAATATTTATTTAAAGACAAAGGAAAGATATCTGAAAAAATGACAAGAAAAACAGTCAGTTTCTAGGAAAAGAAGTAAACATCTGCTTGTTCTCAAAAATGCTCTGGTTTTTAACAAGCTCCAAAATATGAAAAACCTTGGTAAACAAGACAAAGAATTGGTCTTTTGCCAGTTTTAGCTTCCATTTCACTGCCAGGATGATGGAGGGGTTCTGAGCTTGGCCTGTCACTTATGGAAAGGTCTTAGTAGATTGGTAACCATAAGTAGTTTGCTTTACTAAGTCATCTAGGAAATGTTTGGTTTTATGGACTCATATAATCTTAATTATATATGGCCTTTTTTTCTTTTATGGGTATATCATTAAATATGTAATATTTAAGAGCTTTTATGTGTCATAGAAAACTTATTGTGATAGGATTGCAATTATATTAAATACTTTCATTCATGTACAAATACTCAATAAGTAACATATTAGGTGAATACACATATGTGCATTTGATAACCACTACATTAGTATCCAGGTATTATTAGATAGTGATTTCATCTTATATATTTAATCACTAAAATGTCTAATCACTTTGGTTTTGAAAATTACTTTTTAATTATAACAATATACCTTACTTTCCTAAGCAAAACACATTAATAGCAGGTCTTTCCTGACTGCTTGTTGCAGTCTCATCATGAACATCCATGTATGCTATATCAAATGGTGATGTGATGCACAATGCCAAATGAAGGGGTCCAAAATGTGTCTCAGTGACATAAGGATTATTATGACCTGAAAATAGCTGAGAATACACAAAAGCAAGGAGAGGCTTTCCTCTGAGATCTCTTTATCCACCTAAAAACAGATCTTCCCCCAAGAAAACCTGTTATAAATCTTCTCCAGAAGAGTTTCATCCACCATGGGGAGACTGGCTCATCATAGGAGAGGAGAGAAGGAGGTGCCGCACTCAGACATGGACACAAACTATCATATATTCCATTTGCTCTTCTAAGAACTGATTTATCTTTCCTAAAATTCTTTTGTTCTCCCTTCAGTGGCCTTTCTCCCCATTTCTTTGCTTTTTAAAATGCCCTATCAGTTCTCAAAACTCACCATTTCTTTGGATATTCAACTCTTTTTGTGATGTCCCTGTGCATGTAAAATTAAAAATTTATAAATTTAGGGTGCCTGGGTGGCTCAGTCGGTAAGGTCAGGTCATGAGTTCAGGGTTTCGTGAGTTTGAGCCCCACTTCGGACTTGCTGATGTCAGCAAAAAGACTGCTTCAGATCCTCTGTCTGTCTCTGGTGCTCCTCCACTCAGGCTCACACTCACTCGCTCTCTTAAAAATAAACATTAAAAAATAAAGTAAAATTTTATAAATTTGTATGCTTTTATCCCAGTTATTTTGTCTGTAGTCAGTTTAGTTCACAGGCCCTGAGGTACTGAACCTAAGAGGTCAAGGAAAAGTTTTTCCTCTCCCACAACAGCATTACTGGCCATTCTCTACATGGCCCAGACTACTTTACTGGTTTCATTTAAGGTCTTACTCTATTGATTCCTTAGATGTTTCTTTTTTGTTTCCTTCCTTCTTTCTTTTCTTCCTTCCTTCCTTCCTTCCTTCCTTCCTTCCTTCCTTCCTTCCTTCCATTCTTGAGTTCTCTGTCTATGTCTCTCCCTCTGTCCCTGTACCCCTGTGTCTCTTTTCTTTCCCATTAAGCTTCTATTTTGGTTGCCATAGTCAGTTTTACTTCTTGCCATTAATAGTATAATTGCCTCCACTCTAATCTTCCATGGGAAGAGAAACTACATGGCCATATGTTGTATAATTATTTCCAGAAGCAGACTGAACAGATTTCACCTGAAGACTCTTAAGCTCTTCTGTAAGTAAAGTGCAGGCATTAAAATTTTTTTGTAATGTTTATTTGAGAGAGAGAAAGAGAGAGATTGACCGAGAGAGAATGAGCAGGAAAGGAGCAGAGAGAGAGGGAGACACAGAATCCAAAGCAGGCTCCAGGCTCTGAGCTGTGGGCACAGAACCTGACATGGGGCTTGAACCAACAAACTGTGAAATGATGGCATGGAGCCGAAGTTGGACACTTAACCAACTGAGCCACCCAGGTGCCCCTGTGCATGAATTTTAGTGTATAGCCCTCATAATGTCTATTTTGCTTCCTCAAAAGAGATTTTTCTTTCCATCTAGATTTGATCTGTTGTAGATAATTTATGTAGCTACAAATATTTTCTAGGCAAATAAGGCATTGTGCATTTTGAAGAAACTATTGTCATTTTATGGAATTATAAATATGTGCACATTTATGCACATACATATTAATATATATTGTATATGTATACATGTGGGTAGCAAATTGCACATTTAAATAAATTAGTCCACTAGATTCTTTTGGTATTTCTATTTGAATCTAATCACTTGTATATTCTTAGTCTAATATTTTAATATTGGTTCAGAGTTTATGGTAGATATTTTTGTATCAGTTAAATTACAATCAAATTGACTACCAATGAAACAAATACCATATCAACTTTACCCTGAAAATAAATTATTTTATGGATAGCATGTTGCTCAGTTTATATAAAGGGCTTTTCAATTAGAAAAGACTTATAGGGATGGCTGGGTGGCTCAGTTGGTGAAGCGTCTGACTCTTGATTTCGGCTCAGGTCATGATCTCATGGTTTGTGAGTTCAAGTCTCACATCAGGCTCTGTGCTGGGAATGCAGAGCCTGCTTAGGATTCTTTCTCTCTCTGCCACTCTCTCTGCCCCTTCTTTGCTCATGGACTCTCTGTCTCTCTCTCTTAAATAAATAAACATTTAAAAAATTTAAAAAAGAAGAAAAGACTTTTGTGTATACTAGGTTCTAGACATTGTTCTTGCTAGTTGCAGGAATCTTGAAGGGAGATTAATTGATAAGGCTTTTGAACTACAGGTATTATTTGGGTGTTAGGAGTGAAAGCTACATAGAGACAGTAACTTTTAAGTGTCTATGGTAGATCAGGTAGGAGTGCTGCTTTGTTGACCATTCGTTCCAACAAAGACAAGCCACAGTGGAAACAGTAGTACCAAGGACTCAGGTAAGAAACACATACATATTTTTGGAATTATAAGTAGATCAGTAAAACTCAAAATTTTCTCTCTCTCTCTCTCTCTCTCGCTCTCTCTCTCTCTCTCTCTCATAAGTAAATATGTGAAATCAGATTGTCTTTGTTTTATCTGCCTATTTAGTTATTTTTCTTGGAATAACTCTGTTATTATTGTTACTGCTATGTACCTGTATAAAGACTGTTAGTCACACAGAGGGCATTTGTGAATAAAAATGACCTTAATTATGTGGCACCATGGAGCAAATGAGTATCCATGGAGATTTTGTAGCTAATTCCCCACTGAAAATATTTTCATATTGTGAAGACATTTGATTTTTGTTTGTTCCCTTTTAATGTGTTTATTTGTTAGCCCTCTACTTATTTTGTTATAGCTTTTATTTTCAAGAGGTTATCATCTGATGTATACTCTTAGTACTTAAGAAAAAAAAAATCACATGACATACATCCCAGAAATTGCTATTCAAATCTTCCCTCTATCATTAACTAGCTGTGAGAGACCAGGCAATTCTTTCAAACTCACTGGGCGTCAGTGTCCTCATTTGTATAAATTGAGGGTTTGAGTCAATGACTCCTATGACTGCCTGAATCAAAGTGATTATTACCTTGTTTTCTTTGCAGCCCAAACTGATATTCAATTAAAAAGTTTCTCAGTTACCAGTCCCTGTACTTTTAAAACAGTAGAATTTAGAAAGCTTTGTGACTGCTTTGTGTATTTCCCTCTTGATGTCTGTATTAACCTCTTTGAGTGTTAATAAAAATATGAACACATGTTGAGAAAGATTTCTAATGAGACTTGTTTATACAGTGATTTCAATGATAACATTCTTGAAAAATAAAAAAGGAAAATGATCATTTATTGAAATGATTGAATTTACCATACATTTTATCTATATTTTAATTAAGCAAGCTAGGTGGTTTTGTTCTCAGTTTGCAATTGAGAAAAATGATTGTAAAGAGTTGTTAGATTTATATTATGTTCCTTTTATCACATAAATTCTTTTAAGAATTGTTGGATGGGAGTGCCTGGGTAGATCAGTCAGTTAAGCATCTGACTTTGGCTCAGTTCATGATCTCAGGGTTCTTGGGTTTGAGCCCCACATTAGTCAGTGCAGAGCCTCTTTGGGATTCTCTCTCTCTCTTTCTATCTCCCCGCCACTTTCTCTCTCTCTCTCTCTCTCTCATTCTTTCTTTCTCTCGCTCTCAAAATAAATAAACTTAAAAAAAAGAATTGTTAGATGTCTAAGATACTGATGTATTTGAATATATTTATGACTTCAACCCAGATCTTTATGGAGGCCAAGTCGATATTGTATCATACTATTTCTGTATTATGAATCAGGGTCAATTACACATCCCTTAAACTCTTGACTGTATCAGATTTGGGGGAGGCCTTCTATCCCATCTATTTCTCTCTTTTACCCTTAAGTATTTTATTTTCCACTTTTATTACACATTTTTATCTTCCAGGACACTTTCACCAACTTTGTGATACCTGGTAGAAAGCAAAAGCTTTGTCGGCCTTATATCACTTCAATCGCTAAAAGGTAGTGAAATGTGAAATAGCAGAGTGGTTAAGTGCACACACTATGGAGTGCACATGTTTGTGTTTGAATATAGTTTCCAAGGCTTTATTAGGTTTGCAATCTGTACAAGTTATGTAGACTCCCTGGGTTTTACTTTTCTTGCTGGTAGAGTGTGTGTATGAAGAATAGTGTTTAGGGGTGCGTGGGCGGCTCTGTCAATTAGGCATCTTACTCTTGATTTTGGCTCAGGTCATGATCTCATGGTCATGAGATCAAGGCCCACCATGGCTCCATGCTGAGCATGGAGACTGCCTAGGATTCTCTCTCTCTCTCCTCCCCCCCACTCCCGTACCCTTCTCCCTCACTGTGCATTCTTTCTCTCTCTCTAAAATAAATTTAAAAAAAATAATAGTGTTTAATTGAAAGATTGATGGTTCGATGAAGTGGACTAATTTTATGAGAAGAAAGTATTAAATATGGAGAGTTAAGTAATAATCCTACGCATTCTCCTTACACCTTTGGAAGCCTATACTAATGGAGTCTTTAAGCTACTCCATATAATTTCAGCTTCGTGTACTCCTCGTAATAGCAATTCATGCATTTGGGAGATTTATGTGACTTTCAAATTCTTCTTCCCAGTTTTTTTAACCTCATAAGTCCGTACTATAACATTAATTAGGATTCTGATCTTAGCAACTTTGACCCCAAATTATAATCAAACCTATACCTGCATTGCTTTACTTTCTAGCATCAGCCTAAAGTTCTTGATGCCTAGACTGTACCCAATATCTTAGTAGCCCAGTTGTGATTGTTTTGAAGGAAATGCCTGAACTGTTTCCTTTATCCCAAACTTTATCATATTGACCACATTGGTAAGAGATGGGAATTCTGAAAAATGGGGTCTGTGAGCTTACATTTGGTTGAGAGGTAAGAGGAAGGAAAGGTTCAGGACATAGATTATATCTCAGTAAAGATGCACTGACCCTCTGTTCAGAATGCAGAGAACGGAGGCACAATCTGCTGGGTTGATGGGAATTCATCCGCAGGACGGTGCACACTGCTCATCTTTGTTTACGGATTTTCTATCTTGAACAAAAATGTTAGTTATTATATTTTCCCAGAAAAGATAGAATAATAGCTTTTGTTTTGACAGATTTATATGTAATGTGTTATAATCTGTCATACTTTGTATTTCAAACTTTATTATGTTTTGGACATTTACTGTGTGTGTGTGTTTGTGCATTGTTTGAACAATATAAGAATTGACCCATATTACATAGTATTTACTAAATAATGTAGACCTAGAAAATTCTGGAGGCTGGGAGAGGGGAGATATATTCTACAAGAAGGGAGGACTGTTGTTTTTTTTGTGACTATTTTGCCAAACATGGAAGAATAAGGATATATTGACTATTTTGAAACAATAAGAATGTATTGAGTCATTTAAAATACCAGTAAAGAAATATGCATTCATTTGTATATTCATCTTATTAATTATATAGTTCTTTATAAATGCAGTGTGTGTGCCTTTTGCTTCCTTTGTAATTCTCTCACAAGTTTTGTGTACTTGCGCTTCATAGTTATTCAGATGTGATTGACAACTTAGGTTAGACTAGCGATGGCTACAGCTACAAATGGGAAAGAAAGACAGGTGCCATAGGAACCAGTTACAAAAGAGGATATAATACACAGAAACAGTAGCCAAAGAAACGGAGCCAGATGCTCATGCATTTAGAATTTGCTTGAATCTTACTTATCTTATGCATAGCACTTCACTAGATGGAGTGTTGCTGCGCATGCCCAACATTATATCTTTGTAGATCAGACATCACCCAAATAGGGAGGTCAAGTCACATGATAATTAAATGGACTATAAAAAGCTTTCCATATTTTTAAGACCATATAAACCAGAAACTGCTTTTTCATAGAATATTTATATAGAGAGAATAGAATAGCATTGTTTCCAAATCCTAAAAACCAGTGCTATGATTACCCCCATAGGGCCCCTCCAAAGCCTCCATGCAGCATCCCTATTCAATATATAGACTTCAAAAATCCTCATTATCTTCAAAGTTCATTTGGCCCACGTAGCATAATTGCTTGCTCAGAAGCCAAGCTCCATTAATAAGACTTTGTGTGTTGAGTCCCACTTTTGGGTTACTTAGCAAATGAGTTGAAATAGCATGGCCAAAAAGGGCATATGGTCCTCCAAAATTCAAAGAGGCTCGCTAAGAATTATGTTACCCTTCACTTAGAAGAGATATATCTATAAAATAATAAATATATCAGTATATAAGTATATATAAGTGTATATATATTATATACTATATATATTATATATATAAACTTTATCAATGTAAAAAGCCATTGAATGTCTCCATATTTATTTCCTACCCATAAGTACACATATGTCTTAGTAAGGTGTTTTTTTTTTATTGTTTTAAGTTTATTTGTTTATTTTTGAGAGAGAGAGAGAGAGTGAGCGGGGGAGAGGCAGAAAGAGAGGGAGAGAATCTGAAGTGACTCCACATTGTCAGCACAGAGCCCGATGTGGGCTCACAAACCATGAGATCATGACCTGAGCTGAAACCAATGGTTAGATGCTTAACCGACTAAGCCATCCTGGCACTTCTTATCAAGGTATTTAAGCTTGTTATTACCTCTGCTCATCAATACAATCGCCATGATATCACCAATATAATGGACACACATGATATATGAAATAGATAAGGAATCAATGCCCCTGTGGCTAGATTATGATATAACTGATACAGCTCTGAGGCAAGAGAATGAAGCTGTGTTATCGGATCTGCTAGCTGTATGCAAACTGTTTCTGGTGTGCTAACTAATAGGCACAGGAAAAAAAAAACACATTCACCAGATCAATACCTGAATATCAGGTGCCAGGATATGTTGATTTGCTCCAGCAAAGAAATTACATCTGGAGCAGCAGTTGAAATTGAAGTCACCACTTGATTAGGTTTACAATGACCCACTCTTTCTCCAAGATCCATTTGTTGTTGGCACAGAAAAATAAGCAAGGGAAATTGGAACGTGATCAGAATCCCCAATCTTGTATAATTCAAGTTTACAAAAGTGAAACTAATCAATCCCTCTAGAAAAACAAATCTAGGGGCTTCCACATTTCCTTTTCTTTCATAGTGGCTTATTCCACAGGTCACATAACAAAGTAGGGTTTCTGCTATTTGCAGGGTGTATGGGTTTCAACTATGCATATCAAAATTAAGAAAATAAGTATAGCATGGGGTTGGGGTCTCACTGCATACACTACGAGTTGGGCCTGAGGTGACTCTGTTAACCACATAATTCCCACCATATCTTGCGCTGATTGGTAGACCTCAGCAGCACTTTTGGTTTCAGCAATTAGTGTTAGTTCATAGTCAATGTCCAATTATCTCTGAATTCTAGTCATTTGTCTAGACTAGACATAACCTAGTCTAGTCCTAAAAGCATAACCACCATGGTATATGATGAAGATTCACTGGGGAAAGACTAACCAAAGATTTATTGATTATCTTTTTTGGTAGGGCAGTACTCTTTCCTGAACAGTTGCTCAATCTCCCTTTCTTTCTAAGTGTTATGATTTGTAAACTAATTCAACCCTAGAAAATGGAACAGGAGCCAGAAGTCTCTACCCTGATCATTTAAAAAAAATTTTTTTAAGAATGTTTATTTATTTTGAGAGAGAGAGAGAGAGAGAGAGAGAGAGAGAGAGAGAAGGTAAGCACACATGCATTCAAGAGGAGTGGGAGGCAGAGAGAGGGAGAGAGAGAATCTCAAGGAGGTTCCGCACTGTCAGCACAGGGCCTGACTTGGGGCTCTATTCCATGAACCATGGGATCATGACCTGAACTGAAATCATCAGTCAGACACTTAACTAACTGAGCCAAACCACCCAGGTGCCCCTCTACCCTGATTTTTTAAGTAGGACTTCTGTTCATTGAACTCTGGACTTTCAAGTAAAAATTTAATATGCTGCTCATCTATTTCAGTTCCAGGGATGCCATGATAAGTTAGCCAGAATTAAAGATATCTTTAGGTTTCTGCCACCCAGTAACCATTACACGACCTGTCTCTGGCAGTTAAGTGTAAGTCGCTTTCCTCCTACAATTCCAATACTTACAGGCTGCATTAATTTCTGGTAATTCATTTGATTACATCAATTACTATCACTGCTGGCCTGTAGAAACTAGCCATTGCAGAACTCATCAAGAATACTGGTGTTCCACTTACAATGTATGCTTTCAAGCCTCGATTAAGGGCTTATTCTCCTCCAAGAGACAAAGTTAGGGGTTGGGTAAGTAAATGCCATATGATATACCTGCTCTAGTATTCCAATCTCTACATGCTTTGGGATGCTCTTCTCTGGAGCAGGACTATTTAATAAAACTTCCTGCAGTGATGGGAATAGTGTTATCGAACACAGTAGCCACTAGTTATATTTGGCTGTTGAACTCTTACAATGTGGTTAGAACAACTATGTAATGGAACTTTAATTTTACTAATTCTAATTACCTTCATTTATTTATTTTATTTTATTTATTTTAAAATTTATTTTCTTAACAGTAAAAATTGTCCTTCCTAATATGAAATTAAAATAGTAATAAATCCTATTACTATATATGATTTATGTGTGTTTATTTTGAAAACAGTGTTATAGAATATATGTTTTTTAAAGACTCTGTAGTTTACTCTTTGTGACAGAGATACGTGAAATGCTGGTCTAAGTTCAATCTGTTTTGATGCCTTACTTTTTTTTGCTGCCATAATATTTATTCATTTTTCATTATTTTATCCAATTTTTGGTATTTATTTATTCACTTCTATTTTATTTTCTAACACAGCAATCACCTATAATATTGTAGCATAATATTATTTTAATAAGCAAATGTGTCTAATGCTATCACATTGGAAAGCACAACTTCATAGTATAGAAAGGAAGTTCTGGCATCTCAACTTTGTTGGGCATAAGTTATATCTGAGTCCATGTTTCAGGCAACCAACCAAGCAGACTCCCAGCTGCTTGAGCAAACACTGATGTCAGTCTCTCTGCTTAGTACACTCCTAACAACAATATCTATTTGACCCCAAATTATGTTCATCCTGACTTAGCAACCTTAGAATCCATTATGCCTTTTAATCTTGTCAAATCAAGGAGCCAATTCCAGATTTCTAGCATTTAGGTCCTATCTCCCAGGGAATGCTTCTGGTGCTAACAACTATTTTAGTCAAGCTCCAGTCGGAGAAGCAGAGTTACAGCATCACTATGAGTATTATGTAGTAAGGGATTTACTTTTAGCAATTAGACCTTAAAGTTATTTGAAAAGCTCTAGAAGGGAGAGTTGGAGGTTTAGAAAAAGAGTAATTAACCTGACTTCCTTAGGCAGTCACTTAGATGGATGCATTGAACTTGCCGGGAAATCTGAGGAGCCAAGCACATTCAGTCACTGAAATAGGACCATGAAGGGTAGACTTTCAATTCATCTATGGGAAGCTGTTAACTGGTTAGTTGTCACCTCTGAGGGTCTGTAGGTAAGTGTCTCGTGGTGGAATGAGAGCTGCTGTTCATCAGCAAGGCAAACAATTGAGATGATGAGGAGGAAATGAGCAGAAGAGAGAAAGGATGGGGGTGTCTGGGTGGTTCAGACGGTTAAGCGGCCTACTTCAGCTCAGGTCATGATCTCAAGGTTCATGAATTCGAGCCCACTGCTGTCAGTGCAGAGCCTGCTTTGGATCGTTTGTCTCCCTCTCTCTCTCTCCCTTCTTCTCTCACGCTATCTTTATCAAAAATAAATAAACATTGAAAAATTTAAGAAGACAGAAAGGAGGAGGTAAGACTTCCTGGGTCTTCTCCAACTGCCTATCACCATACCTGATGGTGAGAACCTAAGATTAATGACAACTGCTTCATTTACACCTTCCAAATATCATTGAGCTTCTTTTTTGGTCAACTCTAACCTGAGAACATACAGAGTCATGGTTCTAGGAAATGCAATTTCCATCTTTGTTGACATTAGTTAAAACCAGCACACTTTCCAATTTGAATATATAACTCATGGATTACCAATAATATATCCAAAACAATATCTGTTTTAATGAATAATTGATCATAGTTGATGAGATCTGAGGAGGGAAAGTTACTGTATGGTGTTAAAAACTACCAACTATATTTTTCTTTAATAACACTCATATGCCATAACTCTGTGCTCCCTACTGTGAAATAGTCTCTGCATTGAAGTCTCTGCAATGCTTACTGCTATTTTCATATTCACAAGTCTGTAAATACTTTATAAATTCCTGATTTATAAGAATCACATTCTATAGGTATATTTTCACTTTATAAAGTCTCTTCTGATAATAACTGATTGGACCTGAATGTATGCACCTAATTAGAGCCAATGACATTCTTTCTTCTGGAAGATTGGAGTTAGGATGAATAGAGAGTTGTGTCCTTCTAAAATGAATTGCAAACTCAGGAGAGGTAAGATATCATGATCTGTTGAGAGAAGCAAAGTGAATCAATCTGTCCTGGAGTGAGAAAAATAGATCTAAAACTGATTTGCTGTGTGATGTGGAGTATGGAGAAAAAGAAATATTCCTCAACACTTTTTAGTCACTAATTTTATTTTCTTTGATTCATTTCTTTTTTAGCTTTAATGTAAAACTGTCCCACCACACCTCCATGAACTCATCTGCTATGCCTCAGCTAACTTGGGTTGGTTTCTATTAAAAATGTCCTAATTAATATGGTCTCCATATTTAAATTCCTCCAAATAACAATATAGCACAGGCAATAATCAGGAAATCACTTATCAACTCATTTTTACTCACAGTAGAGTACTATCTAATATAGTTCAGCAATGCCAACTTCTCAAAATTGCCTGTGTATTAGAGCTTCATGAGCATAGTTCAGAAATGTTATCATATGTACAAAGAAAAGCAGGATTAAATATCCCATATCAGTGAATCAGTGAAACGTAGTGGTTAAAAGAGCAAAAGCTAGAGCAAATGACCTTGAGCCAAATCATGGTTCTTCCTCTTATGAACTGAGACCTTGGACAAGTTATCTTTATTTCTCATTTCTCTTATATGTAAAATGAGGATTTTATAATAGTATCTACCTGATAGGATTGTTGTGATAATTACTTGAGGTAATACTTATAATACATAAAGCATATGGTAAACATTTAATATGCATTAAATAATGTTATTAATATCAATCATGTACACCTGTATCTTCAGTATGAACATAGTTTCCCTCATTTTAAGAGAATAATTTTATCTTAAAACTGTATCTACATGCTGTTTCAGGATCATTATTTTGTAGAGATAGGATGGCCTTTCTCAAGTTGAACAAAAGCTACTTTTTTACATTCTTTGTGCTGACTGCTAGTAATCTTACAACAAAGATAAGATTACAAATCCCCTCCTGGATCTTGAGTCCCAATTATGCTGAAACAAAAGCTTTTGAAAATAGGAGGATAAAAATGGCAATTTTCCAATTTGTTCATTGGACAAACCATCTTCCTTAGTTGTCTTATCACATATTAAAATGATTTTTGAGTCTTTTGTTTTGACAAGTAAAGAGTAGTGGACATACAGAAGAATGGGCAGCAGCTAAGAAAGAAAGAAAGAAAGAAAGAAAGAAAGAAAGAAAATGAGAATTTTATTCCAAAGAATATGTCATAGTAAATGTCAAAAGAAGACTACCTAAAACTAGGAAACCAGGATATAACTTTCAGGAAGTGGTATCTAAGGCACATAAGAGCAAGGAAGAAAGACCAATAGAATAATCATCCCTAACAACATAGTTAACTATTTATATTGCTTGTAAAATAATATCTGTATTATATCTCAGGACATTTGGTAATCATTGCTTTCAATTTTCTCTAGTCTAGAAATAGTGATGTTTCTAAAATCAAGGGTATGCAATATTTTTGTCCATTCCTCTTACGTAGATTGCTCATAAACAATGTGTGATGGTGTGACGGTATCTGTAAATAGTTTCTAAGACTGAATCACTCAATGGAAGGCTTTGTTTGTTTGCTATATTTGTATTTCTTCATGTGTATCTATAAAACCTAAACTTTCATTGTGGCTTTCCCAATACCTCCATTTACACACTTAATCCTCTTCTCTGTAAATATGGTAAAATGTATCAGATGACAGGAAAACAAGAGGACAAGTCAGCTGAGAGCTATGTATTTTTAATGATTTCCACTTCCAGATACCCTCTGAACAATAATGTGATTTTCATCTCCTTAGACAATTTTGAAGGACTCCTTCCTATTCTGGATACTATAATCAGTTTCCAGAGCTAAAAGGGGCTTTACAGATTACATCATAAATAACACAACTACTCAGCCAGAAAAAAAGAATGAAATCTTGTCATTTGCAATGATGTGGATGGATCTAGAGAGTATAATTCTAAGCAAAATAAGTCAGTCAGAGAAACACAAATGCCATATGATTTCACTCAGATGTAGAATTTTAAGAAACTAAACAGATGAGCATAGGGTGCGGGGAAAGAGAGGAAAACCAAGAAACAGACTCCTAACTATAGAGAACAAGCTGATGATTACCAAGGTATGGGTTAAATGGGTGATAGGTGTTAGGGAGAACAGTTGTGATGAACACGGGATGTTGTATGTAAGTGTTGAATAACTAAATTTGGCATCTGAAGCTAATATTACAATCTATGCTAACTAGTTAGAAATATATTTTTTAAAGAAAGAAATAACACATCTGAGCCAGATGTATGGGTCTGAATTGCCACAAATTCTAGAACCCAGGATCCTAATTCCCATTCTGTACCTGTTGCCACTGCCTTACATTTATCACTTCTCAACAACTAACCAAATTTGTTCACTTGTGGTGGTATACTCACAATGATAAAAATTAAGGAAAAATTAGTTGAATCCACATTGCTGATAAATCATCATTTACGCTGATGAGCTCACCACTGCTGAATTCTGATTCTAAATTTGGATAAATAAATGCTCTCTCCCCACACAGTAGACTGCTAATTTGAGCCTCTGATTTGGTTGAAATATGTGCAAGATTCTGTGCTTGACATCAATCTGCCCTCCATTTGTCATTGCTTCCTAGGAGGCTCAAACAAGATCCTGACTCATTCCATCCACAAACTAGAACTGAGCTCAGATCTGCACTTAGGTTAGTTCACTAGCATCGTGAATTAGTCACGTGAGGGACTGTCAGTAGTTACCTTGCTTACATATGCTTTGACCCAACACTTCTTCCCTACTGACTTTATTGTCACTGTAACTGCCCAATATTCCCTGGGAACAATAGTTTGGCAACATTTGTCAGGATAAAAACTTTGTGGAGTAGCAGAGTGCTGAATTTGGAGAGAATATTAAGATTTGCTAATTAAGTAGTAAGTTAAGAGTAGTGTTTGTGGCCCTGTCCTGGACAATAGATAGTATAGATATTATAGAGAAAGTTACAATTTTTTGCATGTTCGATGTTATCTCCCTTTTAGAGATGAAAAAATAAGTATCTTTATATTAATATGCATTTTATTCAACTTAATATTTGGTTAAGGCAACACAAACAGTGGATAGAAATATAAAATAACAGTACTTCTAAAAACAATTTTATTTCACTGTCACGAAAAAGAAGTTACAGATAAACGGGTCTGTTATGGTGAATTTACTATCACTCTTCTCCCTTGTACATCCTGTCTATGTAGTTACCATCTTTTAGTTCAGGAGGGCTGCACAAGCTGCATTGTTTCCATGTTTTAGCAAACAGGGATGAAAAGTCACAAAGGACGCACCCCTTCTTATTAGTGTGGTTAGGTGGTCATGACCAAATACTACAGACTGAGTGGCTTAAACAATAAAAACTATTTTTCTCACAGTTGTGGAGGCTAGAAGTGCAATATCAAGGTGACGGCTGGGTTGGTTTCATTCTGAGGTCTCTCTCTCTCTGCCTTGTAGATGGCCCTCTTATTTCTTTGTCTTCAGATAGTTTTTCCTCCATGTGCATCTCCTCTACTTATAAGGACACTAGCCATGTTGAAAGAGGACTCACCCTAAAAACTTCATTTTATCTTAATTACCTCTTTAAAGACCTTTTCATCAAGTATGATTACGTTTCGAGATATGAGGGATAAGCACTTCGGCATATGAATTTTTGGGGCGTGGGATTCAGCCTTAATTCTTTCCATTTAATGACATTTCTCTATAGTTGCACATACTAGTGATACTTGCATTTTACTGAGTAGAACTTAGTCAAATGACTATACATGTGAGACTGTATGACTAAATTAAGCATCCAGATTTCTGTTAGTGAGAAAGGAAGTGTAAGTAGTTGTTACACGATGCATAGGGATCTCAATCACACTTATTATAAAAAAAAATCACAGCTGAAATAGAACTAAAGGCATGATCGCTACTTACATACCTACAAGCAAAAAAGGAGAAGGAGGAGAAGAAGAGGGAGGAGAAGAAAAAGGAGACAACTAATCAGGAAAAAAAGAGGGAATGCTCAAAGAAAAACCTGAAGATCCTTGCATCAGAGAAATATGTCAGAGCAAGATCAGAAATCTAGACAGATGGACATAATTAATGAGAGGATCTTCAAGATGTGACAAGTGGAATGGATCGGATCCCCCAGTTTTCAATCCAATTTCAACCTTGAAATTTCAAATTCCTGGTTAAAGACTGTGTGGACTGTGACACCTGTGAGTGAAGGGCTGGAGGGGGACATTGAGAGAAACAATACAACTGAATGCAATAGTGGGCTGGGGAAGGGAAGGTGGATAGATAGAACAAAATCAATGTGTCGACAATGCTCTTACCAGAGAGAGATGAAATAGAGGGTGCACGGGAAAAGAAACAAACAAAACCGCGCTACTCAAAGCTAGAGATTCCAAAATATATGGCTCTTAGAAGCATGAAGATAATCTAAATATTAAATCCAAATGCATAGAAGATTACAAGAATTAAACATGAGAAATGGCAGTGAAAGGAGCTTACACCCTGTGATTGAGAATAATAAGAATTAAATGCAATAAAATTATAATTATATTAAAAGTACTTAGAATTAAATTACCTTTATAAAAATGTAAACAAATAAGGCATTAATTAAATATCCAAAATTAAAGCATTGTTAGAAAATAATGTATATAAATGTAGTCTTGAGGCAAATAGGGTATTCCAAAAAGAGACATAAACCTCATAAAAGAAAAATAAGTGACCGCATAAAAATTGCAAAAGCTTATGTAGTTAGCAAACCATGTACTCTCATCTCATTAGAGTCTTTTGTGACAATTCTGTATTTTTTTAAGAGGAAAATAAAAACTAGCAGAAAAAAACACATGAAATCAGAATCAGCCTATAAATTTCCTATTTCTGAAGCTCTTCAGTATAGATCTCCAACTTCTATTTGATACCAGTGCCAAATCAAGTAACATATAGCTGTCTTTAAGGGCCTGCTAAGAGGAGAATTTACCGTTAGCATAAGGGATTAGGCATAGTTCCAAGAAAACCATTCTGCCCCGTGGGCGTTTCCCTTTTAATAAGTGTCTTTGTGCTGGTCTTAAACAGTAGAGATAGGGATTAGGCACGTTGAACATTGGATGCTCTCTTCAGTAAAGTGAAGTCATTACAAAGTAATGCCAAATCTGAAACATTTCCAGATAGCATTTTTTAATAAAGTGGAGACTCTTTAAAATAAAATTGATATTTAAGTGTGTTCTTATTGTCTTTGATCCCAGTACACGTAACCTAAAAACATGAATTGTGTTACTCCTGACTAATTACGGTGGCATCTGGTTTGCCTGATTTCCGTGTTCTGCTTTTCAAAATTTTTGTTAAAAATTTCAAATTAAAATTCCTGCCATAATCATATATACCAATATATATACATATGGATATAAATATGCATATTTATGCACACAGGGTGATATATATATATATACACAAATATATATACACACATATACCTGTATACATATGCATATAAACACACCACACATATGTGTTCTTATATGGAGGTAATATGCAAATACATATGCATCTATACATATATATGTTTATTTATATATATAAACATATATGTATACATATACATTATATATAACAAAATACATAACTATATATATTACTCTCTCTATATATAATTTCTCTCTCTATATATAACTTATGAGGGAAAGAGTGTCTTATTTATTTTTCAAAATATCTACATTTTTCCCATTTGTTTCTGTGAGAAATATTTTCCCAGACATAAATGTGTAAATCTTTTTTGATTCAGAATCTGTTTTTGAGAGACCATTTTGTACTTCTGATTCACAGGCCTTCTCCATAATTGATCTTCTACAATGGTTTTGTGACAGCCTCCTTCTGAAGCAGGCAAAGAAATAGATGAGATAACGCAACCTTATTTATTTACGAGGATTTTGTTTTTTTTGATTGACATCTGAACCCAGAGGAAATATTGTTTCATTTTCCACCAACAGGGTGAATCAAGATTAACTGTCACCTAAATTCTCCCAAGTCAAGAATTCTTTTTATCATTCCAAAAACAATAGAATGGTTTCCATTAGCCTGAGCACAAAGCCTGAAGGTTAGTTCCTTACTCCAATTTATCATCATTTGTATATAAATGAGAGGAAACCAATTAATGAACCTTATATTTTTGCTATTAATTAGTAGACATTCTGGATACTTCCGTCAGAATGAGAATATCGCTTCGATATTTTTTTAATTTCTCCTTTTAGCTTTTTGGAAACGATGGTACAACATTTTTCTTTGAAGGTAACTGGAATTCTTTGCTTAGATACTAGCACTCACATTTGAAAATTGTACTACAGAGATAATAACTTTTCCTCCGCTTTTATTTGAATCCTTAGAATGGGAAAAAGAATAATAATTGGTTGTTATGTCTATTCTGTGACAGATTTTGAAAACTATTTTGAAGTGTTTACTCTTTTATTCTTTAACATTCCTTGTATGAAGGTACAATAACCAAAATCAATCATGTAGAGAAAAAAACAACCCTGACTTCCTTGAGGGACTGAAAGATTTAATTATGGTCAAACTAAATAGTGTTCAAAATTTTTCGTGTTTAAGGGAAAATATTGTGCTCAGACAGTCTCATTTAGAAGAGTTATACAACTCAGCCTCTCTCTAGCCAAATGACCAGAGTTTTAATTGGTCTTTATTATAACTTGTCCATAAAAGAGAAAAAAAATCCTAACTGAAGACTTTGGACGTCAAAAATGTTTGAGCATTTCAGGTGCCACATGCAATTTGCTGACATCCATCTAACAATTCAGCATGTCTCTAATGCAAGTATCTCAGGAATAGATTTTACTTCTAACAATATTAAGGAAGACAACAGAGGACTAACACAGATTGAAAGAATACCACGAAAAGGCTGCAAGCAAAAGGCCTGTATTAACCTTTGTGTGTGTGTGTCATAAACATCATTACGGGGGGCAGAAATTAGGCAGCACATTTGTGTTAACACACACTGCATTTGGGATTTCTTTCTCTTTAGACAAGACAATTCACTTTCCCTGGCTGATTCCTCCAAAGATTTTTCTTTTTTGTCAGAGTGAAGCAGATAATTCCTAACCAAGCAGCAGCTTTATTTATAGCTTCCTCACCTTCATTTATAAAGTCTAATAAATTCTCAGGCCTCAAATAAAATTTAAATCCCCTATTTCGAGGTACAAATTAAGTATGTTTAATTGTTCTTTAAGTTTGCTACTCAAAGTGTGAGCAATATACCAGAAGCATGGGCATTGCCTAGACAGTTTGTAGGAATGTAAGATCACACTTCTACCTTCACAGACTTTTTCAGAATTCTTCATTTAAACATCCCCCAGGTGATGCATGTGCATATTAGTCAAAGAAACCCTGCTTGACAATATCGCTTCCAAATGCTTATCCAGATCCAACATCTTCATTTACTGGGTAATCAATACCTCAGGTATCCTATTTCTATTGGATAACTCCAATGATTATGAAGATCTTCCTTACATTAAACCAAACTCTGCTTCTCTGTTATATACATCTAGTTGGTCCAAATTCTTCAAGGGTCAATCACGATAAGGTTTGGTTCTCTTTCAGGGTAGCCTGTTAGATACTTAAATTTATTTCTTGTTATTTCCTTACTTGTCTCCAATTCCTTTAGTCACTACTCACATTACAAAGTAGTTATTTCCCCAGCCATGTTGGATACTCTATATGAAATGCATCTTGATGACTTGGGGATCTACGTATGATCTCTCAATTTAAAAGCAATACTCCTGTGATCAGTGCAGAGTTGAGTCAATGTTGTCTCCTACATTCTGCACATTCTATTAATGAAAATTACATAATATATACACATATACTATATAGGTCACAATAAATACTAAATACTATATTTTAGACAACTTCGGAAAATATACTATAAACATTTTATATTGCTTTTTAAGTAATTATGTGTATCATATCTTTTTTTTTTTAACACTAAGCAAACTCCATTAGATTATGTTATTGGGAACTTCTTGAGATAGGACACAGGTCTTACCTTTCATTCTTACTACCTGCCATAATCTCTAGTACATATTAGGCTTAAAATATTGATTTTCCAAATTTTTGGGTCTACCTTTGATTTATAGAGGTAAAATCACATACATTGTGAACATTGGCAAAAACGGAGATTCTGAGCTGTGGACCAGCCTTATCTCACTGGTTATGTGACTTTGCATGAGTTTTAAGACTGTCTGGGCTTTATGTTTCTCATCTGTAAGAGAAAGTACTAGAATCCACTAACTTTCATTCATTTTTTTTAAATGGATTTTTTTTTCTTCAAAGGAAACCTCATGTGGGCCTTACTTGGAACAGAAATCTCATAAAAATCTATGTTTATGTTTAACTCAAGTTAAAGAGGGGGATTGAAGAGGAGAGAAAGATCTTCCTAGAAAATGAGAAGGAATGTACTCTAAGCAAATATGTATTTCAGTATCTCAAGTAAATATCATGAAAGGCAAAAGCTCTAATATATGTTATAGACTTAGGTTTAAGCTTTACTTTTCTACCAAAAATGACTTACATTAGTTTGTATATCTCTTATATCTTGAATGTTTTCTTATATTCTCTTATTTTGGATCTTTCAATAGTTCACTTATTTCTCTTTCCCTCTTTTTCTTAAGTTTATTTATTCATTTTAAGAGAGAGAGGGGAGAGAATCCCAAGCAGACTCCATGCTGTCAGTCCAGAGCCCAAGGCAGAGCTCAGTCCCACAAACCGTGAGACTATGACCTGGGCCGAAATCGAGAGTCAGATGCTCAACCAACTGAGCCACCTAGACATGCCAATAATTCACTAATTAATTAATGTTTAGAAAGTTAAAATGTGAAATTGAACTCTTTCATAAACCTTTTTTTAAATTTTACTAGAAATAAACATGAAATCTCCCCTCTTAAATTTTTAAATGAGCAGTACAGTACTGTTAAATACATGCACGTGGTTATACAGCAGATTTCTAGAACATTTTTTCCCACATGACTGTAACTCTATACCCATTAAACAAAAACTCTACATTTCCACCTTTTATTCCCCAGCAGCTGGCAACCACCATTCTAACTTTGTGCTTTTATGTTACCACTTTATATATCTCATTTGAGTCGAATCATGGAGTATTTTTCCTTCGGTTACTGGCTTATTTCATTTATCATAATGTCCTCAAAGTTTATTCACATGTAGCATGACAGGATTTCCTTTTTTTTTTTTAAGACTGACTAATATTCCACTGCATGCCTCTACCGTACTTCCTTGTCCATTATCTTCCAAAGGACATTTAATTTCTTTCCAGTTCTTGGCTGTTGTGAATAATGCTGCAAAACATATAAGAATGCAAATATCATTTCTAGATTCTGTTTTCGATTTTTTTGGATAAATACTCAGAAGTAAGATTGCTGGATAATATGATAGTTCTATGTTTGTTTGTTTGTTTTTTGCTTTTTGTTTTTTGGTGGTGGGGGAGGGGAGCTCTATACTGTTTTCCATAGCAGCTACAACATTTCGCATTTTCACTAAGAGTGCACAAGTGTTCCAATTTCTACACATTCTTACTAACATTTTTAAAAATTTTCTTTGTGTGTGTCTGTGTTTGATAATGGCCAGTGTGATAATTCATTGTGTGGGGTGATATTTCATTGTGTTTTTTATTTGCATTTCCCTGATGATTAGTGATATGGAGCATGTTTTTCTATACCTGTTGACCGTTTGTATATCTTCTTTGGAAAAATGTCTACTCAAGTTCTTTGTCTATTTAAAAAATCAAATTATTTGTTTTTTAATATTGAGTTGCATGAGTTTTTCATATATTTTGAATATTAACCCTCATATAAATAGCTTGCAAAATTTTTCCTGTTCCATAGATTTCCCTTCTACTCTGTTGATTATTTCTTTTGATGTGTAGAAATACTTCAGCTTGATGTAGTCCCACTTGCTTATTTCTGTATTGGTTGAATGTACTTTTGGTATCATACCCAAGAAATTATTGCCATGATCAATGTCATGAGAATTTTTCTCCATGCTTTCTGCTAAGAATTTACTATTTTAGGTCTTACATTTAAGTTCTTAATCCATTTTGAGTTGATTTGTTTTTGTATGGTGATAGATAAGGTTCTAATTTCATTTGTTTACATGTGAATATCCAGTTTTTCTAGTACCAGTTTTTGAAGAGACTATTTTTCCCCATTTTTTGTTCTTGGCACTCTTGTGAAGATGATATGACTTTATGTGCAGGGATTTATTTCCAGGCTTTCTACTCTATTCTATTAGTCCATAATGTTAGTTTTTATGCTGGTACAATATTCATTTGATAACTGTGGCTTTGTACTATGCCTTGAAGTGAGGAAATGTGAGGCCTCTGGTTTTTCTTTTTTAAAAATGTGGTTTTGATTATTTGAGGTCCTTTGTAGTTTCATGTGAATGTTAAGATTGTTTTTTTATTTCTTCAAAATGCTGTTGAGATTTGGCTAGGGATTGCCCTGAATCTATAGATTGCTTTGGGTGGGATGAATATTTTAACAAATTAAGTCTTCCAATCCATGAACATGAAATGTCTTTCCATTTGTTTATATTTTCCTTAATTCTTGAAGCAATGCTTTGTAATTTTCAGAGTACATGTCTTTTGCCTCCTTTAAGTTTATTCTTAATATTTTATCCTTTTTGTTGCTTTTGTAAATGGGATCATTTTCTTAATTTCCTCCTGGAGTGTTCTGATCTGATCTGAATCTGATCATGGTTCTCTGTTTTAACCAATTTTTCCTATTAACTGCTCATCCTAGTGCCATTGGACAAAAT
This sequence comes from Cryptoprocta ferox, assembly GCA_028646485.1. Lineage (NCBI taxonomy): Eukaryota > Metazoa > Chordata > Mammalia > Carnivora > Eupleridae > Cryptoprocta > Cryptoprocta ferox. The sequence goes on along the minus strand of CM053575.1, from coordinate 33,151,391 downwards.
CCTCTTTATTAAATATAAAGCATCTTTATAGTTCATGACTGCAATCACATCAATACAGCTCACTGGCCTCCATTACAGTACAAAGTCAGGGTAGAAAAGAAGCTGATATTACTTATTTTGGGTTGTAGTCCCTTATTTCTTTAGGATGTCGGAAAAATCAAATGCATTGGTATATTTCAATCCTGGAAACCGGTAGAAACATTTTCAAATTAATGTTATTTTCTTGTGATTTAAATTTGGTTAACACATAACTTTAATAGTGTTTTGAGTTTTCCAGAGCATGTCTTGTTTTGCAAAGTTTCTTACTGATGCTTCCCTTGGAGATGCAAAGATAGCAATTTGCATACCTTAAACACAGAGGATATTTAATGTAACTAGATCCATGAATATTAGAAGAAAATGTAAGCAAACTCTTAAAAAAAGAATTTAAAGAATATCTAATTCATCTTCATTCTATTTCCAAATCAACAGGGCCAGTGAAATAGGAAAATGGTTTGAAAAATAAGTTCGTGTAAAAAATAAGTTTGTGTCATGTAAACTATTTAAAATTTTAGAAATCCTTTTTTTTAAATTTATAGTTTATTGTCAAGTTGGTTTCCATATAACACCCAGTGCTCTTCCCCACATGTGTCCTCCACCATGACCATCACCCACCTTCCCTTTTCCCCCTCCCATTTCCGCCCTCAGTTTGTTTTCAGTATTCAAGAGTCTCTAGTGCTTTGTCTCCCTCCCTCTCCCTAACTCTTTTCCCTCCTTCCCCTCCCCATGGTCCTCTGTTGGGTTTCTCCTGTTAGACCTATGAGTGCAAACATATGGTATCTGTCCTTCTCTGCCTGACTTATTTCGCTTAGCATGACACCCTCGAGGTCCATCCACTTTGCTACGAATGGCCATATTTCATTCTTTCTCATTGCCATGTAGTATTCATTGTATAGATAAACCACATCTTCTTGATCCATTCATCAGTTGATGGACATTTAGGCTCTTTCCATGATTTGGCTATTGTTGAAATCCTGATAATAATTATTATGAAATCCAAAAGCAGCCTTAGAACTTATGTACTTTGATATACCTTATTGTTATACCTCATGATTATTTTTTCTTTCTGGCCACTGATTGAAATCTGATTTCTTTAGGAAATTGTTATGTAGCTGAGACCTAAGAACAGTTGAAAAACAGTTCAGGATAAAAGTATGCTTTTTCACGGCTGGAATTTTATTTTTTTATGTTTATTTATTTTTGAGAAAGAGAGAGAGAAGGGTCAGAGGGAAAGAGGATCTGAAGGGGGCTATGCACTGTCAGCACAGAGCCTAATGTGGGGCTTGAACTCACAAACCAGATCATGACCTCGGCCAAAGTCAGACACTCAACAAACTGAAACACCCAGGCTCTCTACAGCTGGGATTTTAATTTATGGAATTATCTGTACTGCAAATTCAAATAATATCATGTTTTATTTCATCTTCTGTTTTAGAAGGAACCACTCTGACTCTGGCTCTCTGTAGAATTTATCATATTTCCTCCTTATGAAGAGTACTATAATGTATTTAAATTGCACAGGATTTTGCATAATACTTAGTACATTTCTACCCCGTATGAGCCACTTTCTTTTCACACACAGGCACCCAAAATGAAAATATTCAGACTTGAAAAACTGAATAACTCTTTAATTTTTGTGGCTATGATGAAGATAATGGTGTGTGTGTGTGTGTGTGTGTGTGTGTACTTGATTTTCATAATGATTGATGAAGCATGGATGTATGTCTATGTCTCCTACTTTTGATGCCTGGAAAGAAAACAGTCATTTTGTAAGATGATATCAGACTATTATTTTTAAAATTATGTCAACATTTTTACAGTGGTTCTTGCCTTTAGCAAAAAAAGATCATTAAATTTTTGTGAAAAATTAATCATTAATGTATGCTTTTATGTATGTTTTGCTTTGCTTTCTCTCTGTATTAATTCTCAACCAAATTTCATTAGAAGAATATGATTTCTGATATTTTTCTTTTCACAAAGGTAGCAAATTCTCTACATTCTCTTAATGATAATTACTTAGGTATTATATATTGTTGAGTTTCTAAAGGAAATTCTTCATAACACACCTTTCAACTATCCTGAAAGGGAGCCACCCCAGATGCATGGTGTCCTTTGTGATGGTGAGGACACTTTAGATCCAGAGTCAGCATGTGAATTGCTCTAAGTTCTTCAATGCCTGAGATGGAAACACAAGCAAGGTTTATTTATTTGCTTATGCCTGAATCACAAGAGAATTTTTTTCTCAAAATGTCCTGATATATAAAATATAAACACAAGACAAAAATATAAGCATTCTATTTAGTTATCTACCTTTCAGTGAAGCTCGAAAGAACTTCTTCCCATTAAAGAATGGGCATTGCTGGAGGATTATATAAAACTGGTAACACTAGCATTTTCTCTCACTTTCTTTTTTTCTACTGCTAAGCAGGGATTTGGTACAAATGATACAGTAGAGGGAAAGCAAAAGACTTAAGTCCTGTAAAGCTGCAGATCTCGGGCAAGGGTTAAAAGTTTCCATATATTTAGAGACAAATACCTTCTTCTGGGACAAGAGAACAAAGCAGAGATAACAGCCAACAGGGAGTAATGGTTGTTTGGCAAAATTAGAAGTAACAATTTAAAGCCTGCTTGCACAAGTATTTCTATTTTCCAGGAGGCCTAAAAGAATGTCGACCATGAAGAAAGGTATCCTGTGATAGTCTCGTGTCCATTAAAAAGTAATGACCACAAAATAATGACCATGGGACTGAAGGATGCTTCCCCACTCCCAGCCTCTCACCCTTTGGAAAAGTGCTTTTCTAAACCTGGCACACTACCCCTTCAGAGAACCACATCTGTCTTTCTTGTCATCTCCCTGTATACAAGCTATCTCTAATAAACTCTGCCTGCTTTCTTTCTCTCAAGTTCAGTGGTCATTTCTATGACATTGAGACTCAAGAACCTGGTCTTGACAGTCTGGTAACACAAAAACATTTAATCTTTTCAGGGAAGTTTTCCTAAAGAATCAGGGATGCTCTATATATGTTTTCAGACCTTGACCACATTGCCCCTAAGAATCGGTACTTCTCTTGAGATACTATACAAGTTTTATATCCAAACTTTGAAGGGCTGTGGGACAAATTTTGGATTACAATGACTTTATCACAATGATGTCACTGGAAGTGAACAACTTTTTTCTATACTTCAGCTTTTCTCTGAATTTTAATCAATAGGGGCCACATTTAGTTATTGCCTTGTATCATCTTTACTCAAGCTCCATATAGCTGTGCATATGGTAGCTGCTTAGAAAGTATGATTTAATTTAATTGTATCAGAACTGTTTTCTAGAGAAATTCTTGGTAGCCTTCCTTGGATGAAATATTGGTTCACATATAAGTCACATTGACATTGTGTACACCTTCTGTGTCAGTATGGCTTGGATATATGCAGTTCTTCGTCTTCGACTGATAGTAAGAATAGGAAAACTCAAGTTTTGTAATAAGACTGAGACCTGAATATTTATACTACCATATATGAGCAGTAGATCTTTCAAAAGTCACTCTCTTGAGCTTCCTTCCCCTCATTATCAAAATGGAGATGATACTCCTATCTTAGAGATTTACTATAAAGATTAAACAATATAGGGTTAATAACATGTATGAGCTCCTTATAGTGCACACTTGAACCTCATAACATCCCTACTTAGTGAATATTGGCCTTATCCCCAATTTATAATAAGGAAATTAAGAGAATATTTAAATTACCTAAGATCACACAGTAGTTATTGACAGACCTGTGCTTTGAATCAGGCAGATTGGTTCTGGATTCTGTGCTTTTACTCCTTGTGCTATAAAAAATGCCTGGCATAGAGCTCGTGGCCATTAAGTATTTGATGCTCTCTTTCCAACTGACTCCACTCACATACTAGACAATACATTAATTTTAGGATGCATATTAAAGTTCTTTTCATTGTATTTTAATAATCCATTGTCCTTTCTTGCTAGGTGGATGCGTAAAAGGTTCAGCATTCTGGCTATGGTATAAATTCCCTCCTTTAGTATCTTCCATCAAACTCGTATCTTCTACAGGAGACTCCCTGGGTGATTTTAGATGTTTTCCTCCTTCTTATTTGAGTCTTTTAAGAATTTATACATTTAAGTCGTTTTGGTTTCAAAGAATTTTTTTTCTCTTGGGTCTATGATAATACAGTCCCGCAGTTTTATTACTATCTCTCTGACTGTATTTTCCATCTTTCTCACTGATTCTTCCTCTTCTGCACTGCCTCCCTCAATGTTGGAATTCTCCCTCCTGGATTGGACACTAACTTCTCTACACATTTATTCACACTATAACAGGAAAGCCTAGATTTATCCTGATTAAAAAAACACATGAAAATTAGAATTGGGACTCCAGATATTGAAGAACATGGTGAGATTTATAGACTCACTACTAACTCTCTCCTTCATGTGTTACATGTCTTCATTGTACCTTTCATTCTCAATGTGGTCTACGTATTCACCTTTCTCTGGTGACTAGATCCCTCTACCTTTTCCATTGTTTTGTTTCTGTACTTTTATATTGGTTCCACTGCAACACAATCTATTCTGTTACCTGGTCAAGTTTCTAAGATAGTAAATACTTTTTTGTGACATATGAAATTTTCTATGATCTAGCCACTGTTTCCATCTCTAACCTCATTGTGAGCTATGTAATGCTATGCTCACTGTAGCCTGTCACATCACCTTACTTTCCATTAATCAAATGTCCCAGACTTGTTCCTCTCTTATGGCCTTTGTATCTGCTGTTTCTTATGCCTGGAATATACTTCTGCTTTTATTTTACATGACCGACAATTTTATTCAAAAATACACCTTCTGAACCCTTGATCTGATAAATCGATCTGAAGTCATTTCATATTCCTTTGTTTATTTATTTCATTTTTAGTTATCTAAAATATCTAACTTATCTACATTTTGATTTTCTTTTCAATATATACTCCTTCTATTACCAGTAGAATTCAAAGTTCATGGAAAGAACGACTGGGTTTGTTCTTTTATGATTGTATCCCCAGCACCTCCTGCAATATCTGACAAAGTCATTTAATTTCCATATGAATTTAGAGCTATTTCAATAAGATATTAAATTGAACACATCTCTAATTTGCCAGGACAATCATTTCAGTAAGACTAAAAGTATTATTTGGTCTTAGAATCCTTCCATTTAATGGGGCTCCTGGGTGGCTTTGTTGGTTGAATATTCGACTTGACTCAGATCATGATCTCTTGGTTGGTGAGTTGGAGCCCCGAGGTTGGGCTCTGTGCTGACAGCTCAGAGCCTGAAGCCTAGTTTGGATTCTGTGTTTCCTTCTCTCTGCCTCTCTGTGCTTGTGCGCTCTCTCTCTCTCTCAAAAATAAATAAACATTAAAAAAAAAAGAAGAAGAATCCTTCTGTTTAAAATAAACTATTGTGATCTGAGCAGATATGGAAATACCCTGCTCATAGCTTCCTTCAGGAAGATCAGCTGTCAGCACTTTCAAGATTGACTTCAATTTGCACAAGGTCATGCATGCCCTTCACAAGGCCGCCCACATTCATTGATCAAGTTGTGGTATTACGATGGGATGATGATAGAACAAGTTCCCCCGTATATAGAGACTAGGTGGTAGCACTTAGTCACAGATGCCAGATTATTTCAATTATTACAATGGCCAACATAGAGTGGTAGTCAAGGGGGCTTAGCCCAGAGATTATGATGAAGTTTAAATGGACACAGAATTCTGAAGCAAAAATTGATAAACAGATATCAAGTTTACTCCTCCAATTGTACCAACAGAAGAAATCAAGGATTAATGACAGATAGCCTAATAATAATGGTCAACTCAATAAAAATGATATCAGTGTAATTCCTTTTCTAGTGTTCAGGCCTGAGATGGTTTTTATATCTATAATCCAATGATGGAAGTGATATCTGTTTGCATAGGAAGTAGGAACTGGCAACACCACAGCAAGTGTATGTAATCATTCTCCCAGTTCTTCCCCAAAGAAACTTGGCCATTTTTCAGTTAATTGCACAATAGGGAAAGGGAAATACTCAGGTATTTTCAGGACCTTTGAACATAAGATTTGAATTGAATTTGAAACCAAGAAACCAGTGTGTCATTATGGCCTCTCCATTAAAGTGGGATGACATGGGAGTCAGGTAAAAAATGGCATCATAGAAAAGTTGTGGTTTGCAATGAGCTTACGAGGTTTGTAAGTCCAATCGGTCATTTTCCTGATTCTAGAATGTAAAATTAGATTTGACATATTTGGTGTATAATGCAACCAAAATATTGGATTCTCTTTCTGTGGGATTAGAATTATCCTAAAAGGGAAGACCAAGTAGAAGTCTCAGAAATTAACACTTTCTCCCCCACCCCACACACACTACCAAGCTAGGAAATCAAATGCAATATTGTATGTCTGGGAACATGACAGAGATTTGTACTGCTGTTCAAGATCTGAAAGATCCAGGTGTGGTGACCCCATCATGTCTTCTCTTAATTCACCAGTCAGGCTCCTACAGAAACCAGAGTAATACTGGAATATAAATGTAGAATATTTCAAGTTCAATCAAATAGTAACCCTACTTGCAACATCCTTACAAGATATAGTATCTATGCTAGGACATATTCATGTGAGTTCAAATATATGGTATATAGTCATTGATATGGAAAATTCATTTTTTTCTATCCGAATCAATAATGAGAAACAGAATGTTTTCTCATGAAATGGAAAGCAATATACATTTATTCTTCCTCTTGGCTATAATGATTCTCTTATCCTCTCTCACAAGATACTTTGAAAGGTGAGAATAGTTTGGATATTCAGCAACATATCATATTGATTCATTACATTGTTAATACTGTGTTCATCTGGCCAGATAAGTAGAATATGACTACTGAGCTGAAGGCCTTATTAAGACTCAAGTATTCATGAAGTTATGAAATAAACCCTACTAATATTTTTAAAAGCCCAAAGGTCAGAAGTTTATCAGGACAGCCTATACAAATGAGACATTTAAGTAATCTTTTGTATTATTGTATTTTTCAACTTCTACCAAAAAGAAGGAAACATAAGTTTTTTTCACATTTTGTGGGAAACATATTCCACATACTGGGATACTATTCTGGCCTGTATGCTGTGTGAAATAAAGGTTACCAGCTTTGTGTGTGGCTAAGAACATGGAAATAATTCACAGTATGTCCAGCATGTGATGTAAGCAGCCCTAATAGTTATGCCATACAAGCTGGCAGGTGTCATATGGATTTGGATTAATGTGCAAAGGATCATGTACCTTGTGGAAAACAGCTCCTGACATGCTATAAAACCCTTATAGAGACATAACTCTAGATCTTGGCTACGTGTCCAGAACTATCCATCATAAATTATATCATCTTAGACCTACCATACCATAAGTTTTTTTAGCTGGGCAACGAACCACTATAAGATAGAAATGATACATCTGTGACTGAGCATGAATGAGATCAGAGGATTCCAACAAATGACGTGAGCAGGTAGCCTAGAACCCTACAGGCTCACTGCTTCTATATCAATGCACTTCATAAATCTATGCCTATAATTTACATGGGATCTTATGTATCCACCTGGAGGGGAAAAAAGCCTGAGCTCATTTTACATATAAGTCAAATCTCTATATATGTGTACAAGCTGAAAAATACATATCCACAATTAGTGGCCTTGAAAGACTGTAGTAAAGAAAAATCAGCCCAAAAGACAGTACAACTGTCTACCTTATGTGGAAAGAAAACTGGCCCAAGTTTAGAGTACATGCCCACTCATAAGATTGGCAGATAGCTTGCCTGGCTGGTCAGGGGGCTAAGCAAAATGACTTGGAAGTCATGGACCAGAAAGTATAGAAATTGGCATGTGGACAGATATATGGACATTAGCATAAAGTGTAAAGATGTTTGTTTCATATGATAATGCCCATCAGAAAAAATCTACCATAAAAAAAGGCCCTAAGTATCCCTGTAGACACAGTTGTCTGACTGAGAGACATCAACCATACTATTAGTGGCCAATCCATTAACAGCACAATGGCAAAATGAACCATTTGAACAAAATGGGAGAGATTAAGTTTACACATTAGGTAACAGCATAAAGTGCTACTACCAAAGCTAATTTAGTTATTCATATTGTCAAATGTCTAACCACCCAGCCCAGAGGCCAATGTTGAGCCTCTGAGATGGAACTTTTCTTTGATGTGACTAATTAGTCACCTTGTATCAGGCTGATTACATAAGTCCTCTACCAGCTATGAAAGATCAAAAGTTTTTGTTTTTGTTTTTGTTTTCTTCTAGGAGTAGATATAATTGCTCAGGGGCTTTTAGGCAGCACTAATATCTGAGGGCTTATTGAGTATTTGATCTACTAGCCTGAGATCCCATATAATACTACATCAGGCCAGGTGGGCATTTTGAAGCAAAGGAGATATGTGAGAAAGCCCAGGATCATGGAATCCATTGGTCATATCACATCACATGTTGCATCACCCAAAATCAGTTGACCAGATAAAACATTGCAATAGTCTATTACAGTCTCAGCTGAACTGCTAGCTCAGAGGCAGTACTTTATAAGGATGGGTTGACACTGCACAGTATACATATATATATATATATATATATTAAATCAAAGAACTTTAAATGTCACTATTTCTCTAATAGGGAGAATATATGGATCCTGGAACTAACAGGTTTAAGAAGTAGTGCCCCACATTCCATAATTCTCAATGAGCCATTTGGGAACACTGTGTTTCCCATCCCTGCAATGTAGTTTCTGTAATGCTACAAGTTCCATTCCTTAATGGGAGAATTTTTCTAAATGATATAATAAGTATTGAATTACAAGCTGCGGCTGTTACCTGGGCCTTTTGTATCAAAGGAGTAACAGGAAAGAAGAGGAATTATTTCTTAGCAAGAGTAACTGATCATGATAATCAAGAGGAGGCAGGGCAGCAATTTGACAATGAGGCAAGCAGGAATACATGTGAGATTCAGCTGTCTTTTAGTCCCTGAGTGTCCAATTTGACCATAAATGAACAGATGCAGTCACCTCAGGCTAGGAAAGACATGGTGAGTAGGGCTTTAGGTCCCTCAGGGATAAGAAACTGAAAACGTAGTAGTTGACTTTGAGAAGAATAGGATAGAGAGTAAAAGATGGTGGGAGAAAATGAAGGTCAATTAGAGCACTGAGAATGAGTCTGGTCAGAGGTATAGTTGTATTTATAGAACTTTTCTATTTTCCCTCAGGAAGAGAGGCCCTCCGGAATACTGGAGAGTCAGCTATTCAAATGTACAGAGAGAAGTGAAGCTTAATGGCACAAAGAATGTACTGACCTTATCCCTCTTCAAGAAAAGTATTTGTCTAGTGGTGGGGAGGGTAAGAAGCAGACAGTATCTAGGTGTTAGTTCCTCAGGATCATTCTCATCAGGAGAGAGTCGCTTCACTTGACATCATGTCCTTCTCAGGACAACTTGCCTACAGTGATTGACCGACAGAAGCGTAAAATCCCAGCAATTTTAGGTTGTTTCAGGGTAACTCTAGCAGGCAGAATTCACTTTGGAGATCCTTTCTTGGTTGGCCACAGCTTGGCTGAGTCTGTATCACAGTTTAACTTTTTCTGTTTGATGCTGTTTCCATACTCTTTGTGGAATAAGCACGTTCTAAACATCTCATACCCAAATCTCCATCTAATTATTAGACTCTGGAGCACACATTTAGAACATGTTGCTATGTCTTTTAAATAAACGGGATGTCTAGTCTTCTGCTAAAAGAAATAGAAACATACATATCCCACATAGAGCAGCAGTTCTTAAACTTGGGACCATGGTTGCATGGAGGGTCAGGAAATCCTGATATTTGAAGCAGACGGTGTATGTATGGGTTTATGTGGTGATATGTGTGTGTACTGCTACTTTTTTTTTTCAGGGAAAGAATGCAAGTATATTTGCAAGAGAGAATCCATAATTTCATTTAATTGCCAAAGTGGTATACAACTAAGAAGTTTGACTCACTGCCATGTATGATGATAGCAGTTATTATTATTATTTTTTTTTTGCAGTCCTGGCCATCTAACTACATCAGAATTGACAAGACAATAGTTTAAACAGTTGAACAGTTGCTCTATGTGTGTTCAAATCAATTAATAATATACTTATGAATACCGCATGCAAATGGAACATTGAGGATGAAATGGTCATGGCGGGGAGACAAAAGTAAAAAGGAAAGATGAGTAAGCCTCCCTTAGGAATGTCCAGTATAGATGTTTAATACATGAATATTATTTACATTATTTTTATCCATTGAAATACTTAATTTTTTTAATGAATGAAGAAAATGCTGTACAATATTTTGTAGAGTGGCTATGAAGCATTTTGGAAGTATTTTCTGGCTTAAATTAACACTGAATTTGCTTTCATATGTATGAGGATACCAGAGGCTAATTTCTTTGTAATTTTATTAACAGGTTACAGAAAAGTATGCAAATTTTATTCATTATATAATTCAAGCTATCCCAAAATATCTCAGAATCTGACAGTCACCTTAATGCCCTGTGGCCTCCTGGACTCAGTAATTATTCAACTTTGACTGCTCCAGCTGTGACTGACTTTGAAACAGGATTCCAACAAAAGATCACATGTGCACATATGCATCAATTGTCGTGTATTACCGCTTTTAAGATTTAAATACGCTTATTCGGAATCTCCATTTTAAAATAATTAAAACTAAAAAAAAATAATAATTAAAACTTTAAAACTACTGTGTGTGTATATACATATCTTCTTATATAAAGATTATAATTTATGTAAGGATTAGAGTATCTTTGTCCAGTACACTATTTTCCTAAAAAGAAAGTAATAGTCACTGTATATGAACATTAATTTTTAATCAGCACACAAAGAATTTTAACTTAGAATGTGTTTCAGTGATGTAGCACTGTGATAAAAAACATGCATTAAAAGAAGCAAACGTACCAAACTATTAATGATTGAAGAAATGTATCTTCTAATTATTCTAATCATTTTCTATTCTTTCTCTTCTCTGAAATATTAACCCTATAAATAAGAAGGTAGTGTGCTTCACTGAGATTTGAATGTGGGATGCTATATTTAAATCGAAGGAATTTCTAGATACCTTGTCAAGAGCATTGACATAATACTTAGATATAACCCAAACATAATTAACAATGATTGAGGGAAATTCTGACCTCCAAAAATAGGGAAAATTCTGGCGGGTGTTTATCTTCTGCCTTTATCACAAAGAGTCAAGTGAAAACAATTCAGAAAAGTCAAACCTAGTAGTAATAAAATAATCCATCAATAGGAAGTTATTCTTGCTAAAGAAACAGTGAGTTTGAAGGGCTGATATGAGACTCCCATAGTTTGGTGTGGAATGCCTCACACAATGCGTCACGTACAGGCTTGCCTGGGGAGTCACTGGCTGTAACAGGGAACAGGATGACTTGTGAGGCAAATAAAAGCAATGCATGTCTTTCTGTACTGAGATGCCCTCATTCAGTCTCTGTAGCATTTTCAACTGGAGGTAGCAGGAAGGAGGCAGCGCTAGAAGGTGATGACTCACAAGTGTAAGTGTCATTTAACAATGGGGAGCCTGAGGCTTTTTGATCAGATTGGCTGACCCAATGTGATGTTTTATGTTCCAACCAAGCAAGGCAAAGGCAAAGCCAAGACAACAGGCCAGCTCCCTGGCTTCTCAGTCTTGATCTCTCTCCAAGATCTACAACCGAAAAACACTCCTTACGTTTTCAGTTTTAAAAACCTATGTCATGTTGTGAAATGTTTACTTCTACACTATATCATGTGCAGTATTAGATTAGATGCTTTCGCATGTTTCATTTAATTATTATGACTTCCTAATGAGATAAGTGTTGCTGTTCCCTTTTGACAGATAAGAAACAAACAAAAATGAGATCCACCAAGGCCAGGAAGATAATAAATGTAGGAGTAAGAGAATGATATACAGGAATAACTCAGAATTCTCTGTTCTTGAATATAAAAATCTGCCACTTTGTTTTCATTTAGATTTGACAAATTTAGGGATACTATTTAAAATTGTTTTATAACCCTGGTATAGTCAACATTTTCAATATTATAAAATGTTCTCTTTATCTTTATTAATGATTTCTATATGAAGGTCTACTTTATCTTACATTAATATAGTACATATAATACCTGAAGACTTGCATGATATATAATTTTTCATCATTTCTTTCTCAGCCTTTCTTTATCCTTGTATTTTAGTTGGCAGCATCTCTTTTAATCTATACAGTATTCTATCCAGCAATTGCACTAAGTATTTATGCAAAGGATAAAAAAATATGGATTCAAAGGGACACACACACCCCAATGTTTACATCAGCACTATCAACAATAGCCAAATTATGGAAAGAGCCCAAATGTCCATCCATTGGTGAATGGATAAAGAAGTTGTGGTATGTGTATATGATGGTATATTACTCAGCCATCAAAAAGAATGAAATCTCGTCATTTGCAACAACGTGGATGGAGATAGAGTGTATTGTACTCAATGAAATAAGTTATAGAAAGACAAATATCTTATAATTTCACCCATATGTGGAATTTAAGAAACAAAGCAGATGAATGAAGGGGAAGGAAAAAAAAGAAAAGGAGGTAAACTATAAAAGACACTTAAGTATGTTTAACTGAGGTTTGATGGAGGGGAGTTGGCTGGGGGAATGGGCTAGATGGGTGGTGGACATTAAGGAGGGCACATGTGATGAGCACTGGGCATTATATATAAATTATGAATCACTAAATTCTACTCCTGAAACCAATATTACGCTATCTGTTAACTTACTAGAATTTAAATAAAAACTTGAGGGGTGCCTGATTGGCTTAATTGGTTAAGAGTCTGACTTCGATCTGGTCATGATCTCATGACTCCTGAGTTTAAGCCCCACGTCGGGCTCTGTGCTGACAGCTCAGAGCTTGAAGCCTGCTTCAGATTCAGTCTCTCTCTCTCTCTCTCTCTCTCTCTCCCTCTGCTGCTACTGCTGCTGCCCTGCTCACGCTCTGCCTCTCTTTCTCTCGCAAAAATAAATAAAACAATAATTTTTTTAATAAATAAAAACTTGAAATAAAAAACCGAAACAAAACAAAACCTTTAGGTTAAGTGGCCAACTTCAGCTCAGGTCATGATCTCACAGTTTGTGGGTTCAGGTTCTGCATCAGGCTCTGTGCTGACAGCTCAGAGCCTGGAGCCTGCTTCAGATTCTGTGTCTCCCTCTCTCTCTGCCCCTCCCCTGCTTGTGCTCTATTTCTCTCTCTCTTTCTCTCTCTCTCTCTCTCAAAATTAAATAAACATTAAAAATATTTTCAAAACAAAACCTTTCCAGTCTCTGGTACAATAATAATAATAACAATCTATATGGTGTTTTTTTTAATGCATCTAACATTCTTCATTTTTCATAAGAGAATTCAGATGATTTAAATTTAATCACTGATATGAACAAAATTTTATTTTCTCTATATTTATTCAGATATTATGCACTCATTTATAATTTTGGCTCAGAAATGCCTACAGATTCAAATGTCTATAGTTATCTTATGAAACTCTAATGTTAAGTGATACTTACCCCCTCTTCCTGAATAAGGAAAAGATCTTTATTTATCCAGTTCCTAAAATATATGCTATTTTTGATGTAATTTTATAGCATCCATTGTATTTATTTATTTATTTACGTACTATTTATTTAGGAGGAAAAACTAAATCATATTTATATTTTATAACTGAACCACTAGGAAAATACATCACAGTCTTGAAACACCAAACACAGGCTATATTATCATTTCAAGCAATATGTTTGTAAAAAGACAACATGGTCCTTATCAAAATGATAAGGTGCTAGAGCTGGGGCAGGAACCCTGCTTGTTGCAAAGCTCCCAGGCAAACGTGGTATTTGGTAAAGTGGGTGTTGCCCCTCTTGTGTTTTAAGTGAGTTGCTTAAACTCACCCCTGAGTTGCTTACTTTTTCTCTTTTGACCTTCCCTGTTGCCAAGGAACAGCGTCAATAGGACGCTGATTTCAGGGAGCTAAATAAGCAATACTGAGTTTAGGTTTTCCTTTCATTCTATAAAAACCAGTACTTAATAGCTCCCTTAATTAAGAAAGTAACAGTTCCTCCTTCAATATTCATTACTGGATACTGGTATACAGTGCAATCAAAACCCCCTTTCCCTTCAAGAGAGTGTCACTGCAAGATTGTCCTGTAGCCGATAGCTTCAGGGCCCATCATGGCAGGGAGGGAAGTTCTGCTTCCCGTTCCCAGTGTTACCTCCCACGTTTCTGCAGGGTTTCCTAGCTGAAAGATGTAGTGTGTATTTCAAGAAATGAATCTCCACATCTTGATGATAGCCAGAAACATATATCCACAAGGAACTGTTGAAAGTTCTAAACTACCTTTCCCAACTCTACATCTTAAATCAACTTCATGACCTTGTATATAAAACAAAGCAAAACAAAACAAAGGCCCAAAAACCTTTTTCTTTTTTCTTTTCTTTCTTTCTTTATTTATTTTTGTAAATTAGTGACCTTGTAGATTTTGTTTTGCACCTTATGGGAAATGATTTGGTGATCCTTCTGGGAAACAGGAGGTGGGCAACAAATAGAAACACCTTTGCTTGCACTCCACCAGATCACAGGCAGGTTAGAGAAATTGGCCAGCCTGTTGGTACCTGTGCACGAAGAAGAATCTGGTACCTTGGAGGGCTCTGGCTTGATACAAGGGAGATCCTTAGTGGCAGGACAGATACATGAAATTTAGGCCATCAAAAACTCTTCTGCACTCTGACCCAAATTTCATCACCAGTTTTGTTTTTTTTTTTTTCATTTCACTTTTTAGGGTTGAAACATAAAGGAACCAGTGTCCAGAGGCAAGTGACACATGCTTCAAACTTCCTGCCATTCTTAATTTCTTCATAAATTTCACTTAAAAGACCAAAACTCCCATTTCTCTTCTTAAATTCCTGCCATCAACCCTGATGATGGCCAATTGCAAAGACTTCTATTTTCCAATCGACGAGAGAGACTCCATCATCTTCTTGTTCATTGTCGGGATGAGGTGCATGTGGTCATCCACACGCCTGGTCACACAGCTCTCCAGCTGCTGCTTCACCTGAAGCTCTTTACTTCCCGTATCTATTGAATCTTTGGCTTTGTCATTGCAATACATGGTACACCCGGCCAGGTGGTCCTGGAGCTTCTCCAACTCACTGGTCACCAGTGCCTGGGCTTAAGCCAGAGGCGCATGGCTGCGCTCAATGCACTGGTGCACCTGATGCATGGACGTCTGGGTGTTATCAGAACAGCTGGCACTGCACCAGAACGTGAGGTCCTGCATCTGCCAAGTGTTCTTTCTCTCCAGACTCTTCACCATGGAGTCCACTGCTTCGTGCACCTGGACCTGCTGCAGCTACGCCATGGTGACCTCGTGCTGCAACCCTCCATGCCGGCTCCCACTTGGACTCTGACCTGCATCCATATTACTTAAACACTACTAGATATTACTAGTAACATAGTATGTAGTCAGGGGTCATTTAGATTAACCAACCCCATGTACTTAGGATCTCATCGTTGTTTGTTGTTGTTTTCTCTATCTCTGAATTCACATCTGACATCATGTTCCTTCACTGAAGGAATATTCTTCAGTATCTAACTTGGTGCAGGTTTGCTAATTTCAAAATCTCTGTATGTTTTGTTTTGTTTTCTAAACATCTATTTTGTTTTTGAATGAAATTTTCACTAATTATGAAATTCTAGGTAGGTAGATCTTTCCTTTCAGCATTATAAAGATACTATCAGACCTCTTGATTATGTTATAAAGTCATCTACAATTCTACCTATTGCTGCTTTGAAAACATTATCCATTTATTTTCTGATTGCTTTTAAGAATAGTTTTATTTGTCATTGTATTTACTGAAATATCACTATGATTTTTTAATGGATTATGCATTGGATTTGTATTTATTTGTAACTTGCATTATAATTTTATTTATAATTTTATTTATATTTTTATTTATAATCTTTATTCTGTGGATTCCTATTTTACATCAAATTCAGGAAGTTTTAAGCATATAGGTCTTGCTGTGTGTATTTCCTATTCCCATGATCACTTTCCTCTTTACTAGGACTCAACTCACTTACATTAGACCCACTCGCTGTTTATAACACACTGTCTTTTAATACTTTCTAATCATTCCTCATCTAATAAAGACCCAGGGACCTGTTATTGTGAAAAAAAGTCTACTAGAACTTTTACACTAAATAAGAGTCCATGAATACCGTATATTTTTAGTCTCTATAATTACTGCTTTAATTAGCAATTTGGTATATAATATTTTAAGTTCCTATTTATGTGATTATGTGTAATTCTCAAAATATACACAAGATTTCTGTCTATATAAGTTGTGTTTAGGGAATACTGAATAATTTCTTGGTTCAGAAAGTACCTCTAAGTGGTTTTTCTTGAATTCTTGTAAAATAGTTTCTTAATAAAATCATTAGTTTACAGTATTTTCCCACTACTTTTAGGATTCATTTTAATTTCAAAATTTATTTTTCTATGGATATGAAACTAATGCCAGTAGCTAAAATGATTGATTGCTAGTTCATACCACACAGTGAGTGATTTGAGTCCTAGTAAAGAGGGAAATGATCATGAGGATAGGAGGATAGGAAATACACACAGCAAGACATATGTGCTGAAAACTTCCTGAATTTGATGTAAAATAGGAATCCACAGAATAAAGATTATAAATAAAAATATAAATAAAATTATAATGCAAATTACATTTTATATATGATATATATTCGAATGAATATTGGTAACTGAAAGCCATTCTTTAAAAGTATAAAGAATTTGTAGGGTATTTTCTTGAATAAAGAGAGATAAATTAGTTGTTGTGGCATGAGTTCAAAATCTAAATCTCCAAGGAAAATTTAATTGAAATATTTCCTGTTTCTACTGCTCCTAAGCCCATTACCCTCCGTGGGCCCTTAATATGAACTTTGCCATACAGCCCATTTTCACCACAAGCATCTAACATCTGTAGTATAGATGTTACGGGTTTGTATAATGACTGGGTACGCCTTGCACAGGGAGGATGGAAGCAGGGTTTAAGCATTTCATCATGAGTGGATTAGATAATAACTAAGTTTCTTTGTACTTATGAGATTCTGTAATTCAGTGAATCTGTAAAATCTGTTGAGTCTGATTACTAAGGTCCATGGGGAATTTGGAATCTTTTTTCGGTAATAGAGTCCCAGCTTCTTGATGAGTACCACTAGTTTACTAATTTGTGTTTATTAATTACCTCTGTGTGTCCTGGGTTCTTACCCAGATGTTTGGGGATAATTCATGATTAATTAAGATTAACATGAGCAAATATGGAAAGGGTTTTACTTATAACGTCAAATAAAATTCTATGTAGATTGTGTTTGAAGTTTATTTCCAGAGATTTAAAGGTCTACAAAACCAGTGTTAAATTTTTCATTAAAAAGCATTTTTAAGATGTGGATTTCTCTGTTGGTCAATAAAACTCTCAGTCTTCAGGAGTTTCTTCCTTTCCTCATTTTTTATAGATGAAACAACATAGAACTAAAGGATTTTAAGAGCAGTTTGATTAAACAATTAAATTCTCTCATGAAAAAGAAATATCTAGAGAGGTGGAATGGGATGTGTAACAAACTCAGAATTAGGTCATGGGACTGCTTATTGGATTTTGCCTTCTCTAGTCTTTAAAACCTGGACTCAAATAATCATTTCTTTCTAAAGTTGGACAGATTTAAACTTTTTAATAATAGTGATTTTGACCATTATTAAATCTCTCAAGCATAGTGTTTGGGCAGAAGCTATGTGTTCATTTTTCAGAGACTTGACAAGTGTTTAATGAAGTAGATAGATTTTGGGTCCAATCTAAATGATCTATATAGTCCCAACCAAGGGTGAAAAGCTTTAATTCAGTAATTACCTAAAATCTCATGTACTTCTCTTAATGCTGATTCTGAATTGATAAACATGAAGATACCTTTTTTAAGACATGGGGATTTGAGCCCCCTGTATTAGGTTTCTACCTTTATACTGTTTGCCTTCACTTTACTAGTTAGCATTTTTAATTACCTTTTGTGTGTATCAGAATCTTACCTAGATCTACGATAATTACTGGTGATTACCTAAGCTTAGAGAAAAGCAAATATGGAGAATGTGATCTCTGGATAGATATAGTTGTATCACTAAATATATTTGTAAATATTCCCATAGATGGAGAAGTTTGCAAATAACAATGTTAAAGCTTTTGACATATTTGTTTGGGTGTGCATAATTCAAGGACTAAAAAATAAATCACACAGTTCTCTAGAGGTAGGAGTTTTTCTCTGTTTTATTTAGATTTTTTTTACATTTAAATTTTATTAATACATTCGGTATTTTTATTGAATACCTACTCTCTGCTAAAAAATAAATTTAAAACTGTTTGTTATTTTTCTTAATTTTTTTTATTCTTTATTTTATTTTTGAGAGAGAGAGAGAGAGATAGTGTGTGTGCAAGCCCTGCGTGGGGAGGAACAGAGAGAGAGGGAGACACAGAATCTGAAGCAGTCTCCGGGCTCTGAGTTGTCAGCACAGCCCGACACGGGGCTTGAACTCACAAACTGTGAGATAATGACCTGAGCCAAAGTCAGACACTTAACCGAATGAGTCACCCAGGCACCCCAAAAGTATCTATGTTCTTACAGTTGATGTATTAATCAATTTAACAGATCAAAACGGGAAGGGATTTTACGTCTGCTAATCATTTTCTGGGTGCCTGGGTGGCTCAGTTTGTTAAGTGTTCGACCCTTGGTTTTGGTGCAGGTCAGGTCATGATCTCACAGTTGGTGAGAATAAGCCCTACATACCGTTGAACTTACTTGGGATTGTCCCTCTCTCCCTCGCTTTCTGCTCCTCCCCCACTCTCACTTTCTCAAAATAAATAAACTTAAAGAAGTCTTTTAACCATTTTCATTAATTTTGAGATAAATAAAGGTCTCTTGTAGGCACTGATGCAGGGTATAGTGCAACTCATGCGCCCAGAATTCTTGGAAGGGCTCTGATGATGCTAGTGTGCTTTATTATGACTTGACTTATTTTGCCAGTTCTTTCTCTTCAAAAACTCATTTCATTCTTTGCGTGTACTTTGTTAATATTCCCTCCTTTGATTTATTCTTAGAAATTTTTTTTTAATGTAGCTTTTAGTCACCTGGCAGGTATCCAACAACAATGTTACTTTTTCTTGTAATTAACTCCTCACCTCCTCACCTTCCATGTCACACATACATTTTTTTTTTTTTTTTTTTTTTGGTGACCAGAGAAAGAACATGTTTGAAGAAATTAATAAGTCAAATGGACTTTCTATGAGGCCAGGAAGAAATTAAAATCTTTGTCTTCTTAAAAACTAAAGCTGATGTAAAATTGGAAAATCCAAATAAACAAATTTTTGTTTCAAGATGTTAAGTTTAACTTCTGCCAGATCATAAGACACACCTGGCCAACTCTTTTGTCTTAAAAACAAATAGACAAACAAAAAACAGACAAAATACGGATAATCTGAAGGGTTAATTGAGACAAGAATGATAAGCCTCACAAAAGGTTACAGATTATTTATACATTTTACAAAAAGTGTAAATGATTGATATAAAGCGATAGTTTGTAAGTTAAAAGACAGAAAAGGGAAACAAAGAAAAATATTTATGGGTAAAAGCTACAATTGCCAAAATATTGGTTTCATCTCCATCGTTCTAAATAGTGAGAAGTATACAAATATACATATATGAATTATATATAGCTCCTACTCCCAAGTAGAATATAGTATGAATGATTAAAGCAAGTAAATGACTATAACAGATATCATGGCACTAATAATCATTTAATACTCAATTTGTGACAGTTAATTGCTCACATGCTCACATAAGAATCAGAATAACTCTGTAAAGTAAGTGCTACTGTGCTCTATACATTTGTGAACCTACCACTTCCCCGCACCCCATGAATGAATGTTCTATGTCAATGTCAATCATGCCCCCTAGTTTTGCAGCCTCTGTTGAAGTGATATCTGACTGCAAACCAGGGGAAGTCAGTTGGAGTCTTGGAATTTTTGTTGCCTGATAAGGGAGCAGAGCTTTAACTGGTACCTTGAATGCTGATGTGAAATATGGAGCTGCAGCAGTCATTTTATGACTAAGAACAAACATGAGGAAAAACTCCCTTTCACTACAGATGACAGAGAAGAAACAAAGAAAGAGGTTGTATTCCTACTGCCAATATAGAGTAGTTGAATCAATAATTATAAGAATTTCTGGTGGGAAAAATACACCTATATTTAAGTAGCTATTTAGTTTTGTTACATGTACCTAAACACATTTATAAATGTGTTAAAAATTTGTCTCATTGGTGGTATGTAGTTTACAGAGGCTATGAGACCCTAAGTGAAGAGGCTGAGAACTGAGCTGACTCCAGAATTCAGGCTTATTCATTTTACGTATTAAGCTAGAAGAAAATAAAGGGAAAGAAGTATTATGTCAAGTACAGCAGATCAAGGAATGATACTAAAAGAGAATACAGTGTGTGGACCATCTTCTAGTAAAATGACAATGTTCATTTTTAGAATGTTTTTGGTATAAGAAGATATTTAGTTAGGGCACAGTCTTCACCATCCAGCAGGATTTAGAAAAAAAAAAACTTTTTAATATTTGAAAAAGCACATTAGAAATAATAGAAATGTATATAGTATATCTCTCTTAATTTGCCAAAGGTAAGCTATTTTTCTTAGTGACTAAATATGCTTTAAAACTTGGATACAAATTTTGCTTTTTTTATGAAGGCAACTAGACATTTATGTGAGCAGCACTTTTTCTTCAGTTTTGGGGTGGGTCAGTAATGTACATTATTATGCAGAAATTTATATGGATTCTTCAGAGAGCAAGCCCTGGTTGAAGCTGACCCCTGGTGAATTGTTGATTGTGTACTATGATGACCATTTTAGTTAGCTTGTTCTTATTATTTGACATTTAAAAATGGATGGGCAAATATACGGTAAAGCAAGTAGAACACAATGTTTAGGCCATAAAGAAATGGGGGCGTCTGGATGCCTCAGTCAGTTGAGTGTCTGACTCTTGATTTTGGCTCCCGTCATGATCTCAGGGTCATGGGATTGAGCCCTGAGACTGGCTCTGTGCTGAGCATTGAGCCCGCTTGGGATTCTCTCTCTCCTTCTATTCCTCTCTCTCTCTCTCTCTCTCTCTCTCTCTCTGTCTCTAATTAAAAAAAAAAAAAAACAACAACATATAAAATGGACCATGGGGCCCCAGAGGCCATTCTCATCTTGAATCTGTATAGATCTGTGGTATTTCTTTGAGTTTAAAGGAGCTCTGCTGATGCAGCCGCTGAAAAACTTTCTTTGTTTGAGATGATTTGTCAGAGGTTTATGGAAGATATCCACCTACTTTTTACTCCTCTCCTCTTCAATTAAAGCTGGTTTTTTTCTTACTTTCTTTTTTGTGTTTCTATATGGTAGTCTGTGATTTTTAGAATATCTTCCCTTTTGTAATATTCAAGAGTGTAATTTTAGTTTATTACCCTTTTCCCTATATCTTTTTGTGTATATGTATGTATGTTGTATACTGTTATTTCATAAACTAAAGAATTTGAGACTTTCAAAGAAATATATTCAATTAAATAGATGAAAACAAATTTAAAGCTGAAATTAGGAGCTGGAGAATGAGTGACAAGAAGGGAATAAAATGTAGATTTATAAGCCTGAATTTCCAAGAAGTCCTTAAAACAAGCTACAAATACAGTTTCTATAGATACCAATTTATTGAATGCCTACTATGTACCAGGCATTTAATTATACCATCCCACCCACTCCTGTCTTCACCCTTCCCAAAACACACATGAGCTGCCCAGTTACAGAAAGCCCTTTTTATTCATAGTTTCAATCCATGCTTGGCCACTGGTATATCACAGTTAATTTACTCATTATAATTAGGAGCTTATTTCAATTTAATGAGTTAGGGTCATAGATGATCTCTTTCTTGGGTATATTTAAGCAGATTAAAATTTATTGTTGTTGTTTATATATTATTTTAAAGTTTATTTATTTTTGAGAGAAAGAGAGACAAAGCACGAGCAGGGAAGGAGCAGAGAGAGAGAAAGGGAGACACAGAATCTTGAAGCAGGCTCCAAGCTCTGAGCTGTCAGCACGGAACCCGACACAAGGCTCGAACCTGTGAACCATGAGATCATGACCTGAGCTGAAGTCACATGCTTAACTGACTGAGCAACCCAGGTGCCCCAAGTTGTTTATGTTTATACATCATCTATCTATCTTCTGTCTACCTTATATGATAGTCTGCAATAGGGTTCAGAATCTGCTGGGTTATAAAGAGAATGGCCTCTATTTTCATCTGGGCTAAATACTTCTTTTTTCAGATAATGCCAAGAGTGTTTTTTTGGATTATTCACAGTTCTTGTTCTCCACAATCAAAACAGAGATAATTTATGCAAAAACTTTTAATGATCAAAACAAGTATATATATTTCAAATATATATGTATGTACATACATATATATTTTTTATATTTAAATGATTTTAATAACTAATTAGCACATCCATTACCTCACAGTCTCTATTTATTTTTTTATTTTGGTGAAAATACTTAAAAAATTTCAAGTACACAACACAGTATAATTAACTATGGTACCATGTTATACATTAGAGCCTCAGAACTTGTTTATCTTATAACTGAAAGCTTGTACCCTTTCCCAATCTCTTCCTATTTCTCCACTCCCCTGTCCCTGTCAACCATAATCCTACTCTCTGTTTCTATTAGTTGGATTTTTTTTTAAGATTCCACATGTAAGTGATACCATGAAGTATTTGTCTTTTTCTGGTCTGGTTTATTACAGAAATGCTATTGCTATTTTCTTTACTAAAATTTTGAAAACAGTAACGTAATTCCTCCATTCTATCTTTTTTTAAAATTTTGTTTTATTGTAGGTCCTTTGCACTCACCACACATTTTATAATCAGTTGGTTAAGTTCTAAATCAAACCCTGTTGAGATTTTAACTGAGTTTGTCTTGGATGATGATCTGCGAATTTATAGTTTTAATCAAATTTGGAAAAATTTTTAACCAATATATCTTAAAATGTTTTATTCTGTCCTCCTTTTTATCCCCCCTATTTTGGAGACTCCCATTTCATGTTTATTAGGCTGCTCAGAAATATCCTATGGGGCACCTGGGTGGCTCAGTTGATTAAGTGCCAGACTTAAGCTCAGGTCATGATCTCACTGTTCATGAGTTTGAGCCCATATCGGGTTCTCTGCTGTCAGTGCAAAACCCACTTCAGATCCTCTGTCCCCCTCTCTCTCTGTCCCTTCCTCACACATGTTTTTTTTTCTCTCTCTCTCTCAAAAATAAATAAACATTAAAAAATATCCTACAGCTAAATAATATCTTGTTTATGGTTATAAAAACCTTATCTCTCTTTTTAAAATTTTAAGTATTTTCTATTGCTGTTTCTTCATGTGCATTACAAATATTCTATTCTTTTGTGTCTAATTGTCATGACATTCCCTGTTTATTTTGTAAAACTCAGACATTCCTTTTTTTGTCTCCAGAAATTTAATGAAAACTGTTTTTTTTAATACTTTTCCTGTCTCTCTTTATCACACTCTTGCTGTCTTCTACCTTCTTGAACATATTGATTATAATTATATTAACTGTTTTGACATTATTTCTATTAATTCTACCACATGTTAAGTCTTCTGATTCTATTACTTTTTCCCCATTATGGCTTATATTTTCCTGATTTTTTGCATGTCATAATTTTTTTACTGTATGTCAAACAAATTATTTTGATTATATGTCAAATATAAACTTTATCTTCTTTGGTACTATGTAACTTTTTTATACCATTAAATATCCTTGAGTCTTCCTCTTGGGTATAGTTAAATTAAATACACATGTTAAAATTAACACCAACACCATAGTGTAGTATTTATCAAAGATGCTATAAAAAGGGAAATACTTATTGATTAGGAGACTTTATTATAATAAAGCATTCAAAAACTATAAAGACTCACAAACATAACAGAAGGAGGTTTAGAAATGTATCAGAGAGAGTTGTAAATGAGAAATTGTCAATGACCAGGATGATGTCTGGGGGACTTAAAAGAGGAAGATATAATAATGGATCTTATATTCTTTATTGTTATCTGCTGTGCTGCATATGACTTAATAATTATGAAATCCACCCCTGTTATAGCAGTGCCTAAAACCCTAAATAAAATTAACAATTTACACATTCTTTGATGTAATGACATTTAAGGTCATTAAAAGAAAATATGCATTTGGGTTACATCCAGTTAGAAACAATAGCAAAGCCACAGGTGTCAAGATAGAAAGGTTTCCAATATTCAAAATAAGAGGAAATTAAACATAGATGTAACCATTTTGTGAGGTCTCCATTTCCCATAAATGTGGGAGTAATTCTCATGGGCTTTATAGCAAAGGAAATGGTAATCCACAATGGCTTGAGAACACAATGGCATGAAACCTAGAGATGTTAATATTACAATTTTAAAGATTAGGAAAATATCTATAAAAGCTTGGCAGAAACTATGATGAACTGCACATACAATTTCATAGTATAATCTTTGGGAATCAGAAAATATGGCTTTAATTTTTGCTTCTAATACCAACTCACTGCATGATTTAGATAAATTGTTTAATCTCCAGATCTGCAAAGTAGTATGTCTAACTTCCCATTCTACTCTAAAATATGAGAACTATAAATGCCACAAAATCACTACCAACCATGGTGTAGGAGAGCCTTGAAAAATAAATAATCATTAACTCTTCTTTTTTTCATTGAATTCTAAACTTGTGTACAGGCCTGATCGAGGTTTCCCTAGAGCCAGTAGTAGAAAAGCAGTAACTCTAGACTTAGGTGTTAAAACATCCTTAAAATGATTCAAATTAAACAAAAATTGTTATCATTTATTCAGCACCTACTAAGTACTGTTACATGATGTTTTTCCTCAATTAATTGCTAATATGGTACCATACCGCCGACTTCGTGAACACATCTGACATATGAGAAAAAATGAGCTCTTGTGAAACCTAATATTCAAAGAGAATAGCTGTTTAGTGTATGTCATAGGAAATGTATACATAAGCTTCATTATTTCATCCATGAATTGCAAGGAAAACAAACAAAACAAAATAAAGGAAAACTAATATGTCCCAAACAGTCATTTGATACTCTCTTAACTCTGTTAACAGAGGAAGTTCTGTTCCCAGGAGCTGTTTTTCACATATCACACGGCAACATTTGCCTTCCCTGGGAACAGCTTGAAATGAGGCGACAGCAATTCTTCAGAGAATTGCCTGCATGTTTTGCTAAATTCTTAAATGTAATGCTACTTGGGTTTTCAGATGTCCTGGGAATATTTCCAACTGTTTCTCCATATTTCTACTTGGTTCAATCAATACGCTATTAGGCACAATGGTTTTGTAGAACTCAGCCATGAAATTTTATGACTAGGTTTTCCATCCTCTTGCATCATTAAAAGACAAAGAGTCTTTCTGCACAATTTGCTAGAAAACTTCAGACAAAACGTTCCTTTGATTATAGTGAATTAAGCCAATACTGGTAGGCATTGTCTATATTAACTTTAATGAAAAGCAATACTCACCATTATTATAGATCATCAGGGATCTCTTATAGGTCTAGTTGAACTTGTTCAAAGAGAGGTTCTTGGCGGATTGCATAAATTTTAATATGGTCAATTTGCCTGAATGACATCTAGGAGGCCACATGAAATATTATTAAAAGTAGTTTAGTGAGAGATTTATGAAAAATTGTTCTTGGTTCTATGAAAAAATAATCCATTGTATTTTATGTGGTTTAGAGAGATAGGGAGATAGCTAATGTTTTGATTTCAAAATAATATATCTACCATACTAAAAGTTACAAATTATTTAAGAAAGAGTAATGTCATATGCAATATTTCTCTATTGAGAATTTAAATTGAATCTTCCCTATAAGGGGCCTGAGGAAATTTACAAATGGACAGATCCAGTAGGACTTATAAAATAAAAATTAAATACAATGCACAGAGATTATGAAGGGAGTTGTTATCTCTGAAAACTAGGCCCATATGGCTACTGTATTTGAACATTGACTTTACCTCAGAGTCTTTTCCAAGTCTAAGTTAAATGAAGAATACACATATATACACACACACAAAGAATATACACACACAGACACACATGTTTATATAAGAATTTAACTATGTATTATATATTTCATGTTATGCATGCATATGCTACTTGTATTATATATATTTAACTTTCTCAACACAATTATAATATTGGAATTTATTTCTTATTTACTATGTTTATATTTGTTGAGCACCGATTATTACCTGTTCATTTTAATTCCCACAATTAATCTGTGAACTTTATGCACTTCTTTTCCCTATTTTACAGGCAAGGAAATATAGCCTTAAAGAGGTTAATGTGTCCAAAGTTACACAGCTTATGTATGTCAGAAATAGGTTACAAATTCAAATGTGTCTGATTCCATAATCTGAATTTTTTTTCCCATAAGGATAAGAACCTCAGGTCCCTGTTGGTTAATCATAAGATGTGTCTATATTGGGTTCCTGAATTACATGATGGGCTGTATTTACAATTTTGTTGCTATTACTGTCTTTTTGGGCAAGAGGGGTTTAGAAAGCTAATGGTATAAATTTTAAATATTTCTAATATTTAAGTAAACTTGCAATGATACATTTAATACTAATGTCTACACATGAACATTAAATAAAATGAATAGATTACTGTGAGCCTCAGTTTCCAAGTATCTAAAGCAAGGATCATAATAACTCATTGCACATGTTTTGGGAATGTTTAAATGTAAATTTCCTAATACAGTCACTCACATACTCATGTTCAATACTATTACTCTTTGTAATTTCTCCCACTGTTATGTGAGTAAAGATATTCCTGTGTGAACACATAACACAATTGATTAATTTTCTTTGACCTTAATGGTAGTGTTGATTCTATCATTAATTTATAATAAGTAAATGTTGTGTTGGATTGTGTTATATCAACTTTTGCAGGTTGCAGATTAGAGAAAACTACTTGAACTAGTTAGGCACGAAGAAATGTATTGGAAGGATACTGAGGTGTCTTTCAGAACCCAAGGAGAGTTGGATTTACTTGGTATTCACACTTCAAATTAGAAAATAGGTAGAGGCGCCTGGGTGGCTCACTTGCTTAAGCATCCGACCTCGGCTCAGGTCATAATCTCATGGTTTGTGAGCCCTGCATTGGGCTTGCTCTCAGTGCAAGAGCCCCCTTCAAATCCTCTGTCTCCCTTTCTCTCTGCCCCTCTCCTTATCATGTGCAGGCTCTCTCTCTCTCTCTCTCTCTCTCTCTCTCTCTCTCAAAAATAAATAAACATTAAAAGAATAAAAATATAGATGAAAGACATGGTTACCTCTCCTACTCTCTCCCCAAATTCCAAAACATGCACACAATGTGTACAGCCTTGATATAGTAAACTAAAATCTTTTATAAATAACTCCTTAATATTTTTGTCCCCACTTTGTATTTACTTTAAGAAAGCATGTATGTCTACACATGTGATAATTATGCATATATAATTATATTTTATGATTTTATGTAACATTATAAAATTTTCCTCCATGGTTTTTCTTTGTCTTCATAGTGAGTACACATTTAATGACTATGTAAATATAAGTGATATTAATATACTGTTTCAATATGACTTTGCATTTCAGTTATATCAAGCTTGATTCATCAATAAGTGTTTTTTAAATGTTTATTCATTTTGAGAGAGAGATAGAGAGTAAGCAGGGGAGGGGTGGAGAGAGAGGGAGATACAGAATCCCAAATCGGCTCCACACCTTGTGGGGCTCCAACTCAAGAACTGTGAGATCATGACCTGAGCCAAAATCAAGAGTTGGAGGCTTAATTGACTGAGCTACCCAGGGGCCCCCTGGGCATTTTTTATAACATAATATATTGTGTTTGTTGAGTTATAGCCTCAGAATAAATTCCCGGGGTCAGATCACAAGGTCTTTACACACGTACACTTGTGTAAGTACTGTAACATCTTATCTTGCTACTCTTAAGAAGTTTATGGCAATTTGAGTACTAATGAATCTGTATCTATTCTTCAGTTTTACTGAAACTTTGTTAGCAATGTATATTTCAATTGATTTTTCTAATAATAGTAACCCAGGATAACTTTAATAAACATTTCTTTGATGATTTCCAAGGATAAGCGTTTTCTCATATGTATGTTTACTCTTGCTTTTCTTTATGTGTCAATTGTCTTTTTGTATTCATTTAACTTTGGAAATTACGCTCCCAAATGTATACGTTCAAATTTAGGCATTTTCTTCTTTTGGTAGTTATGAATTGTTTGCAAGGCAAAAGAGAAAAAAAATGTTTCATTTGGCATTTCCATTTGCAACACTGTTACATCCATTAGGATGAATGACACATCATGTCATAGTGAGTGATATTTGATAAATGACTGGGAAGGTTGAAGAACAAAACTTCTTAGACCATTTTATAGCTTCAATACTGCCAGATGCTCTTTTCCTAAAGCTGCCTTATTGACTGACTTTGAAATGGCTAACAGGCAAAACAAAATTAAAGAGAAAAAGTATGATAAATGAGCATTTGGAAAGCAAAGTCAAAGATATAAACAGGTAACCTTTCCCTTGAAACCATGTTTTAAAAGACAGACTATAATTCTTCTGAACTACATAATGTAAATAACATGGAACTTGGCTTTAAAGTGTAATTGATTGCACTGTTTACAGGAAAACATAAATCAAGAGACATGCAAAACAAGGGTGGGACATATCAAAAGAAAAAGAGTATGGAATTATGGTATAAGAATGATGAAGAGAGATCCTGAGTTGTTAAGAAAATTACAAGCCATTCATTTTTATTTCCATTGTTTTCTAGATAGTTAAAGCGATTAATACTAGGATGGGAATATGACAAATAGCGTGCCTGGGCTAGGAGTTCTTTGGAATAGACAATTCTGCAGTAATAATTTTTATTTGGCCATAATTAAACACCTTATTACTTTTGTTTATAATACAAGACAATGGGTAAATGCTGAAGAAAGATTCTGAAAGAGTGCAGAATTCTCTCACAATTGTGTCTCCAGCTTTGGCTGAAAAAACACTCCTTGTGCTTGATTTCTGCAGAGGCTAACTCACATCACTTAGGACCTCAGGGCCTTCTGCATTAGTATGATTTTGCCATCTATCCAACATGCGTTAAGTAAAGATGTCTTCTATCACCAGTCTTCAAAACAGAACTTTTAATACATTTTTTGTATGGTTGGGAAAGATAGTTCTAGTATGAGTCAGTGTGTGTCCTGCAAATTTTTCTTGTGATAATTTTTTGAAGCAGAATAGAGACTGTTATTCTGGGAATTCAGTTGTCCTTCCAGATGATCTAGACTTGTAGTGCACCCCAGTCAGGCAGAACCACGTTCAGCTCCAAATCTACCACTACCTCAGGTGGTATGGATCCTGACAAATGATTTAATCTTTCTGGGTCTTTTTTTCCCCAACATGTAAAATTTAGATAAAATGGTGTGTGACATCGTTGGGAGGATTACAAAGAATTCTCTTTTAGGAAATCTTCTGATAAAAAAAAATAGAAACAAACAAAAAACATTGCCCTTGGGAGTAAAGTGGCCCTACAAATGAAATGTTTTCTTTCCTTTATATTTTAGCTGATGGTACTTCAGCTGATCTACACTTACTGTCCAAGGCATCTCATTTGTTCTCACCACTTATCTGTGTTTTCTGGATAATTGCATAAATATTCAATTGACTTTGACTATGCAAACACACCTACATTTGGAAGGCTGGCTAATGATCTTAACAGGTTTGGAAAGATTTGGAAACAAGTAATCTTAGAAATAGGTCAGTTTGTTGGAGGTCAAACATGGCTAAACATAATGCAGAGACTAACAGATTAGACAGACAGGTAGATAAATGATAGATAGATGACAGATAGATAGATATTGTATATATATAAATATTTATAGATAGATATTATATATATATATATATATAAGAGTGTATATTCTCATATAAACATACTCAGAAAGTGAATTTACCACATACATATGTGATAGTATGATCTGACTTCCTCTTTGTAACACTGATTTATGAAAAATTTCCAATTTTGTTTTTTGAGTATTCCTTAACACAACTTTTTTAATGGCTATAGAATGTAGAATTTTGAATGTATCATATTTGTAATAATTCCTTTAGTAAAATACATTTTGATTTCCTCTGGATTTCAAGATTAACATTGGAAGGATGATATTTACATTAATCTTTAGTAAGTTGCATGTCTGTTGTTTCTCTAGGATAAATTTATAGAGGAATTATTATCTCTACAGATAGAAATTTGCTAAATTAACAGGATAGTATTATCAAATCACCTAATAGTAAACTATATTTTAAATGCAGCCACCATAGAAATATTTATAAAAGGTAAATAACACTTTTGAAACTTTCCAGTTTAAATCCTTCAATGAATTTCCATTACTCTCAGAATAAAGCATACCATTGTTTTTCTATTGAGATGCACAGTTGATGTATAACATTGCACGAGTTTTAGATGTGCAACATAATGATTTGATATATGTATAAATTGCAAAATGATTACCAAAATAACTTTAGTTAACATCCACCACCGCACATAGTTACAAATATTTTTTCTTGTGATGAGAACTTTTAAGGTCTACTCTATTAGCAACTTTGAAATATATAGTATAGTATCATTTACGGTAGTCATTATATCTTACACAAAATGGACAATCTTATACATAAGCCAGGGTTCTATATGATTTGGCGTGTGCTCACCTCCCTAACCTTATCCCAAACCACACTCCCACCTCCTCACTTTCCTTCAGCCATGCTTGTGTTCATTTGGTTTCTCAACAAATCAGGACATTTCTCACCTCAAGTCCAGGGGGCCTGCTCTTGCCTGAATATTACATTCTTATCCTGATCACTTCCTTCATATCTCAGTTTAAAAATCACTTCTATGAGAGTTTCCTAGACCACCTTCTCCAAAAGTCACTTTCCCTAGCTGCTTTCCATTGCATCAGTGGGTTTACTTATTTATTTATTTTATAGCTCTTATCTTAGTAGAAAGAAAGACCCCCTGAGGAGAGGAATAGGGATCTGGGCACAATGTGGAATATATTGTAAGTGCTCACGATTTGAGAAATAGCTACTGACTGAAAAGAATGATAACAAATCAGCTGTCAAATATGCTGCAACTATTTCCTCATCATTTTCTTTTATATATATATATTTTATGAGATAACATTTTACATATTTATATAGTCATATACTATAGCTATTCATTTACTATTTTTAATTTAATCTTTGTGCTTGCAAAATCTTGGGCTACCTGAGATGAGTTACTAATGATATCTTTTCCTCATGTTTATGACTTCAATTTTTACATAAAACTGTTTTCGTTTTTCTAAAATTTATTTTGGTATATAGTGCATGGAAATGACTTATTTTCTATAAGTATCAATATTTGGAATACTCTTATCACAATTGATAAATGATTCACATATTCTCCATTGGTTTGAAATGTGTGGTAGGCAGAGTTATGTTCCCTCCCAAAGTGTCCATGTTCTTATCCTTAAAACCTGTGAATAGCCCCTTGCCTGGCACAAGAGGTTTCCTTGTGTGATTAAGTTAAGGATTTTGACAGGAGGAAATCTTGAATTGTCTAGGTGGGCTCAATATGATCACAAGGGTCCTTCTGGGCGGAGAGAGAGAGAGAGAGAGAGAGAGATAGAGAGAATTTTAAGGAGGCTCCATGCACAGAGTGGAGCCTAGACAGAGGTCATGAGTTCATGACCCGAGCTGAAATCAAGCGTTGGACACTTAACCAACTGAGCCACCCAGGCACCCCAATGTAGGCAACTTTTAAAACCAGAAAAGGGAAGGAAACAGATTCTATCCTGGAGCAAGCAATGTAGCCCCACTGACACCTTTATTTTAGCCCTGTTAGACTAGGTTCAGACTTCTGATCTCAAGAGAGTTTACACGATAAGTGTGTCTTTTTGTCACTAACTTTGTGATATTTTGTCACAACATCACTAAAAATCTAATACATAATACTTATTTAAATATCTTCTGTTCTAACGTATAGTATAAGTGTAATACCTGTATCGATCTATCTCCCAAGGATTTGTCTATCATCTATCTATCTATCTACCTATCATTTATCTATCTATCTATCTATCTATCTATCTATCTATCACTATCATCTATATATCTACCAATCTATATATTTATTTCTATTATCTATCTGTATATCATGTATCTATCACCTATCATCTATCTTCTTTCCTCGGAACAAATATATATATAAGATCTTTCCCAAACTTGAAACTTTTTGTCATTTCTTAGATAAACACTTTTAGTTACTGTAAATGTAAAATAGTGAGATACATAGAAAAACATATATAGATTATTTACACATATACATATACATGAATATAAATAAGAATTTTGCTAACAAAAGTCCAACTTTATTTGGGATGGCCTTGTCCTATTCATCCTTGCTATTAGGTGTAACCATGTGATCATATTATGGACTATGGAGTGGAAAGAGTTCCCATGATCACTATAGTTTTCTTGAAAAATTAAGACAGATTCTGGTGGCAGTATTCCTGTTTTTCATGTCCTCATCAGGAATAGAGATGGGATTTCTCCAGTGAAGAGTCCATCAGTTTGTGCTTGAAACAGAGACACTAGAAAATGTGTTTAACTTATTATAGTTTGAGTCCTAATATGTTCAGCTAAAGCCAATTCTAACTGATGCAATTTAGAATTGCTCTGCTGTTGGAAGCCATTTCTGAACTCACTAAACTTGAGAAAACTGCTTGTGAGGTAAGGCAAGTTTGCAAGGCCTCTTACTGTCACATGGTGACCGATATCCACCCCCACTCAATTATTTTTGCTTGAGCACCGACCCCCAAGGCACCTTGTTGACTGGTATTGGGAGTGACTTGTCCCCTTATCCTAAAATATGCTGACTGTACCTTGTGAAAGAACTTAGTTTAGGAATTTCTTCTTTTGTGATTATAGGAGCTAATATGACATTTCCTGAGAAACCTGTTTTACTTCCCCTCAAGAAAACAGGCTATTGATCCCTGCTCACAAAGAACTAACTCTTGCCTTTGCTATGCTAAAAACATTGCCTTGTATTTGAATACTGAAGATACCTTCCTTCCCCATATGATAAGCATCTAGTCACCTACATCAATCACTATTGATAAAGATTATGCATGAGTCTTCTAACAATCTATGTTCTGGGAAATTTTTACATACCAAAGAAATTTGTCATCAGAAATCATTGTCTAAGGCAAATGCCACTTCTGTTTTGTACCCCATGCATTTTTTTCCATAAATAAAGCTGACACTCTGGTCAGTGCAGAGATGCCTGCCTGGTGATCAGAAAGAAACTTGAGACTCTCTCTTTCTCTCTCTCTCTCTCTCTCTCTCTCTCTCTCTCTCGCCGACACCGTCCATCCTTCAGGGAACCCCGAACCTGCTGGAGCTGGACTCCAGCACTCCGCTACCCCAACAGCATTCTCTTAACTTCCAATCTTTTTTTAAAAAATAATTTTTCTGTGTCAACTTTCAAAACAAATCATTTTTTGCTTGCAAAAACATTTCACTGGCATTATGCTTGGAATTGTAGTAAACCAAACAATAAATAAATGTGAGAGAGTCAACATGTTAATGATGTTCAGTCTCACTGCCTAAGACGGCACATGGTATACTTATGCATTTACTCATATATTTTGGCTTTTGTCTCTCAGGAAAGTATTCTCTTAAAATTGTTTCCATATCTGCAGTGTTGGTTGTGATCTCTCCTCTTTTATTCAAGATTTTATCTATTTGGGTCCTCTCTCTTTTCTTTTGGAGAAGTCTGGCTAGGGCGTTATCAATTTTGTTTATTCTTTCAAAAAATCAGCTCTTAGTTTCAGTGGTCTGCTCTACTGTTTTTATTTTTTCTTTGTTTGTTTTGTTTTGTTTGGATTCTATATAATTTATTTCTGCTCTAATCTTTACTATCTCCCTTCTTCTGTTAGCTTTTGGCTTTTTTTGCTGCTCCTTTTCTAGTTTTTTTTAGATGTAAGGTTAGGTTGTGCATTTGGGACCTTTCTTGCTTCTTGAGATAGGCCTGAATTGCAATGTACTTTCCTCTTAGGACTGCCTTTTTTGCATCCCAAAGGGTTTGAACTACTGTGTTTTTATTTTCATTTGCTTCTGTGTATTTTTAAATTTCTTCTTTCATTTCCTTGTTAACCCATTCATTCTTTAGTAGGATGTCCTTTTACCTCCATGTATTTGGGGGCTTTCCAAAATTTTTCATAGTTGATTTCAAGTTTCATAGTGTTGTGATATGAAAATATGCCTGGTATGATCTTGATCTTTTTGTAACTGTTGAGTACTGGTTTGTGATCCAGTGTGTGATCAATTCTGGAAAATATTCTGTTTGCACTTGAGAAGAATGTATATTCGATCAAGTGAAGAAATGTGGAGAAGACATGAATAGACATTTTTCCAAAGAAGACATATAGATGGCTAATAGACAGATGAAAAGATGTTTAACATTACTCATCATTAGGGAAATACAAATCAAAACCACAATGAGATACCACCTCATACCTGCCAAAATGGCTAAAATTAACAACTCAGGAAACAACCGATATTGGCAAGAATACAGAAAAAGGGGAGCCCTTTTGCACTGGTGCTGGGAATGCAAATTGGTACAGCCACTCTGGAAAACAGTATGGAAGTTCCTCAAAAAATTAAAAATAGAAATACCCTATCACTCAGCAATTGCACTACTAGGTATTTACCCAAAGCATCCAAAAATGCTGATTTGTAGGGGCACGTGCACCCTGATGTTTGTAGAAGTGTTATCAACAATAGCAAATTATGGGAAGAGCCCAAATGTCTATCAACTGATGAATGGATAAAGAAGATGTGGTATGTATATACAATGGAATACTACTCAGTGATGAAAAAGAATGAAATCTTGCTATTTGCAACAACATGGATAGAACTAGAGTGATTTTGCTAAGCAAAATAAGTCAGAGAAAGACAAATATATGAATTCACCCATATGTGGAATTTGAGAAACACAACAGATAAATACATGGGAAGGGAAGGAAAAATAAGACAAAAAAAGAGAGGCAGGCAAATCATAAGATTCTTTTAAATATAGAGAACCAACTGAGGGTTGCTGGAGTGCAGGTGGGTGAGCAATGGGCTCAATGAGAAGGGCATTAAGGAGGGCACTTCTTGGGATGAGCACTGAGTATCTTATGTAAGAGATGAATTACTGGGTTCTGCTCCTGAAACCAAGATGACACTGTATGTTAACTAACTTGAATTTAAATAAATAAAATTTAAAAAATAATGTGGTCCTGTTATTTTAACTTTGTAAACTTTAAATGTGTTCAAGATATGAACATGCACTGTCCCACATGTTTTGAGCAGATCCCAGCCTCTCTCGATAACCAATGCTGTGACTGGACCAGCCCTTGTGATTCTTACATGATTACAAGGCACCCTTCAAAAATAATCACCAAGAAACTTTGACAAATAAAAAGTTTAATACCTACATAGTCCTGGAAATTACATGGTATACCTGGGGCTACACAGTGAGGTTGCAGGTAGAAAGAGAGAGAAAGAGAGCATAGACCTGTGTTCTGCTTTTATATGGGGGTCTAGAGTGGGGGTATAGGGTTTTGGTGTTCACTCTTTATTGGTGAATTTAAAATATAAAATTGAGAATTTAAAGCACAGGAAGAGAACAAAAAAAAGTGGTCCAATTGGTCAATTATCAAAATCAACCAAAAGATCCTGCTGTGGGAAGAGGGAGTAAAAAGTTGCCTGACCTAGTCTTGGCTGGCAATGTGTTTATTCAAAATAGCCATCTTTGAAGTAAATATTCCTTTGAAGTGGATGCCTCTTTGAAGTAGATGCTTCTGCAATCAAAGCTTAAGCCAGGAACTTGCACTACAGAGAGAGAGAGAGAGAGAATGAACCAGCCTTCAGGGCTTACACTACACCAAATTGAAGTGACTTCCCCATAAACGTGGGAACTCAAACAGCATCATAAGGAGCCATACTGCAAAAGCTTGGACTTCACACAATATGCATTTTATTTTAGCCGTGGCTCACAGCATGCTCTGCGTAATTATCTTTTGAAACCCAACACACTGATATAACTTACCACCAATATTGACTGTCTTTCATCCTTCTCTATATCAAGAGACGGGCTGTCTGAATAAAATGTATGTCTTTTCATTAGTTTATAAAGCAGTTGGCATTAGTGTGTCGGAACAATGACAATGTTTCAATCAAGCTCAAATAGAGTATATGCTTTAGACCACCTTTTATTGACTTTTTAAATTTTTTTTCAGTGTAAGGATTGCAAGCCTTAAAATAATAACACACATTTTAAAATTCAAATAAAAATTTTGTGATTCTTTTTATTTAGAGTGATCCCTTATGTTTTTAGAGGAACTTACAGTTTTCTAACACTTACATATGCATTATCTTATTTTGATTCTAACAAAAACTTTATATGGAAAGAAGAACTGAACTTATTTTTTAAAATTTTTAATATTTATTTATTTTTGAGAAAGAGAGAGACAGAGGGTGAGTGGGCACAGAATCGCAAGCAGGCTTCAATCTCTGAGCTGTCAACACAGAGCCCGAGGTGGGGCTCGCACACACAGGCCGCGAGATCATGACCTGAGCTGAAGTCAGCCGCTTAACTGACTGAGCCACCCAGGTGCCCCAGAACTGACCTTCTGATACCATTTTTAAATGTAAAAAACCCTGATAATTAGAAAATTTACAGAACTTGTCTAACATCATGCACTAAGAACCAAACCAGAACTAACAGCCAGGTCCTGACATCGTATCCTGGAAAGTACTTTAATCCTAAGACAGCATCTCCTATAAATAAATAAGAGTGAGACAATTAAATAGAAAAAGGACAAAGATCTTCATCAGACATCACAAAACATAGTATTGAAGTGGTCAATAAGCATAAGAAGAGGTGCATAACATCATTACTTGATCGTAGAAAAATGCAAACTACAATCACAAAGAGATACTATTACTTACCCACTAGAGTATTCAAAGATTTAAAAAGATGAATAAGAATATACAGCAAATAGAAACTCATATATTGCTGGCCTTATCTGCAAAAATAAATATACTATCTTATGGCCTCAAAATTCCATTTCAAAATGTATGTCAAAGTAAACTCATAGCAGTATACATACATATATTTATATAATATCATACATACATAATATTATATATTATAATTATCTTATATAATTATCTTATAATATATATTGTAATTTACTTATATCTTACAGTATATATTATAATTATCTTTTATTATTATTATAACTTATTATATCATATCTTATAAGTAGATATTATATATCTGTCTATAGAGAGTAGCTGTATTTTTAGTGTATATTTGGGAAGAAGCATTTAGGATCTTGAGGGTGTTTCACATATTGATGTGGATGATAGTTATATGGGTGTCTACAAATACAAAAGTATAATGAGAAGTACACTTAAGATTTGTACACTTTATTGCATATATGTTACTACCTCAGTAGTTCTAAACTATGAATTGAGAGCAGGTAAAAATCAGTGAGATATTTTAAGACAAATTTTAACACTAATGACAGAGCCTTCTTGTTCAACTATAGACCCTAACAGTCAAAACTAGAAACAGACAAGAATGCTTAACTTATGATTTAACTGAAACTCATTGTTCTAACTTCTTGAGGCAGTGATGAAGGTGTTTTGCAATGCAATGGCAGCTGCCAGGCCAGAAAAGCCCTGATAGCAATAGAATGCCTAGACAATCACATTCCTTTCCATGCCCATAATCATATGCTGAACACATACCAACCCCTATCCATGATCACACGCTCCCTGCCTGCTCTCTTGCACATATCCCTCAGAACCACCTCTTCCTATAAAACTCTAGGAGTCCATCTGGTCAGCAGAGAGATCAGTTGTTAAGGCTTGAGGCTGTTAGCTTCCCTGGCTGCCAGTACCCAAAATAAATCTCTCTCTTCTTTTTTCCAAACCCTTGTCTCTTGAATTATTGGCTTCTCTTGTGATGAGTTTGAGTTTGTTCTGCAACAGTCTTGGCATTGGTCCACCCCCTTGGGATTACTGGGATGGAGCAGTTGACTATCACAGCAGAGCAGAGCTCACCCATTACTTTCCTGAGTTAGTGGCTGTGACAGATGGGTAACACCAGCACACTAATTAAAACAAAAACAATAAAAGAAATGAAACTACAAAAAAAACATTTAGCAAGATTTTCTCTTAACAAAATGGAGTATTGTAATTTATATCATTAAAGAGATAAAGAATTATATCCATTAAAACCATGAGAAATTATCAACATAATTAAAAAGAATGTCCAAAGTAAAGTATTATTTAGAGATTAATAATGTATACATAAAAATAAAATCAACAGCAATGTAAGAAAGTAGTCTTCCAGAAATTTAATGATGAAGAAAATAGTTGAAGTTTTTTTTAATTTAAGAAATTAATCCCAGAGCACTAACTTCTGACTACTATATGTATTCTGGCTAGGTTAAAAAAATGGAGAGGAACAAGTACTAGACAATTAAAGGAAATAATATATAAGAAAATAACCAATTTAGCAAATTAAAACATTTTTCCTATTTTATTTCCAGTGCCTGAAAGGAAGCTTGACAAATAATAAGCACTTAAAAATATTTAATGAATAAAGGGCTTTTCCAGGTCTTGTTTGCACATTTAAATAGAAAGCTCCCAACAATTTCCCAATTCAAAGAATGGTAAAAAGACATTTTTAAAATGTTTATTTATTTTAGAGAGAGAGAAAGAGACAGTGGGAGAAAGGAGGAGCAGAGAGAGACACAGAGAATTCAAAGGAGGCTCCTGTTAGCACAGAGCTGGACGCAAGTCTCCACAAAGGGCTCAAACTCACAAACCAAACTCAGGAACTGTGAGGTCATGATCTGAGCCAAAGTCAGACACTTAACTGATTGAGCCACCCAGGCGCCCCCAAAAGACTTTTTAAAGCAAATCATTGCAAACATTCTGAACACTAAGAATAAACAGCCTCAGGTGCTAGAAGGGTCCAGAGATAAAATCAGTTTAAAAATCAAAGAATACTGGTGTTTGACCTATTCAATTACTGGTGGTAAAGATTTAACACAACTTTCACTCCCACTGCCATAGCCCAGTCCTCCAATGCATGGCATCCTAGTAGTGGCTGCCAGGTATAGTGAACCATTCTCATTAGATTGTCCTGGACCACTGCTGCAGAGTTGTCAGAACATGATAAATTACAGAGCTAGTAAGGGAGTAAGTGGGAGATTAGGTTCATTGTGAGAAGTGATATCTCACACTGCCTTAAATGTTGGAAATTTACTCTGTAGATTTGAAATGGGTGCCTTAAGTAAAAGAAAGTGATAATGATTACGAGAAATAAATAACATTGACAACATTTCTAAACAAAAGAATATTTCTTGAATGTCCATGGATGTAATGACTTAGAGCAGTCTCATGAGTGAGCAGTATCATTAGGATTTCATGCACAACAAACTCCCTAAAGAATAGTGTCTGATAACCCCTTTGGTTACCTTCTCCCTCATAAGAGATAGCACTTTGACCATTTTAGAACACAGAATTAAAATTGAATAATGAGACTTCCTGTTTGGGCCCAACATGTAAGAAGCTTAGATATTACCACTCCCTCCAGACAACAAGTAAAACACTGAACAAACAGAAAAACCAACAACGCTTCTTAAATCTGTAGAAGTGAGGTCACAGGGAAAACTGCTGCTTTAAAATTGGAGAGTCCAGGGGTGCCTGGGTGGCTCAGTTAGCTGAGGTTCCGACTTTGGCTCAGGTCAGGATCTCGCAGTTCGTGGGTTAGAGCCCCACCTCTGGCTCTGTGCTGGCTGCTCAGAGCCTGGAGCCTGCTTCAGATCCTGTGTCTCCCTCTCTCTCTGCTCCTCCCCTACTCGTGCTCTGTTTCTCTCTCTCAAAAGTAAATAAACATTAAAAATTTAAAAAAAAATTGGGAATTCCAATAAAAGAATACAGAGAATACAACTTACAGGAACTGGAAACCTGTAAGCAGCAACCTCTCTAGGAACTTGTGTCATGGTAGGGAAATCTGAACTCTAATCCATGAATTATAGAGACTCAATATGTATAGTTGCTAGTTAAAAATTCCGGGGAACTAGTTATAGCAGGGTCCCTATGAGTTTGTGATATGTATTTCCAAGAGCTTTACCAGGTCCTAACAGACAATATTGGAGAAGAATGATCTCGTGCTTCCAGCAAGAAGTGGAAGAAATGTTTCAGAGCATCCGTTCCTAAGAAGTCTGTCCTCAGAAGAAGCTAATTAAGTATCATCTAACCTCCTAAGATATTATCAGAGCCTAGGTGACCTTAGAGAAGGGAACTATCTAACTTCAGCTTCCTCTAGGTTTCTACATCAGAGAAGAAAAATACTGAACTGCAGTGACTGTAGCCATTCAGTCCCACTTAAGGGGAGGTTAATCTGACTAAGAAACACATGTAAAGTTCATAATCCAGAAGTACAGACTCAGTAAAAGACTGAAACCTAATCAGAGCACTATAGAGTGTGTCCCCTACATAGACATCTTACCACCACATTACTAAAGGCCTATTTACATGTGTTTGTTCTACCCAGTACATCATGTCCAGTTTTTAAGAAAAAAAAAATACAAGACCTACAAAAAGGTTAAAAAGGTTATTAGACAGGGAAATTAAAACAACTGCTAAATATGGCAAGTGCTCTAATGAATTAGGTAAGCAGTGTTCAAGAACAGGTGGACAGTGTCCAAAGAGAGATGGAAATGGAGAAGAAAGAATGAGAATTAAATGCCACATGCTGAAAACATTGTACCAGTAATGAGCAATGCCTTTGACGAGCTTATGAGTGGAGTGGGCATGAATGGGAATAGAAACTCAGACCATGAAGATATCTCAATAGAAACCTCTGAAACTGAAAAGTGAAGAGAAGAAAACACTATGGTAAAGAACAGAATAGGGCATCCAAGAACAATAAAATGATTATAAAATGTGTAACATACACATAATGGGAATGACAGAAGTAATAAGAAAGAGA
Source organism: Cryptoprocta ferox (assembly GCA_028646485.1). NCBI lineage: Eukaryota > Metazoa > Chordata > Mammalia > Carnivora > Eupleridae > Cryptoprocta > Cryptoprocta ferox. Next base: position 33,109,899 of record CM053575.1, on the reverse strand, counting down.
GCAAAGAATAAGAAGAAATATTTGAGACTGTAATGACTGAGGATGTCCTTAAATTATTATCAGATACCAATTACATATTCAGGAGCTCAGAGATGAAGACTAAGCAGGATAAATGCCAAACACACACACACACACACACACACACATTCAATATAAACAATCTCAGAGAATACCAACTTCAGACGAGGTTGCTCTGAGAATGTGATAAAATGAGACAAAGCAAAGTTATTTTATAATTTTAAGCACAAATAAAAACAAGGTATCTGTGCCACTTACTGCTTACCTAATACCGCACATCCCTCTCTCTTGGCTAAAATGAGTGGCTATTACTTCTTTATCAATGACAGATTTATTATCCCTCTAATCTGTCATCCCTATAAATGAGATTTATTGAGATATTCTATCCTACAGCTTCCATCGCTTTCTGATAGCATCCAATCTAACGCAAACTCCACTTCCTTAGACCTTCCCTCAAATCCCCCAGCTGAATAACCTATAATAGATTCTTCCTAACGCTCTCTTACAGGGGCACCCAGTAGTTTCCCCAAGGTATGTGTTCACCTTCACTCCAACTTGTTCAACTGTAGGTGTGTTCCTGGTGGTCTAGGCTGGACAGTATTGACATTTCCATAAAGAGACATAGATTATCTAGCTTTTCAATAAAATCCTTTGTGCCTCTGAGTAAATCTGTGAGGTCTGGAAATGTTTGCTGTTTTTCCTTTATTACAATTTTCCTTTTATTTCAAAAAAGTAGGAAAATATTTTCATTTAAAATGGTTAAATTGTGCCATAGTGCAAATCATGTCAAATGAGTGGCAAAATTAATTTGTGAAATGAGACTTCTTTACTGGTGACTCGTATCGGTGGGTTAGATCTATATATCTGATAGAGAAGCCCATTTCTGAATAAAAAATTTAAGTAACCCTATTCATCTATTATATACTTAGACATTGACTTGGTGATTAATCTGAGAATCTTCATACAGTATGTGACATTGATAAAGTTAGTGAACAGTGATGCAGAAGTGAACTGATTATTCAAAGGCCACAAGGTAACAGGTGATAAAGGTGCATTTATTTAGAATGATCCAGAATCAAATTAAATAAATCTGTCTCTTGTTATATTTCTACATGGATAAATAAAGTAAATTTTCTGAGCAGCCAACATTAAGTCATCAATTATTCTATTCTTTATGAACTCCATTACAGTCAAATAATATTTTTTTTTCAGTTGGAAATGGTCTCTTTCAGTGGTCAAATATTTTACTCTTTAAACAGTGCATTCCTTAATGCACATTGACATTTTAGGGGTGAGATAACAGAAAAAAATGAGTATTTTAATCTTTAGTCCCATATTTTCCAGAGTCTTTTTAAATTGTTTCATTGTGTTTTGCAGTTTGTACTATTGTTCTCTAAAGCAACTATAGGTTATTATAGAAGAGCTGATAACTGGAAAAGATCAAGGTATCAATTTAAAAAAAGATGTCCATTAAAAAAAAGAAAGAAATTTCCATTTAGAAGAATATGAAGCTCAAAACACAGTATAATGAATTGATCTAAGGAACGGCCCTCTGTAACTTGCACCTATTGATTTGGAATGCTTATTAACCAATGGACTATATAAAGAAATGTGTGCAGTTAATTCTCACAAAAAGTTTTAGGGACATATATTAATATCGTCTTCCACAAATGGAAAAAAGAAGGCTAAAATTAAGTTTATCAAGCTGAAGAAGGAAATGAATAATGGTACAGATTTCAACCTAGGTTTACATAGAATAATTAGTGAGTCTTTTGAAAATAACAAAATCTCATTAAATGGAATTAGAATGTCTTCTGCTCCTCCCACTTACCCCCATACACCACTGTTCTTACTTTAAAATTATATGAAATCTAAAATTCTTAAGTTGAAATTCAAGGATCTATACAATCTGATACAGGGGACCATCCAATGTCCTCTGCCTTAGCCATGCACAAGTCTTCAGCTCTATCTGAGGTTATAAGTTCACTCCATGTGGCCCATGAATATTCATTTTGGCCTCTAAACCCCAAATTCAAGCTTCAGTTGAAGTCCCTTCTTCCTGAGGATACCTTCTTAGATCACACTAACCCAGAATGAGAAATTTTAGTCTGAAATTATCAGGTATTTATTTTCTACAAGTGTATAGCTTAATTATAATTCTATTATTGTATTTTGATAAAGATTTGAGTATGTAATATCTATTAATACAACTCAATTAAGAGGAGAAAAAAGAAAATGATCTTTTTCTGGCTCTAGAGTGGTCATTTCTATTAAATAACTTATTTTAAAAATCTAGCCGATAAAGGATAAATTCAGATTATTTAGGTATTAATAAGCTCTTTCCGGCTATTCCAGCCACTTTGGGGTAAATCCCAGCTAAATCAAATTCCACACTCCTTTTCAGGGCCCTTTTCTTTGTTTTCTCAAAGATTTTCTCTTCTCTTACTCCTTCTCAAGATAGTGTAGAAGCATGGAGAGGATATGAATCTTCATGGAGATGGAGGGAAAGATCTCTGGTCCAGAGCTGGACATTGCAAACTTGATGACTGTAACATGGTTGGTTCTAAGGTCTTGAGATATAATTGCCAAGTGTTTGTTAATGCCACCTCTCTCTTGGGGCATAGTGTGGTTTTCACTGGATTAAGTTTATGATTCCTCTATTTTATATAAGTTCTGAGACTCTTGGGTTCTTTGACTTCATCCAGCACCAGATCTCTATTATATGTCTCCTCATCACTTCTACCTCCTCCCATCCTTCAGTGCAGTTATCTCAGGAAGAGTCCCCCTTATGCCATGCATAGGCTATAGGAATTTGGGGGCTACCTTATGACTGTTTTTCTATATTTTTTTTCTTTAAAACTTTTCCTTCTTTGAATGGTAAGTAATGCACAAAAGTGGAGCATCTAGATGCCTCTGTTTCCTTCTACATATATAGGAATTAACTTTAGAGTCTCAATAACCTCATCTTCATCTTTAACCAAGGCCAAAGTAATCAGAATCTTGGACCCAGGCATCTTCTCATTTAAATGTCTTCCCTTGTTCCCATGGTAACTTCCTATTTCCTCTCAGTGATGAAAAATTTCCTTGTATCAATTCTGTTTTCCCTACATTATGGCTTATGGTAAATTTCTATGAATTAAATAACTCTTGCTACATAAAATAGAGCTTTTGCAAATTAGGAATCATTTCTCTCAAATATATTGAGATTTCAAGGCAAATGTACACTAAAGACTGGAAGTATATTTTCTAATTTGAAACTTAAACATTGATTATTTCTATTTACCATATTCCTTTGGTGTCTTTGGCTAAGTAGGGGAAATGTTTTATACAATTATGGAGAAGAGAAGCACATTAATGTATTTCCAAATATATAATCTCAATTAAAGATTTTATAGTGTGTGTAACTTTTCCCAGTATTGCTTCCTTCTTCTTATCTTCATTTACCAAATAGTTATTCTGAATCTTTTATGTGTCAGAAATTGTGTTGGACATTAGATTAAAAATGTCTATGGTCAGGTCTGCTAGGAACAGAACTACTTTTATATATGTCTTACATGTGCCCAGAACCTAGAACAGGGGTATTTACATGTATCTACACAGCAATTATGCTCTGCCTAACCTCTAATATCCCTTTCACTAACTTTTCTGAATTTATTTAATCCCTTAACTGTAATCTCTTCTCCACAGAGCAGCCAGAGCAACCATTAATATATAAATAACAAAACATGTCAATCCATATTTTCAAAGCCTTTGATGGCTTCTCATTACCTTTAGAATGAAAACTTTGACTCAGACTATTGTCTACAAGGTTTTTCATAAACTAGTTCTTATTTATTATTCTATAATATTTTAAGTGGGTAAATACATAACATTTCTTTTCTCTGACCTAAGATTAGGAATAATTAAGAGACAGACAAGAGCCCAGAATAAGGCAACTAAACTATCCTTTTATTATTAGTAACGTTAAGATTGGTTTGTATTTGTGGCATGTATATACTTTCCAGATGATCTTACAAATATTCATCTCAAAATTATATTTTTTCACAATGGCAGACCTACCCATGGGTGATTGGATCTTTGAAATTCATAACAAGGAGAAGATAATAATATGTGCACTCCTTGAAGACCAGTTGGCTTCCAAAACAGACAGGAAAGAGCTGGTTCATATAAGCTTATTTCCTACTCTCAAACCTTGCAATTAGATAATTTAGTCCATTGGATATCGTGAAAACAAAGAGAGGCTTGGGGCACCTGGGTGACTCAGTTGGTTAAGCAGGCAACTTTGGCTCAGGTCACGATCTCACCACTGTGAGTTGGAGCCCCGTTTCAGGCTCTCGTGCTGACAGCTCAGAACCTGCAGCCTGCTTTGGATTCTGTGTCTCCTTCTCTCTCTGTCCCTCCCCTGCTTGTGCTCTATCTCTCTCTCTCAAAAATAAATAAACATTAAAAATTAAAAAAAAAAACAAACAAAGAGAAGCCAGAAGTGTTATCTAATGGATGTTCTCTTTTAAGAAAAGTATCCACTCAATACTTTATAGAAATGTCTACACCACTCTACTTTCTTTCTCTACTCTAGCTACACTGACTTTTAAATTTCTTGCTTCTTTCCACAATAGAAGTTGCATATGTTTCCTCTACTTGGACTTGTTCAGCTTTTTCACTGAGCTCTGACTAACCTTCACCTCTGGGTGGGTCTCCCTCTAAATAGTCTAATAACACCTTGCATTTTTCATGAGATTTTTATGATTTGAATTTATATATTTTTATATTTTTTGAATAATGCAAATATATTTCCACATACACGTTAGGTTCTATGAGATTTTATATTGTAAATTTGCTAACTTGGTTATTCCTTGATGTGTTATCCTAGTGCTTGGCTTACTGCAGATGTACAATGAGTATTTGTCGAATACATGAATAATTGTATGAATAATTTCAGAATTAGTTTGAAGTCTACTGAAGTGCTGTCATTTTTCTTAGATTAATACCAAATCACATATTTCTAGCTATGAATCCCTAGAAGCCAAAGTCCATTAGAAACACAAATATTATAAATTTGAGTAATAATTTTCTAGGCTCTGGAAGCCTTGAGGAATATGATTAGAGTTCACAATGATTGCAACCCAGTTACATCAAGGCTCTGTTTCTACTAGTTGGATAACTCCTAGTCCATCCCATCTCTCAGTACCAACCCAGTCAAATGTAATGTAGCCATGCTTACATAAAAAGATGTTCCTGACATTTTTTCTCCAGAAATTTTTCTCCATATCTTAACATCTGATTTTTTTCCTGTTAACTGTATCCATCCTTCTATCAATTTTAGTGGTAATAGGTGTTTTGGCATCCACTTGGAGAATCTACCAATAAATGTGTTAGCTTATCATCCCCTAGTTTCTATCCAGTAGTTAAAGAGCTAAAATGTCAGTTCATTAATCATATTAAATGTATGATTACAGCCAATGTATCCAAGAAATGTTGAGTATATTGACATTTAGAGGTGTTTTACATGGTTAGATATACAATATACAGTTATTTCTTAGAAATTGTTAGACAAAAATATTTTTCTCTCCACTTCTCAGACCATCTCTTCTAAATTATCTCAAAACATTTATTTTTTTATTTTTTTTAATGTTTATTCATTTTCGAGAGAGAGATAGAGCACGAGTGGGGGAAGGGCAGAGACAGAGAGGGAGACACAGAATCCAAACAGGATCCAGGCTCTGAGCTGTCAGCACAGAGCCTGACATGGGGCTCGACCTCCAGAACAATGAGATCATGACCTGAGATGAAGTCGGATGCTTAACTGACTGAGCCACCCACATGCCCCAAAACATTTCTTATTTTTAGTTAACTTTTGATTACTTAACAGTGATATCTAACTAAATATTTTCTTTGTTTTCATAGAAACCTAACTTTGATCTCTAATTTGCAACGCTATTCATTCTTCATCAAATTTAGAAGGATGACGATACCTAAAGAAAGAAGTGGAAAATGTACTTTCCTCAATTGTACAATTGTACAAAATTGTACAATTTTGTGTGGGTAAACATGTGAGCCATGGCCAAAGACAGTATCTAGTACATAGTAGATTTTTGAATAAGCATTGGATAAATGATTGCAAGACCACTGAATTGGAAGGTGAGTCTTCAGGATCAAGATTAAGAGGGCATTCCCTTGTTGCATTGGGGTGATCCTTACACTTGAAATCAAAAGACTTGGCTCTAGTTGGTGCTCCAGCCTAGACTCTGGAGAAAAATTTCTTTCCCTTTCTCTCTTTGTACAAAAATAAAGAGAAATACAAATTAGGCTGTCAGGCAAATGAATAAACTCCATTTAAGGGGCTGAAGGTTTCATCATTTTGTCAGGCCAGCTGTGTCTTCATACCCAAGGTAGGTTTCTGCCTAATAATGATAGAAATGCTGCTGTAGAAATTCAAGGGAAAACTCTGATGAATGAAAGATATAGTGGGCTTGTCCATAAACAGTAATGCAATTAATGTTAAGAAATGAACTAAGAAATGCAATTAATGTTAAGAAATGAACTAAGAAAAAGCTTGTGAAAGATCAAAGGTGATAAAGAATAGAGGTGACAGTAATTCTCCAGTAATTTGTTTTCATTAATAACAACATGGAGAATGTTCCTCAGATAGAACTCTCAGAGGGATAAGCAAAACCTACCAACTTTTAACCCAAGTCTGTTAGTTGAGAATGAATCACTTCTCTCTATATGTGGGAGAGAGGGGGGGAGAGGGAATTCAGGCCAAATGTAGGGAATTAACAATAAAGGCTTTATTTGGAGAAAAATAATTCAAGATTGTGGCAAAGCCAGCATAAATGTCTTTTCTCAAGAAAAATAAGAGATCAGGTATTCTCAAACACAAATATCTTGCATAAATCACAGGATTGTTAAGCTTGATTTTAATCAAGTGAGAACAATTGGCAACCCATAACTTGGGTTATGATATGTTGTAAGCTTATCGAGCATTTTCACTCTCAAGTACAGAAATTGTCTATGTAGAATATATTTTAGGTATTCAATACATATAATGCGAACTGCATCCTTTTCTCTCTGAAGAATGTAGATTTATTTACAGAAGGATTATTAATATCATCGACAGGCCTAGATGTCTCTGCTTGTAGCACAAAAGAGGAAATCTGGGAGAGAAACAGTTACCCTTACTTTCCCCAGCCAACAAATCTTATTTTGCAGAGCTGTTCTTAAACTTTGAAATTATCTGCTACAACTGTGTTTTTGAATGATGACTCTGTCCTCTTGGCTTTTATGTTCCCAAATCTTATTCTGTCTGTGCAGTTAAAACATCTGTGCCCTTTGTTTTTAATCAACAATGAGAATTCATTTGGGTTCACTGCAGAGCCTAGAGACTCATCTGGTTTTCCATTCAAAGATCGGGAGATGGATATACTTTGTACCCACAATGGTACTAGATGATTCTGACCTTAATTGAATAAATCTTCAGTGGTGGATAAGGGTTATTATGATGCAAAGCCCATCATTTAAGTTGTAACGCTCATCTACAACTATCACAGAAAATTTTCCAAATAATAACATACCTCCCTTGTGAGAACCTGCAAAGCCTCTTTGAAGACTTTCATCTATATAATAAATTCTAGATTAGATTGTGAACCAGTTATTTTATCAATCTTGTGCTCACAGTTTAAACAGCCTTAGGAAGAATAGTAAAAGTGATGCACAGAGAACAAACAAAAAGAAGAAAAACTGAGATAAGTGGATGTGAATGCAGGATTTTGTAGATGGGTGATTTTGTAAGGTTCTTTGAAAGAAATAAAAGAAGCTGACAAAAACAAATTCAGGCAATGACTATGTACTCATACTCTGAAAAGAAGGCCAAGACCTGTTTACAAGAGGCTGAGTAAATTCATTCATTCATTCATCCAACAAATGTTTATTGTGCAATTGAGTCATATACCTAAATGACAATAAATTTGACTACTATAATTCCTAATCTCATGTAATTTAGTTTAGTTGTAAAACATGGACATTAATAATTCCACAAATAATAACGTAAATACAATTGTAACAGAATGATTCAGACCAAAGCATTTCCAGAATGTTATGATACTTTCTGAGATAAAGTCATCCTGAATGGAGCTGACATAATAATATATGTTTTGGATGCTGATTGGAATAGCTATCCTGTATCTTTCTGGTGCAACTGTGCTGACAGACTAATTTACTATTGTCAGAGAGGAAAAACTTCCTCTGTCCTATGGTCCTTATAGCTGGACAGAACCAAATGACATGAGGCATATTAACAGGAGAAAATCAAATTTAATAGGGGTACATGTGGGGAATCCACACAGACATGAGATTCCAAAGATAATGAGGGAACATGAAGCTTATAATAACTAAGGAGAGGGATAGGGGCCTGAGGACACAAAGGGAAAGAAGACCATTAGCAAGGAGATGTTTGGAAAAACAATGTTGCCTTACTATGCAGATAAGTTCCTTAGGTTAAGGGCAGTCTCTGTTAATAACTCTCTTCCTGGTGCAGTCTCTCCTTTCCAATGTAAATTTAGGCAGAGAGTTTTACCTTCATCTGCTTGAGTTTTGATTACTTTTAACTGAAAAAAACCTTTATGCTAAAGTGGCCCATCTTGGGGCAGCCTCCCCTGAGCCCCTAACACTGTGAATTTTTATCTCGAATATTCACATTTCCTCTAATCTCTTTAGAACTACAGAAGGGAATATTTGAGAGCTGTGTCAAAAAAAAAAAAAGCCAACATTATATTCAAGAAATAGAACTAAATTGTATACTTAGTTCATAGTCTTCACCATGGCTAGTATAGTCCTGGTCATTTTATGATATTCTCGAAAATTTAGCATTAATGAAGTCTTCCACAGACTTATACTGATATAGTAAGCTGGATGATCCAATGTTTAAATGTATTCAATTCAATTCCAATTATTCTGAGAATCAGGGATTTATCACAAAATTAAATCATATTATGCATGGAAAGAGAAGGATTAAATAAATTGGTAAAGCACAAAATAGTAACTATTCTGATTTAAAGGTGATATTCAACCAGGGATAGAATTAAAACAATGAGAAAGTTTCTAGGTCATTTTGGAATCCCACATGTAAGGAAGCATACATTTTTAAATGAAAATGTGTTACTCATGAAACAAAGCCCTACCTATAGAGGTCCTTATTTGGAAATCTTTATATGCAAGTCATAGGATGTCTGGAATATTCAGCTAGTGTAACATTTTTAGTAATTCTCAAATTTGTCTAAAGAAGCCTGTAACTGCTAGAGCAGGAGATCTGAGCCAAGAAAGACTGAATTGCTCTTTTCTTCATTGCCAAACAGCTGTAGAGAGGTGATCTGCTTTGCATTTATAAATGAATATTTGCACCTACAGTGTTATTTAGTGAGTGGTTTTCTCTTAGGAAATTATGATGCAAAAAAGTTTATTATGTTATGTTTTACTAAAATAGTAACCTAAAATCAACTAAAAGCAATAATATATATGAAAAAGACATAGGATTGCCTAAATATTAGAAATCATTTCTTTTAATACCTATGTATAAGATAGAGACAAAATCTGCCCTGCTCGAATTTCATGTTTCTCCACTTCTGTAATGCCTCCTCTTACTCTAGACATGTTAACAATCTTTACTGAGTGCTTCCTATGTGCCAGTTCATTTCTAAGTGCTTTCCACATACTGACCCATTACATACTTAGAACAGTCCTAGGGAGTATATGCTATTACTGTCTCCATTTTATAGATGGGTGACTGTATCACAGGGAGGCAAGTATTTGAGGAAGGTGGTACACGTAGTATGAAGCTAACACAAGTTTATGCACTTGTACCTTCTGGTTCAAGAGGCTCTTAACTATCCTGCATGTCTTCATATATCCATGTGTTTGCCATAGTTTTCTCCTTGCTGGAGAGATTTCTCCTGCAACTTCTCCTAAGTAAAACCTAATCTAAAAACAATTGAATTTAAAGTTTCCATTCAAATATAATCTTCTCAAAGAATCATGTTTTTCAGACTTCTGGCTGGAAAAGAAGCCAGTTGGGGTACTGCTAATGAGCTCCATTTAACAGAACTCATCACACTATGTTTAGCCTTTTTTTTCCCTACTAACTTGAGATCCTTAAGGGCAGACATATGTGTCCCTAATAAATGTTTACCAAGTCTATCCATGAGCCTGCAAGAATCATGTGAGATAATTTGGCAAACCTTCTTTGAGAAGAGTAAGTGGTATGTAAATATCATAGGTTATTATTCCTCTTCATCACAGTAAATGGATCCTGTGCATTAAGACAACTCAGAAAGTGGTTTTCTCCTTTATACATACTATGAGAAATACAAATAAAGAAAAAATGGTTCAAAAATGGCAAGCACTGACTTATGTCTATTGTCATAAATAACCAATGTCAAGCCTTCCAGATATAAAAGCATATGAGGATAATTCTCCTAGATTTTATATGTGGAAGGCTTGAGAGGGGTTTCTTATATGGCTTGCCTAAGAATAATAGAAGGAATCATGGAGAATCATGAATTAACTCTTTTTTATTCTATTGAATTCAAGAATGCAATAGGTGACACTCAATTTTGATGTATTTATATTAAGAATACATGACAAAATACTGATAGCATAGAAAATAGGCATCAAATGAAGAAATTTTCATGGCAAAGAATATCATGAAATATATGGCAGAATTTAAAGCTAAAGAATGGTTATAGTACAATGTATATTAATAATACTTATATTTCTAAAGAAAATACCAACAGCCAAATCAGTACTTGAATCTATTCTGTTATTTCAATCAACATATTTTTATGTAGGTTTTAGGTATGTTTATTATCACAAATGCCAAAACATCTAAAAATAGCCTTTCAGGGGCACCCATGTAGTTCAGTCAATTAAGCATCTGACTCGATTTTGACTCAGGTCACAATCTCATGGTTTGAGCCCCGCTTTGAGCTCTGCCCTGGCAGTACAAAGCCTGCTTGGAATTCTTTCTCTCCCTTTTTCTCTGCCATTGCCCTGCTCAGGCTCTCTCTCTCTCTCTCTCTCTCAAAATAAATAAATAAACATTAAACAAATCTTAAATAGCCTTTCAGTTTTAAAAGTCATATGCTATATTTAGCTTTAATAATAAAAAATAACAGCTCAGAAGCCGAAGCAGGCTCCAGGCTCTGAGCTGTTAGCACAGAGCCTGATGTGGGACCCAAACTCATGAACCGTGAGATAATGACCTGAGCCAATGTCAGACACTTAACCTAGTACATGGATGGAACTAGAGGGTATCATGCTAAGCAAAATTAGTCAATCAGAGAAAGACAAAGACAAATGACTTCACTCATATGAGGACTTTAAGATACAAAACTGATGAACATAAGGGAAGGGAAGCAAAAATAATATAAAAACAGGGAGGGGGACAAAAACATGAGACTCTTAAATATGGAGAACAAACAGAGGGTTACTGGAGGGGTTGTGGGAGGGGGGATGGGCTAAATGGGTAAGGGGCATTAAGGAATCTACTCTTGAAATCATTGTTGCACTGTATGCTAACTAACTTGGATGTAAATTGAAAAAAAATTTTTTAAAAAGCTACTATTTATTGCACCAAACTTATAATATTATCTCATATAATCTTCACTATCCCCGTAACCATTTCATTTTAGCAAATGAGACCACCAGGATTCAAGTGCAGATTTATAAATTCAAAAAATCCCTGGTTTTTTACATTACATCTAGCTTCTTTCTTAACTATAATCAATTATTTCATTTTTCCCTGATTACAAATTGCATATATTATAAAACATGGTTAATTTTATAGGATTTCCTAATCAATTATATTTATTTGGATACACTAATGCAATCACTATGGTAGTTACCTGAGACAAGGTTAATCATCTCAGCAGGTGATTAAATCTGCAGTTATTTTAGTCTTGATTCTCATTGGTAATCTTGTATCATTAAAAAGTCCAATAGCGATAGAATATTAACTATTCACTATGAAATCTTGTTTTCTTATCAATTTGCTTTAATAAAGATTAGGCAAAAAAAAATCCAAAGTTGAAATATACTGTGGAGGATAGAATGACTCTTTGCAACAACATATACTCCCACTTCTAACAGGTAATTTAAAATTTAAAAAAATTACCACTTGCCCTAAAAATTGCTTGGTGCACATGGTGAAAATCATCCTGGTTACTGAGTGGAGTGAATTACTTAATAAGTCTACAGCTATGGTTTAATTAAAGGGCCACATATTCATGTGTGGCACTGAGAAAGCTTGAAATATGTAAAATGAAACTTTTATTATTTATTTGCTGTCACATGTATCAACTCAGATATCGAAGGAAGTTAATTTTTCTCATTTTTACAGGGGAGAAAATAGGTTCAGAGAAGATTTAATGCCCCGAAGAAAGTAACATAGAATGAATATAAGCCTTAAAATTCCTAATGCCTGTCAAGCCAAGAAGAGACAATAAATTATCCATGATAGCGACATTGCACGTCTCAAATTGCCAGGCACCATCTTAACTGTTGTAGATACAGAAGTGAACAAGACAAATTTCTTGAATTCACAGAGCTTATATTTTAGTGAGGAAGGTAGGAAATAAAGCAAGACAACACATAAATAACGATTGTACTTCTAAAAGCGATGGCTATAAAATAAATAAAGCGGCAAAACAGAATGGAGTGTGATGAGGAAAGTGCTTGCATTTTAGATAGTTAGGTCCTAGGTTTCGCAGGTGAAATGTGAGCATTACTTGAAGGATGTCAAGGAGCAAATTTATTCAAAGGGTTGCAGCAGGTCTTTTAGGTCAAGAATTTGTGTTGGAAATGAGCTTAAGACGTTCTAGAAATTGCAAGACCAGTGTGGCTGGACCAGAATAAGCAAGGAGAAGAGTAGTAGCATAGAAATTCAGAGAAAGAGGGAGAGGTGTGATCACACCTGGCTTTGCAGGGACTTCAGATGGTGTGAACACAGGGTTGACATAATATGATTTTAGTATTAAAAGCATGGCTTCTGATATAGTGTGACTTCTGTGGCCATCAATAGCAACAGGCTGATGAGAAGTAATTGGATTTAGAATATATTTTTAAGGCAGAAGCAACAAGTCAACAAGTGCAGCTGATGAAATTGAAGGAGGGAGAGAGAGAAAGAAAGGAATCAAGGTTTCTAGACTGACCAACTCAGTGGGTAATATTACCATAAAATAAGATACGAAAAATTGAACAATTTTTTTCTTTATTTTGTTTGAGCCAGCAAGTTCTAATTTATAAATTTTGCTTTATACAGTTCATAGGTTTTATGTACTTCTATATATTCACATGTAATCAATTGTAGTATGCTAGCATACAGATGTTAAGAACCAAAGTCCTCATTTGTTTAAATTTGTTAAGGAAATTAGAAATATTGCACGTCCTGGGATTGTAGACAGTGGGAAGCTATAGCGACAAGGCAATAACCCACAAAAAGCACCCACTGAACCTACTGGTTTTCTAACACAGTGCTTGTAGTAGGCTCACAGCATTTTGTCTTCTGTCTGGCAGTCAGGGCCGATCACTCAGACCGGTAGAAGGACCGCTTTTTCTGCAACTTGGGTGAGCAACATACATACGGAACATCACTCCTGTTTAGAGTGCTAGATCTTCAAATTTAGCCAGCTCAAGCTTTAAAAATCAGAAGCAAATCCCTTAAGTGAATTATTAGGTGAATGGTGGCAGTGACCACTCTCATTTGCACTTCTTGACTTCTGGACATGTGTATCGTAGCTACAAGAAAGACCATGCCATATGTTGTCTGCATGTTGAAAGCACATTCTGCATCCCACCACACAGGGCCCCTCTCTTGTATAGTGTTTTCTCCCCGTTGGTACTATATTGAAGATTTTAGAAAACGATTCCACAGCTCCATCAAGCCAGCTTATTCTGAGTGGTAAGGCATGAATAAAGACTGTTAAGGCAACTCCACATGCTTGAATCAACTATTAATTCTCAGGCAAGTACATGTATGTTGGTAAACTCAGCCCTTATCAAATTGTTTTGGGTTAGCTTTCCTTTTGCTAGGTTGAATTTTGTCCTCTTCATTCCAGCACCCTTAGAGTTCACTCTTCTATGTGTCCCAAACACCCTTCATATTCAAATTGCCAAAGTCCTGTCATTCTTTCCTCCTTAGCTTAGGCCCTGTTAGATAAGACCTTCTATTTCTGGCCTTAGCTAGGCTGGATCCAGCCCTCGTTAAGAGCTTGGTCATAATTAGGGATGAATAGAAGTATGTCTTTTCTGGAAAAGAAGGTTCATGGGCTTTGGCATCACAGTTCCCAACTTTGTCTGCATTTACACAAATGCTCCATTTAATTTCTTAGACTCCAGCTCCTTCCTCACCATTGCTGGACTTTTAATAAGAGAACTTGCATTTCTGAGCACTAAATTGTATTTTACAATCCTAAAAAGCTTTACATTCAGGCCTTTGGAACTGCGAGGTCATGTCTGTTCTGTACTTACACGAAATAAGGAATTTTTAAAAAAACTGCCATAGACACTTTCTGATATTCCTCCTGTGCCTTAAGTTGGGCATTAAACATTTTTATTTTGTTCTTTCATTTGTGTATATATTTCTACTTTTTCTAGAAGCCACAGGCTATACCACATTTCTCTTCAATCACCCTTTTCATAACAGGGGCCAAGCACCATGGTCATCTCATTTCCAACAATTTGTCCTCTACTCCCACCATTTCCCTCCATCCCCTGATAAAAATGTGAGTAATCACGATGCCAACACAAGCCATGGGTTATCAATAACTTAATCTATCAAGAAAGACACACATGAGCCCATCAAATATACGACTAACCCAATTCCAGATTCCTGTTTTTAGGGTCTGTTTTCCCAGGTCAATTCCTGGTACCAATTACTACATTGATTAGGATCCCATACAAAAAAACAGATGCACTCTCAAAAAGAGTAGAGTAGAGCATAATGAAGAGACTATTTATAAGTTCAAATAGGGTTACACAATCTAAGAAGGACGTTGAAGCTCTCTGGATCTAAAGCAGTGGGAAGCAGCCACCAACACTACATCTGAATCAGCAAAGGTGGAGGTGAATGGAGTTATTGTGAAGAAGCTCTAGTCAGAGATAAGGACCAGCCTTCAGGAGCTGTGGCCCTCAGGAAAGGAACCCACCCACTGCCAACCCATAACCCAGAAAGGATAGAATCAGGACCTACATCTCTCTCTCATCTTCAACCCTCTAATCTTTTGTTGTTGCCTCCCCCTCAGCTAAAACCCAAACATAGGGCAAGTGCAAGGCATCCCAAGGATATGTTTCATAAAATCATACTGCATCAAATCAGAAGAAAGTAGAGAGGAATGTAAAAAGGATCTAAAATGGCATACAGCATATGTGTGGCACTGTCATTTTTCTCTCCCATGCATATAATTGTACATTTGGCAGTATCGACCAAAAGGATGTGGCATCTAGGCATTTAATGTTTCAAAGTTTCAGATATACTGAATCAAACCCACTACTCTTTATTTGTTCTCAAACTCTGAGACTTGAAGTTTAGGTATCTCAGCCTAGATATTCCTTAACTGATCTGCAGTACCACATACATTCCTTATGAGCTGTTTTGCAGAATGATAAGCAAGCTTTGGAATCATTTGAAAGTAACTATGTTTTGTTCTTCCTTTCTTGAAAAGTAAATTGGCCAGTTGGGAACTAAAATTACATCAAATCACTGAAATGCCATGGCTATGAGAACTACTGCATAGGCAACGAATTAGAAATGAACTGTCAGAGATAACTCTCTGCACAGTCTCTTATTATATCAGATGCCTTGGTTTCTTGAGGACATAAAGGCATCATGATGAAAAAAAAAGAGTTTGGAAGATAAAACACCTAACTAAACACATTTTAAAATCTATTATAGATCTTGGTAACTTGGTGAGAAATTTTTCATTATTCTCAAAAGACAATATTTATAAAGAGTCTATAATTAGTAATATTAATATCAGTCTATCTATAATTAAGAATTTATCATCGACTACATGTCTAGCACTGTTCTAATACATATCTTAACACAAAACAACTACTATAACCTCACTTAAAGAGGAAATTTAATGGACTTTGAAAATAAGCAGGAAAAATGTGACTTCTGAACCAGTCAGATTTTCTGTTTACAAACAACACTTTCTATACCGACTAGTTTAAGCATAAAAGGAGTTTATTAGAAGATGTCAAATAGCTCACCATAGTTCTGAGAGGTTGAGGTCAAGGTCCAGGCTATGATGTTTGCACTCATGGAAATCCCTCAAACTAAACAAGGAAATGTTACAGCAAAGACCCTCTTTAGCCAGTCAGGGTAGAGACACAGCACCTGGCATGGGGCCCTGAGCACGAAAGTGCTTCTGTGCTCTGCCCAAATCTGAATGTATTTGCCACCACCCCCACTGGATAAATGGATTCATCAAAACCCCTGCTTCTTTACATCATTTGTTCCAAGTAAGGTGAATAAGCAATGCAGAAGTAATTTTAAGTTCAAGCCACTAGAGAACAGACATTTCAAAGTTCACCTCAAGTTAGAAACGTGTTTAGATATGTACAGAGATTTTGGAGGTGTAAGAAGCTTAGAAATTATAGCTCTTTTTTTTGCTATGAATAACAAATAGTTTAAGGTTGAAGTATAAGTTACTGCCTTGTTTATATGAGTCCAAAGTTGACAAAATTCAGAGGTTCCAGTCTTGGGATCAGATTAAAAGCCATAGAAGTCACCTAGCTCAATGGGTTGGGTTTAGCAATGAAAAACAGGTAACATAAGCAGTTTCTACAAACTGGTATTTAGGAAGACATACAGCATATTGACAGTGCTTCTCAAGTGGAGATCTAACTAAAATGTGGATTATGATATAGTAAACCTGGGGTAGGACTTAGATGTACATTTCTAACTAGCTTCCTGATGATGGCTACTCTGCAGGTCCCAACCCCACACACTAAGTAGTAGATTGTTAAAGAATATATTCTATGAAATAATAATAAATATCCTATCAGGAAGACATTTAAAGGTTAAGTCAGTTTGGAAAATCTTGGCTTAAATTCTGTTAAACAGGCTTCTTTCTTATAGATTTTTCAGAGCTTTAATAAGCTAAAACAAATAAAGACAGTCAGGGGGAGGGGGGAGGGGGGTAGCATTTGTCAGGGAGGGTGCAAGTTGGGATGAGAGAGAGTTTTGAAGGTATATAACTTTGCCTTTTCAAACATGACTATAAAATCCTTAACACTCGCTCATCATTTTAAGGAACTGGTATCTATAATAGATATATTTGAAAAATATATGATGTTTGACGTCATAAGTACTATAAATTAATTAGAAGTTTGTCTATTGTGCCATATATTAAATTGGATTTATATTGGTGATAATAGGTATTTTTAAAAGAAATACCACTCTTTAGTAGAAAGATATTAAATGTAACTGGATTATCTTTTAGAAGACTATCTCAGGGGAAAAAGTGTAATCAAAATTCATAACTGTAGTCCCTAGTGAGAGAATCTCAGAGAAAGATACAAAATGCCAAAAAGCAAATATATATAATCAATACGGGTGGTCTGTAAGATCTATCTATAGAAGGACTAGAAACCCTCCTATGACAGAATAATTTTAAAGCTTATAATCTTCTTACAAGTTGTTTCAAATTCATTTTCTCTCCCACTATTCATTTGTTCTTGAATGCTTTTGAACATTTTTTTGTGCTTCTAGTATTCTGTTAGGCATAGGGAAAAAGAGAATGTACTAAATAATAATGACAGGAAAAGGGTCATTAAACTTGAAGAAAGTTCAAAGAAAAATTTTCAAATCAAAACACAAAGAGAAAAATGTGTGTGAAAACCATAAGACAACATCTAAAATTGGCCTACAAGGTCAAGCAATTTAACATTTACAATAGGAATCTCAGAAATGAGAGATATAGTGTAGAAAAAATATTTTAAAAACACTACCTCAATATAAATTTAAACATAAAATTGTTCTATTAAAGTAGGAGTGCTAGAAGCAGGCAAGATATTCTAATTGGTCTTTAAGTACTTTGGCAGCTTTTGTCTGGCTGCAAGGGAGTGGCTAGGGATTTCAAGAGAAGAAAGTTTGGCCAAATATCTGAGTACCTCATGGCCTGTCAAGCTGATACATAAAAATAATCATCAATTTTTTTTTAAGTTTATTTATCTATTTTGAGATAGAGTGGGAGAGAGCAAGATAGGGAGGGAAAGAGAGAAGGAGAAAACCTCAAGCAGGCTCTGCACTGTTGACACAGAGCCAGATGACACAGGGCTGAAACGTACGGACCATGAGATCATGACCTGAGCTGAAACCAAGAATCAGACACATAACGGGCTGAGCCACCAAGGCACCCCACATCACAGTTTGATACTCATCATTGTAACAACTCTGGGCAAACATTACACATTTGTAAGCCTAACTTACACATTTTCTAATTTGTGTAACCAAAAAGATGGAATAAAGATTATCATTAGGTTTTCTTCCTTCAAGTTATATTTTTCTGTGGAGTCAAAAGGATGAGATCTCAGGTTATTTGAAGGGAGCTGAACAAAAACCACCTACAGAATTATTTTGCCATGTCCCAGCCCCAATGCTGAAACTTTATGTAAATGTAGCACTATCTGGTTAACACAGGAGTTTCACAAATTGCATATCTTATCTACAATAGTATCAAATGAGTGAGATTTTAATGGCACAGATTATATTCTTTATTTTTTTAATGTTTATTTATTTTTGAGAAAGAGAGACAGAACACGAGCAGAGAAAGGGCAGAGAGAGAGGGAGACACAGAATCTGAAGCAGGCTCCAGGCTCTGAGCTGTCAGCACAGAGCCCGATGTAGGGCTCGAACTCAAGAACCGTGAGATCATGACCTTAGCCAAAGTCAGATGCATAACTGACTGAGCCACTCAGGCACCCCTATATTCTTCATTTTTAAATAGCAGAAAACCAAGGCCCTAGTTGGTTAGAATTGAGTTTCTCCAAATTGCAAAATATATAGAGCAGACCACACTCTCAATTTAGAGCATCTTGACCTGGTTCAAGATATTGAACTGTTTCTGAATGATCCTCTCTCATCCATTATTTAAATAAAGGTAATTTGTCTTTCTTTGTTCTACTTTTATCTTTTTATTTTCTTAGACTTCTGTGTGCTAACCTACAGAGGCTTTGTTGTTCCTTATTCTGTTTTATTTCTTTTCATACAATATTGCTGTTCTAGACAATGTGAGTACCAACCGAAATGTAATTATGAATGTTTCAAATAACACATTGGAGTCTTTGGACATTAGTAATGTATGATTCATTTATTTTTCCCCAGTACTACTTACATTTTCATGAATGTGAATAAGGCTGTAATTTTGAAAGATACTATTTTTCATTAGTGGCACAAAAATCTTTTAAAAATCTTAGTGTAACATGGTGATAGTGACAATTATGACTCTCTTCTTTCCAGCTCAAATGGTAGCCCAGCTTAGAAGACAGGGCTATTTATTCACAGGACCAAAAGTCAGTAATCACTGATAGATCAATTCTGATCCACATCAGGATTTATAAAGTCTTCAGAAAAATTGGGTGCAAAACATCAATAGGTTCAAGTTAGCATAATTGTTGAATATACTAAATGGAGAGCTTGGGCCTTTGAAAAACAAACACATAGGTACATTTCTTTATTTAAGTTTAATAAGTTTTAATTACTCTAATTTTGGCCTCAGATAATCATTGCTTGTGTGTTCTTGCTTGGTATTTGTGAGATAATTATGCTGAGCTTTGAACATATAAAGTAATAAATGCCTCCCAAGGCTCAAATCGAAATGTGTCTTCTAATAGGGTTTAGTTTTTGAGTTTTGAGGTTTCTTATCTATTTTGTTTTTTTTAATTTAGGCTTTTTAAAGACATTTTTATTTTTAAGTAATCTCCATGCCCAACATGGGTACCTAACTTACTACCCCAAGACCAAGAGTCACATGCTCCACTGACTGAGCCAGCCAGGCACTCCTACTTAGTTATCTTTTAATTAAAGAGATTTTGCATGGAAGGTGTGCTTCTTTTCCTTTTTCTTAATGTTTCAAATTTTTATTTTATTTAAAAAATTTTTAATGTTTATTTATTTTTGAGAGAGAGAGACACAGAGCGTGAGTGGGAGAGGGTCAGAGAGAGAGGGAGACACAGAATCAGAAGCAGGCTTCAGGCTCTGAGCTGTCAGCACAGAGCCTGACACAGGACAACTCGAACCCACGACCTGTGAGATTATGACCTGAGCTGAAGTTGGCCGCTTAACTGACTGAGCCACCCAGGCGCCCCTCAATTTTTATTTTAATTCTAGTTAGTTAACATAGTTAATATTAGCTTCAGGAGTAGGATTTAGTCATTCATCCTTAACATATAATACCCATTTTTTATCTATATTAATAATTTTCTCACCTTCAGTGGTTATACATTGCACAATTTTAAATATTTCACAAGAAATAACATAAGAGTGTCTGTGAAAGGGTCTGATGATGATTTGAAAAGCTGTGTTTTGGAATTTTGCTTTCAATCCACCACCTGAGGACACGTCCTATGTCAAAATCAATATATTGGACTCAAGATCCATTAATTCTCCTTATACACTTACCTGACTTAATATCATCATTTCCTATTCTCATAGTCCACCCTAGCTGTTAGAAGAGAGTATGAGATCCAATAACTTTAAGTCTGGCTTTCTTACATACAAGTAGTCATACAGAAAAGAAGAGGTGAGTAAATATTGCAAAGATCTCTCTTCTTTCGACAGAAGATATTTTAAGAGCATTTTATAGCTATGATATCAGTATCAGTGTGGTCAACAGGAAAACTTCTATTGAAATGGCATACAAAAAGTAAATATTTACAGGATAAAACACACAAATAAATTGAAAAATAGGAAAATAATATGGGAAGATTATTCAAAGAAAGGAAAAGTTAAGTGGCCCATAACCATATTAAAAACAATGCTAAGGGGTGCCTGGGTGGCTCAGTTGGTTAAGCGTCCTTCTTCAGCTCAGGTCATAATCTTGCTGTTCGTTTGAGTCCCGCGTTAGGCTCTGTGCTGATAGCTCAGAGTCTAGAGCCTGCTTCTGATTCTGTGTATCCCTCTTTCTCTCCCCTTCCCCTGCTTGTGCTCTGCCTCTCCCTCTCTCTCAAAATGAATAAACATTTACAAAATTTTTAAATAAAAACAATGCTAACATTCAAAGGTAGATAGGGAAGTGCCTAGAATCAAAGCCATCGTAGTACAATTGCTTTTGTAAAGATTCAACTGGAAGAAACATCATGCATATGATTATGTCAATATCGTGACTACTGATAATGAAGACCAAACCCTGGATGAAAGTAATCTGATGATTTCTGTCCTTCCATTCTCATTGACAAACATTGCTTTGAATTTACTATTGGTGTTTTGTTCCTGATAATGGAATACTGAACATTCTTTATGAGTTTAATCTGACATTCCCCCTAAGGTGAATGCATGTGTGGTAAACTTAAAGGCAAAATTCAAAGGGCTGCTGAATTTGAAAAAACAACTTGTGACTTTGAAACCTCAACAAGTCACAATCCCTGTATTGACTTTAACGATTAAAATTGGAAATATTTATAATATTATAAAGCTCATAAGGGAAGGAATATCCATCTACAAAACCTTCTGTTTTCTATAAGCAAGTCATTTAAGTAAAATTCATCAGAATATGGAACAAGAGTTCTTGCTGCTAAAATAAATAACACTAGTATCAAAATACACATTTCCATAGCCTGTAAATCTTTGGGATAGTAATATGATAGGCAGAGTTCATTACAAACTTTGTCAAGTTCTTTCCTATGCAACTGGGGACACCCTACTTAGAATAGTGCTTCTACATTTGAAATGTCATGGTTTTATATTAAGGCAACACTGGCTTAGAGTGATGGAGAGGTATCATTTGCAAGATGATGAGTATGTCATTTACAGGCCTTAGGTTTTGTCAGTTTGGAAAGTATGGTGAAATCTTCTATCCCAGGATTTCTGACTTCACTTAAGTTCCTGATAACTGCCCGCCCCTCTCCATCCCCTAGCCAGGGATAAACAGTACAGAACAGGATGCTCTTTCATTGAAGGAAATCAGCCCATGCACTCAAAGTTTCAGATGTGGCAAGAAAACAGCAAACCAATATTAATTTATAGTAATGTGATTTAGAAAACATTTATAGAGCACTTACTCTATATCAGGTCCTATGCTAATTTTCTAGAATAGAAAAAGAAGTGCACCATAGTTCTGCCTTCAAGGAGCTACCTTACTGGTTTGAGTAAACTAATATGTAAACAAAAAAAATGTAGTGCAATATGATCAGAGTATAATAGACAACAACATAAATCTGAAAAAAGAAGGAATAATTATTTGAACTTAGTTTATGAGAATATTTTCAAGACAGTTCAATGGGACAAGTTTTATCTGATATAAGATATGGAGGGAAAATGAGCTCTCCAAGAAGACAGGGAAAGGGCATTCAAGGTAAGGAACCACATTTGCAAAGGCATATTCAATAAACCACCAAAAATTAGATGCTGGGTTTAAGAGATGAGAGGGAGGAAGGAATCTAGGATGATTTCCAGAATTTAGATTTTCATCTGCATAGTGCTATATATTGAGATAGGATGTGGATGTATAAGAGGCTGAACAGTATCTGGAAAAGGGCAATAAGGTGAATGCTGTTTGTGTTTAAACAAACAATTAGAAAACAATGAAAATGGGTTGTATCAGCCACAAATATGGCAAAAAACAGAGGGCACATCAAAATGAGGTAATTTACAGAGTTTATAGTAAAAAGACTATTTTCAAAGGTGTGTGAAGGGCAAAGATAACCCCAAAGGGCCAGTACAGGACACATGACCACTCCTAGAGGTGAGGAATAAGACATTTACCTGCATGGAGATTCAGATATGTATAAAGAGGGATTTATGTTCTTTGGTCAAAGAATGCAGATTCCTGGGAAAACCCTGCAAGGAAGAAAATCATGAGAATAATTACCCTGGCCTCATTATTTCTCTCTGTCCTATCTACTATTCCTCTCCATTGACTCAACCAAAGCAAAGGGAAGCGAGAAGCCTGTAGGTAATTAATGGAGTCCACCCTGGGCACCATGCAGAGAAGAAAAGGGTAGGAGGTTTATCTGAACAAAAGAGTGAAGAGCTTCTAGTCCAGGTCTCAACTGCTACCTTTAGGATTTATTGCTTACATTGAAGGCAGGTGAAAATTGTTCAATTTGTAACATTCTAGAGAGAGTTTATGAATATATTTTATAAGTTATAAAAATATCCCCATACATGTGAATGTGTTTTATGCAATTCCCATACCAGCAAAACCAACAAATTAAAATTCTTGGAGTGTTTCATGGGTTCAACTTAGAAGTCAATCCATTCTATTCCAGTAAACCATTGTTAGATTCATTTCATCTGTTCCAAATTAGAAGGTACCTGATTTTCTATAAACACACTATTTCCTGTGACTTCGATAAATAGCAATCATTATTGATATAGTAACTTTGAAGTAATATGAAATATAAGATGATAAGGAAATATTATGAAATTATATCTTTAAGTAATAGTCTCAGGTAAATCACAAATATTGTATTTTGCCTGCTATAGACATCAAACCCTATGTGAAAATTGTGTTTCAGTTCCCCAGTGCCATAGCACTTTTGTGTCTTATGATGCTGTGAAAAAGCAAAGTGATTGTTTCTCAGAACTTATGGTCTAGAGAGCCTTTGCTGTGAAAATACAATTTCACAAGTTAACTATGTGCATAAATATTAGAAACTTGTTCTATGAACATAAATTTGATGGGTCACTAAAGAATTTTAGCATTTTCAGGGAACCTGGGTGGCTCAGTTGGTTAAATAATTCTTGATTTCGGCTCAAGTCATGATCTCACGGTTCATGAGTTAGAGCCCTGCATTGGGTTCTGTGCTGACAGCATGGAGGCTGCTTTGGATTCTTTGTCTCCCTCTCTCTTTGTCCCTCCCTTGCTTGTGCTCTATTTCTCAAAATAAATAAATAAACATTAAAAATTTTTTTAAAGAAATTAACCATTTTCTTGAGTCTAGGTTACGGTAAGTGCCATCAATTACTTTGTATTATCTATTGCTATTGATTTGAATACAAATTGCAAAAACAAAGAAATGTATGGGGCCCATAATGCCAGAAATTTTTAAACAACTCATTTTCCTTTATACTGTTGCTAAAATGATTGTCATTGCTAAATACCATTCTATTTATTTTTAATATCTAATTAAACTATTTTTTGAGCTTTAAAATATACAAGTTTCAGAGCAGAGGCCATGTAAAGAGAGAAGATAAATAAGAAAAACTTTACTTTTTAGACTTAAGAAAAGATGAAACTTTAGAATCAACTTTTGCCTTATAAAAATTATGATGCTGTATACGATTTAAACTGCTGTTTCTTAAACATGACATTTCATATTGGGTTTCGATAAGAGTTTTCTTGAAAATTTCTTTATTTCAACTGAAGAGCATAAACTCAACTTCCTGAAACAAGTATGATTTTGGCAGGTCAAGAGATACATTTCCTAGAATATGTATGCTTCACAAGATTTGTGTTCTGCATTAACCTTGAAGTTACAGATTATTTATTTATATTCTCTAAGGATTAGACGAAATTTTGTAGTTAAGATGAACTATCATGACAACAAGAAAAAGATCATCCATGGTTTCACTTAAATACAACCTTTGCCTCACCTGGCTGGTCTCCAACAGTGCTCTTAAAGTCTATAGTATCCAAAGTAAAGATATTTACTGAATTTTCTCTTTAACTTGTTGAAAAGAGAAATAATCAATTGGCTTGCATCACTAAGACATTTATTCCTCTCAAGATTTGTTTCAATTATAACTATGAGCTAGACTTTATTACAATTAAAAAATTTTTAAATTTGTTTCAAATATTTTATTTTATTTTTGACAGAATGAGAGTGCAAGCTTGGGGAGGGGAAGAAAGGAAGGGCGACAAAGGATCCAAAGTGGGCTCTGCACTGACAGCAGTGAGCCCAATGCAGGGCTTGAACTTACAAACCATGGGATCATGACCTGAGCAGAAGTCAGACATTCAACCGACTGAGCCACCCAGCACCCAGACTTTGTTACAAATTTTATGAGTTTCAGTTTTATAATTTTTTATTGGTACCCAATCTTGTGGGGAGAAAGTGAAAACAAAAAGAATGTGGTAATTTGTTAATATATTCAACTCAATTCAGCAAACTATTCTTAATGAAATTTCTAAAAGCAAGGAGATACAAATATTTTCATTGGTTTTCCCAAATACACCATGTGCTGGTGCTCTGGGACTCTCACCTTGCCACCTCTAACCACATCCTTGTGATTTTACCAGCTTCTGCCTTGAGGCTCTGAGTCGCCCTAAGCCTTATCACATATCCTTCCAGTAACGCCGTAAGTCTGTCTTTAAGAAAAAAAAAAAAAAAAGCAAAATGATAGAAATGAAGTTTTTCTCTTCTTTCATATCCATGGCACAGTCTCTGCTTGTTCCAGCCCTTCTATCAATTGCTTAAAAGATAATTTTCAAGAGATTTGACCACTGGGCACATCACTGAACCACTTTCCTTCATAAAATGTTTTATATTAAAGTCTTGGAAGTGATTTGTGTCATGAATATTCAATGGCAATTCTTACAGTTTCCAATGACTGAAAATAATCACTCACTGATTGTTGAATGTCTACCCAGTGCCTGTGCCATGTGTTTCACATGTGTGGTTCCAATCAATGCTTATAACAATGATGTATATATTTTCCCATTTCACACATTAGAAAAAGAAAAGTTATTTAATTTGCTCCAATTTATAGAGCTAGTAACATAAGCAGGGTTTGAATTCCCATAAGGTAGCCTGGATACTTGTACAATAAAAACAGCATTCAGAAATAAGCATTTATTGAACATCTCCCAAGATGACCCTCTAGAGTTAATGAATGGTAAAGAGAAAGCTGACTTTGGATTGGAATGCACTTTAGTCTGCTAAAATATCGGTGAAATATCAGAGCACCAGCAGGAAAATCTCTCTATTGAAGTTACTTACTGCATCACATTCTGAAGTTATGTTTATATATTAGAAATTGAAAAGAGTATCCTAAATTCAACAAGTTATCATTGCTTTCAATAGTTTCTTTTCTTTTATTAAAAATTTTAAATGTTTATTTATTTTTGAAAGAGAGAGAGAGAGTGAGAGAGAGAGCACACGTAGGGGAGGGGCAGAGAGAGAGCTAGACACAGAATCCAAAGCAGGCTCCAGGCTCCCAGCTGTCAGCACAGAGCCTGACGTGGGGCTCAAACTCACGACTGTGAGATGACTTGAGCTGAAGTTTGACGCTCACCTCAAAAGTGTCTTTTAAGCTTGTAGCCTAGATCATGAGAACAGAAAGCTTTCCTGTTTTCAGATATAATCTTCTATATTAAATATTTCAAACTTCATCCTGATGTGTAAAATATAAATCAAATTATGTGTATCTACCCTGCTCAAAATCATCCAATGGCCTCCTGTTACACTCAGTGATATTACTTCTTGACTTTTACCTCACTCTGTACCACTCTTTTACTCTTTCATTGTGAAACAGCCATCCTAACCTTTCTGAAACTCAAAATCAGAAAACTCCAGTCTTCTCTCTAGTCTATGTATTTTTGACTGGAATTCTGTTCCCTGGGAGAATCACATAGCTTACTCCATTATTGTATTTTTTAAAACATTTTATTTATTTTTTAGAGAGAGACAGGCAGACAGAACATGAGCAGGGGAGGGACAGAGAGAGAGAGACACACAGAATCTGAAACAGGCTCCAGGCTCCAAGCTGTCAGCACAGAGCCTGATGTGGGGCTCGAACTCACAAGCCGTGAGATCATGACCTGAGCCATAGTTGGACACTCAACTGACTGAGCCACCCAGGCACCCCTCCATTATTGTGTTTATGTCTCTCCCAGGCACACATTTTTCTGCCATAAATGAGAAGTATGGGCAGATAGAATTTAGGAACTCCATGTCTAATTTTTTTTTCTTCTGAGATTGCCCCCTCTTTCTAGCAACTTTGATACTGTGATTCACTACTCTCCTCAAAGGCCAGGACGACTACTCTTTTCCTCCAGCTTCCGGGTCCTCAGTCTAAAAGCCACAAACATGCAAGAATTTGCATGCCCTCATTATTCTCCATTGCTTCCCAGTATACTCTGGGAAGCAATGGAGAATTTCTAACTATTCCATGTTTTCTAACTATTATCTGTGGAGATAGTGATCTAGTAGGATCTTAGTCATACTGGTTGCGAAAGAGGACCCATCTAATTTAAAGATAATTTTTTCCCTTTTCTAATATTCTCCAAGTATAATGACTAAAGAACCCATTCTTTCATCATCTGCATCCTCTTCCATCATTTAAAAACTGACTTCATAAATTTTATTTTAAAGTTGCCTGAGATGATGTGAAGCATCTAAATTGAAATTTTCAGCATGAAGTTGAACATACAGGACTAACAATCAAGGAGGTGGGCAAAACTGGGCGTGAAAAGAACGTGATGATATAAGCTGAGGCATAGATTTGGTAGATAATGTGGAGAGAGAAAAAAATCAATGAAAATCTAAAATCTAGTGGTTAAAATCATGGTTATGTCCGCTACTCTATAGTACTGTCATTTGGGCAGGTTACTTAATCTCTTTAAATGTCAATTCCTCGTGTGTGAAATGAAGATAAATAATTTTGCCTCTAGTTAGCTTATAGAACTTAGTGGTATTTTATATGTAAATTTTTACTATTTTTGGGGGGTTAACTTTTATTTATATAAGGCTTATTCATTCTACAAAGTATTATTAAGCACCTATTTTATGTCATTCCCAGTGATACTATTTTATTTTATTATTTTTCTAATTTTTATTTATTTTTGAAGGAAAGAGAGACAAAGTGTGAGTGGGAAAGGAGCAGAGAGGGAGACAGAATCTGAAGCAGGCTCCAGTCTCCCAGCTGTCAGCACAGAGCCCTATGTGGGGCTGGAACCCACAAACCTTGAGATGATGACCTGAGTCAAAGTTGGATGATTAACTGGCTGAGCCACCCAGGTGCCCCTCGGTGATACTATTTTAAATAGATGAAAAGAAATTTCTACCCACATGAAACACAAAAGGTGGAAGAGATTGTCATAGTAGAGTGAAACACATGTCTTACTGATAGCAGCAGCACAATGAGCCATGAGAGTGAATAGTGGAGTCTAGATTTGGGAAATCTAGGTAGGCTTTTCAGAGGTCACTGAAACTAAGTCATTTAGGTGGGTGAAAAGGAAAGCCAGCAAAGGAGGAGTGTTACAAGATTTGTAAGAAACTGTAGTATATGATTTTATGGAACCACCACATATAAATCTTTTAGTCATTTCCATTGCATATTGCCCATGAGAAATGTAATAATTAATTATGTGCCAAAACAAATACTATCTAATATATCCCCACAATTATACTATAAGAAAATAGAATACTTTTTCTTCTTCTCTTTTTTAAAATCTAAATATAACACATTCAGAGGCCAACATAATTTTGTACATATTATATACATATATATGTTAAAATTTATCAACATGAGGTTACAGCCACAGTCTTTACATGCTAAAGGCAATAAGTGAGCAAGAAAATTTTTAAAGTTTCACAAGTTCTAAGATATATTGCAACATGTCTCTAGTCGATAAAAGAAGTAGAGAGGAAAGAATAAAAATTTAGGAGTCAGACGTCCTGAGTTCTGGTCCTGACATTTAGCAACTCAATTAGTTATGGTATATTTGATTCCTCTTCAGATAAAATTCAGACGTGATGTTGCCTAGGGCTTTCCTCAACAAAATTCCCAGGAGCCCTAGTTCTGCCATATTCTTCTGCCTTCATGTATCTGCTGTATTTTGAGAAATTTTCTGGGAACTTCCAAACAACTTTACTACTTACATCTCATTGACGGGAACTTGGCACTTGTCCATATCTCTCTGCAAAGAAGGCTGGGCAATGCAGTCTATGTAGGTGTGTCGTATTCCCAAGCAATAATTCAGGTTTCTATTATTCTGAAAGTAAATATTGATTATTCAGCAACATCTAGTGTTTTTCTCCATAGAATAATCAATAATAATAAGAAGAATAAAACAGAAAAATACTAAAAATAGACATAATTTGTACTTGTTTTTTAAAGTTTATTCATTTTTGGTTAATTTCTACACCCAATGTGGGACTTGAACTCATGATCCTGAGATTAAGAGTCACATGCTCCTCCAACTGAGCCAGCCAGGCACCCTCATAATTTATACTTATAAACTATTCCAAGTGGTCAGTTCCATTTTTTTGTGTGTGAAATCAGAGACAGTTTTATTACCTCAATGACTAAGGAGCACTCTCTTGTCTTATCTACCCTACTCTTAAAATTTCTTTCCAGGCAATAACGGTCTCAGGTAGAGCAGTTGAGCTAGTGTTTGTGTAAGTTTTTGTAAAAATTGGCATTAAAAAAAACCGTTTACTATTTTAAGTCCATTAACTAAATGCATGTGATACTTTGTACTACCCAATATTCATTCATTTTTCCCTCACATTATGGACAGAATTTACTTACTCACTTCATTGATGTAGAGTTTCGTTTGTGATTTGTTTTGTTCATGATAGTGTTAGTAGAACTGTCAGAAAGAGAGACCCAAAATGTGTTTAGCCTTGGTGTTCCAATCTTCCATGAAAGTAAGACACAGCAGGAACTGTACTCAGGTCCCCTAACCTGATATCCAGCATTCCTTGATAGCTGAAATCCTACGCCTCTTGACTACCATATCTTGGGGAATGTGGAGGCAGGAAGTTTACCAAAGGAGGGATTCGACTACAGAGGCAAGCAAAGACTGAACCAAACCAGTCTGTGCCAGGATGGACCTTTGGCTGGCCTTTCACCAACTTTTCCTCCATTATAATACTAAATATCATGCCCAAGGTAAAGATTTAACATGCTAATTACACATGCAGTGCATGAGGAAACATGTCCTTTAATTGCACAGGTGCTAATAAATCCCTGCCTCTACATACTTGAACATCACCCTTTTTCCTGCCCAGTCCTTTTAAAACTATCCCAACCTCTCTCCTCCCGGAGTCCACCTGAGGATTTTTCCTTTGTACTGTCTCCCTTTGTGCTCCAGCATACACCTCATAAAGCCTTTGCTGAAACTCCCACTTGATGCCAGACAGGCCGATATCCCAAGAGGGAGGACCTCAGGCCCTCACCAAGAAGATTCTTGGCTTTGTGTAAGAAAGAATTCAAGGGCAAGCCATTTAGAGAAAGGGACAAACATTTATTAAGTATATAGAAGTAGGAAAGGAGCTTCTATACAGACTAAGTAGTAATCTTTCCTACCAAGTGAGGAAGAGGAGCCCACTTTGCCTTTAAAGAAGGATTTTATAAGTTTTTGAAAATTAGCTAACTGTATAAGGAGAGACTTACTCTTTAACTTTGGGTTTTTCATGTATATTGGGAGGTGAGTTCTTCCTTATGAAATTACCCACAGGGAGAAATTTAAAGAATATCCAGGCTATGTGCCTCCCCGCCCCCATTTTTATTTAAATTCTAGTTAGTTAACATGTGTAGTAAAATTGGTTTCAGGTGTCGAATTTAGTGATTCATCACTTCCATATAACACCCAGTGATCATCACAGCAAGTGGCCTCCTTAATACTCATCTCCCATTTAGCCCATCCCCACCTACTTCCCTCCATCAATCTTCAGTATATTCTCTATAATTAAGAGTCTCTTATGGTTTGCTTCCTGCTATCTTTGTTTTCCTACTCTCCCTATGTTCATGTGTGTTGTTTCTTAAATTACACATATGAGTGAAATTATAGGTTATTTTTCTTTCTCTGACTGACTGATTTCTCTTAGCATAATACTCTAGCAAGATCCACATCACTGCAATTGGCAAGATCTCATTCTTTTTACTGTTGAGTAATATTCCATTGTATATATATACTACATCTTTATCCATTCATCAGTGGATGGACATTTGGGTTCTTTCCATTGTTTGGCTATTGTTGATAGTGCTGCTCTAAACATTGGGGTGCATGTATCCCTTTGAATCAGTATTTTTGTATCCTTTGGGTAAATACCTAATGGTGCAATTGCTGGGTTGTCGGGTAGTTCTATTTTTAACTTTTTGAGGAAACTTCATACTGTTTTCCAATGTCAGCCTATATGTCTTTTACTGCCAGAGGGTCTTGTGGTTTTTCCATATGTCAGATCTTGTGACTCTTTTTATGACTCACTGACTTTTAGGTTAAGGATTAGCCTAAAACCAAAATAGCTCTACTTTTGTCAACCTATCTCCCTAGTCTTTTTCTCCTTTTTCCTTAGTTTGGCCTTTTGTCAGTCTCTATTGCTTGGAGAGCCCAAGGACCCAGTTCAGTAACACAAAGAACATGGCTTAGCTGCTTTCTGCCAGGTCCCCAGCATGAAAAATAACTGAAAGACCTAAACTCAACCCACAGCCTAAAACAGAACCACAGTCTCAATCACACTTCACTAGCTCAGAGATCCATGAGCAAGAAATAAATACATATTGTGGTCATGAGATTTCTGGGTTTATTTATGGTAAAGAAAAGCTAACAGATATACACTGTTACCTCTATCTCATTCAACTTAATAGATTTTCATTTTGATTAATACTGCCATTTAAGAGCTAGCCAGCAATTCTATCTTCGGGACTTACCTCATCAAACTTCCCCTATGTGGATTAGACATTTCTGCTTGTGCTTTATCTTCCAGATTAGTCAATATCTAGTGAGACTGTGACTGGCAAGGCTGTAATGCACATTGAATTCCTGAAGCCCTTTCGATCAAACTGAGACCACAGGCAAGTTCAATAAGATTACTTTTGTCATTTAATGTGCTAAGGATCTAAGTAAGATCTCTAAATAACTCCTCAAGAAATCTTATGGTTTGGATGAGGTTGGCCCAGATTGATGGTCAGCTGGTACTTTGCAGGGTAACTTTGCTGTTGATGAGATGGTCTGCCTATCCAAAAAATATCAACCAGTATTTCAATATACCCATACACAGAATGTCAAAACAAACTCTTATTACTCTGTTTAGTTTGTTATTAATCAATTTTTCCCTTCACTATTTATCTAATTGATCTATGAATGTAGCTTAATTAATTCTAAAGAGCTAGAAGTTCAAAATAATTAATCGCATCTTCTTTTATATGATTGCTGTCAATTTTCTTTATGCAAGTGAATTACTATAGTATTTCTAATCATTGGTATACCCTGAAATTATTTCCCAATGTAATCATTATAATTCTAGAAACATGACTGCTTGTAAGTTTTCCAGATTAATTTCTATGTCTATATAAAATGCAAATGATTAATTGCCTACCAACAAATTGTATTTACCTGCACTTTGCAGAAACTGAAAGATTCAGTTGGAGCTACATAAAACTGAGAACACAAACAAAAAGGACTCTGCATAACTTGATCAAGGTTCAGAACTGTCCACGCCAAATTGTTTACAGAAATAGCTAATTCACTTATAATTTTTTTTCTTCCTGTAATGACAAATATTAGTTTCAAGATTTGAACAGATATTTTCTTTTCAAGGCATTCTAAAATCTCATTTTGCCCAATAGGACATTTTTCTAGTGCTAAAAACTTAATTTCATCTCTTAAACAAGTCATTTACTTCAGGAAAGCAACTGGATTAGACAAACATTGAAGAAAACCTGAAAGGTGTTTTCACATTTTTAATCTTTACTCTCTATTATTTTACCTAAAAATATCTTACAAAACATAAGTTAATAAATACCAAGTTGGAAACTCTTGCTGTCCTCATCCCATATCCTTTGGCACTAATGTTCTCATTTCATCCACTGTTTATACTATTAAAGGTATTGAGATCCAGTTAAGGCCCAGTATCATGATGGATTCAGGAGTAACCAACATGAACATAAATGTCTCTCTGTTCTCAAGGTCTTTGAAGTCCAGCAGAGGAGGTCCCACAAAAACTAACAGCTCCAAAATACTGGGGAAACTCTTTTAAAGAGAAAGGGTGATGCAGTGATTTTGAAAGAAAAATAATCATCTTTGACCTAAAAAGTCTCACAGGACTTCTCTCAGGCTCAGGGATATAAATTCACCATGATTTTGTGAGCAAAGAAGGAGAAAGTCTAACTGTCCAGACAGAAGTATGTTCAGTGTTGTGAATGCAGCAAGTTTTTAGAAGATGAAAGCAGTTTAGGTGTATGGGATCATAGTGCAATGCATAAAACTAAGAATCTGCCTGGACATAGAGAATACAAGTTGATGTGTGCTTTTTGTCAGCTAAAGGTCTTGGATAACCTACTTTGCCTCTAAAAAGTGCTAAGTAAAGAAGTGAGGGATGCCTAGGTGGCTCAGTCAGTTAAGCGTCAACTTACGCTCAGTTCATGAACTTGTTTGTGAGTCTGAGCCCTGGGTTGCGCTCTGTGCTAATAGCTCAGAGCCTGGAGCCTCCTTCTGATGGATTCTGTGTCTCTGTCCCTCTCTGCCTCTCCCTCGTGCTCTGTCTCTCTTTCTCTCTCTCTGTCTCTCTGTCTCTCTCTCTTTCAAAAATAAATAAACATTAAGAAAATTAGAAAAAATATTTAGGCAGTTAAAAAACAAAAGTCATCTTTATTTGTAATGTTCTAATTCTTAAAAAAAGAAAGAAATTGCCTTTGAATATTACTCATAATATTTTTCAAATCATGATTAGAATAAATAATGTTAGAAGCAAATATATCAAAATGTATAAGGCGTTGATTCTGAAATTAGGAATATGGGTAATTTGTATAGTCTTCTTTGAACGCTGTAGATATGTGTTTTCAATTCTTGAATATTAAAAACAAAAAGAAACAGAAGTCATCATGATATTAGACATTTGGATAATGAATTAATGCCAGTAGAAAGAGAAATATAAAAACAATAATCTGAGTAAGAAGTGATGAGATTCTGAATGAAAACACTAGACCTTAAGGAGACCTAGTTTAACAGCTTCCTTATTCAAGGAAGAAGAGGAGATGGGGGAAAAGGAAGAGAAAGGGGAGGGGCAAGAGCAGGAGAAGGAGAAGCAGCTGCCTTTTATAAATGATTCCCTTCCATCACCGTGAGTACCAGTTTTTTTCTTATAAAAGTAGAGATATGTTTGCCTTGAGATTTATAGTTTTTTGTTTGTTACTGCTATAATAAGAAAAATATTACAAAGCCCAAGTGGATAAAATATGATAATCACAATTATTTTCTGGATTCTTGCAAAGAAACCTCTAAACTGGCAAAGAAAAGTTGATGTTTAGAAGAGTTAAAGCTAAGTACTAAGAGGAATCAACCCATTCTTTTAAGACACAAGATAAAGATAAAGATGTTGTTGGCCTTATTTGAGCATGAAAAGAAAGAGAGAAAGATTATAAAGTTATGTTTGTGTCTCACATTTAACAACTTTAAACATTACAATTTGTATCTCTATTGTCTT
This sequence comes from Cryptoprocta ferox, assembly GCA_028646485.1. Classification (NCBI taxonomy): domain Eukaryota; kingdom Metazoa; phylum Chordata; class Mammalia; order Carnivora; family Eupleridae; genus Cryptoprocta; species Cryptoprocta ferox. Next base: position 33,075,294 of record CM053575.1, on the reverse strand, counting down.
AGATGAATCCTGTGAAACTTCACAGGATGTAAATCCTTTGGTATGTTACTTAACAAATATTTGAAAAAAACCATGATTCAGTCTCTCAATTTTCAGTCTCTTCTCAACTTGTCTATTTTGTGGGACCTGAGAAAAACTGGTAGACCAAAACAGTCACTTAGTTTTTCATCCAGATCAAAGTGAAGAGGAAACAAACTCCTGAATATGAGAGGGGGGAGGGTTTGGAAAGGCAAGAAAAATAGGTGAAGAGGACTAAGAGGTACAAACTTCTAGTTATAAAATAAATGAGTCATGGGGATGTAATATATAGCATAGAAAAAATAATCATTAATATTATAATAACCTTGTATTGTGACAGATGTTAGGTCACTAGACTTATCATGGGGATCATTTTGTAATGTATAAAAGTATTAAATCATTCTGATATACACCTGAAACTAATAAGATATTGCATGTCAATTATACCTTAATTTTTTTAAAAGGGAAGCAGATGGATTCAGTTCAAATCATAGTTTTTAACAATAATAGTAAAAATACCAGAGGATCATTATTAAGCATCAAGTCCAAGAATCTAAGGATAAAAAGATGAGGACTCAGGAGATAAGGAGGCTTAAAAATGAGAACTCAAAACAGGGTGAGGTAATTGGATTCCTTATAAAGGTTTATTTTATTTTATTTTATTTTTTTTTTAAAGTTCATTTACTTTTGAGAGGCAGTGAAAGTGAGAGAGAGAGAAAGAGAGACAGAGACAAAGAGTAAGCAGAGAAAGGGCAGAGAGAGAGGGAGACACAGAATCCAAAGCAGGCTCCAAGCTCTGAGCTGTCAGCACAGAGACAGATGCGGGGCTCAAACCCACGAACTGTGAGATCTGGACCTCAGCCAAAGTCGGATGCCTAATCGACTGAGCCACCCAGGCGCCCCTAAAGGTATATTTTAAATAAAACACAAAAGGGAGAGATCTGTTTTTGTTTTTGTTGTTGATCTTGTTTTGTTTTGTTTTTTTTTTTAGTGGGTGAGAAGTATATGGGAAACCAATACCACCGAGTTTTTAAACAAGTAAACTGAGGCTCAAAGTGGCATCCTTTGCTTCACATGCCCATCCTTTGAGGAATCAGGGCTTTCGTCCAAAGTAAATTTTGCCAACTTGCATGTTCATAAATTAGGACAATACATATAAACCCTGAGAAATGTTAAAACCTTTTGAAAATGTGGATTTTAGGGTGATTAGTTAGATTTGATCTTTTTTTTTTTTAAGAAAGCCTGCTGGCATAGTATATAGGTAGAAAAAATAACTATATATCAAGTCCTGTCTAAATAATCTTACTTTTCTCTTATACCATGCATCTTGACTCCTCGAAAACTTCACCGCCTTTTGTTATTCACTATCCAGTTTGCCAATGACTTAGATCCAAGAGTTTTGAACCTTGAAAAGCTATCAGAGGCCCATCCATCCTATATATGATAAGCCTATGATTATTAGATGGCAATATATATAGAGAGTCACTCATGCTTTACTTATGAATTTCAAATACTTGGATGAAGTCCATGGCAAAATATTATAAAGATTGCTTAAATGAGAAGAACAGAGTTCAAAATTCCAAATGAATTGAAGATGAAATAGAGAGAAAGACCATAATTAACTTGTAATGGTGAAAAGGCATATTTTATATTTCAAAGTTGAGTAATCTGATTCTAAAACTAAGAGCACTAAAGGAATGGTTCTATGGAATACTGGCTTAGTAATAATTTATTTCCATAGAAAAAGATGATGTGCAAAATTTGTTGAATTTCTTCTAAAAAGTAGAAAGATAAAGGGATTGAAAGGAATAACAATTTTGCATGTCTTCCATATGCCAGAAATTACTTAAATGACTTTTTAAGTCATTAAAGGACTTAAAATTTTAATTTTATTTAATCTCTATAACGACCATGGTAGAAAAGGATGATCAGTTAGTTACATTTTATAGATGAAGAATTGAGGGTCCTAGAGCCACTGCTTAGAGTCACACAACTAGAAAATAGAAGTCATGCAAATAGATGGTGGCAAAAATCAGATTTAAACCGAAGTGGGCATGGCTCTGAAACTAAAATCTTTCTAATCCTAGAAATGTCCTTCATCGATGAAAACCTTGACAGGTAGCTATCGTATCACTAACATCAATCTATATACTATGAGTGATGCAAACACGAATTAGTCTCAATCCTTTTGTCAAAGGGTTTACAATCTAATCAGAAAACACTATCCAGTTATAATTATACTGAATATAAAATACAAATTCAACAGCCCTCACATGATTAGGAGATGTAATCAGCATAAGCTGAAATCATTGATTAGGGCTTTATGGTAGATTTGCAAAGAAGTGAGAGATTAGGAACCTTCACAATTAAAAATAATACATATATGGAATTAACTCTAGCATATGAACAGAGTGCTACACCAACCTAGAGAAAAACATAAGATTGATTTTCCATGTAATCATTTAGAACACAGTTATCTTGTATGATTTGTTATATACCTTGGTTTCTACACCTGCAAAATAGAGATAGTGATACTTCACAGGGTTGTTGTCAGGATTACACAGGAAAATATATGGGGAAGCAAACAGGGAACTCTTATTCTAAAATTGAAAAGTCACCAGAGGGCATTTTCACATTTATGAGAATGTGAAATTCTAGCCACATATAGAGTAAATAGTTATCACAAACTGTCAAAAGTTTTATAAAAACACTAAAGAAACATACGTTTAGATTTCAAAATTCTTCTTTTGAGTTTTTGTGATTCATCAATTATTGAAATGTTTGCTTTTTATAGATCATTGAAGTTCAAGGAAAAACTTAGCTCTTAAATAAGATTCTGAAAGAAAACAACATCCAAACTCTACCTCAAAGGTATTCAAAAGTACAACAAAAAAGAGCAGGGTAGGCAGAAAAATGAAATTGGACCACTCTCTTACAACATATACAAAAATAAATTCAAAATAGATTAGAAACATAAATGTGAGACCTGAAATCATAAAAATCCTAGAGAAGAGCACAGGCAGTAACTTCTTTAACATCGGCCATAGCAACTTCTATCTAGATATGTCTCCTGATGCAAGGGAAACAAAAGCAAAAATAAACTGTTGGGATTTCATCAAAACAAGAAACTTCGGTCCAGGGAAGGAAACAATCAACAAAACGAAAAGACAACCTACAGAAAAGGAAAAGATATTTGCAAATGACATATCTGATAAAGGGTTAGTTTCCAAAATATATAAAGAACTTTAAAAACTCAATACTCAAAAAACAAATAATCCAATTAAAAAATGGGCAGAAGATATGAACCAACATTTCTCCAAAGAAGACACACAGATGGCCATTAGAGACACGAAAAGATGCTCACTATCACTTACCATCAGGGAAATGCAAATCAAAACTACAATGAGATGTCACCTCACACTTGTCAAAATGGCTAGAGTCAACCACACAAGAAACAACAGGTGTTGGCAAGGATGTGGAGAAAGGGGAACCCTCTTGCACTATTGGTGGGAATGCAAACTGGTAAGGCCACTGTGGAAAACAGTATGGAGGTTCTCAAAAAGTTAAAAATAGAGCTACTTTGCAATCCAGCAATTGCAGAAAGAAAACAAAAACACTAATTCACAGGGATACATGAACCCCTATGCTTATAAGCAGCATGATTTACAATAATCAAGATATGGAGGCAGTCCAAATGTCCATTGATTGATGAATGGATAAAGAAGATTTGGTATATGTGTATATATCAATATGTTGATAGACATAGCAATATCTCCATACACACATATTCCTTTAGTTTTTAAATAAAGCCTTTGAGATATTTGTCCCTATTTTCTAGATAAGAAAACTTAGGCACAGAGGGATTATAATGTTAAATTACCTGGCCAATGTGGAACCAGAATGTAAACTTGAAAATGTGGCTACAGCCAAGGTCCTAGCACTCAGCTAGTATAAGACAATTAACAAAGTACGGGCATAGTAGAATGTCTCATAATCCCTGCAGCAGTAAACCTTTCTTCCTATACAGAATAATGACTATGCCTGAAAATAAACAAACTCCATGATTCATGTGGTAGCTTTAGTATAGAACAAATAAAAATGTTATATATAGAGTAAGACAGCCTAAGATTAAGATCTAGGCTTACCACTTATTGATTTTGTGACATTAGGGTGATTTGCTGAAAAACAAAAGCTAACATTTATTGAGAACTTACCATTTGCAGAATTCCACTTCGGAAGAATTATGCCTGCCATATTATGTAATCCTTATAAGAAAAATTTGAGGTTATAGTATTGTTATCTTCATTTTGCCACTGGGACAACTGAGAGGCAAAAAGGGTGAGAACTTCCCACAATCACTCTAGGGAGTAACAAGGTCAAGATTGCTCCAGACACCCAACTTTTAGCTACTGTGACACACTTTCTCACTTTGGGTGTGAACTTCATTTCTCTCTTCTGTTAAAAGAGGGTAAGAGCCTCTACATGTGTGATTGTTACAATGGTCAATGGATGGATTTAAGGGATTGTGTTCTATAGTGACTCATGAAAAGTCCTGGAGGTTGAAAGCTCTACAGAGGGATCCATATTGTAGCCTATCACCAGTTCTGCTTAACTGTTCATTTCTTGAATTGGAAACAATAATAAAGTGTTCATTTCTTGAATTGGAAACAGTAATAAAGTGCCCACTGTCAACAGTACAGAGAAAGACCCTGGTATGGCAGGAATGCTCTGTATAGGACATTGCTACGGGGCTCCGATGGCCTCAGCCCAGACTTCCTAGAAACCGAGTTGAGGGCTAGCCACACCGTTGAGAAAGTAACCAACTGAAAAATACACATTATTCTGTCCTCTATATTTATCTCTCAACTTGAAAGCCTGCACTTTAGTCTTGAAGAAATAGTTTAATTGAGAACCAACTAGGCTCCAGGGAATTTATTTAGCACATGCTCAAGGTAACACACAATACTGACACATTGCTGAAACATCCTGAGTGAGATGTCAACAGCCTAGTTTTCAGAAAAGAACATTGTATTACATCAAAATGCAATAATATGTGTATATATTAACATACATGCATATAATAACATAAAAGTATAAGTAAGATGATAATAAGGTTACAATAAATTGTAACAACATGATATTAATAAGAAAGAAAATAAATAATATGAAAGTGTTAGAAACAATCAACTGTTTTTGTGTTTATTCATGGGACACCTGAGTGGCTCAGTCAGTTGAGTGTCTGACTCTTGATTTCAGTTCAAGTCATGATCTTACACTTCTTGGGTTTGAACCCTGCATTGGGCTTTGTGCTGACAGTGTGGAGCCTGCTTGGGATTCCCTCTCCCTCTTTCTCTGCCCCTCCCACATGCACTCTCTCTCTCTCTCTCCCTCAAAATTAAAATAAAATTTAAAAAGATTTCTATTTATTCATAAACTCCTTGCAAACCCTATGGGAACTACAAGAAAATCAGTGAAGTTTATGGAGTAAGAGCATGCATTTTGGAATTCCAGAACGTTGGGGTATACATCAAGCACTGACATTTATTTATTAATTCCGTGACCTTATGTGAATTACTTAATCTTCTAAACTTTATATTCTCCACTTGGAAATTAGTTTAGTAAAGGTCTATTTTGTAGAGTTGTGAGAATAAATTGTAACAACATATGTCAGTCATTTATTGTGCATTGTTGGGTGCACAATAAATAGTACATTATGTTAATGGAAGCACTTAGGTGTGTAGATTCTAGTAAGGTCATAAGCGTTTGAAAAAGTAAAACAATAACAGAGCTACATTAACTGATTTGAACTAAATTTTGAATTAATGAAAGGAAAACTGAAGAATATATTGTGAAAGAGTAAGTCCTTTTTGTAAATGCACTTAGTATCTGATATTGTTTCATCCCAAGTATCTGCCAGAATGTATCTAATGTCAGTGTTGTGGCCCTGTGCTATTGAATAGGTAAGAATACCTTATTTGAAGAAGTGTACATAGTAACTTGCAGATACACCTACTTTTTAAATTTAACAATAGTTACTAGAAAGTATTTTAATTTGGGCTCAAATTTTCAACTAGAAAAATGTACATAAATAAAATATTACTCAATAAGTTCTTTTACCCCAGGTAAACATTGCTATATATTTTTAGAAGAGAGTCGATTAATCAGTTAAGAACATCCATAGTGCCTTTTATGAACTTTAAATTTTATAATATTGCCACACATGAGTATCAGATGGAATCAAACTGTATTATTATTTTACATATAATTTTAAGAATGCTATTTACTAGCTACTAATATTAGTTTTGCTAACGGGCAGTCCATTACAGAGGTTAAGCGTATGGGCTCCAGACACTCTCAGGCTATGAGGAAGGTTAAGTGCATGCTTTATAATGGGGATGATAATCATAATTATACCCATCTCTTGGATTTACTGGTGTGTTATATAGTAAACATTCAAAATGATAGCTGCTGTAAACCTCAAATCATCCTCGATGTTGTCCTTCTTTTTTTTTTCACCCTCCACAGTGATTCCATTAGCGCGTCTATCTTGCCAACTACAGTTTCAAAATATATCACTGTTGAATCCATCTCACCACAAATCACTGCTAACACCATGTCAGGTCCACCATTATCTCTCACCTCTATTACTGCATTAACATGCTAATTAGTCTCCCTGCTGCTGCTCTTAGTGGTAAAGCCTATTTCCACACAGTAATAATAATGGTAATTTAATACATAAATCAGATTATCTGACTTCCCTACTCACACCAATTCCCCTCAAAACAAACCTATATGAAAAATCCAAACTTTTCATGTACAATGATCCTATATGGTCTTCCCCTTGCTCAATCCCTTCCAGGTTCACTGACCCTCGCACACAATTGTCCAGCACATTTCCTCTCCAGAGAATTTGCCTGGAGACTCCTTCCCTCAGATCCTCATTCCTTCACCTCTTCAAGTCTTTACTCAGGAAATACTTTCCAAGGGCCCTTCTTTGCCCCAGTTTACATGGTTTTTCTTTACCCATTTTTGTTTTTCTTTAAAGGGCTTATCACTACTGGTGTTTTCACTCTGTGTTCTTCTGCTGTCTTCCTCACCAGCATATACACTCCAAAAAGCTAGAATGTTTACTTTGTTTAAAATTTGTTTAACATTTATTCATTTTTGAAAGACGAGAGAGAGAGAGAGAGAGAGAGAGAGAGCATGGGTCGGGGAGAGGGAGAGAGAGAGAGAGAGAGAGAGAGACAGGATCTGAAGCAGGCTCCAGGCTCTGAGCTGTCAGCACAGAGCCCGACACGGGGTCAAACCCAGGAACTGTGAGATCAGACCTGAGCTGAAGTCAGATGCTTAACAGACTGAGCCACACAGGCACCCCTGGAATGTTTACTTTGATAGCTAATGTCTTACCTGTGCCTGGTGATGTGCCTGGCAAATAAAGGACCATAAACATGTGTTGAATGAATGGGTGGTAGTAAGCTAGATAATATGCTAGGTATTTTAAATATATTATCCCATTCACTCTTCAAAACATTCCTGAAAAGAGATTACATTTTCACACCTGTTTTCACACCTTAAAAAACTGAGTCAAGAAGGTCAAATTCATTCCCCGGATGCACACAACACCTCACTGTGTGTCAGGATATAGTTTCAAATTTTAAGGATTTCAGAGTGCTCACTATTTCCATCTTGCTGTACTCTTCATTTGATCTTTATGAATCAGAAGTCAGGCAAATGATGCTTGTTTTTCTGCAGTAAGCCATTGTCATGACACTCTAAGTTCTTGTAAGTTCTCCATTAAGCACCAATTTTGCAAGGATCTCATCTTCAGGCCACAAAAATCAAAACAAGGTACTATTTGTTTTTGATAAGACACTTCTACTATCTTGTTTATTTTACCCAAATATGCAATATAAATATTCGTTTTTTTAAAAAAAAAAGTTTAAATGTTTAGTTTTTTTTTTTTTTTTTGAGAGAGAGAGAGAGGGAGAGACAGACACAGAGACAGAGCATGAGCAGGGGAAGGACAGAGAGAGAGAGAGAGAGAGAGAGAGAATCTGAAGCAGGCTCCAGGCTCAAAGCTGTCAGAGTAGAGCCCGATGCAGGGCTCAAACTCACAAACAGACATAATGACCTGAGCCAAAGTTAGATGTTTAATCAACTGAACCACCCAGGCGCCCCTATTCATTTATTAAAAAGTGTGCACATTTTGAATTTTATATTTCAAATTTTGAATTTCATGTTTCTCCATAACCTTAGGGACCTTGAGTCCGACTCAGTACTTTAGGGCTCTTATTAAAATGGAATTGAGAGTGTGCTCTAGTACACCCTCTTGGAACATTGACATTCTGCCCCACTTAGTGCAAAGCTACTGTTTTCTTCTGCTTTTGTTCTTTAGTCCTTGTAATTATATTTCACAAAGTCTTTCAATTGTTCTCAAATAAAATTATGACATAGTCCTATGATTTTCTTATCAATAGCTGATTGGATGGCACTAAAATTCATTTTTAGAGATACAGAGACCTTCATTCCTCCTTCACTGAACGAACACCTTTTATTTAAGAAAACATTTTGGTGATTTGAGAAATGCATTTGTGGATTGATAACCAAATTATATCTTCCTGAGAGACCAGTTGTGAAGCTAATGTAAATGCTTCCCAGGGCCCGTGAATCCAAATAAATTTTTTTTTCTGTTATATTCTGTTATATATTGAAACCAGTGATAAGTTGGCTAGCTGAAATGCTTCCACTGGAACTATAATTTTTCAACTCCTTTGTGTGTAACAGGATTTCTTTTCATAAATTAATTTTTGAAAACTGCTTTGAGAAACTCAGGAAGCAGAATCACAGTATTATGGGAATATGCATCACCCACAAGCACTGTGTATTTTAATAAGGAAGGATGTCTGTCTTCTAAGGAAGTAAACATTAAATTTGAAGAAAATATGTCAGGCTGTAGGATCAATTTGATTGATTATGGAATCTTGAGCAATTGCACTTTAATATGTGAATATTACATGTGTGAAAAATGGTACAGGGCAAGTTCTGAAAAATTTACTAGAAGGGATAAAATTACTGATCTTTAGATTTGGAACCAAAAACCATTCTGATTAAAGGAGGTGGAGAAATACTATAATGAAGGGAATACCAATCCACAAAATATCTTTTCAGCCTTGTCTCTGGTTATATTTCACAAAATCTTTCATAAACATACCAAATTTCACTGACCTCTGGATTCAGGCTCGAAATAGCCTTGAACTTCTCTTTTAATAATTGACTGTGGGAATTCACTCATATCGGCTAATTTCTACAAATTATTTGATAGGATAAAATTATAATTTTAGATTATTTAAGATGCCTTCAAACTCAAAACTGAATTATTTGGAGCTAACCAGGATCAAGGATCTGTAATTTTGTATCAGAGTATTTTTTTTAATGTTCATTTATTTATCTATTTTGAGAAAGAGTGTGAAAGAAAGCACACACTGGTGGAGGAGCAGAGAGAGAAGGAGAGAGAGAATCTCAAGCAGGCTCCACGATGTCAGTGCAGAGGCTGAAGTGGGACTCAATATCATGAACTGTGACATCCTGACCTGATCAAGAGTTAGATGCTTAACCAACTGAGTCACCCAGGTGCCCCTGTATCAGAGTATTTTAAAGGCTCTTATTGAATATCTTTGATTAAAAGTTTCCCAAATTAGTATTATGCAGGGAGCTGTTAAAACTTCAGTCTCAGTCCCAGAATCCCTTTCCGTGTTCCCTAAACAAACCTGTTGATCAATTAAATTTGGAAACCACTAATCTAAGCTCCATTTGCTAGTTCTGAAAATACAGAGTTCAGAAGATTGACCTATTGTCTCAATCTTTTAAGATAGTTTTGTGTCAATTGTTAGCAGGCGAAAATGTACCATGTGAAAGAAAGAGAATATTTGCTTGCTTAAATATTTACTTGTTTCCATGAATTTTGTTGAAGGTGAAACTCTAATGCTGATGTTGGCAGGGTGGAGGGGGGTGGGTAAGGAGTTACCACATCCTGTATGTAAAAATAATCAGAGGTTGAATGAAGATTTCAAAGAGATCCAAAACAAAACATTAGGTGACAATATGTAAAGAGAGGTTATGAAGTACTTTAAAACATGTCAGCCAGCATTGTGGTTACTAAATTTGAGGCATGTTTTATAAAGATTTAATGTTTTATAGGTAGTAAATCATATTTTCAACAGGCTGTGTGCTATATAGTTTCTTTTATTTTTTTAAATGCTTATTTATTTTAGTGAGAGAGGGAGACAGAGTGAGAGTGAGGGAGGGTCAGAGAGAGAAGGAGACACAGAATCTAAAGCAGGCTCCAAACTCTGAGCTGTCAGCACAGAACCCAACGTGGGGCTTGAACTCACGAACTGTGAGATCATGACTTGACCTGAAGTCTGATGCTTAACCAACTGAGCCACCCAGGCATCCCTGTGCTAAGTAGTTTTAATGTATAATATTTTAATTAATTAGATTTAATAACCATAGAAAATTCATCTGGTCCAGGTGATTTGATAAGGTGGAAAATGAGATGAGTCAGTTTAGATCATTTACTTTGAGTTTAAACAAAATAGCATATCTTGGAAAATAAACAGCTGGGAAACATTCCAGAAAAACATTTCTTTAGGAGAACATAGATTGCCCGGAAAATTTGCTTCACAAGCTTGATTATAGATTTTTAAGACTTTGAAACTCATTGGGATCTTACCCACATTTAACTCGTAGATTGCTCCTTTCTTCCTATACAAATTCATAAATGCAATGAGATGAGACAGAGAGTGAGCTCCCCAAATCCACAGGCAAAAATACAAATTAAAACATGGACAATGTGGGATGCTTACCTGCACATTACAAGGTTTAGGCTGCAAGTTCCAGAATACTGCTCATATGTCCCATTAAATATATTTGCATTCAGAAGCAATCACAAAAGAAAATGTACTGAACAGAAGTTTAGCAGCAGTGAAAAAATACAGTTTTCAAGATCAGGAATTCTCAAATTCTCATAAAAACAGAACACAAATTTCCCCAGTGGTTGAGATCATACAGAATATAGCAAATTCCTCTTGTTTATGCCCATGTTAACATTTTCCAACAAATTTCCAAATACTTTAACATAGTTTAAGTTTTAAATAAAGTCCAAAAGGATAATAGATTTCATAATGTTCAAATTATGAATGAATCAACTTACTTTGTTAATAAACATAAAAAGGAAAGCAATTTGTAAATTTTAACTTTCTCCAAAATAGTGGGGCATTTAACCTTCTTCTCACAAAGACGGGATATGAGGTTCGGAAAAGTCAAATGAGAAACTGCTGGTCACACAGCTATCTGTTTACAAATCTGAGACTGAAATTCTACTCACCTGTCTAGAGAACAATTTTTACAGATTGTTAACTGCGAGTCTGTCCTGAGGGTGTTGCTTAAGAGAAAGGCGGGTTAGTATAGGTAGAAAAGCATTTGTGGGTTAGGTGTAAGCATCCATTTAGTAATAAAAACTAAGGCTCATATTTCAGTGGCCATATACCCCAGTTTGTCAGTATTAGTTCCAATTTATGTTTAGTGTCCCCACTTCCTATGTGGTTTTGCATTTTTGTTCTGATTTTTTTTCATTTCTTAACAAACTATTACCATTAAGAGTTGCTTTCCAATTGAATGGGCTTGAGACACCCTCATGGCTCACCTGCGGCTTTTGTCTAACAGTGTGAGACCATGTGCAGTAAACAGAATTCTCACTATTAACACAAAGTTAAAACTGGAAGAAAGTCATCAACAACACATCCTTTCTTTATCAAACATTTCTAGATCTAAATAACATAAAGCATCACTTCCAAGGAAGTTGTTCTCTGATAAGACAAAGTACATTCTGATAAAAACAAAAACAAAAACAAAACAAAACAAACACAACAATTAGGTATACATAACTCTATTCAAAGTTCAGGGTTGAGTTTGCTGGGGTGCTGTGTTTTATATGGCTGTACTTGGAGGCTACTTGGTGAATAAGTGAGAAAGCCTGCAAGAGGGATCAACCAGTCAGCCAGGGTCAAGGGGAAAATGTAGGAGATTATGGCATCTGCTTGTAAAATACGTGTGGGACAAAATGCTTAGGCAGCCTGCCATATAGCAGGTGGAGTAGTCTACAACCTTGCCATTCAGCATGCTGTTCTCAGACTAGGCCCCCTCCACCTTGCCAGATGTAGAATTCACATTAGATATGGCCAGCTTTTTGTATGTGAATCGTACCTCACTAAAGTGGTTAAAAAGGAAATGGAAAGCAGAATCTCAGGTCTCACACCAGACTTGTTGCATTTGTAAGTTCATTAAAATCTGAAAAGTGCTACTGTAAACAGTTTTGGTAGAGAATTTGTGATTTACTGCATGGCAAATAGACAATTACATTTTTAAAAAATTTTTTGTACTTCTTAATTGCAATTAATCCATTTGACAGCAATTAGCAGAAACTTGTTCACACTTAATGAGAAATCAGTAAATGATTTCTCCACTTCTCAAGAAGGCTGATGATAATAAAAGTGTAACTATTGCAAAATATCCATGTAGGTTGAATGTCTACTGTAGGGGTCATACTGGCATCACTAACGGCATGCATCTGCAGGCAAAAATCTGTTGAAGAGTCATGGATACCTATTTCAAAAGTTATTAGTGGAGAGCCTGGGTGGCTCAGTAGGTTAAGCAATTGACTCTTGATTTCAGTTCAGGTCATGATCTCGCAAGTCATGGTATGGAGCCCTATGTGGGGCTCCGCACTGAGCGTAGAGCCTCCCTGGGGTTCCCTCTCTCCTTCTCCCTCTGCCCCTCCCTCGTGCTCACTCTCTCTCCCTCTCTCTCTCCCTCTCACTCTCAAAAAAAGTTATTAGTTATTTTCAGAAGACCATGCCCAAAGATGGTAATTTAAGACAAGAAAACTCAAGGAAGTACTGTCACATATCATTTCATAAAGCAGAGTTTTCATTTAAGCTTTTCATTTGCTAAAAGTTATTTTACTCGTTATTCCCAATATGTGATATCTATATGTGTATGGTCTGTAAGCATACATTTATGAATTTATAGTCAGAGTTGTTGATATGATGGCTTCATTAGCACAGGAATTTTGCAAACAGTTAAATGATGGTTATTTCATATCAGGATCATCAGACATTTCAAACAAAAATGTAAGATTTATTAATTCCAATAATTTAATTTTTAATCACATCTATTTTTTTATTTTCTGTTTTTTTAAGTAAGCTCCATGCCTAGCATGGAGCCCAATACAAGGCTTGAACTCATGACTCTGAGATCAAGACCTGAGCTGAGATCAAGAGTCAGATGCTTAAATGACTTAGCCACCCAGGTGCCCCAATAATTTAATGTTTAAAAATCCAATACATAATATACTGCTTTGAAAAGTTCATTTTGTAAAAGATGAAGTGTTCAATATTATTGTGAATTCTATTGCATATATGTTTAAAAGTTCAACATTAAAGTTAAAAAATTTTCAGTGATAAAAATAAGTGAATTCCAATACCACAGAGGGTCAGTTAAAGGTAATGCTCTAATAAACGAACAGAAGAGAAATATCCTTGAATTTAGTTATGGAGGACAGGTAATCTAAAATTTCATCCAAACCAGCTGTGATAATCTGCTTTATAGATAGAAGCAATCTCATATGTCAGACATGCAGCATATGAGTGTGAATTCTTCATTTTTTATAACTGAACTATAAATTTCAGGGACAAATTCAATGTTACAAATGTTAGCAAGGCAGTTTGCAATTTTTTCTTTTGCAGCCCATCAATCTGTATGATTTTAGAAACTTTTTAATCTTTAAAAACTACTATTCATGTCAATCTAAGTGCCTGGCAATACTTTTGAGATTATTTTTTAAGTAAAATCATTTTAAGTTAGTTGTACTTTCTTCAAAATCAGCTGGAAATCTTTAACCAAGTAGAAATAATGGAACACCAAAAACTTTGTATTTGAAGCTTTAATAATTTTCAGTCCCAGAAAAATATTTTGTACACAAAAATTGATTAAAATATAATCCTTTCAAAATTAAAGAAGGAACCAAACAATTAAATGGTGGGAAATACAGAGTAGAAGATCTAAGTTTGAAATTACACAATGCATGTTGGAATGTTTTACCTTGGGAAAATAGGATTTTGAGGAGACTAAGTTCTAATTGGTTGATTTGCTTTATGGACTGACATTGAACAGAGAATGAATGCCTGCAATTTTGTAGCACCTGAATTTTATAAAACATTTAGAGCATCATAAATACACTGGAAAGATTTGCAGATTATTTGTTGAAGAAAATATTCTGAAGGAGATATAGTGGGACTATTTACACACCTTAGTCTAAAATGTTTCATTAAAATTTTCTTGTTAGCAGAATTTGCTGTGAGTTACCACTTCCATTAGTACTCACACAAAGAATATATTCTTGATAAAATATTCATCCAAGGAAGGAATAATATTCTATATCTAGTAATGATGGATTAGTTTGCTGCAGACTAATTTTTTCCAAAGACCAATTGCCAAGCTGGCATAATAATAAAAAAAAATGTTTTGAGGTTTGGTTTTTAGGGTTTTTTCTTTTTCTTTTTGGAATTTGAGAACTTTCAAGACAGCTATGCTTAAGAAGTTGGAGCATAGAAGAAAAGAGAAGTTCATTGAGATAAAACCATTATTTTGTGTTGGTTTTGTTAATTTGCAGCCATTTGTTACTTTGTAGATTCTGTGAGGCTGAGAACCTATGAAATTAATCAGAAAAGGACAATTGAAGAGAGAGAAAGAGAATCTAAAACAAATTTATGTGTGTGTGTATGTATGTATGCATGTATGTACGTATTTAGAGAGGGAGAGAGAGAGAGAGTGCCAGTGGGGAAGAGAGAGAGAGAGAGAGAGTCTCAAGCAGGCTCCACACTGCCAGCACGGAGCCGGATGGTAGGCTCAAACCATGAACCATGAGATCATGAGCTGAGCTGAAACCAAGAGATGGATGCCTAACCGACTGAGCCACCCAGGTGCCCCTCAAAAGACACTTTAAGGGCTATGAAGCAGATCTGAAAGTTGCAACCCAAGAAAGCCAAAGCAAGAAGTCATCTCTCTGAACTTGAGTTGTTAACAATTAGAGCTTATGCATTATGAAGAAGAAAGGTTCATGGTTAATAATCCATGTTTCCAGTTATGAATCTGGGATGACTATATTCTGGAAATAAATGAGAACCAAATATAGACCACTTCTCTCAAAGACTGCAGCAAGCTTTAATAAAGATACATTTTAGTATGAATTAAGGTAATATGTCCCTAGTCTAAGTTTCTGTCAAAAAGCACAAATAAACCCATTTATTTTTTTAATGTTTATTTATTTTTGAGAGAGAGAGAGAGAAAGACAGAGCATGAGCAGGGGAAGGGCAGAGAGAGAAGGAGACACAGAATCTGAAGCAGGCTCCAGGCTCTGAGCTGTCAGCACAGAGCCCGATGTAGGGCTCGAACTCACGAACTGCAAGATCATGACCTGAGACAAAGTCAGTCACTTAACCGACTGAGACACCCAGGCGCCCCACAAATAAATCCATTTGAAGGGAATGATAAGATAACTTGATCCACAAGTATTTTTTTTAATTAATAAGAATTATGACCTAGCTTTCCAGGAAACAAGAAAAAAAATAAAACGTAAAAACATAAAACAAACAACAAACAATACAGGTAACAGAAACAAAAACAAATGTGATCCAAATAATGCAGTTAGCAAACTGATTTCCAAATAACTGTAATTCATATATTCCAGAAAATAAGTGAAAACATTAAAATTTTAACCAGAAAACCGAAACCTAGAAAAAAATAATCAAAAAGTTGTAGAACTTCAAAACAAATAACACAGATTAAGGCTCCAGTGAATAAAAGAAACTGTAGATTAAACAACAGAAATAAAGATAAGCCTGCTTATAAAGACGTTCTGCCGGAACTTCTAATATCAGTTTATAAGGAAATGTGGTATATCTATATAATGGGACATTATTTGGCCATAAAAATGAATGTAAGACTGATACATGCTACCACATGAAGGCATTTAGAAAACATTATGTCAAGTGAAATTCCAGCCACAAAGACCACATATCACATGATTATATTTATGCATAATATCCAGGATAGGCAAATCTATAGCAACAGAAAGTAGATTAGAATTTGTTTAGGGCTGGAAGGGATGGGTGGATAGGGGACTGAAACATTCTTTCTCTTCTAGAAGGGTTGAATTATACTCAGACCCTGAGATATATAAGTGATAGCATTAAAATAAAAACTTGTTAGGTTGTGAAGGAGGAATGTTATGTCCGTTGTAAATCTGGAATTTGATAAGGCTGAATGTGATTTTAAGGCAAATTAGACTTAACCTTTTTTAGTGAACTCTGGTTATTATGGTCAATTGAGGCCTCAGTGATCTAATTCTTGCCTTACTGGTAAAGTTTCTTTTAGATTGATTTTTATTTTAATTTTTCAATCAGTTTTATTGGGATCTAATTTACATAAAATAAAATGTACTCATTTGAAAAGTACAGCTTGGGGTGCCTGGGTGGTTCAGTCCTTTAAGTGTCTGACTCTTGATCTCGAACCAGATAATGATCTCACACAGTTCCTGGGACCGAGCCTCACATTGGGCTCTGTGCTGACACTATGGAGCCTTTGGGATTCTCTCTTTTCTTCTCTCTGCTGCTCTCACCCTCTCTCTCAAAATAAATAAATAAACTTAAAAAAAGTACATCTTAATGAATTTGATTAAATACAAACATCCAGCAAACACTAAAACAAAGCAAATATAAAACATTCCACCTTAAAGTGTTCACGTGTGCCTAATCCAAACCATTTATAACCCACCTCCATTTCCAGGCAAACTACTTTCAGGTTTGCCTATTTTAAGTTATGAAATAATTCATAATGAATGTACTCGACTTACGTCTGCCTTTTTCTCAATCAGCACAATGTTTAGGAGATTCATTGGTTTTTATTGTAGTATAATACTGTACAATGTGTGGATCTCACCCAACTTATTTTTCCATGCATCTGTTAATGGACATTTGAGTAATTTTCAGTTTTTCTCAGATTTTATCTATTATTAAGATGACTGTTATAAATATTTTTATGTGGACAAATATATTAATTTATTTTGTATTAATTCCTAAAATAAAATAAGAGAATTATATGAAAAGTGTGTATTTAACTTTCGAGAAAGCTATAAAACTGTTCTTTAGAGGGTTTGTACAGTTTTATATTCCCTCCAGCAATATGTGAGATTTGAGCATTTAGAGGTATCTCATTATGGCATTAGTATGCATTTTCCTGATGACTACCAATGGTGAGCATTTTTTCATACAGTTATTGGACATTCATACATATTCCTTGTGAAGTATCTCTTCCAAAATGTTGTTCATTTTTGTTTTTTTTTGTCCATTAATTGAGCTGGTTTTGTTCTTTATATATTGTGCATGTAAGTCCCTATATGCACACTTGCATATACAATTTCTCCAAATTTGTGCCTTGCCATTTTATTAATGATGTCTATTGAAGAACAGAAAATATTTTTGAAACTATATTTTCACTGATTTTTTTCTTCTTCTGTGGTTATTGCTTCTTGCATCTTAGCTGAAAAGTGTTGACCTACTTTTGGAAAAAATTATTTCCTCATCGAATTATCATGATTTGTTTAAAATCAATTGGCCTAAACAATAAAAATGCCCAAGATTATCTTGGCTTTTGTTTTTTTACATTGGTCTATGTTTCTATCATTATTGCAATATCACCTTGTTATGATTACTGTTGCTTTACAATAGTTCATAAAATCAGATAGTATAGTCTGCCAGTATCATTCTTGTTCAAAATTGTTCTGTCTATTCTAGTTCCTTCGCATTTCCACTTAAATGTTAAGATCAGTTTGCCAGTGTGTCACCCTTCCACCCCATTGCCTCATATAATTCTTGGTCTGATACCTGGGCTGAGAAATCAGTCAAAATAGTTCATTTTGGGATGAAAATCTGTTAAAATTGTTGTTAAACATTGTTGTTTAACATTGTTAAAAATGTTGTGTTTTAAATCGAAGAACATAATACATTTTCCATTTATTTAGGAAATTAGACATTGTAAACATTTTTTATTTAATTTGCTGATTGATTTTCCAGGATTTAAAATTGGAACTGATGTTTATTTAGCTACTTTTTACATTGACTTTGTATTCTGTGACTTTGCTAAATGTAGGTACTAGGATAAATAGCCTTTTTTCGCAGATTCTTTAGAATATTCTACAAAGAAGAGCAAGTCCTATGCAAATTAAGCCATGCAATATTTAGACTGATTTTTATTTGGTTTCAGTCTGTATGTATTTTATTTATTTTTGTTCCTATATTGAACTGTCTAGGATGTCCAATATAATGATTAAAAATATATCATGAGAGATAATTTTCTGGGTTTTCCTTATCTTTCAGGAAATTTGATTATTATTAATTATTTTAGATATCCATTCTCAGGTGAAGGAAGTTTATTTTCATTCATAATTTGCTAATTATTTTTTTCATGACTTGCTATTAAATTTTATCAAATGCTGTGTCTGTTCCTATACCTACTAAGAAAGTTATATATTTTTTTCCTTTTATCTTTTAAAATGATGAAGTCTATTAGTTGCTCTTCAAATTTTAAAATAATATTGTGTTTCAGGAATAAACATGATCTCTTCATGCAGTGGTTGCTTTTAATATATTTCTAGATCCAATTTTATAATTTTTTAAAGAAATGGTTGGCCTATATTCATGAGGAATATTGAGCTGTAGTTTTCTTCTAATACCTTTGTCCATATTTTGAGGTAAGGTAATGATAATTACATGATATAGGGAGGGGATTATTCAGTTGACTCTATTTTCTGAAAAAAATATAGAATTTTGTACTCTATATATAAGACATTTTATAAATTTACTATTGAAGTCATTTGGTTTGGAAATTGTTTTATGCAAAAGTTTTAAATTATAAGTTCAGTGTGTGTAATAGCTATAGGTCAGTTTAGATATTCTATTTCTTCTTCTAATAGTTTCAGAATATCTCTCATTCAAAAAATATCTTCCACTTATTTAATTTGTCAAATTGGTCATAATATTCCCATATTATCATTTAACATTTGTAAGATCTATAGTGATAAATCCTTCCCTCTTAAAATTATAAACAAATATACATTAGATTGTTTGACATTTTCCCTCAGATCAGATGGCTTTTTTTTCTTTTAGAGCCATGTTATGCTTAAATATGGATAGTTTCTTCCCAAATGTTTTGATGTCACTGACCATTTCTTCTGCAATACTTGTTCTTCAGCAAAACTCATGCAGTTAATTTTTAATTTAAGGAATTATAGTTTTCAGTTTGGAGTTTCACCTTTATATTTTTATATAAAAAATATATATTTTTTTTACTTAACTCTTATTTTTCAATTTTCTCATGGCATCTTTGAGGGTTTTATTACTTTTATGTTACTGCCCTTGCATGCAAGTTCCATCACATCTGTTATCCAGACTCATTTTTATTTATTTTTTCTCATTGATATTGTTATATTTTCATATTCCTTCACATGTCTAATAGTAGTTGATTGGATATTAAGTATTATAAATTTTACATATTTCTTTTTATATTTCAATTAAATTTAAAAATTACATGTTGCTAATCAGAACTATACAAATTATATCAAGAGTCAAATGCAGATAAATTTCTGATTATCTAGAGGAGCAAATATTTATTTATAACAGGAAGACTATAGATAAAAAATTCACAGAGTGGTTACCCAATGGTAGTACCAAAAGTTTTCAATACCAGTTAGAGCCATTCATTTTTTCCCCTGAAATTTCCTATTGGTGGTTTCCTGTGTATTATTGCAGCATTTTATCAGTAGTGATCCACAAATCACTATAAGCAGGGGAATATATTTTATAAAGATAATGTCAGTACCCAAAATATTTGAAAAATGCTTCAATCAGCATCTCCTCCTTTAGATTCACAATGCACAATTTCATATTGTAGATTGTGAGTAGTGTTGTTTTAAAGAAGTAACGATGAATTATTCTCTCATAGTAGCAACTTTTATAGTTCCTTATGAACACAGAAAAAATGTTGGCCATTCAAAACATAGCTTTACATTATTCAGTGGGAACCAGGACAAGGAATACGAATTCTATACTAATGCTGAGGAAAATCTAATACACAAAGGCAAGTTGAATTATCGATGAGGATTTTATGTAACTTTTTGAAATGAAGAAGTTCCCTTAGCACGGTGGCATTTATCTCGAACACTTCAGTTAATGAAGCTGAACAGGTTGATAGAAAAATTTTTGTTAACAATGGAGAAGGAAACATTTTTTCATCGAACAGGCATTGATTGAATGTTTGTACAGCAGGCTATGTGTGAAAATAGAAAATATTAGCAAGACCAGATCTTTTCACTGAGAAGTATAAGATCTAACAAACTTCATCACAACATGGGTCATTTTTTCCCCACACCTGTGTTCTGTGTACCTACCATATTATTAACTATCGTAGCCTGGTTGATGGAAATTTAACAGCTATTGAACATCCACCATGTTCCAGAAACCAAAAAATCTTATTTGATACTTTATTTGGATTTTACTGTTGGATACTAAACTCAAAAAGGTTAAGTAACCTGTCTAAATTTAAGCGTAAGGTAAAAAAGGCAGGACCAGGAATATAACTCCAAAGCCCACTAGATTAGTGAGTTTAGGCTGCCATAACAAAATGCCAGAGACTGAACAGCTTAAACAGCAGAGATTTATTTTCTCACAGTTCTGGAGGCTAGAAGTCCCAGATCATGATGCAAGAGAATTGGTTTCTGGTAAAGGCTTTCTTCCTGGCTTGCAGATGAATGCTTTCTTGCCGTATGTTTACATGGCTTTTCTGTGGTGTATGTGTGAAAAAAAAAAAACCAGATCTCTCCTCATTTTCTTCTGAGGACACAGATCATATTGGATTAGGACCCCCACCTTTATAACTTCATTTGACCTTAATTACCTCCTAAAAGGCTTGTCTCCAATATAATCGCATTGGGAATTAGGACTTCAACATTGGAATTTGGGGAGAATACAATTCAGTCCACAGCACCGAACTTACTGTCTCTTGTTTTTCCATTTTCTTACTTTAATAAGCATCAAGAATCAGAAGCCTATATTTATGTTACCTACAACATCGAGGCTGAAATGGTGTAGTTCCATTTTCCCTTTTAATCAATTAATTTATACCTTACCCTCCTTCGGTCACTTTCAAAGGAAAAACCTACCTTTCAGAAGATTCCTCGGAAAACTCAGAGGATTTAGTTTTTCTACTGATATGTTAAATATACCTAGTTGTTAAATATACCTAGTTGTTAAGCAAAGGCCCTACTAATTTCTAATATCCGTAATTTTAGGTAAAAATGGACTTGGCTGGAAATAGAAACATGTTTATGCTTTTTTTGTTTTGTCTTGTTTTGTTTTGTTTAAACTCTCTGAAGGTTTATATTGCTGTTGGCCAAGTGAGAAACTTAGATGATGTATCCCTAGATACCATCTCTTTAGCAACCTGCCCCTGAGGAGTGGTACTTGAGACAAAAGACAAAGGCTAATTAGTTTACTGTGTCTTTCATTAGTTACTTTTCTACTCAAAAGAATAACTTAAGTTTCATTTTTATTTAAACTAAGTCTTTAAAAATAAGCTTAAATAATTAAGCTTTCTGGGAAGTATGACATTTCCAGGGTCTCAGAGGCATAAAAGTCTTTGGAGACGCTCTGGCCACATCTGCTACTCCACTCACCTCTGCCAAGGTACATATTATTATAATCTATTCCAGTCTTGGTTCTCTCATTTGCAAAATAAAACCTATTCCACAAGGTAGTTGCACAGGTGTTTGTTTCTCTATTCAATATGTATTAGTTACTGAACACTGAGGATAAAAACTAGGTAACTCCCCACCCTGCAGTTGTTCTCATACAGTTTGGTGTACAAATTAGGATGATTTTAGTATTTCACTGTCTGCATTACCATAACTATGATTCCAGAAAACTCTTTTTCAGGCAATTGTCTTCATTGCTTGACAATTGTAATTGACAAATTACAAAAATTTTCCCCAAATTAGAATAAAGCCTAAAAATGATCCATCACTTCTTCAGGAGAGAACCTTACCAGATAGTGTATCACCTAAGGCATTTTTGAAACCACCACCCTGATGTTTCTACCAATCCTAGTCTGTTGAGAAAAAAAGCAACTTGTAATATATCTAAGATCTGTCCTGATATTATCAGCTAGACCTGGATGTTCTCCTACTGAACATAAGGAACTTTATAGAACATCAATTTCAGACCAGGCCATTCTATGACTGAAATAGACCAGGACAAAAGAAGACCAACTTGTAATGAGTCTGTAAAGAGGCAAAAACAGTTTCTTTACCAATTTCAATTTTAACCTCCATCTGGTCTTCCCTTTTTCTAGATAAGATTATTAAGAATATCATATAATTATCCCCACTTTCTGAAAGTATACAATTCTGTACAGAACTGCTTTTCATTGGATCTTCCCCCCAAATCACCTAACTCAAGCCATATCCTATAACTAGTCATTCTTAACATCTTACTGAGAGGCCCCTTGTTCTCCACGGTGTGCATTCTGCCTCTCTGCAATGAGTAATTAACCCAATTTGTGCAATTACATAAGCTGTTGTTCCTTGTCTAGAAGACTTTGCCATTGTTATGATCCTTACTCAACCTTAATCTAACTCCACTCCACTCCCAAACCCTCACATTCTACCCACAAACCCCTACATTGAAAGACCTGCCTTAAACCAACCTTTAAATTCTCAATTAATTCAGGTCTTACTTTTCCACCTCAGAGACACTAATGAAGCTCTGCTGAGATGGTATTCTCCCTATAAGCAATAAATCTATGTCATATATATAGAAGTTATGTAGCTGACATTTAACACCAGTCTGAAATAAGCATTCTGCTAGGCTGAAAAGACAACCGATACAATGTGATTTAAGTACAATGTAATGTAAATACAATGTAATTAAAGTCTCCATGGGACTCCTGGGTGGCTCAGTGAGTTAAGCATCAACTCTTGACTTCAGCTCAGGTCCTGATCTCAAGGTTCATGAGTTCTAGCCCTGTGTCTGGCTCTGTACTGACAGCATGGAGCCTGCTTGGGATTCTCTCTCTCCCTCTCTCTCCCTTTCCCTGACTTGTGCATGCTTATGCTCTCTTTCTCTCTCTCTCTCACTCTCTCTCTTTCTCTCTCAGAATAAATAAATAAACATTTTAAAAAATAATGTCTTCTCAACATTTTCTTCTACAATTTCTGGTGTGTGATTATGTTTCAGGAAAATATACAGTTATTTATTTATACTTAATGTTTATGAAGACACAACTCAAAGTTTTAGACCTGACTTTCCTCCACATGGCAGTCTGTGTGATCTAAATTGTTCATGTTGTGTACATGAACACGTAACATTTTTTAAAGTTTACAGTGGCTTCCAGTTGCACTTAAAATGTAATCTTCTTACAAAATTCCTTACTTTGGCCTGTAAGACCCTAAATGATATGATGCCTGCCTATCTATCATCTCATGTCCTGACACTTTCTCCTCTGAGTTCAGCACCATTGACATTCTTTTTCCCTCTAATGCATATTAAACTTAGCCCTGCATTAGGCTCTGGCACTCACTACCTCCTCGGCATAGAATCTCCTGTCCAAAGACCTTGCACGGATTTTCAACATTCAGGGATTATTCAGTGGACTTTTTTGCTTCCAGAAAGTACCTTGTGCATTTTGTTCCATTAGCATATTTTGCTGCTTATTTCAGTTTTTTAAAAATCTCAAACACAGTAATTAAAACTACAAAGCTAATTATCATCAAGGTTTGTATAGTCACAAATTAAGGTAATATGGTGGTTGAATTTAATTTACCAAACCATGCACCCAAGAAGTGTTGATCAAAGACCAGCTCCATTTATGTCATTTGCTTTAAATATTTATTTCTTTATTTATACCTAAAGAAACATATATAAAACATTTCATGTTTTGTTTGTTTATTTTTTGCCGGGATTAGCTTAAATATCACCATAAAATTTATCTTAGGCCATTTCTGATTTGGGGTTAAGAAATTAATAAGTCAATATGATGACATAACTGAAAATTAGGTTTGGCAAGTTATTATTATTATTATTATTATTATATTGTTGTTGTTACTACCTGCTGTAAAAATGAAGTCTTATGTTATAACTCTAATATTTTATGTTTGTGAAGGATCAATTGGAGCTTTTGACTTATACTGACTTGTGCTTGTTACTGGGTTGTCATACAGTGTAACATAAGAGTGGAATGGAGATGATGACTAGAAGATGCTGCCCATTCTTTTCACATAATCATTAATATAACAGCTTGGGTTCTGATATCTTGAAGGATGTTGATTAGTACATTAGATGAAGAATATAAATTACCTCACCAAGGAAATCATCAAAATAATCAAAACAGTGTTCCCTGAGCTGTGTGTTTATTAGCACGCTTTGTGTACTTTAAAACATGAAAGTTGGGGCGCCTGGGTGGCTCAGTCAGTTAAGCATCTGACTGTGGCTCAAGTCATGATCTCATGGTTCCTGGGTTCAAGCCCCGGGTCGGGCTCTGTGCTGACAGCTCAGAGCCTGGAACCTGCTTTGGATTCTGTGTCTCCTTCTCTCTCTGCCCCTCTGCCACTCATGCTCTGTCTCTCTGTCTCTCAAAAAAAAAAAAAAGGTGAAAATTATTGGGTGTTATTTTATTGTGTACATTCTAAAAAGCTACTAATGAAGACCAATATTTGATGATCACATTTTTGTTTTAAGTCTGATTTGGAGCTAGGGCATGCTTTGTATGGGACACTGGATGACTATTTTGGTGAATCAACTATAACAAAACTATTTCATAAGGAAAACAACATGATGAAAACTACTTTTAGGGGAGCTGGAATGTAACAAGTTTTTAACCATGATAGACAGAATACTACTTCCAGGGTGATCATGTGTGACTTAATGCTCCTGAGTAAAGACACAAGTGTGGTGAATACTTGAGTTAAAGGTGAACATTTAAATTTCAATATTATGGTATCAGTGACTAAATTATTGTGTTTTTAAATTTTTTAAATGTTTATTCATTTTTGAGAGAATGAGACAGAGTGCATGCAAGGGTGGGGCAGAGAGAGAGGGAGACACAGAACCCAAAGTTGGCTCCAGGCTCTGAGCTGTCAGCACAGAGCCTGATGTGGGGCTCAAACTCACAAACCATGAGACCATGTGACCTGAACCGAAGTCAGGGGCTTAACCTACTGAGCCACCCAAATGCCCCTAAATTATTGTGTTTTTAATTTTGTATCAGAACTATATTATTTTTCTTAGTACTTTTCTTTGCCATTTAAGTTATCTGCATTAAAATTGTTTAGATTTGTAGATTTCCTGATAAAATATATCAATGAAGCTATTAGTGAACACAAAGCAAGAGATAAAGAATTCTTTGACTTCTTGACTTGCCAAAAAGGAAAACAGAGGATAAGTGAAAAGGGATTTGGATATTTGTTTGAGCATTGTCACTAGGTTGTAGAGTGAATATTGAAAACTCTAATATGTAATACAAGACATTAAGTTTGTACCAGTTCTAATATTCTATGCAAATTATAGGTCCAATGTGTCTAATAGTCATGATACTATTATTTGGATATGTTTACATTTTGAATATTTATTTAGTTGTACACTAATGATTTGTATTTCAATTAAAACAATGAAAATAGTGAGAGTCCTGGGTGGCTCAGTTGGTTGGGTGTTGGAGTCTTGGTTTTTACTCAGGTCATGATCTCAGGGTTCATGAGTGCTGACAGTGCAGAGCCTGCTTTGGATTTCTCTGTCTCCCTCTCTATCTGCCTTTCCCCACTCTCTCTCAAAAATAAATAATCATTAAAAAATAATAAATAAAAAATAAAAGAATAAAATAGTAGTACTGGCCTATACACATAAGCCTATAATATTCTAGATGCTTTTTAAAGCACAATATCATTGTAAAACCTCTGATGGGTAGGAACTATATTATCTTTCTTTTATGGATGAAAGCTGAGGCAAAGAAATATTAATTTGATCAGAGTAACTCAGCTGGTAAGTTATAGGCATGGTATTTAAAACCAAGAGTCAATTCTGTTAATTGAAACATTATATTCTTTTATTTGTCTAATATATGTTTATGATTTAGTCTATTATGGTACATTACACCTTATCTGGTATAGTAGTGAATAAAATAAATGAGCCCACTGCCTTTGTGTGGCTTACAAAGAAATAGAAAAAGGAAATCTAATACAAAAAACCTTGCTATGCAACAATATCTAGGTGTTCCTACTTCCTGGCGCTTGGATGATAACACTGTCTAGTATTTTGAAGTTGGGCCTAATACGTGACTGGTTCTGGCCAAGGAAATAGGAGCAAAAGGGACAAATTTCACATGTACTTTTAGGCAAGGAATAACAAAGGATTCTACAGGCTCCTGCTTTTCCTGCCAACGTAACCTAAGGGACTTTTGGTTAGAGACTGGCAGACATACAATGGCCAAATCTGCATCACCCTGGATTTCTGAGTGGTTCTAGAACATCACTTTACTCAAACCCCCTCAAGCTACGATGAATAGAGTATTAGAGTGAGAAACACACCTTGGTTGTACAGATACTGGGATTTGATGATGATTTATCATCACATTCTATAGTCAATCCTTACAAAACAATAGGCATCCAACAAGTGATGGCTATTATTAATGTGGTTAACATTTGTTCTCCTGAAGAAGTCACATGTAAATGACACCTGAATTATAAACAAGAGATAGCTTGGCAAACGTGGTAAGAACTACAAAGCAGTACTCCAAGCAAAGGAAGAACAAATCATGGGTAAATCATAGACACAAGAGTCGAGTAAATAAAAATAAGGTTGGAATCTTAAAATATCACTCTACTAGTAATGTGCCAAATAAACTGGAGAAAGCAAAAATGTATGTAATATTTAAATTAAGAAATTACAGCTGTAGTCAGGTAAGAAATGATGGAGATAGTGCAAATGCGTCAGCAGCGAACACAGGAAAAAGTGGACAGATTTAATGAATATTTGAGATTTGGTTACCACGGGAAGGGGGAGGATGTTATTGAGGGAGAATGTTCAAAGGTAATGCTCAGTTTCCTACTTAGACCAACTATTTTTTTTCTCTTAGTAAAACTGACTAAAAAAATAAACATTGTAGGAAAAGAGGTTTCACAAGATGAGATAGGAAAGTTCATTCAAATGTTGAGTCTGCTAAATTCAAGATGTTTTTTTTAAGAAGGAAGAGGCTTCAGTATGTTTCAAATCCAGTGGAGATGAATCTAGTGATGACATTTTCTGAAGGAACAAAAGACCTAATAAATGGACAGAAAGAAACTTTGGTTGCTGATATAGTGGAAATAAAAAATGCACTGCTCAAATTCAGTTATATCTCCAAACTTCTCTGGCAGATAATGAGACATCTCCACAATTAGATTGCTCTATAATCATCAGTGAGGTTTTGACATTAAGAATCTTTTTTGAATATTACTCATTAGAGTAACCATCTTTTCTGTCCAAAACACACAGCACAATTCTTCTATCGGTTCTGAATCAAAATAAAATTCTTTTCTAATAATCTTTGAATCCAGCTCATCTCTATGATTTCAAGCATTTCAGCACATCAAGGTATCTTTTCTAAACCTCCATCATAGTATTTTTATGCAGTTAGGCATAAATTCTTGCAGTTGATATCCAAGGTACACATGATCATTTAACATAAAAATGATTCAACAAGAAAACAAAACAAAGCATCCTAATTGCTATGCCATATGTAAAAGTTGCTGTGGAAATTTAGGCTAGTGTAACTAGTATTTATAAACAAAAATAAAATTTTGTGCTAAAAGATGAGTTGCTCTTGGTCTGGGACTACTACTTTCTAATATGAGGCAAGATATTTTTTAATATTTCTGAATTCTTTTTTCTTTTTCCATTAGATATAGGTGAAGGCAAAATCTGATACATGTTTCATGCAGAGTGAGAATCAACTAAATAATGTATGCAAAATTATAAAAATTACACATAAACTGTAAAGTGCTTTATAAATTTCAGCTATTAATGATTTTAGCTGGTATACCAAAATGTATTTCTTGAAGCTAAAGGATGTTGAGAGGCAAAAGTGAGCAGAGTGTCCAAAATTAAGACAGCTTCTGGCTTCAAAAACATATGACATTGGTAAAAGGTAAGGAGATATATTACTCTAACTGACCCTGAGATATGGGCTGTGTGAGGTGGAGGAAGGCCTAGGAGAGGAACAGTGATTCTTACTCTTAAGTCAAGACCTTGTCATACGTTTGTTCCCAGTTATGTCCTAAATGTTCTTAGTCTTTGACAAAGTGTAGGTAGAAATGAGTGGAGCTCTAACTTAATATGTAATATATTGCAGATTCAAAGTCACACACTGGTCTAATACAATGAGATTTTCCTTCATCACTATTCTGCTTATGGTGATTTTCCTTTTATTCACATGAAACTCATCAGGAGAAAGGAAGGGAACAAACCTACCCTCACCAGGAATTAAATGTATTAGCAAAGGTGTGAAGTGTTGGAGATCAAACATTATTTAATAAAGTTTCCTGTCCTCCTGTAATTTGATCTATTCGAAAAAACCAAGATATATACAAATAATCAAAGGATAATATTAAATGAAAAAATCAATAAACAGCAAAATATATAAGAAGCACGGAAAAGGGCATAATTCTTACAGAGTGAAGATTGCCTCTATCTGGTGTGTTTGATGAGGACTTCATAAAGGATGGGGTACTGAAATTGAGTTCTAAAGGACAGAACAGGAATTTACTAAACAATGCAAGATGGACTATATCATAATTCTCTTCCTCCTGCTTGTCCTCCTTTTCTCTACTTCTTGTTGATGCTGTGTCTGCCATGCCTATACTTATTTACCAATTATTGACCCATTAGTCTGTAACGGCCAGTGCATTGGATGTTTTGCAGGAATTTTCTTATTGACTCTTTACCCTAACTCTATGACTGCTCATACTTTGCTAATAAGCAAAATAAGTTTCATGAACTGAAAATATTGCAATCAGATAATTAGAAAGAAAAAGATAAAACTTCAAGCTAAAGGAATACTAAACAAAAAATTGGACTTTGTTGGTACAATGTATCTTTATGGTTCGAGATAATTGGTGTTTCTTTCTCTGTGCTTCTGTGATTCCTCAATGTTTAAAAATATTTGGGAAACCTTTATTGAGGTAATGTATTCTTGAGAAAGATAACATATTATTCAAAAATATCAAAATTTTGAATGCAAAATCTTGATGACCTGCAGGAGATAATTTTATATCCTTGGATTCATTTACCTTTAAAAGTGAATAGTCTGGAAAGACTAATATATTGTTAACAGAATATAAGATTCAGAAGCAAATATGTGTCATTTTTGCTATTTTGACTGAAGGACATATGTTACATTCTTAAAGTAATTGTAAAGTTTTATTTTTATTTTAAGTTTTTACAACATTTTAAATAATAGGAATTGGTTCATATGAATGCAGAAAGCAGGTAAGATAGTGTGAATTTTAGAGTTCGTTTTAGATTTTTCAAGGTCTATTTTGGGGCACCTGGTGGCTTAGTCGGTTAAGCATCTGACTTCGGGTCAAGCCATGATCTCGCGTTCATGAGCTTGAGCCTTGTGTCGGGCTCTGTGCTGACAGCTCAGAGCCTGAAGCCTGTTTCAGATTCTGTCTTCCTCTCTCTCTGTCCCTTGGCTCACACTCTTTCTATCAAAAATAAAATAAAACATTAAAAACATTCTAAAAATAAATAAAAATTTTAAGTTCTGTTTCAACTCAAAGCCTGGATCCAGGTCACCAATGTCATGTGCTCATTCTTCTGCTTGTATAAAGGAGGCTAAAGTTCAACATTAGGAGATAGTTTTACAATGCAGCATAACTGTCTCAGATCGGTTTCCAGAAAATAATAACAGTGAATGTATATTTGTCTCAACAACTACATACCATGGAAAAGTTCGGCACACTCATATAATAGGAACAACGTGTTAAAATTTTTTTGACCCATAGTGCAAAGTTCACGGAGAAAAGTAAACCAACATTTTATTTTGCACAGTCAAATGTGAGAGAATGGAATCTCATCAAGGATGGTGTGAAAACAATTTCAGGCATAAACATCTTTATAGAAGCAATTGAAAACACGAAAATGGAAAAAATATTTTGGATGAAATTGAAAACCAGGTGCAATCCAAAACTGTAATCTCAAAGAGTTTCCCAGTGATGCCAAAATTATCCCTTGTAAGAGAAAAGGCTCAGAAACAGAGCCAAGTGAACAGAAGAGATTCTTTGATGACCAAATTAATGCTGGTCTGTAATGAATATATATCCAAAAACATAAAACATGATAAATTACATATTTATCAAATTATGTATAGGAAATATACATGGCAGAAAGTAATATCAAAGTACCATAATTGATATTTTTAAATAAAAGAACAAGATGATTGAAACAGAAAGCACATAATTATATAACAGAAGAATTTCAAAATAAAAATGGAGAACTTCCCCAACACAAATTAATAGCTCAATTCAGAATGTGAAAGTCTTCCCTGCATTTCAGAGAAAAAATACTGTAGACTAATAAAAAACATTTAGCATTTTCAACATCATCTAGTCTTTATTTTACTTCCACCACAATGTACTTGAATCATAAGTTGTTCGAACATTTAAAAAATGTAATCCTATGTTTACTTCTCTAATTATTTTTACTATTTTAAACATTTTTCTGTTATTTTTATTGAGCCCAGAAAATAGGTATTATTTAGTCAGTGCCTTAAAGTGGATGCAGTTTCTTTAGCTTAATAGATGATCAGCCTGTATAACTGTTCTATGAATGTTTAACTAAATGTATGAATTCTGTAATGTTAGATTTGTTATCTCTATATCATGAGATCAAGTTTATTAATAAGTCTTCCCCCAAATATCCTATAGCCTTCCTTATTTTTTTGTCTGTTCTTATTCTATTAACTAGTAAATCAGTAACCTTAATATTATTTTTGAGATGGATTTTTGAATTGTTCTGCTTAATTCTGTTCATATTTGCTTTCTATATTTGGAGACCATAATAAGAGATCCATATATGTTTAGAACTCTACATCTTCCTGGTGAAATGAAATATATCCATTATATATATGGTCCCTTTAAATCTAATGATGCTATAAAGTTTATTTCATTTGATGATGACAATAATACTAACCACAACAATAATAATAGCGAACAGGTTTTGAATATCTGCTATGAGGCAAATATTTTTTGGTTGCTTTATATGTGTCTTACTTAATCCTCACAATAAAATAATTAATAGACACTATTATAATCAAAATCCTCCCATACAGATGATGAAGGTAAGTAAGTTTACCATTTTGACAAAATTTATAAGAGCAAGCATCCTAAATCAAGCACTCTGGCTCCAAAGTCCATGCTTTCAAACATACATCATCTTCCTATTGATTAGTATTGCTAGAAATATCTCTTTCCATTCTTTAATTCACAAACTTACTTTGTGAACTTACATTTTAAGAATTTCTTGCAAATACGGTACAGCTGGATTTATTTTTATCCACTCTAAACTTTCTTTTAGTTGGGTCTTTATTCATTTTAAATGTATTGTCCTATTTGTACATATTTCTACCATCTAACTTTATTTTATATTTGTTCTGTTTTTCCAATACATTTTCTGTCCTCTTTTCTTTCTTTCTTTTTTAAAAATTGAGGTAGGGGTGCCTAGTTGGCTCAGTTAGTTAAGCGTATAACTTAGATTCAGGTCATGATCTCTTCGTTCGTGGGTTCAAGCCCTGCATTGGGCTCTGAGCTGACAGCTCAGGGCCTGGAGCCTGCTTCAGATTCTGTGTCTCCCTCTCTCTCTGTCCCTCCCCAACTCATGCTCTGTCTTCTGTGTCTTTCAAAAAATAAACATCATCAT
Organism: Cryptoprocta ferox; assembly: GCA_028646485.1. NCBI lineage: Eukaryota > Metazoa > Chordata > Mammalia > Carnivora > Eupleridae > Cryptoprocta > Cryptoprocta ferox. The sequence continues at coordinate 33,043,162 of CM053575.1, read as the reverse complement.
CAATGATCAACATCATCATTGTCATCTTAATTTTTGTTTCTATTCATGTAACACAACTTGCTAAGATTCAAACCCACATCTGTCTGATACCAGAAAGGGAGCTCTTTATTTTTTATTTTATATTATTATATGAATTTATTTTGAGAGTGTGTGGTGGTGAGCAGAGGGAGGGGCAGAGAGAATGAGAGAATGAAATCCCAGGCAGGCCCCATGATGAAAGCATAGACTTGACTCAGGCCTCCAATGTCATGAACCGTGAGATCATGACCTGAGCCAAAATCAAGAATTGAGTGCTTGCCTGACTGAGTCACCGCGCCCCTAGAATAATTTCTTAAAATCTAACTTCAACTATATTCCCATAAGAGAATATAGATGAACATTTTTTATGAACTTTTTTTAATCTTTAATCTTTGCCACATTATAAACAGTATCATTAAGGGGCACCTGGATGGCTCAGTTGGTTAAGCACCAACTTGGGCTCAGGTCATGATCTCACAATTCATGAGTTCAAGCCCTGTGTCAGGCTCTGTGTGACATCTCAGAGCCTGGAGCCTACTTTGGATTCTGTGTCTCCATTGCTCTCTGCCCCTCCCCCACTCATGCTCTGTCTCTCTCTGTCTCTGTTTCTCTCAAAAATGACTAAAAACTTTAAAGAAAAAATGTCATTCAAATTATTGCCTCTGTTTTGATGGCAAACGGAATCTTACTTTATTTTAAAATGGAAAACTGTCCCCAAGGAGGAAACATGGACATGCATAAGGATCATCAGCACGCATAACCTTCTACAAATGAAAATAGTGTTATTATATTTCTACTATAAATCCCCTTCCCTTCACAGATTGTGAAGAGAAATGTGTAGAAAGATAAATTAGTCAAAATATTCTCAATCAAAACCATGTAACTAAAGGTTAGTAAATGACTTACTCTCCTTTACAGAATAGTTGCACTATTTCTTTTGGCATTAATAAGCATTGCATGTAGTGAAATATTTATCTAAGAGTTAAATAGTTTAATAAACATACAAAAAAAGAATATTTTGTGCAAACACATGTAGAGTTTTGTTTTAAAAGGGTAAGTATCTATGAAATAAATCACTCTTAAGGTATTGATCTTTGGGTTTTCTCTGTTACCATTAATAGTTTAATTATTTTAAAAAATCTCTTATGACTTTTGAAAAAATGAAGAAGGTTCTTACAGTATCAGTGGGGGAATTTCTATAGCTATGGCTTCATTTACATTGTTTAGAAATATTTGTCTTAATTTTAAATTCTAAAGTACGTGTTAAAATGTCTGGATTCATATCTCTCTACTCAGCACCCTGAATTAAAAAAAAAACTTCCGATTATTTTCATCATTTTCTTATCTTTACAAATAACTGAATAAATAATAAATAATAATAAATATTTACTTTGCACTTACTTTGGGTTAGCCATAGTTCTAACTCATTTAACTTTTACAATGATCTGACTTGGATGTTGTCTATAGAGATAAGAATTGAAATAGTTAACAGACTGAGGCATAGTTAATAGCATTAATAAAGTTTTAAATGTACAATGGAAATAAGTTTGTTTTTTTAAAGAACAAAATTCAATTGAGTATATTTTTAAAGACTTCATTGTCTTTATTCAATGGTTCGTGAATTGGGCAGCATCCCGTTGAGCAGATAGAAAGGCATGCCAAGGAGTCATATAAAATGAAAGACTTTTATCACCAGAGGGGAATGGGAACAAGGAAGGTATACTAGGCAACACAGGGTGGTTGTTCCAAGATCATTTCCCTTTAGGAGATGACAGCGGTGTATCAGGCAGATGAACTAACTAGTGCTGATCAGACAATTCTTCATTGACTGGTTTCAGATTCCACTTCTGAGAGCCTAAACTCTCACTGTCTCAGTTTGCTGACATGAGGCTTGGCATAAGTGACTTCCTTTTGAGCCTGTTGTCTTGTTTTTAATAACTCCTTCCTTCTAATCAGACTTCCAGCCTGCCTGAGATATGTGGTCAAAAGTGAGAGCATTAGTACTGCTCCCAGCCACTGCTCTAGAGTTCTTGCAGTTTTGTTCTGAAGCTCTGTGAATAGTCACAGGTCATGACATTGGGATCATATTCTTTGCATTGGTCCTTCCCTTGTTTCCTTTCTCATCTTCTTCTGTTCTTACTGTTTTAATCATTTCCAGAAGGTTGATACTAACATTAAATTAGTTACTTGGTAAAAATTTGCCTGATACACTGTGGAGTACTAGTCACACACAGTTCATTGTTAGTAATAGTCTAAAAGTATTAATGAAACTAGCTGTATCAGTAGCTTCTCACCAATTAACACACAAAATATATAATTTTATAAAAGGACCTTTGTACTGCTTTATTTTAATCACAGAATGGCTTCAACTTTATTGCCAATAGTTTGTTGTTTTGATTTTTACAGTGTAGCTATTATAGTCTTGACAAGGTGGCAAGCTGACTTTGAAGTTCACATGTGAAATGTCTATGACAAGAAAATAGCTTTGCCCTGCTCCTCTGGATGAATGACTTTGAGCCAAAAGTCCTCTTTAGGGACCAAACAAAAAGACTCCATCAAGTGAACTGACCAGGCCAGGAGTTTCTTATCCTCAAATAGCTGCTGTTTATGAAAGTGTCTATCACCTACGTGACCTTGCCCATTAGTGACATTCAGATTTCTACACGTTTGATAGGAACAGTCCCAAGTCACTAGGGAATAAATGCTCTTTAAGTGCAGCCATTGTGTCTGTACTTCTCAACCACTGAACTCCCAGGGGTATGCTCATTCTATTTTAACAGGTCTCTTCCAGGGTGCCACTTTACTCAAATGGCTCACTAGTTAGTCAGAGAAAGCAGAAACATGGTCTGGTCACCAAAAACCACTGCAGTCGCAATCAGGTACTATTAGCCAGTGTGTCTTGAGATAGGCAGGTGGGCCAGTACCCAAGTTTAAGTGGTGTATAAAGGTCAAGATTATTCCTTTTTCAAGATGCACTTTTTCCTAAAGAGCCTGCAGTGGTTCTTGGGAATAAATAATTTTTTTTAGCTTGAATTAGTAATTATTAAGCCTCCTTACCCTACAGATTGGTCAGATCTGATTATCTATAATGATTGCTAACATATTGACTCTGGTGATGAGTGATTTATTTTACAGAAAGAAGACTTAATATTTATGCCACTGCATGTCACTGAGACAAGATGACACTGTTATTCAATACGATCTATCAGTTACTAATTAATTCTTAATTTGATTAAGGTTGATCAAGTCATATTAATAATTGTAATGTGAATGATATTAACTCATCATGTTTCTAATTTGATGGTGAAGTTTTGAATATGTACTAATCAGCATGTTTAAGTGAATTTATAAAATAGTATTTAAGTCAACAACTAGTACCTTCTTTCAGACTGAAAATAATGAATTATTTCATGTTGGTTTGATATCTTTTCAAGCTCACTGTGTTGTTTTGGGTCTTCTGTGAAGCTAACACCGAGGTAGATTTAAGTGTCCGACTTCAGCTCAGGTCATGATCTTGCAGTGTGTGGGTTCAAGCCCCACATCCGGCTCTGCACTGACACCTCAGAGCTTGGAACCTGCTTCAGATTCTGCGTCTCCCTCTCTCTTTCTGCTCCTTCCCCACTTTTGTGCTCTTTCACTCTCTCAAAAATAAATAAATAAACATTAAAAAAAAGTACAGGAGATTTATTGAAGGTACTACTTGTGAGAGGTAGAGGAGGAAGCAGGAGTAGACAGAGAAGACCTCAGAAGCAATGTAGCCCCTACAACAGTGAAAGAAATTAGGAAGGAAGACCAGTTAGCATGTTCCTCACAGTATAGTGTAGCTCAGAGAAAGTTGTAGCCATTGCAATGGGGAACTCTGGCATAACTATTGCCCATTGACGAACCTCACTTTGGGCAAAAAGGCCAGAATCTACCCTTCTTCCATGCACATTTGTGGTAGTAATGACCTCCAAATCTACCCACATTCTAATTCCTCGAACCTGTCATTAACATTGTGAAATTAAGCTTGGGAGATGAAATTAAGCTCCTTCCTAATCAGTTAACTTCATTATTTTATTATTTTTTTCATGTTTTATTTATTTTTGAGACAGAGAGAGACAGATCATGAGTGAAGGAGGGGCAGAGAAAGAGGGAGACACAGAATCCAAAGCAGGCTCCAGGCTCTGAAATGTCAACACAGAGCCCAACGTGGGACTCAAACCTACAAACCGTGAGATCATGACCTGAGCAGAAGATGGATGCTTAACCAACTGAACCACCCAGGTGCCCCAACTTTATTTTTTTAAAGTTTATTTATTTTTGAGAGAGAGAGAGGGAGAGATCATGAGTGGGGGAGGGTCAGAAAGAGGGAGAGAGAGAATCCCAAACAGGCTCCAGGCTGACAGCGTGGGCTGTATCCCAAGAATCATGAGATCATGATGAGCTGAAATCAAGAGTCAGATACTTAACCAACTGAGCCCACCCAGATACCCATCTTTCCTAATCAGTTAACTTCAAGATAGGGAGAATATCCTGGATTATCCAAGTGTTCACAATGTAATCACCTTGTCATGAGAGGTAGAAGCTCTGGGGTAAAAAAAAAAAAAAAAGAAGAAGAAAAGAAAACTGTAACTGTTGACTATTCAAATATTGTCAACAGACTGGAACATAGAAATCCTATAGGTTCTTGTTCAGAATTAATTATGGGAATTTTAAACATAAGCTTATATATACTGTTTTGTTTCCAATTTCTCCCTCTCTTTTCCTTTGTCTTCCTATAAGACATTTCATAAACACAAGTGAAATGGAATTTATATGCTCTTCTGTTTACATGGGAATTTTTCTTCTCGATTCAGATTAATGCCTCCAAGTGTGATGTAATAAAGACTCTGACTCCATTTTTTGATGTCTGAAGCCCCTGCCTGCCCACTTTCCTCTTATCCCACATATAGGGAAGTCAAGAAGAAAGCTCAAACTTCCACTTCATGGCATCAGTATGGAATTCAAACCATGCAAGTGTCACCATGTAAGCCAAAGGGACTTTTACCTAGTCCCACCCCTAATAACAAAAAAATTCCAAAGCTACAAGTCCCTCCTGCTGCCTAGTTTATTTAAGACCAATGTGAAAGGCTTGTCTTGTAAACCTTTTGGTATCCTTTGATGTGTATGGGATCTTAGTGTCATTATCAGAACCACTTCTGGGTGGGGAATTGAGCCCATCATCTACAGGTTGGCCACATGATATATGAATATACCAACATTAATATCTCAATGTTCAAAGTCTTAAGACAGTCTCCACTATCAACCATTCTCCAGGTATCTTAAGACCACGTGAAACACAGAGAGAAAAAAGAAACCCAGAAACAATACTGTTAGCGTATCAGCATCTATTTGGGGGTTTGATTATAAAACTGATAATGCTACTAGTTTCCCTGTGATAGTAAATTCCTAAGTTACAGATATTTGGCCAAAGTTATAAGAGTTTCCACTGGTAGATCTCTCAAGTTCATGATGCTTCATAAACAAACATACAAGCAGAGTTCATCTTTTAATCAACCTTTCAATTAGTTCATACTTTATTTAAAATAACTTTGAATAAGTTTTATAATAAGAAAAGCACTGTGAGGAATACAAAAATGAATAGGTAAGTTCCTGTTTCCCAGGAATAAGAAATCATATAAGGCACTATGGTCCTAGAGTGAGTAGAGTGGCTCAGGTGCAAAACAATTCAAAGTGACCTGAGTTTGAATACCGCTCCGTTGTTTACCAGCAGAGGAAATTTGGGTAATTTTCTTAACTGTTCTATGCTTCAGTTTTCTTTATTTACAAAATAAAGGTCATAATTTTATCTGTCCCCCAGGGCTGCATCGCTGCTGTGTTGGAACTAACTTGCACTCATTCGTCAGAGCCTTTTTTTTTTTTAATATTCAGGAAATTTGCAAGCTGGTCATTAAACTGCTGATAGTTTGAAATTGACCACGCTGGGAGCCTTTTTCACCATAGAAAATCACATATACTACAAACCACCATGAGAGAGGCTGTGTACCAGCACAACCCTGGTTGTAGTGACGGTTATGTGCGTTGCGAAACATTTGTACACATCTAGGGTACAGTAATAGTCCAATATTATAATGCTCAATATGTGTGTTTAGTTATTTTCCTGAAAGAAATTGAATAATAATTTCAGCATATAAAGTTAGTAAAAGATATGAACAGGATATATAGACCCTGGCCAGAATTAACAGCACATGTGGGTAGCGTAAAGGAGAAAATTAGTCATTGTGGAGTATAGTAAACACAATACCAATCTTCAGTGAGACATTATCAGTCAGATTATGGTTTTTGGAATCCTTTGATGGCCTATTGTGTCTGTTTTGGTGAGTTGTACTTTTTTAAGAATTTGTATTTCCATTTAGTTAAGCTTGTTGAGTATATTGGCTTTAAGTTGTAAATATTATTCTCTTATAATTCCTTTATTATCTGTACCTCTTGCAGCAGTAACACCCCTTAATATTGGTAATTTGTGTTCTTTTTCACATTTTGTTCTTCAACATAGAAAGTGTTTATCAATATGTTTTTTTCACTCTACCAGTTTTTGGGCTTTGTTAATTTTCTCTATTGTTTGCTTTCTACTTTATTGATTTCTTATCTTTATTATTTTCTTCCTTCTACTTACATTTGGTTTATTACACTATTCTTAAATTTTTGAATGCAGAATTACATTTTATAGTGATTTCTAATTTAATCCTAGTTTGATGAGAAGATATATTCTGTATGATTTCAAAGCTTTTACATTTAATGAGACTAGTTTATGGACTACCATAAGAGGTATAGGTAAACATTCCGTATACACTTGAGAATAATGTGTATTCTACCATTGTTGGGTGAATATAAAGTTTCATGAATGTCATGTAGTTCAAGGTGGTTGTCTTTACTGATATTTTGCCTACTGTTTGTTTACTGTTATTCTAATAGCTGTGGAGAGATAGATGTAAAATATCTATTATTGGGAAACTCTCCCCATATGAAATCTAATATTTTTTGCCTTATATATTTTTAAACTTTTCTATTAGATACAAACACTTTTCTGGTTTTTATATCTCCCAGATGAATTGGTATTGTACTCATTATTAAATGTCTATCTTCTTCTCTCAGTCAAATTTATCTGATATTAACATTCCACTCTAGTCTTCAATTATTGATACATACTTGGTATAATCTTTTCATCCATATATTTTAAAATGACCTATATTATCACAATTGTAGTACATATCTTTCAGATAACATTGAATAATGTTTACTTTTAAAACATTTATATTAGTAATCTGCCATTAACTAAAGTATTTTGTCCAAGTAGTCTGCCATTAACTACAGTATTTACTGTAATGATCTATAATGGCTAATTTCATGTGTCAACTTGGCCGTGCTATGGTGCCCAGTTAATTTATCAAATACTAATCTATCTATTGTGGTGAAGGTATTTTTAATTGTGTTTAACATCCATAATCAGTTGACTTTAAGTAAATGAGTTAGTATGGATAACATGGGTGGCTCATTCAATCAGTTGAAGGTCTTAAGAACAAACACTAAGATTTCTCATAGAAAAAGAAACCCTGCCTTAGACTGCAGCATTAATTCGTACTTTGGTTTCCAGCCTATGAATCTGCCCTATGGATTTTGGGTTTGCCAGATCCCACAATGTCATGAAGTAATTTTTAAAAAACAAGCAAGCAAAGAAACAAAACACACTTTATATATGGCTAGATCAGTATCAGTGGAGAGGTATAGAGATAAATACAGATATAGCTATAGTGAGATATATGTAAAACCTATTTGGTTCTGTTTCTCTGGAGAACACTGATTGATGCTTTATTCATGTGGTTGGATTTAAGTCTGTTATTTTATTATTGGCCTTCTTGTTTACCCCTTTTAAATTGTTCTTCCGTTCTATGTTCTCTATGTTGTTTTGGATCATGTAAATGATTTCTAGAATTTGATTATGATTAATCTATTTGATATTTGGCTACAACTTTTTGCAAAATAGTTTACTAGTTGCTTTGGGGATGAAAACTTATATCAAGCTTAATATTCATACCTTACTTAGAATTAATTATCTGTCACTTCATATAAACTATAGAAACTTTGCCTGTAAATAGGCCCGTTTACCCTCATACCATGTTATACTGTAGTTTTCATGTGGAGTATCTCTACTGCATTATGTCCCTCAGAAGTTGAGAGGATAATTCAAAACTCATAGGTATTTTAAATATAGTAAGATGAAAAATAATATTTTATATTTGCCTAAATACATATGTCATTTACAATATTCTTAATTCTTCAGCGAAAATCTGTATCTCCATCTCTTACCATTTTTCCTAAGCCTTAAAAATACTCATAATCATTTCTTGGAGTGCAAAATTGCTGTCAATGAATTTTCTTAGTGTTCTTTTATCTGAAAAGTTCTTTACTTTATCTTTGTTCTTAGATGGTATTTTCACTTGGTAAAGAATTCTGAACTTAGTGTTATTTCAGGCATTTCAAAGTTCTTTCCACAGTCTTCTGGCTCCTCTAATGAGAAGTGCACATTCATTTGAATCGTTATATTTCTGGGCAATTTGTCATTTTTCTTGGTTGTCTCAAGACTCTTTTATTGTCTTTAATTTTCAACAGTTTGACTATGATGTATCTAGGCATTGTTTCTTTCATATTTATCCTTCTTAGCATTTGTTGGTCTTATAGAACCTGTAAATAATCTCCATATTGGGGAAATTTTGAGCAATAATGTCGTGAGACATTTTATTTTTTTCTATAATCTCATTTCTCTCCTTCTGGCACTCCAGTGATAGATATGTGAGAACTTTTTATATTGTCTCATAGGTCTCCGAGGTTCTATTCATTATCTTCAATACTTTTATCTTGATTTATCTTTCCTGCAGATAAAATGGCTATCATTTTCAATAGGAGAAGCAGTGTGTGACATAGAAGGCCCAGAAACACAAATGAAGATTGTGTGTACAGTGCACAAAAAATAAACAATCCCCTATGCCTGTACATAGGCTGTGAACATATAGTCTACAATATTTTTGTGATAGCGGCCCCAGTGGACTATGACAAACCACTTACACTGCAAATGATGCCATTAAAGGAAACAGAAGGTTGGGCAATTTATATTTTTCTTTTTAATCTTTCCTTCCTTATCAGGAAACAGAAGGTAGATCGTGTTAACCAGAGTATGTGCAAATCAAAATCCAAAATTTTTAAAAACTTGGGATAGTCATGCACAATGCTTCCAGTGTTATAATATGAATGAAATACATATGCATGTATACACTGCAAAATAAAAGTGTACAATTTCCTCTTTCAACATAAATGAACCTTAATGTAAGCTATGGACTTAACAGTGAAAATGATGCATGAGTGTAGGTTCATTGATTATAACAAAGGGACGACTGTGGTGTGGGAGATTATAATGGAAGAGGATGTACATAGAGGAAGCCCAAGTATATGGAAAATAACAAATCTCTGTACCTTCTACTCAGTTTTATTTATGGTGAACCTAAAACTGGTCAAAAAAGTAATGCATTTTAGGCCACCTGGGTGGCTCAGTTGGTTAAGCATCTGACTTTGGCTCAGGTCATGATCTCATAGTTTGTGAGTTTGAGCCCCACATCAGGTTCTGTGCTGACAGTTCAGAGCCTGGGGCCTGCTTCAGATTCTGTGTCTCCCTCTCTCTCTGCCCCTCCTCCACTTGTGCTCTGTCTCTTTCTCTCAAAAATAAATAAATGTAAAAATAATTTAAAAATTTTTAAATAATGCATTTTAAATAAAAAACAAAACAAAACAAAAAGAAACAAAATTTTTTCTAAAATGAAAGTCACTGCTGGAATTTTTCTGTAATAGTATCATTGCCAAACAATAATGAATGTATATCTCTACATCTTTCTGTTCTTCCTTGGGAAATAAGTTTAATATTGACAAATACAGTGAAATAAAACCCATCTGTAAAGGGTATTTTTGTGGATGATATCAAGAAGTTATTTCTTCCCTGTTTTTTTTAAAAGCTCTAAACCTCCATTTATTCATTCTATGCTATAAAAATCAGAGGTGACAAATCTTTGATTACATAGTTCCATTTGTGATTTCCACGCTCCCATGGCAGACATCTCTTTTTAATCATGGCAGGTGATTTCTCCAAAATTTCAGATTTCTTTTCAGCACAGCAATCCAGACAGACAGAACCAATTGTGGTTGACGAATAAGTTGAAACCTGTTTGACACATCTGCAAAAAGTGGTGAGTCCTTTTAACATGATTTTAATTTCTCTATCCTCTTGCTTAGGAAATGGAATTTAGGTTAGCTTGCTGGTATGTCAGTCCAGGAGGAAGGGAAAAAGACTCAATGGTTGTAAAACAAAACAAAATCCCATAAAAGTCTAATTATTTGGGTTAAACACAGGTAAGGTCTTTGTCTGTGAATATATAAATTCTCTCTCTACTAAGTCAGTCACAATGCATTCTAACATATTGAGCTCCCAGGTATTTATTTAGTCTTGATCATAAGATTAAGACCTTGGAGGGGCGCCTGGGAGGCTCAGTCAGTTAAGCATCCAACTTCAGCTCAGGTCATGATCTCACGGTCTGTGGGGTCAAAGCCCACATCAGGCTCTGTGCTGACAGCTTGGAGCCTGGAGCCTGCTTCAGATTCTGTGTCTCCCTCTCTTTCCCCACCCCTCCCCTGCTTGCACTCTGTCTCTTTGTCTCTCTCAAAAATAAGTAAACATTAAAAAAAATTAAATCAAAAAGGCTAAGACTTTGGAGTTTCCGTTTGGCTTAGCCGAAAAGGAGTACTTTTCTATAACTTGATGGAGTTTATTAAATATGACTCAAAGATAAAAGTTGGCAGATTTTTGAAATATTTTTCATATTTTAAGCATTTTTCTGGATGACTAATGAATTGTAACTATTAAAAATAGTATCTTATTACTAACAAAGTTATAATATTTGATAGTTACAGAACTTGGAAAAATCTGTTAGCATTTTCATCCATCCATCATCATCAACATCTAACATTCATTTACCATTTACTATGCTCCAGGCAGTTTGTTATGTGCTCTACATGTATATTTCATCTGATCCACATGATAAACTTATGGGCTAGGTTGTTATTAATCTCCTTTACAGATGAAACAGTTTGCCCACCATCATAGACTATAAATGATGTTACTAGAGCTTGAATTCAGGCAATCTACATCCAAAACCTAAGGGGCCTCTTAATAACAAATTCTACATACAGAAACAAAATATATAGCCTCTATTTAAAGAAATGAATCTAACATTTCTCAAGCTCTTTAAAGTGTTCACAGCACACTCGTGTTCTCTTTATATTTTATCTTCATAACAATCCTAAGATTGTACATCACAGCTACTTCTGCAGGGCAGGAAATATGCCTGATTCAAACCCAGTGAAGGAAAAGGATAAGAGGATGAGAGAGACCCTTGTCATAATCCTGGAAGCAAGTGATAGACGCATGCATTTATCTTTGGACTTCTCTTTATTGGACCTAACGTATGTTTTACTTCTCTCAAAGGTAAGTTTCTCAAGTATATTTTGGGGCTGATTGCTATTGCTGTCTCATAGAGTCATGCAGATTACCTGAATATGTAGATACCATGAACAGGGGGCTTGATATATAGTAAACATTTAATAACTGTTACTTGCTAAACCCACAGTCCAAAAGCGTTACCTCAGTGTTTCAAGGGCAATGAAAGGATTAGATCCTCTGTAGCAATCAGGCTTCTACTCCATGTTCTGTATCACATTAGCTGTCAACTCTCTGGTAAACCCAGATTTTCCCGTTGAAAAATCTAGAGAAAGAAATCAAGTGTCCAATATTGATATGGAAAAGCTCTCATTTATCTGAGTAAAAATGGTAGGATGAAAACCTAGAACTAACAGGGACAACAATACTTACTAAGGAACAAATATACATTTATTTTACCACTTCCCCAACATTTATGGAGACAGAACTTGTAGCTTATAGACATCATTGTCACAGAGACCTGATTTTCTAGATATTCTCAAATTCAAGGAGCTCACATTTTCTCTATGATGGAAATTGAGTAATCCTATACATAAAATGCATGTCTTTCTAATGTTATCTACTCAAATACACTCATAAAATGTTCTGTTGAACAGATCTCCCAAATTAAATTATAAGTGTGATCTATTGGTCCCAACATCACAGAGAATAATTTGGTTTTACCTAGCAAGTTGAAGACATACATCTTCTCTGTTCAATATCCATCACTATTCTGATTAAAGTGCTCAGAACTGTTTTAATGAACACTTTACCACTTTGTGATGGTGTAAGCTTATTGTAATGGATTCAAAGTCATTTGTTCAGGTATGGATATGTGATTTAATTTGGGCCAGTTGGAGTTAGGTTTAGCAGTTCCACTCAAAATATTGATATAGCCAGCAAGAAATGTGGATTAGGCTGCCAGAAATATGAGGCTGGATCTAGAGAGTGGATAAAGTTCTAGACATGGACTCTGACTCATTCAAAAAGAAGCAAAAACGGAGAAAATAAATGTGCTGGAAAAGTCAAGAAATCCAAAGAGAGGAGAGAATTTGAGTTAAATTTTAATAAGCTCATTTAGACTGTATTCGGGTTCTGTGTTTATTTAGTAAAGTTCATAAAGTATCTTCTGTAAGTCTGTTTCAAATGTTAACAATATCTTTCTTAGTTACTCGCATATGAGATATAAAAGAAGACGATGACAAAGTCCATATCTCTAATTATAGATGAGAAAATGGAGACTCAGAGCAGTGGGTAATTTGCCCAAGGTTATGAGAGACAGAATCAGAATTTTAATCCACACTGCACAGATTCCAAAAAAGCCAAATGGCTTTGTGCTCTAATCACTTTCCAAAGTGTGATCACTTCTATGAGATGTTTCTTACTCCCATAACTGCAGGACACGCCATGTTTTATGGTGGCCATGCCTGCATGGGGAGCTCTGATAAGTGTTTCAGGAAAGAAACCTGTTTAATTTTGCCTGACGTGGTCCTCCCCCATTTTGCCTGGTCACAGACACTCTTTCTTTCTGCAGAACATCTGTTGTACTTCCAACAGTCACAGCATATAGCCTTCATTGACATTTTTAGGGAATGGAATTTTCTATTTTGGCACAGATATTTCACATGAGGGTCACTGTGACCAGCCTTCTTGAGTAATAAGCATTCATTTTTATAGAGAAAGAGAAAAATGAGGTTGCAAATAATACTAAGTTATTCTTATTTGAGAACTGACTTTTTTGAATAGGCCAAAACATGTTTAGCCATGTCCTATATTATGCCTGGCATAAAATAAAATAATTTCAAGGGCATGTCTCACCATGCCCTACATCCTGCCAGCAAAACGCAAGCTTTTCTTCTTATTAGAGAAGTTAATTTGGTAATGATGGCAATTTTCACACCCTCAGTGAGTTTCCTTCAGATACAAATATCCATCCCTGATATTGAAGCATTTGGCTCCTTTTATATATTCTCTTTCCAAAGTTCCTAAAATATCACAATAGTGTCTATATATTTATTAAATATTCTATGCATGACATAGATACATTATTTTTTCATTCAGTTCCACTATGCCCAGAACTATTTGAATGTACAAGAACTGGAGCCCCGGAGGCTTCTTTGGTTGAGAGGGCATCATCTGCTCAGTTTTCCAACGGAGACTTCTGACCCAGTATTATCATTTTGCAGATGAAGAACCACCAAGGCAGAGAACTGAGGGGCTTGTCCAGAATTACAGAAACAAACTAATTCTTTCTCTCTGTCTGCATCCTGATAACAAAAACCCAGGTATATTCCTAAATTAAGCCTTTTTAAAATTTATTTGATCCTCAGCAAAACAGAGACAGGAACATTTGTTAACATCATTCTACAGATGGGAAAACTGAGAGGAAAATTAAGTTGCCTAAAATTGTGTAGTTGTTAAGTGGGTACCTGTATAATAATTCAAAGAATCTGGCTCCCAAACCCATGCTTTTAACCACTATGCTCTAAAACCATTATTTCATCTATCACTTTCTTGTTTTTTTTGTATTGAAACTGAAAAGCTAGTATACGAATCTGTTTGGGTTAAAATGACTACGATCGCCCGTGGTCATTTCTGGCAGTATTAAAATGGTATGCTTATCCGTTTGCCTCCAAGAAGTCTAAATATATAAACAGAATAGACAAATTTTCAAACAGAGAGATACTGTGGTGGTTTTCTCATGCTGACATGTGAGAGCTGATAGTCTCAAAGTATCACTTTGAGCGGCTCTGCAAAATTCCCAGCCATCAAGAAAATAGTATATGTTACATTGATTTACTTTGTGAACCTTATATTTCTAGAAGGGTAACATATATTTCTAAAAGATGTATTAGTTTGTAGGGAAAAAAGCCTTTTAGGTCAAATACTTACATAATAAAACATTTTATTTAACCAAATTTGTCTTCCTTCTTTGATGGTCTCCCTCTCACCCTTCTTGTCATGCAGTGGAGAATGGTTGTAAGTTTAATAACTGAGTCAATCAAAACTTGATTTGCATCCTGTATTTCTCACTTTGTAGCCAAAGACAACTTGTTCATTTTCTCTGAGTCTCAATTTCGTCACTAATGAAACTCAAGTTTCATACTTTCTTTCCCAGATATTTTGAAGATTGAATAGAAAGATCTATGTAAAATCTTTAATGGCCAGAAAATGTATACATAGAATTAGATTAGGGTAAAAGTTACTATATGCTCATTCCTTCCTCCAGTCATTTGGGATCATTGGGATTTGATCACAGTTTGATCACAGTGCATGCTTTTATTTTATCAATGATATTCATATATACTTTCATAAATTAGGTCACACTTAGGTGTATGTCTTTTTCTTTTGCTTGCTGAATCAGTAAGATCTTAAACAAATATTTTATTTTTTCAAAGTTGCTTTTCAAAATAAGGCTGTCCACAATCATGATAAATAAGTTTTTTTATTTATTTATATTCAAATTAGTTAACCTAAAGTGTAGTCTTGGGTTCCAGTGAAGAACCCATTGACTGATCTCTTACACATGACACCCAGTGCTCATCCTGAAAAGTGCACTCCTTAAAGTCCATCACCCATTTAACTCATCCACCCACCTCCAGCAACCCTCAGTTTGTTCTCTGAGTTTAAGAGTCTCTTATGGTTTGCCTCCCTCTCTGTTTTTATCTTGTTTTTCCTTCCCTTCCCCTATGTTCATCTGCTGAGTTTCTCAAATCCACATATGAGTGTATAAATCTTAACCAAATTCTTAGTTTAAAAAGGAGTTTTCTAAACCATGCCAACACTTATGAATGCTTTTCCCTTTCAAAATAGCTTGAGTCATTGAAGGTTATCTAAAAATTTGATAATAAGTGCTTCTGGGGGAGATGTTATTCTGGGGGGTAGAGTGTAAAGGTTTTTTAAGATACATTTATTACCTTTGTAAATAAAGAAGTTAAAACAGGGAAAAATAATATGCTAAAGTCATGAGTTGAAGTTTAGATTTCAGTCTTTATTTATGAGCTACACTAAAAATGAATGATTTAGCACATTGACTGTAGTTGATTTACCTTTATTTTATTTTGAAAATATACTGTTTAATTTTTTTTTTTTTTTTTTTGAGAAACAGAGAGAGCATATGTGAGTAGGGGAGAGGGCAGAGGAAGAGAGAGAATCCCAAGCAGGTTCCATACTCAGCACAGAGCCCCATGTGGGGTTTGATCCCACG
This sequence comes from Cryptoprocta ferox, assembly GCA_028646485.1. NCBI lineage: Eukaryota > Metazoa > Chordata > Mammalia > Carnivora > Eupleridae > Cryptoprocta > Cryptoprocta ferox. Next base: position 33,027,377 of record CM053575.1, on the reverse strand, counting down.
ATCCTGGGATCATGATTGGAGCCAAAATCAAGAGTCAGATGCTCAGCCCACTGATCCACCCAGGTGCCCCCCAAATCTACTAAGTTTAAATGAAAGTGTTTACAAATGTCAGATAGGGTAGTTGCAATTCTAAAATAAATAAAATTTATCTTGTGTGCTTAGGAAGGCAAGAGCTTTCTAGTTTTATATGAACATGGACTGAACGAAAGCCTCATAAACACAAGTTTCCAAGTGGAAAGATGCTGAAGACATGCCTCTTCCTCCATAGCAACAGCATTTTGTGACTCATGTGTTCTGTGTGTTGGTATGTACTTACACATTCACAAAGCAAATACAGTCAGTCTAATTCAACTAGTTTTTTGAAGTCTTCATTTTGTCAGAATTTTAGAAGTATCAAAGAAGAAATTGCTACCAAAAAGGCAAAGCTCATCCGCTTTGCCTATGTACATTTTAGAGATTCATAAAGAGAAAAAAAAACCATTTTTAATGGAAAACTAAAAAATATTTCACAAAATATTTACTTAGAGTATTATATCTGTGTATGTGTGTGTTTGTATGTATATATTTAGAATATTCACAAGTAGATGTTAAACTAAATGGCTGTGACATAGAATCATGGACTGTTAAGGCTTAAAAAAGCTTGAGATGATCTACTCAACCATTGGACTCTTTCTAATATATTCACACTTTCTGTTGTCCAACCCCTTCCAAAACTATACATATATAATTTTGAATTTGTAGCCACTAAATGCCATTTTAAATTCATTTATTCATTAATCCATTTACTTATTCAATATCTATTAAGCAGCTACTATCTATCAAACATTTTTCTGGACTCTACTGAACAGCAAAGATAATAGTCTCTGCACTTGTGAAGCTCATATTTTCTATAGGGAATAAAAATCCATTAAAATAATGACAAAATTTGTAAATTATATTGTATGTTAAAAAGTAATAGATTTATAAGGGAAATAATGAGTAAAAAAGAGAAAGGAAGAGTCAAAGTGCAGATGTCAGTTTATTTAATGTAAAATAATTCATTTATGTATAAAAAGACTATGCAACTATATATGATAATGCATTGCTTTACAAGTAGAAGAAATATTTTTAAATGAGAAACATCACCCTCTATCGATTACCTAGAAATAATCTTACTTGGTTTTCAAGGAGAGTTTGACTTTTACAAGTCACAAATTCTAATTGACATGGAACCACAGGCTAGTGACCTTCCATTCATGCTTGTTAGGAATTTTGTCTTGGCACTGAGAGAGCAAGCAGGAATAATTGTAGACCTCAATTAAAAAGTCTCCATACATTTTCATGTAATCTCCTGAAATTGACTCTGTGACTTAGTGCAGAGTTCTGTAATGTTTGGTGGGGATAACAAACAATCGCCTCTTTTTATTTTCTTTCCCCATTCACTGTATAGAACACTCCTACGATAGGTCTCTTTCATACCTGCAGTTCTATTACCAAAGGGTCACCCAAATATCTCACTTTCTAAGATTACATTCTGCCACTCTATTTCAAGCAATCTCTCCTCACTGTCGGGACACTTTGTGTCATGTTACATCTTTTACTTTATTTTAGCACTGAGGCTAATTTGTTATGATTATTTTTTTTGCTTTCTTTTCTTTATACTGCTCCCCTCCCTCCTTGAATCCAGATTCAACTCCCTGAGAGCCCATTTGCTATCTGTCTCATTCATAGCTATTACCTAAGGTGTCGCCCAGGGCCTAGCAGAGTAAATGTTCAATAAATATTTGTTGAATGATTGATGAGCCTCTTCAATCATTATTGGTTAAAATTTTATGATGACTTTACTTTTCCCATTAAATTAGCATTTACACGTCAGTTGAAGGTGAAGTTCAAGATCAAGTAGAATTATGGAAATTCACTGCTGGGTGCAAGTAAAAAATGGTGCAGCTTAGTGATTAAATAGATGGATACAGGAATCCAAGTTCTGGCTTTGCCATTCATTCTCTCTACCTCCATTTCTTTAATTGTAAAATAGGGATAATTTTAATGCTCACCTTATATTTTATAGAATAGCTAAAATTCTCATCTTTGTGATCACCTGTGAATGTTATAGAAGGAACATGAGAACAAGTATGATGTAGTTGCTCACATCTTCAGCCCAACTAGCTTTGTCTTCTACAGTATAGCTGTTTTCAGAGACTCATTAAACTTAGTTCTTTTTAGGGGAAAAAAAGAAGAAAAAAGATTGCATACAGATGAGGCATATCAAAGCTGCTGTGTATATGGCTATTGACATCAGTATTCACTGGAAATTTTCTAGAATTTCTGCAACACACTTTGATCTGATGTTCCCTCAGTTCTGCATTATGTCCCTAGAGATATCAAATGTCAAAATCAAGGTTTACTGCAGTACATACTTTCAATGTGCTTTTCCTTCTCTAATCCATATTTATTAAGAAAAATGTTTTTTGGTGCCTGGGTAAATATTGTGAGTTAAATTTTATCTATACATGTTATGTGATAGCAGCTTAATAATTCTTTTGGCTCAGTCCTTCAGCAGAATTTATATTTAAGTAGGGTCACTTAGTGAAAATAAGTAGTCTCATTATACCTGAATAAATATTCTCTATCATTGTGGGAAATTCCTTGGGACTCAAATGTGCCCATTAAGTCTTTTTATAAAAGTAGAGATCAGACTCAAAGCTATAATGAAAATATGAATATTTAGAAGAAAATAGATCAGAAAAAAATTGTTTATGTTCTTCCAGACCTGAGAAATTCCAATGACTCTTGGATAAAATGACCTTGAAAGTTAAGGTGTTTTTCAAATGGAACATTCTGTGAAAAGAGGGAATTATTTACCTAGGATACTCTGTGTAAATTTTTAGTCCAGGGGCACCTGGGTGGCTCAGTTGATTGGGCATCCAACTTCGGCTCAGGTCATGATCTCATCGCTTGTGGTGGGTTTGAGCTCCTCATCCAGCTCTGTACTGACAGTGCAGAGCCTAGAACCTGCTTCTGATTCTGTGTCTCCCTCTCTCTCTGCCGTTCCCCCACTTGCACTCCCTCCCTCTCTCTCTCTCTCTCTCTCTCTCTCTCTCTCTCTCTCTCTTCTCTCTCTCTGTCTCTCAAAAATGAATAAACATTAAAAAAATGAAATAAATTTAAAAATTTAGTCCATCTATTGTGGATTAAATAGAGTCCCCTTCTCCCACCCTAAATTCATAAGAAGTCCTAACCTTCATAATGTGACCTGATTTGGAAATTGCTTTGCTGCAGGTGTAATTAGTTGAGATGAAGCCATTAATGTGGGCCCTAAACCAATGTGACCAGTGACTTTACAAAAAGGGGAATTTTTACAAACACCACACACACACACACACACACACACACACACACACACACACGGGGAATGCCATGTGAAGATGAAAGCAGAGAATTGGGTGCTATTTCTCCAAGCCAAGAAACACTAGTGATGTCTAGCTATCAACAGCCACAAGATAGGGGATAAGTATAAAAAAGCTTATCCCTCACAGCCATCAGAAGTAATCACCTACTGCCACCTTGATCTTGGACTGCTTCTTCCAGAATTGCGAGACAAGAAATTTATGTTTAAACCACTCCATTTGTGGTGATTTGTTATAGCAACACTAGCAATTTATATAGCATAATAAAATATGTATGAAATATGAGATTTGGCAATTATCTGGCTTTAGACAGAAGAGTAGTCTACATGGCATAAGTCCTAGAAAAACTTCTGTATGAAGGAACCCTTTATGACTCCTTTGTAATGTATTCGTGAATTATTTATGCAGTCATATGACAATGTTTTCCTTATGCCCAATTCCTCATATCACTGATTAATGCTGGACCATAAAGGATTGGTCTAGAATTATAATTCTAATATTCCCATCAATCTAGTCAACATTACTGAGTAATAACTATGTCCGTTACTGTTCATAGGTGCTTTCTCCACTTATATTCAGGCATATTTCTATCCTTTAAAAAACTGCTGTTTAGTTAGCAAAACAGATGTAGACCAGTGGCTTTAGTTCAAGCAAGTAAGTGGTGTATAGCAGCAATTAATGGCTAGTATTTGCAGAACATTACTACATGCCAGACACTCTTCTAACACTTTATATAGGTTATTCCAATTAATGCCCCCAAGACGTATATTGGCATGGGTACTGTTTTTAAAAACCTCATTGTGCAAATGAAGAATTTCAGACCCATTCCCTTAACCAAAAATTCTAAAATCAAGGGCTGATATTATTCTATGATAACAGAGATAAGCAAGAATTATACACTTAAAAGAAAGGCAATGAAGAAAGCTTTCAGGGAAAAACAAACAAACAAAAATAAGTGTCATTCCAAGTGGATCTCAAGACGTGTAGGAGTTTCCTGGCACATAATGAGAGGAAGAAGAAGTATAATTCCAGGCGATCCTTTATTCTTCTTTGAGCAAAGAGAGGGTACAAGAGTAAATGGCAGACTTTGGGTGTGCCACTTTTCCCTAAGGTATGACAAAAAGTAACTAGATTGATAACATTCCAAACCCTTAATCTCTGCCCCCTCCCCTCCTGTCCTGTGAATAATTTAACAATTAGCTATGCTGGTATTTCAGACCCAATTGGTTGAACCCCCAGTCTAAATGTCTCATCCTGTCTTCTGCTACTCTGACCCTTTGCATCCTGAATTGGTTGTACCAGCCCTATGTCTATCCCACCACTATCACTTAACTTACATTATCCCTCAACATACCTAGATGCCATAGAGCAACCTTTTCCCAGATGCACCCAGATGATTCTGGTTCAGTTGAAGCATTGACCATAATTTAAGGAAACAAATTATGAGTCAGTGTTTCATGTACATTAACTAGAACAGCAGCATACTTATTTAGTTAAATAGTGCTGTCCTAGATAAAGATTTTTAATTAAAAAAAATTTTTTTTGTTTATCTCTTTTTCATCTAATTTTAGAGGAAAGAAGGCTTTTTGGTTTTTCTTACAATATCTGCCTAGTTTATATATACCTTGATAGTGTAAAGTTCTCCATGTTTATTTGTTGTATCTTCAAAGGATGATAAGAATGTTACAATAATAAGCATAGTAATAATAAATCTACACAGTAATTGTGAAAATGAAATTGAAGTTTTTGCCTAAAACAAATGTTCGCTCCAACTTTTGTAGACTGAAACTGACTTTGTCCTTAAAGTGCAATTTAATGTGACTCCCTGAGATATCTAACTTTTAAAAACAGCATGGTTTGTTCCACAGAAAGCTCCCACGAATGTCCATGGTACGTGATAATGTCAACTAACATTGGTTCCCAAATCAGAACTCCACAGAGATTGGGTTTGTTCATATACTTCCTTGTTTTGTGTCCTTGAGATTTTTAAAATACAAAACTTGGATCTCATTTTAGAAAGTCTGAGTAAATAGGTCTTAGCAGAGTAATCCATAATTTTAAAAACCTCTTCAGGTAAGTCTATGATCAGTCAGGTTTGGGAAACACCAGCTATCAAATATGTGCTTCTTAAATCAATAACTTCAGACCACAACAAAGGATTCCTATGCGAAAATGCGTATTAAAAACACAGATTCCTAAACTCTTTCTTCATACTACTGAATTGGAACCTCAGGGTATGGGAGCCTAGGACTATAGTTTTAAGCAAATGTTTCTGTTGATTCTAATGTATGCCAGACTTGAGAATGACAGCATTGCTTATAATACAAAATGTGCTACTTCACAATTAAATTCAGGGGGGTTTTGTTGTTTTGTTGTTTTATGGTTTTGTTGTTGTTTGTTGTTGTTTTGGCTTGGTTTTTGTTTGTATTTTCACTGTAGAAGCTTAATCTTGCTCAGTAATCAGAGGTTATGATGCTATCCAGCAAAAACAGACAACAGAGATGTACAATGTTATAGTGGTTTGGGGAGTTTGTAAGACAGAGCACTAAATTAAAGGTCAGGAGAAGAACATTCCATTTTTAGTTCTGGTACTGTTCAGTTGTTTTACCTCCCATCATTTAACTTCTCTAACCCTCAGATTTCTAATCGGTTAAGTGAGGAAGTTATTACATGAATAGTTTTCCAGTCATGCATTTTTCCTACTGCAGTACATATTTTTCAAATAGAACCTTACAATCAAATCTATAAAACAGATATAAGGGAAATTACTCATTGAAATGGGGCCAAAACTCCCTAGGTCAGTCTCAGAGGCCCTTGTATACATGTTAGGGGTCCAAGGAAAACAATTTGAAAAGCAATGAACTAGATGATCTTGAAGATTCTTCCACATCTTATATTGTATATTTGCACAGTTCTGGGGAGAGAATGGAGCTGGTTTTATCTTCCTTTTGTAGGTCAGATTTAATAATTCCATAGAAACACAGACTAAATCTGTAATTTGAATTTCCTTGAAAGAGAAAACTGTGTCCTAGAAGTTTGCTATTGTTTAAACAATAAAGACAACAGTAAAAAATCTTATTTTATAAATTTTTTAATTTTTTAAATTTTTTAATTTAAAAAAAATTTTAATCTTTTTTAAATCTTTTTTTGGGGTAATGTTTATTTATTTATTTTCTTTTATAGTTTATTGTCAAGTTGGTTTCCATATAATACCCAATGCTCATCCCAACAAGTGCCCTCCTCCATGTCCATCACCCCTTTTCCCCCTCTCCCTCACCCCCATCAACCCTCAGTCTGTTCTCAGTATTTAAAAGTCTCTTATGGTTTGCCTCCCTTCCTCTCCCCAACTATTTTTCCCCCTTCCCCTCGCCCATGGTCCTCTGTTAAGTTTCTCCTGTTCCATTTATGAGTGAAAACATATGGTATCTGTCCTTCTCTGCCTGACTTATTTCACTTAGCATAACACCCTCGAGTTCCATCCACGTTGCTACCAATGGCCAGATTTCATTCTTTCTCATGGCCATGTAGTATTCCATTGTATACATAAACCAGATCTTCTTGATCCATTCATCAGTTGATGGACATTTAGGCTCTTTCCATGATTTGGCTATTGTTGAAAGTGCCGCTACGAACATTGAGGTACATGTGCCCCTATGCATCAGCAGTCCTGTATCCCTTGGGTAAATTCCTAGCAGTGCTATTGCTGGGTCATA
>CM053575.1:32922641-33013455 GCA_028646485.1 Cryptoprocta ferox | reverse complement strand
AGTCAGGCGGAGAAGGACAGATACCATATGTTTGCACTCATAGGTCTAACAGGAGAAACCCAACAGAGGACCATGGGGAGGGGAAGGAGGAAAAGAGTTAGGGAGAGGGAGGGAGACAAAACACGAGAGACTCTTGAATACTGAAAACAAACTGAGGGGGGAAGGGGAAGGGGGAAAGGTAATGGGGGGTGATGGTCTTAGTGGAGGTCACTTGTGGGGAAGAGCACTGGGTGTTATATGGAAACCAACCTGACAATAAACTATAAAGTTCAATAATAATAATAAAAAAGTAATAAATCTTCTTATATCTGAAATAGTGTTCTGGGAAAGGAGAGAGAGAGAAAAAGAGACAATTAGGAACTCATATCTTACTATGAACAAGTTTGAAATAACTTTATTTCTAAAATTGAAGGACTTGACAAAGTTAAACTCACAAATCCTCCTGGATAGCTCACAGAGAGATTTCATGGGTCCCAGAGTAAACATCTGGTTCTAAGATTGCACTGGGTCATGAATATCATCCAAGAGATGAGAGGCAGAAAACATCTTTGAAAACATGTCTTTCATGTCCCTGGCAGATTCTGATAAAGGTGAGCTGACAATGACAGGCTGACTTCTCCCTTCCTTGTGGTTTACAGAGTCTAATGGTTATGTATAATTTTCTTAAAGTTTTGGTTGAATTTATTCCATGTATCATTGACCACTTCTGAAATGTAAAAAATGTTGTCCTTGGATTTTTCTTCCTTATAGGTTAGCATGTATTGTATATAAGAGAAAATTTGCCCTGGGTAAATTTATTTTCTTTGCCTATTCTCTGAGAAAGGGCTTTAAGGTGCAGGGTGACTGATTCACTATAAAGCTCTGGTTTGGGGCCACTGTCATTTGTCACGTTAAAAGCTATTAAGACGAAAAGAAACTTGTCCCCAAATAATAGAACATCAGACTTACTAGTGATATCCTACACAGCTACACTCCTAAGGGTGCCTTTTCATGGCTGTGCTTGGGGGTGCTACTGGTGTAGACACCATGTGCGTTCGTCCTTGCTTTCAGTAGTTTTTCTTCAGTTTGCACAGGTCATGAGGGCAGGCACTCGTGTATCTGGTATTTTATCATCAGTGCCTGTCACAGCACCTGATATATAGTAAGTAGGTGTCTATTGTTGAATCAATCATCTATAAAGTTGATGATAGCATTAAGACGTGCCAGGGTAGGTGTCAGTGATAAGAAATGGAATAGACTCTTTGTAGTCGGAGACCCTCTGTTTAATGGAGGAAATAGATGTGTGTGTGTGTGTGTGTGTGTGTGTGTGTGTGTGTGTGTGTGATTATTATACCTATTGATAAAATTAACACTACGCCAAACTGCCCAATGCCATGCTGGCATTAATTCAGACTCACATGGGTGGACAACATAAAGTTTTAGAGATGACACCAGAGTAAACTGTTGCAATAAATCTAGGACTTAGCCAATTAGGGAGAAATAGAATTCTAGGAAGAGACAGTACAAACCAGTGTGAGAAGGAATGCCTGATGGGAACATACCTGAGTTCAATATTGCAAGAAGACACTTTTCTCTCCATTTTCTTCTCTTTCTTCTCAATTCCTCACTATTTCTCTTCTTCCCCCTTTACACTAACAGCAGTGCCAACACCAACCCAAATGTATATTTCCTTCAAAGAAACTCAGTTACTATAAGAATAATCACAGCATTCCCCCAAATAGCAAAGTTGGATTCTCAATATAGATGTGTAAAAGCAGACGTCCTGCATAGAGTATGTAGCACGTTAACTTTTATGTCTTGTTAATGCGTTTTATTTTTAATTACAGAGCTTGTATCTGGTAAATCCTATTTTTGCCAAGGCTATATGGCGCTAAACTTTCCAGAGTTCATTGGCTGAAAGTGTAAGCAAGATTTTCTATGCAAGATCTGGGGCACATGGATTATGAAGCAAAATTTGGAAACAAAGGATTCTCTATGATTACAGTGAATCTCAATTTTATTTTCCTCTTTGTTGATGCTTAAACATTGGAGTCATTTTTTGATGCCTTTTTTCCTCTCATATCCCACTTCCAATTGCCACATTCATTTTGGCTCTAACATATAAATATATTCAGAAACCAGAACTATTGAATATTTTTGCCACCTTCAGCCCATAGCCAAACCCTCTTTACCTTTTACCTAGATTATTATAAAAGCCTTCTGACGAACTCATCTTCTCCCACTCATTCAACATACACTTAGCCAAAGATGCTAACACTTCTGTGAAGGTATAATTGAGACTGTGTCATTCTTCTGCCAAAAAGCCTTGTGAGATTTCTCTTCTCTCTCAGAAATAAGAACAAAATCCTTAGAGTGATTTAAAAGACTACCGACATGATCTGCCTCCCACTTACCTTTCAGTCTTTATCCTTTCTATTTTTCCTTCTTTACTGCTCTGTCCCTGCCAACCTGGCTTTCTATGATTCATATAACTTGTTAGGTCTGCCTTTGTCTCAGGGCCTTTGCACATGAGGTCCCTTCCACATGGGATGCTTCTCATCTATCTGTTAGGTTTCTATTCAAATATCATGAACCTTAAATGATCAAGTCTTTTATCTAGCTAGTCTATTTGTAGAATGTTTTCTTTAAACAAAAAACTATATATATATATATATATATATATATACATATATATATATACACACACGCACACACATTTGTGTATGTGCACTTTTAGAAATCTTCTGTAGAATTTTTAAAAATGCATTGCTAGTCATTGGTAAAAAATTAGGGAGGGGCACTTGGGTGGCTCAGTCGGTTAAGCCTCCGACTTCAACTCAGGTCATGATCTCACAGTTCATGGGTTCGAGCCCCGCCATGGGCTCTGTCCTAACAGCTCAGATACTGGAGCCTGCTTTGGATTCTGTGTCTTTCTCTCTCTCTGCCCCTCCCACTCTGGCACTCTGTTTCTCTCTCAAAAATAAGTAAACATTAAAAAAAAGAAATCAGGAATATTGAACATGTTCTTTTTTCTAAGTAGACTACAGTGTCTATGAAAGTACACATTTAGATAGACACTCCCAACTACTGTATTTCACAGGACCAATACTGAAAGAAAAATGATCTAATTATTGATGTCAACTAACTTCAATAAATGTTTTTTCCTGTATAATTATTATTGGTTTTATTGGTAATTGCAATTCTGATGAAATTACCATTTCTGTTATCTAGCTCCCAATGCTTAAGAATAATTCCAAGTTAAAGATTTTGTAACAAGATAATTCTTTAATAACAAACGTTTGTTTTTTAAGCAGTGGAATGGGCTCTTCTTTAATTTCCAATGAAAGTTAAGGATTTTTAAAAAATGAATTAACTTTCTATTATGTGTGGGCCAGGTAAGTCAAATATAGTCACAAACATGAAAAATAACAAATAATGCTCATTAAGTCCCATTTAATGTAACACAATTAGACTTCCAGATTTATGAGCTAATACTGGCTCTGTAGCTGAAAGCCCGAGGCAAATGGACACAGTAAGATGCTATGCTAGTGATTATGAGTATCCAATTATAACCACCTTGTCCACTCATATGCCCATGTTCATTTATTATTAATTAAACTTGTAAGCAAATTACTGGTAAGAATCGCAGTCAACATGATTACAATGCTTTGTGTGGAACCATGCTACTCTTAAGGAAAACACCAGGAAAACCTCATTCTGACCTTGAAAGTTTTGGTATCTACCTTTCTAAATTCTACTCTCTGAGAGACTGTATTTGTCAAGATACAAACAGGAAAACAAAAACATCTCCAAGTATTTAAAATGGGAGGAAACTTAATGTAGAAAAAAAAAGTTATGGAAGCGCTAAGAGGCCAACAAAGGAAGGGGAGAAAATGCAGAAATAATTAACAGTAGGATGTCTCTCTCACCCCTAGACTGGAGAAACTGAGGGAGGAGATAAGGCTGTTAGAGCCAGGGTTTTGGTCTCCTATCTGAGCCTGGATTCATGATAGGGTTTTTCACTGTGTTTTGAATGGTACAAGTTAGGAGCAAGGGATCAAGAGGGACCAGCAGTGAAGCAGCTGGTGAAAGAAAGCTGCTTGTTTGGGAAAAGAGGATAAATGACAGAATGGTCATAAATATTCTAGAGTTCAAAATAAGGGCAAACAGGAAATACACCTGATATGAGTAGTCATTTGTTCAATCAACAAACATTCATTGAGCACTTACACCATGTGCTGAGAAAGGAAAATGATAGAACCTCAGTCTCTGTGGACCAACAATGCTTAGAGCCTTATAGAAGAGACTAGAATTGCAGTGTCAATTCAGTGCATAAGATAAATTAATGGAGGTATGCTTGGTGGACTATTGGGGCTCAGAAAAGTAAGAACCAAACTAGAATGAGAATCAATAAAGAAAGTAACTCTTAATCTTGATTTAAAAATATTAATGGGGGGAGGGTGCCTGGGTGGCTCAGTTGGTTAAGTGTCTGACTCTTGATCTCGGGTCAGGTCATGATCTCATGATTCTTGAACTTGAGCCCTGCATCAGGCTCTGTGCTGATGGTATGAAGCTTGCTTGGGATTCTGTGTCCCCTTCTCTCTGTCCCTCCTCAGGTTGTGCTTGCTCTCTCTCTCACTCACTCTCTCTCTCTCAAAATAAATATATAAAGACAATAAAAAATATGAATTGGCTTTCACTGGTTGAAATGAATGCTGACAGGTGTGCATTGCCATAGAAGTATAAGAACTATATTTTGATGGTAGGATCTTAGGAGTTCAAGAAACTTGGAATGGTTAAGACAAAAAGCATTTTTGTTGTATTGGGTAATGCCAGAGAGGTTAACAGAGCCCTGTGGGCTGAACTGCATTGATATTTTTGCTCAGTCCAGCCTTGCCACAAACAACTATCTTTCTCATTTAGACTTACTCCGTGGATTTATAGAGCATACCATTGTGGACAATGAAAATTACCCTTAACATTTTAAAACTATTCAACATTACACATCCCCAAAGAACACATGCCAATGATTATCTTTTTACAGCCTCTACTGGTGAGTTATTTTATTTTATTTTATTTTATTTTATTTTATTTTATTTTATCTTATTTTATTTTAGAGACAGAGTGTGTGAGCAAGAGAGAGGGGCAGAAGGAGAGAGAGAGACTTTGAAGCAGGGTCCATACTCAGCATAAGCCTAAAACAGAGCAGGATCCCACAATCCTGGATCATGACCAGAGCTGAAAGCAAGAGTCAGACGCTCAACCCACTGAGCCACCCAGGCACTCCTATTATTCTGGGATCTAGGTAACGTTTTACTGAGTTTGATTAAAGATCTTTTATATTCTTTAACATTCCCAATATCCGCAATTGTGATCTACATCCCTTCCTTTGTTCTGAGCAAACTCTAATTGCTTCGACCGATAAAATGCTGAGAAAGAAAGCCCTGTGAAGTTAGGGACCAGAATTTAACAAACCATCAGATTCCGTTTCCTGCTCTCTGAGCTCTATCTGGGAGAGCAGTAAGAAGCCCGCTTCCAGAACAGCAAGTGTAGGCACTCTTAGTGAGAGGTTCCGATTAGCTCATCCTTCCAGCCATCCAAACAATGACACCAAATACATGAATAAAGCCAACTGGGTGCTCCAGACAATCATGTTTTCCACCTGACTAAAAACGTTAATCAAAACCCTGTGATGAGGAAGAATCACCTAGCCAACCCAGCCTGAATTTCTTTTATGCCTTTTGATTAAGGTTTTATTTTTTGGAGCATTGTACAATGAAATTGAGATGAAGTACAAAGATTTCCCATATATCTCCAGCCTCCACATATGCAGTTTCCTCTGCGATCAACATCCCTACCCAGACAGTGCATTTTTTTTACCAAGAATGAAATATATGGGCAAATGATTATCACCCAAGTCCATAATTTTACCTCAGTGCTCAGTTTTTCCTATCTTGATACTGGTTCTTGTTGTGGTTTCAGCTCGTGACTCTCTGTTCTGGTAAGCTCTGCCACTCTGTCCGTCTTCACTTGTCCGTTTTTTTCAGTCCTAATAGCGATTTGCCCTGTGTATTCTTCTCTCTATGGGTCCACGAAGATTTGTTGATTTTTCAATCTGTTCATCTCCTTACTTGTTAGGAAGGAGTGATGATTTGCAAGCTCCCTACGTAAGAAAGTGGAAACTTAAAACCCCCCTGCCTGGCTTTCTGACCCAAAGAGTAACCCACCAAATACTAAAAAATGTGCTGTTTTAAGGTACCATGTTTTAGAGTTATTTGCTATACAGCAGGACTTAACCAGAAGCATTGACTAAATAAAAATCTTTAGGATCCAACCAGATGTGCACATCTATACATTGAGTCATTATGTTTTCAAAACGAAGTTATTCTCTTTCTTTCAAAATTCCAAACCTCGTTTGTTCTTATTTTGCTTTGCTTTTCCTGTGAAACAAAGTTCATAGTCAAGCTGATATTGCTCACTTTATCTTGTTAGTTATTGTCTGGCTGTTGCAGATGTCATATATGGGGAAAAGGCACTAAGGATACTAGTTCTGGGTAATCATGGGTCAAATATTTCGACAGTGACTGTTAAGAGACCACAGGGACTGGTGAGAAGAGAAAAATGGGTGATACAAACAACTCAGAAGGAGAGCTATAGTAATGTGAGACATAGGGAAAGGCAAGGAAAATGAATTTTGTTGAAAGAAATAAGCAAAAGGCCTTTACATTTGTTCAATAGCTCTGTGAGCCAGTCCCAATATACATCCTTCTAGGGTCAAAAAAATTTGCAGAGAATATCTGGTCATAGATATATAAGGAACATAAATTGTTTTGTCTTTATAAAGGGCAAAAGACAGGAGGGAGAGAAAGAAGGCTGTTTTTATAAGTTCCTGGGCAAGTACAAGTCTATAGACTGTTAACACAATGTTACATAAAAGTTTTGCTTTCCACAACAAGCAAAAATAAAATAGTGTAAAATCATCCCAAAGTGACCTATTAAATGAAGCTCGATGAGTAGAGCTAGTTGGACATGTTCTTTACAACAAATTTCAGACAATTTAGAATGATCTAAATGTCGAGGGTTTTTGGTTTTTTTTTTAACTTTGTGATGTTCTTTATGGAAGATTACACGTATCTTTTCACATAAGGAGAGGTTTCTGCATGGAAAGATCTGTTAAACCATGTGATGTTGTGCTTTTTATTTTGTTGTTCAGAGTTAAATTTTTGGAAATAATACATTATGCTTCTTAACTTTCTGTGCCTTTGTGATTTCCATCTGAGCTACTGCATAAAAGCTCTTTTGCATCACAAATAGTTACACCAACAAAAGTCTCTCACAAGGGTCTCTAGACTTTTCCATTCCATTCCATTCCATTCCATTCCATTCCATTCCATTCTCTATCACCTATCTAATGACCAAGTTCCCTTTTTCATATACAAATAATTGCATTTGTCTCCTTCCAGGCTACATTACAATAAATACTAACCATGTACTTATACTTAATGGATAGCAAGAAATATATCTTATCTCTAGTTAGATTAAAATAAAATGCATAAACTTTCTAAAAGGCAGTATCCATGTAGCATGTAAGTGGAATATAGTTCTGCCATTATTGAAGACATAGTGTCTTAGTTTTTTAAATAAAAATAAATCCTTTTTAAAATAGAATCTTATCAAACTGAAAAGCAGAACCTAGTGTTGGGACAGATGATACAATGTATAACCCAGCTGCCTGCTTAAGATGAGACTCTTCCCTTTCATATAAGTAAAATGAAATGTGTGCTTTACATTTATTAGTTATACCTGAAATTAGAATGTTATTTCTACTCAGAAACTGGCTTTGTTCCCTTTTCATCCACTGATAGCACATATTTAGCCAAAGAACCAAAAGACATATAACTTTTATTTGCAGATAGACTTCAAATTCAGAACTGAAATTTTAAATGGAATTAATGATGGTGAATAAAATATCATTATTATTTATACTCTTATTGTCATGATGATTGTAAGGGCTTTTATGAGTGGACATCAAAAAATAAAAATAAAACAAGAAATCCTTGTATTTTCTCACTTTAATTTTTTTTTTTTTAGCATTTATTTATTTTTGAGAGACAGAGAGAGACAGAGCCCGAGTGGGGGAGGGTCAGAAAGAAAGGGAGACACAGAATCCCAAGCAGGCTCCAGGCTCTGAGCTGTCAGCACAGAACCAGACGCAGGTCTCGAATCCACAAACTGTGAGATCATGACTGGAGCCGAAGTCAGACGCTTAACCAACAGAGCCACCCAGGCTACCCTATTTTCTCACTTTAAAATGAGTTGTTTTCTTAATAAGCCATTTCAGTTATCCATTATTGTAGAAGGAACTGACCCAAATATAATGGCTTTAAGGCAACAGTGATTTGTTATATCTCATGTGTTGACTAAGCTCACCTGGTAGTTCTGTTCCATGTCACATCAACTAGGGTCATCATGTGACAACACCAGAGAAGGTCTAATTATATGTCTGCCAGTTAGAGCTTATTATTGGATTGGGCACTTCAATTCTCTATATGGAAGAATAGCTATTCTCTACTCTGTTCCCTTCTATATTTTCTGAGTTCTAAGAGCATTAAAGCAGATAGTTTTATGTCTTTTAAGGGCTAAACACAGAACTAATACAACTGGCCACATTCTATTTGATGAAGCAAATCACAAGGTCAGCTCATATTAAAGGGGAGGGACATCTCTTATGCATACAGGCTGAGGAAGGATTGTTAATATGTATTTAAAGTGCAACCTGCCACAGTCCACCTTCTGGAAAAAGAATCCATGTCTTCTCCACTTAGAAAATATATTTACTCACTTCCCTGGAAGACTCACCCTGTTAATGAATCAAGTTCAAAGTCTGGGACCCTATGATGTACTTTACTTTCAAATGTGGATGAAGGTGTTTCTGTTCTTAATATGCAGACCTATGAACTACAGTAGCAATTAATTTACCTCAAATAGACCTAATATACAAAGTTAAGAAAGAGGCAAGTTGGCCACCATAAGCAATCTCCTTCACAAGGCTGTGGGTGGAATGTAGGACACATAGCAATCACAACTAAGGCAATTCTGAAATCTAGCCAGCCATATGTCACCAAAACTGCTGAGTTGAGGCAGGAAGCGGTCTCTATCAGAACTTATTTGGGAGCTGGTTCCTTATGTATTGTTTTCCATAGTTTCTGGTTCTCTCCTTTGTATTTGGGGCCACATTCTTTGAGTCATGTTTGTCCATGAGAAATGGCCTGTATTTTCAGCTCAGTCTTTCTCGACCTGTTACCTACATATGGAAAGTTGGGGTCCCAAAAGTTGAACTCGTTGCTGTTTTTACTTCAAACTGGGACAACTCCCTTAAAAACATTATGGGCTTCCTATGTAACAAATTAAAATTTGTTCATTAGAAAAAAGACTTTGAGCCACCCACAAGTCTGAGACACTCACATTTGTGCTCTGGGCTATGAGTCATAGAAATTCTTTTGCCTATATGAGAATGTCTAAGAGGCAATAACTTAAATTCTTCAGATATAAGAAACAAACAAAAAAAGCCTGACAGCCTTGTGGCCATATTTCACTATCATTGCCCTGGATTTGGTCTTTGCCTTTCATGCATTTCTTTGGCTGACTGGACTACTGGGATTGTCTTAGCATATATACTTTTTCTCTAATTTCTGCTTGCAAATTTAACAGTTCTTTTTTGCTTCTAAAAGATGCTAATTGGCACATTTAGTGTTTGTCTATAAATCTCCTTAGCCATATCCCCAATTTCAGTGGGTACCTTTCTATCTTTTATTGTACCATAGTTAATAGCCTCATTAATTGATATGCCAATAATAATCATAACAGTATAAGCTGTCTTGTTAGACTGAGAAGTCTAAATGAGATATTTTATGTTAATCTTCTATGCCAATGCCTGGCACAAGGCAAGACCTTAAATATGTCTAGCTATTTTTTAAATGTTTTAATTCCTAAAGCTTAAAATCTGTATCCTGGCATTCAAGGCTAGATCAATCAATATTAAAAAATTGCTATCTAGCACCTTCTTCTTATTTTTAACAAGAATCTCCTATTAGAGTCAAAGTAGTACACTTACTACACACCAAATTTATCTCTGACTTTCACATACATTTCTTCCCGTATATTTTTGCCCAATTTTTATAAAATTTATTTTTTAATATTTATTTCAATTTTATTTGAGAGACAGAAAGAGAGAGAGAGAGAGAGAGTGCAAGCAAAGGAGAGGCAGAGAGAGGGATAGAGAGAATCCCAAGCAAACTCTTCACTGTCAGAGTGGAGCACGATGCAGGGCTTCAACTCATGAACTGTGAGATCATGACCTGAGATGAAATCAAGAGTCAGATACTTAACCAACAGAGCCCCCTAGGTGCCCCTATAAAATTTCTTATTCCCTTCTTTGATAATCTGGGGAAAACTCATTCTACCTTCTCTTTGAAGAATTCTAAAACCTTCCCAGAGTACATTGAGTTTCTATTTCATTTCTTTTCTGTAATCATATAATACCTTCTTGTGGCAGTAGTCAAGAGACTCTACATTTCAAATTGTACAAAATATCCTCTTTTGTAAAAGGAATACTAGTGACTATAGTAGATCCCATGAGTGCTCTGTGAATTAAAATTTAGTATCTGAAAGTGAATTGTAAATCCTGAAGTATTAAAGCCCAGGTCTGAGCCTCAGGAGCCTGATGCCAGCACTTTAATCCAACCAGGAGGTTCTGCCACTTTCAGCCCATCAGTTCTGAAAACTTTTAGCAGATCCATATCAAAGTTGGAAACCTGCCATCACCCACATGCATACGGTCTTCTCTTTTCTCTGTTGTAGAAGAGAAAGTTTTCCAACTGTTATATAAGTACAATTCTTACACATGTGCTTGAGAGCACATACCTATCTCATTCTCTCCTATTTTCAGAAACCCTCAAGCAACTATTATCTTTAATTGAAGATCTTAAATGATTTCCAACATGATTCTCATGATGAATGAAGAATAAAAACTAAAGATTTATATGCCTGTAATTGAAAATTGTTTAAAACTATACTCTTTAGATAACACCATGAGATGTTCTATTTAATCTTGAACATTGAACTGTGATTTCACCCTATAAGCTAGACGTGATTGATTCACAGTGCAAAAACTGTTACAACCACAAATAAGCATGTGGGTTTAAAGATATTTATAGTTAATTATGTTTGGCAGTTTTTGAGTTATTTATGATAATACTTCTTTGATACCTATTCTATGGATTAAGAGAGGGTTGCACAAACTTTGATTTATTTTGTTCCATGAATTGGAAAAGAATGGCATTATTTCATGGAAGCAAGAAACATCAGGTCTGTGTTAGAACCTGGGATGGGTGAGGGAATAGAGATTATCACACGGTTGATCAGAATTCATCTATTAGACCCGATGTAGTCACAAAGCTCATAAATAATTGATTTCTTATGCAACCTGTGTCCACTAGGAGAAAAGACATGAAACAATGGCGAACAAAGCAAAAGCATATCAGAACACAGCAGACCGTCCTTCCTCCTCTCTCAATGGCAGGATAGTCCTTACAAGACATGGAAATGTTCGCTTTTCAATGACCAAAGGGTAAAGGTGGTTTTGCACTCTGCCTTACCACTGAGATTATGCATTTTTTTAAAAAGTTTTTGTCATGTACTTTTGCAATGATGAAGCTATTTACAAAAACAAGGAGGAGAAAAAAAAAAATGAGAGACAAAGGCAGATATACAAAGGCTGATCAGAGGGTTTTCAGATCTGAAAAAAATAATTCTGTATTCTTTGCATTTATCAAATCTAATCTAAAAAATAATATGTGGACAAATGTGTATGTGTTGATACATATTCTGTTCAGAATTGTTGCCAATATGTGAAATATGTGAGACACTGAAAATATTCCATTAGTAGAAAAAGGGTTGCATAAGTTAGTATACAGTCATATTGTGAAATACTATTCAGTCATTAAAAATAGTTAGAGGGGCACCAGTGTGGCTCAGTCAGTTAAGCGCGGGACTTCGGCTCAGGTCATGATCTCAATGTTCATGGGTTCGAGCCCAGCATCGGGCTCTATGCTGACAACTCAGAGCCTGGAGCCTGCTTCAGATTCTGTCTCCCTCTCTCCCTCCCCCTCCCCCACTAGCACTTTGGCACGTGCACACTCTCTCTCTCATATAATGAACATAATAAATAAATAAGTAAATAAATAAATAAATAGATGTTGGTAGATTATATTAGTGTTTGAAATATCCTCTGCTAAAATTCTTTTCTAAAATACATATCTGTCTTGATGATGACCAACTTGGCTATGAGTCTTGCTTCACCAATGAAATGTGAGTAGAAGTAATGTGTGTAACATCCAAGATGAAGATTTAAGAGCCAGTGTATCCTTCCTACACATTATCTGTAGAGAAACTATTGTTCCAAATTGGGCTGCTCCATCAGTCTGAATCTCACAGGGAAGAATTCGTGGAGCTGGGGGAGTAGTTTTCCCTGGTAGATGTGTAGCAAATAAACCAATGTGATGGGGATAAGTCAACTGGATTCTGACATCATAGAATCATTTGTGATTAGCATAGCAAGATGTATCTTAAACTTACTGATAAGGTAGATTTGTGTGTACAGACAAGGTAGTCCATATGGTCGGGTAGTGGTGGAAAATCAAAAGATATACATGGTAGTTAGGTCTTTGGAGTATTAGGGTTTTTTTCCTTCCATTATCCAGTTCACTATATTTCAAGGTGGGTCACGCTGTGACTTAACTTCAGTTATAGACCTACTAAACAGAAGGGGAAGAGGGGCAGGTCTTGAAAGCAGCTGTTTTCTTGTGGAGGGGAGGCCTCTACATTTTCTTCAATCATGAGGGAGATCATTGCTGCCACTTAACAGGGAGGAGTGAGCCATGTGTTTAAGTTGAATAGATTCAGATTTCAGGGGAGTAAAAAATCTTCACAGGCACCCACTCAGATGTTTTCATCATGTGAGTTAGGGTTTTCTCAGCCTGCGCCTTTGCCTTGTCAAAACAAACCTGTCTTAGTTCAGCATTTAGGTGTCATTGATAGTCAGTCTCTCTAGTGGGCCCTGTGCTTGGTCTTTGATGTCCCGCATCTTCCTGCAGTGGGTGATGAGAGCTCACCAAAACGTCCCCCTGGACTCCATACCTTTATTTTAACTGGCTCTTACTCACCCTGGGCTATTCATTACCTTTTTGTGTATATAAACGGCACTTTGCAATAGCCATAGATCTCACCATTCTTACAGCTACAAATCTTTCACACGCCTTGAATACCTGATACATTGCACCTGCTAGTCCAGCGTCTCATGGTATACTGGTACATTCAGCATCAGTGATATTTTTTAAAGAACTGGACTACCACCTCATGCCCAGGGATAGAATGTTTCTTTTCATGGTGGCAAAAACATTTTAAATAAGATTGTCCTGATGGCGGTACAATTCTGTGAATATACTAAAAACATTGAATTGCATGGGAATACATCTTATGGCATGGGAATTACATTCAATAAAGCTGCTCAAAAAACCTTAGAAAAACATGCTTTATAAAAATGATGGTGACATAGAGGCGTCTGGGTGGCTGAGTTGGTTAAGTGTCCGACTCCTGATTTCAGCTAAAGTCATGATCTCACAGTTCATGGGTTCGAGCCCTGCATTGGGCTCTGCGCTGACATCACAGAGCCTGCTTGGGATTCTCTCTCTCCGTCTCTCTTAGCCCCTTCCCTGGTCACTCTCTCTCAAATTAAATATTTAAAAAATATGGGGATATAAATTTAATAATATTCCATTAATCATTAATTGTTGATATTACCTCCAAAATATTTTCTGATGTCATTCCCCAGGGAATATGCATTTTTGGAGGAAGGTCCAATATGCTTTCTTTTAAATATTATTTTATTTTAGTGGCTTCGGTTATAGTTTAGTGTATTGTACCATATATATCCATTTTCCGATAAACAACGAGGTCCTTCGTGTCAAGTATTG
Organism: Cryptoprocta ferox; assembly: GCA_028646485.1. Classification (NCBI taxonomy): domain Eukaryota; kingdom Metazoa; phylum Chordata; class Mammalia; order Carnivora; family Eupleridae; genus Cryptoprocta; species Cryptoprocta ferox. The sequence continues at coordinate 32,999,443 of CM053575.1, read as the reverse complement.
TACTGTGTGCCTTTATACCTGGTTCATACAAATATTCAATGAATGCTTGACAGAGGAATGAGTGTATGATAATGCACCTATAAATAAAGAACATAACTTTAATGGTGACATTTGAAGTGCTATTCAAGACCATTGGAGATATGCATAAAGTAGCCTTGAGTTTGGAGTACTTCAAGTATCATCATATAAGAGATCCATCTTCTATAATGCTTCTGTAATGTGGACACACAATAGTGCCTGGAAAATTAAAATATCTATTCACATGTGGAAAGCTCACCTACAGGTAACTGACTTTCGAAAGAGATCGTTTGTACAGGGCAACATGTTTCCTATAAGCAGCCATGGTTCCTCTCACAACATGCTTGGTCATTTGGCCTGCAATCACTGTGATACTATGATTCTGTTTTTAAAGAGCTAGAAAGGGGTGCCTGAGCAGCTGGGTTGGTTAAGTGTCTGACTTTGGCTCAGGTCACGATCTCATGGTTCGTGACTTTGAGCGCTCTCTGCTGTCAGTATAGAGCCTGCTTTTGGATCCTCTGTCCTCCTCTCTGTCACATTCTCTCTCTCTCTCTCTCTCTCTCTCTCTCTCTCAAAAATAAATATTTAAAAATAAATAAATAAAAATAAAGAGCTAGATAAAGGAAGACAAACTGGTGGCATACTTATTTAGGATTTCAAGTTATGAACAAAAGCATGTGGACAGGAATAAGCAAGCATGTGCTTAAAATGATGGCTGTAGCAGATGAGTGCGATGCAATTATGGTGCATTTTGACTTTGGTGTCAAACTGCCTTCAGCCTTTCCCATCTAAATCCCTGAACTAATTTTGTTTGATGGAAAACGCTAAGCAGTTCATCTTAAACTGTCTTTTAGCCCTCCTCAGACTCAAGAATGATTTGAATGGACATCAAACTGAAAACATCTAACCAGTGGTAAAGACAACACAACTCAATTTGTTCTATTCTCCACGTTAAGTAGATTCAAATTGCTCTGCAAAGATGACATATAACAGTCCTAGGAAAGGGAGTGATATTAATCATTCCAAGCTGTTCTCTAAGCAAGGACCAGGGTTTCAATCAATAGTAACTTGACCTGCCCACGGAACCAGCCTGTGAATAGGTTTGTCTCTCTAAAGATTTCACAAAACCTCCATTATCAATCCCATTTACTCCTCGGGCTAACATTAAACATTGGGAGATTCTTCCTACTGTATTTTTTTTTCCATTCCAGTGTCTTAAATCCACATATGTCTAAGTATAATTAATTTAGTATTCACTCTGTAGCATCCTGAATTTTAAGAAATTATTGGGCTTGTACTTTATTTTCAGGTAGCTTAAATGAAATTTCATCCTTATTTTTTGAGAGTATTATTTCACTGCTTTTTTCCAGCCAAACTGATTCTCTGTCAAAAAATGACTACTCGTTTGTTTTTTTTTTACTATACTTAAATTCCATACAGCCTTAGGAATATGATTGCACAATGAACTAAAGGCATACTTTGAGAACTATTTGTAAATGCGCAAATGTGTAGCTTACATATTCTACTACCGTACATTTTCAAGCTTGGTTGTGTGTGTTAAGCCAAAATTTTCTTAAGTGCATTCTGTTTGAAGAACACTGTATGTGGCATTGAGAAAAACATAGTTTTTGATTTAATGTAACATATAACCTTTTTCAAGACTTAATTCTTTTTAAAAAGACTTCAGATTACAACACTAAAGGAAAAAAAGCACAACACCAAGCTGGAAGCAACTATAATATGGAATTGAGAAGAATGCAGCGACAGGGAGCTATTCAGTAAGAAGTTTCTAGGAGTGCCTGGGTAGCTCGGTCGGTTACTCATCTGACTTTGGCTCAAGTCATGATCTTGCCCTCTGAGAGTTCCGCACTGGGCTCTGTGCTGACAGCTCAGAGTCTGGGGCCTGTTTTGGTTTCTGTCTTCCTCTCTCTCTGCCCCTCCCCCACTCATGCTTTGTCTCTCTTTCTCTTTCAAAAATAAGTACATTTTTAAAGTTTATAGAGGAGGGAAATTTGCATCTGGAGCTTGAAGGTCATGTTTAACTCAGAAAGTACAAGGTGAGGTGGTAAATAGACATTCTAAGCTGGTTCTTATGAGTAATGAAAGGGAAACAGAAATGAGTAAACTATCAAGAACTACACTGATAATTATGAATAAGGGCAGCTACTATTTATTGAATACTTTTATTCTTTTTTTTTTTTTCAAAATGTTTCCTATGTGTTTTACCGCTCTGTTATCTCAATACCCTTATCAATTCTATGGGACAGGTACTATCATTATTCCCACACCCATGACTAGGGCCTCTAGACCAGAGAGGTCAGTCCAACCAGCTAGTGATTTATGGAGCCATGGTTTCAGACCAGGTGAATTTAACTGAGAGCTCATTCTATTTTCCACAGTGTACTTTATATTCTTATTCTAATCAAATACTGATAAGAAGATTTTGGGTAAGAGATATCATTTCTGAAAACACCCTTAAAATGATTATTTAATTTTACTCCCCACACTTATAAAACTAATATATATATATATACATACATATATATATATATATATATATATATATATATACTTTTTGAAAGTAATTCTTAGAATATTTACTTTAGCACCCTTGTATGAAAAAAAAATGATTGAGGACCCGAATTCTTTTTGTTCAGGACATTATCCTACACAGAAAAACAATTGAGAATATAGTTGCTGGATTTACTTCACTTATTAATCATAAAGAATGCTTCTAATGTGAAAATAACATATGGGGAACAATCAGTGTCTTTGAAAAAACTGCCTGCAGAACTGATGCTTGATATAACAATTAGATGTCATTATGGTCTTCTTCAATAGGGACATAATATGATGAAAACAAAACTTTATATGCAAAACATTATATATATATATATATATATATATCCTTAGATTTTTTATTAAATTATATACAGGTACATAGTTGGGGATGAGAAATAGATATTGAATTATAGATATATATAATGTTTTATGTGATCTTTTCTAGCCATGCCAAAAAAAAAACAAACTTGAGGAGTTAGGAAGCAGGTGGAGACTAACTCCTGAATCATATAACTTGAATTGAGACTATCTTTGATTGGATGAAGGAAGAAAATGTTATTATTTGCTGGACAGAAGTTTATCAAAAGTTTTAGAAAAATATCTAAACATATAAAGAGAAATGGACACCTGATATACAAATGCATATCATAAATCAAAGGATATTTATTTATTTATTTATTTATTTTAAAAAGTAATTTTTTTTGAGAGAGAGAGACAGAGACAGAGTACAAAGGCAGGAAAGGGGCAGAGAAGGAGGGAGACACAGAATCTGAAGTAGGCTTCAGGCTCTGAGCTGTCAGCACAAACCCCAATGAGGGGCTTGAACTGGGAACTGTGCAATCATGACCTGAGCCAAAGTCAGCCGTCCAAATGACTGAGCTACCCAGGCTCCCCAAAAGATATTTGGAAGTTAATTGTGGATTCCTTGAAACCAAAAAATCCTAGAAGAGAGTACAGGCAGTAATTCCTCTGACTTTATCCATAGAAACTTTTTTCCAGACATGCCTCCCGAAGCAAGGAAAACAAAAACCAAAAATAAACTACTGGGACTACATTAAAATAATACCTACTGCACAACAAAAGAAACAATCAACAAAACTAAAAGATAACCTACTGGGATATGATATTTATAAATGTAACTAATAAATATAACTAATCTGTTAAAGGATTAGTATCCAAAATATATAAAGAACTTATACAACACACACACACACACACACACACACACACACACACACACACAAATAACCCAATTTAAAAATGGGCAGAAGACATGAACAGACATTACTCCAAAGAAGACATACAGATGGCCAACAGACATCTAAAAAAGTGCTCAACATCACTAATCACCAGGGACATGAGAGTCAAAACCACAATGAGATATCACCTCACACTTGTCAGGATGGCTAAAATCAAAAACACAAAAAACAAGTGTTGATGAGGATGTGGAGAAAAAGGAAACTTCATGCACTGTTGATGGTAATGAGAACCGGTACAGCCACTGTGGAGAACAATACAGAGGTTTGTCAAATAATTAAAAATAGAATTACCATGCAATCCAGCAATTGTATCACTGGGTATTTACCAAAGAAACACTAATTTGAAGGAATATATGCACCCCTATGCTTATTGCAGAATTAATTAATAACCAAGACATGGAAGCAATCCAAGTGTCCATCAATAGATGAATAGAGAGGATGTGGTATGTGTATATATATTACACAGCTATGAAAAAAAAAAGAATGAAATGTTGTCATTTGCAACAACATTGGATAGACGTAGAGGGTATCATACTAAGTGAAATAAGTCAGTAAGAGAAAGGAAAATATCATATGAAATTCACTCATGTGTGGAAGTTAAGAAACAAAATAAAGAAAAAGAGACAAACAAAACCAACCAACCAACCAACCAAAAACCAAAAAACAGACTCTTTTAATATAGAGAAGAAACTGATTGTTACTAGAGGGAGGTGGGTGCAGGGAGAGGAGAAATAGGTGATGGGGATTAAGAGCACACCGATTATCATGATGAGCACTGAGTAATATATAAAACTGGTTAATCACTATATTGTACACCCGAAACTAATAGACACTCACTGTATGTTAACCATACTGGAATTCGAATTAAAAATTTCAAAAATAATTTCAAAAATAAGTTAATAGTGGATTCCACAAGTTTAGAGATCTATATAATCCCAGTTGTATGACACATAGCAATAGCAAAACAAAATTAAAAAAGCACACCTAAAGAAAACCAAACAGAAATACAATTGGCTCAAAAAGGAGATAAACGTTTTCTTGGGACAGTAGCAGGAGAGATTCAGAGCAGAAGTTTGCTGTTCTCTGAACTTCACAAAATGTAGAGGCCCTGGAGTTCTACTCCCAATAACTGTAAGAACAAAATATGCCCAAACAAGAAAACACTAAAGACAAGCTCATAGGTTGAAATGAGGACCAGGTTGGGATTTCTCTACTTGTAACAGAACCCTCTCACAATCTGTAAAGAAGGAAAAAAAAAAGAAGGGAAGGGAAGGGAAAGAAAGGAAAGGAAAGGAAAGGAAAGGAAAGGAAAGGAAAAGGAAAGGAAAGGAAAGGAAAGGAAAGGAAAGGAAAGGAAAAAAGAAAAGAAAAGAGAAGAGAAGAAAAGAAAAGAAAAGAAAAGAAAAAAGAAAAGAAAAAAAGGGCACCTGGGTGGCTCAGCTGGTTAAGCATCTGACTTCCGCTCAGGTCACCATCTCCTGGTTTGTGAGTTCAGGCCGGACGTTGGGCTTTGTGCTGACGGTTCAGAGCCTGGAGCTCTTTCAGATCCTGTGTCTCCCTTTCTCTCTGTGTTCCTCTCCTGATCATACTCTGTCTCTTTCTGTCTCTCAAAACTGAATAAATGTTAAAAAATTTTTAAAAAGAAAAAAAAAGAGAGGAGGAGAAGAGAAGAGAAAGGAAAGGAAAGGAAAAGAAAAGAAAGAACAGAACAGAAAAGAAAAGAAAAAGGAAAAGAAAAGAAAAAATGTGTCAGGGAATACTCCACACTTGTATAAATTACACAGTGTGTAACTTGTGGCTGAGATGTTACTAACTTCTTGATAGTTAGACCTCCAATGTTGTTTACAATATCTCCCTGTGTTTATTCATTTGTTTTGTTTTTTAGATTTCTTATGTAAGTGAAATTATACGGTTTGTCTTTCTCTGACTTAGTTCACTTAACATAAATTCCTCTAGGCCCATCCATGTGGCAAATGGCAAAACCTCATTTTTTTATGGTTGAATAACATTCAATTGTATCATGGCAGTGAATATTTGGCAAGTTTCAATTAATGCAAACATTATAAACCAAGTATGAATATATCCTCTTTAATAAATTAACTTTGATGTTCTTGGTATATTGAGTTTACTAACAATGGTTTGACCTAACGCTATTATTTAAATAAGTTACCTGAATGTGGCTTGAGTAGCTAACACATTTTCGCCATGAATGTGGAAATATGTAGCATACTTCTCTATTCTGAGCCTGGGAAAAAGGGAATGATAATTTTCCTGATAACATTTAAAAAATAATTTGCTTTTCCTGTAGGTTGAAAGGAGAGATATCTGTTTTCAACCACAGCAGTCAGTCACTGTGCTTCCTAATTGGGTAAGCTGGAGAGAGAATACCCCTGGCAGTAATTCTGATGGAATTACTAACGCTTTCTAATGATTTCACAATGTATTTTTCTTTTCAGTTCCTTTCCTAGGAACAAAGATGCTTTTTAAAACATAATTACTTATATTGCCTCTCCAGGGGGCTGTAGCCCTCTTAGAATAAAAACTCATTAATGATCAAATCAATGGATATATATGTTTTGTTCCCTGAGATTCAGCTCGTTTGTCCTTGAGTTACACCGTAGACCTGAAGTATTGGACCTTACTTTTTTTCTTCTCAAGATAGAGAAATTTGAAAAGACCACCTAGTTGACAGAGAAGATTCTGTGCTTTATCAATAGCTAGACAAAACTTAAACCTCAGCTTTGCAATTTATCATTTTAGTGGCAAGAGGGAAAGAAGATTAACTGTCTGAGCCTCTGATTTATCCTCTACAAAATGAAGACTATAATATTTGCCTTGCAAAGTAGACATGAGTATTAAAGCCATGTATTAAAACACTGTGCAGTGTCTGTGTGCAGTTATCCATCGCTATAATGATGTGTATTCTATATCTACTGAGTTCCAATGGCTTCGAACAATTAACACTTATATTTTCCCCTAAGTCTCTGGATCTGCCGAATAGGTTTTTCATTTGTGCTACCCTCAACTGACCTCAGCTGGATTTCTTCATGAGTATGTGGTCACTTGGTAGGTCAGGGAAGAGATACCTGGGTTTCAGATGCCCTTAACTGAGCTGAATTGACTCTCCTCCATGTGGTCTCATTGTCCAGTATTCCATCTTGCTTGCTGCAGGTCCACAAAGTGAGGATGGTACGGGAGAGAGGGGTGTGGGGTTCAAGAATAAAAGTAGAAATATGTGAGTCTTTTGAGTCCTTAGGCTCAAAACCAGCACACAGCTCTTCCTGCTGCTTTCTACCAGCCAAATGAAGTTATAGGGGCATCTCAGATCTGAGGTGTGGAAAAATAGATTTCTCTTTTTCTTAAGAGGGTTGTGATGTCTATTAAAGGTGGCACAGATACAGATGGGGAAAATTTTGTGCATATTTGCAATCAATCTACTAAAATTTGGTCCAAAGGAACCAAAAGATAAACAGGATCATTCTATTCTCCTTCTATAAACACTGTGCATAAGTTAACTGCCCGATGCCCCGATGTCCAGTATTGGACATATAAATGAATTCAGAATCCAGAATACTGATCTTTCTAAAGTGTAAGCACGATGATGTGATTTCCAGTAAATATTTTCAAAGATTAGCTTTCATCTGGCACAATGAACCTTACGCAGCTCACAGCCAGGCTACCTCTTCAGTCTTATCACTCATGCCTCTCACCAGCCCCTTGTATGTAGCCACAGGACTTTTGCATGTACTTTTCTCTGTTTATTTCTCCTTATATCGCAAATATCTTCACTCTCCCGAACTTTCAGCTCAGGCATCCACTGGTTTCATGTTCAGTCACTTCCTGTACTTATCTCTTTCAGAGCTTGGGATTTCTCTGTCATCCTTCTCTACTGGATCACGAATTTTCACCTTTACCTGTGTTGCTCCAGTGCGTGGAACATACAAGGGCTTAGTATATGTTTGATGAAGAAAAGCTATGTCTTTCACAGAATAATCCTCTGAAGTAAATGGCTTGCCATATATTTAGTGTCAATGTCTAACATGGGAAGCAGTGCACTGTACTAAAGACAGAAATATAATAATGACAGAAGGAGAAGATTCTATTGCCAAGAGGATTGCTATTTTAGGGGAGAAAAAATCGACCTAGAGCAAATACTATGAAGTACAGTAAAACCTTAGTTTGCCGGCATAATTCACTCCATAAACATGCTTGTAAACCAAGTCACTCATATATCAAAGCAAGTTGCAAAAACCATTGGCTCAGTTGTGATCATGTGATATTCAGCATCACTTACTACTCATATTGCAAGACATCACTCATTTATCAAGTTAAAATTTATTAGAAAGCTTTGCTCGTCTTGCAGAACACTTGCAGAACAAGTTACTCACAATCCAAGGTTTTACTGTACTAGTTTTCCAGAAGGGTGTCAAGTTTGGAAGTGTGCAAACAAAGGGATACCTCATTTTAAATGGAGCCAGGGGCCACAAGGGGGATCCCGCAGCTGTACCACTCCATCTCAATTACAGATCCTTGTAGGAAGGATCATCAATTACAGATCTTGACAGGAAGAGATGCACCTTGCAAGTCCATACTGCTCTCCTACTTCAGCAGGAAGAAGGAGGATTTCCTTCCTTGCCCTGCAATTCAGCCAATGAGAAACGGTTACCACCATGAACTCCCTCACTTCAACTACAAAACAAATTAAGGAAAATAATACATGTGTCACTCAGAACTTTACCAAGGATTGTTCAAACTCCATATAATCATGTCAGTAAGAGCACTGCTGATTATGTGATTTGAGTTGAAACAACTCACTTATAACAGTCTTCCCTGGAAGTTGTTGCATTAATGACTAGTTTACATATAGGTGCAAACCTCCAGTTGCTTAATTAGGCTTTCAAAGTAGTTATGCTTATACATTTACATATTGAAATATGTCTTAACTTTTTAAAACTTCCCATTCATATTTCTTTTATATTAAAATGAGGGCATTATTTTGATTGTTTAAATTATGCGGGTAAGTTATATTACCCACAAATAGCTTCTTCAACAAATGAGTGTTAATTTTTGTGAAAAAAGGGACATGGCTTTGATAAGACCAAAAACCATCCAGAGATGAAGATGGATATGATTTATCTGTGTTTGCAAAGTAGATTATGTTCTTGATATGCATGCACTATCAAAGTATGATTGCCCCTGAAAGTACAAACAAAATATATCATGAGGGGGAAAAAAGTTTCATTAGTAAATTGTTTGAAAGTCAACATCCTCTCTTCAGTTACCTGTGCTATTCGTGGATCTAATGTGATTGGGATTAAGAAAATCACAGTGGGAGATTTGATAAGACACTCTCTCCCCTCCCTTCACCACAGGTAGCTTTCAGGTACATTTGGATCAGCTGGTAATTTGGCTTCTGATAACGATGCCTAGTTATGAATATCTTTGAAAAAAATAAAAGTCTCTAATTTTATTGTTCTCAAAGTGTGGTCCTGAGACCAGTAGATTTGATGTCACAAAGGAACAGGTTAGAAATGCAAGCTATCTGACCCCACCACAGAATTACTGATTCTGGGGGCTTTGCAAAGGAATCTGTATTTTAATGGTCTTCCAGGCCACCCTGGTGTTGTGCTCTAAGGTTTGAGAAACTTTGCGCTAACTTTTAAACTCTGAGTATGAAATTTAGCATGATGAAAATATGTAGCATTAGCCTGTTACCTAGAATTCCTGCCTGCCAGAAGTCATCACAGTCATTGCCCATTTCTAGGTGGCTAGATAGATAGCCATGTCCAGAATCCTGAGTCTCCTCTATAAGAGTCCAGGTGCATTGGCAAAAATAATAATTTTTTTTTACTAAAACACTAACTATGCTGCCTAGTTACCTTGGAATATGACAATGTACAGGAAAAAAATTAAATTAATTTACCTTTCCTACAACTAAGATACATTTTTTCCAATGTGACTTATTTTTCAAATTTTTTTATTTGAGTTGACACACAATGTTATTTAGTTTCAGGCATAAAACATGATGATTTACCTTCTCTGTACCTTTTGGTGTGCTCACCACAGTGTATATGACATCTGTCACCACACAATGCTCTTAAAATATCATTGACTATATTTGCTATGCTGTAGTTTTTATTCCCATAACTTATTAATTCCCTAACTAGAAACTTGTATCTCCTACTCCCATTGAAAAATTTGGCCCATCTCTTCACTCCTACCCCTCTGGCAACCATCAGTTTGTTTTCTGTATTTATTGGTCTTTTCTGCTTTTTCTTTGTTTGCTCATTTATTTTGTTTTTTAGATTCCACATGTGAGTGAAATCATATAGAATTTTTCTTTCTCAGACTGACTTATTTTGGTTAGCCTAATACCCTCTAGGTCTATCCACGTTGTCACAAATGACAAGATCTCATCCTTTTTATGGTTGTGTAATATTCCTGTGTATGTGTTTGTGTGTGTGTATATCTGTGTCCCTCTTTCTTATCCATTCATCTATAAATGGACACTGAAGTTGTGTCCATATCTTGACTATGGTAAGTGCTGCAATGAGCCAGGGGGTACCTATATATCTTTTTGAATTAGTGTTCTCATTTTCTTTGGGTAAATACCTAGTAGTAGAATTATTGGATCAGTTGGTATTTCTGCTTTTAATTTTTTGAACATTCTCCTTACTGTTTTCCACAGTGGCTATACTGATTTATATTTCTGACATATTGCATGAGTGTTCCTTTGTCCCCACATCCTCAGCAACACTGGTTATTTTCTTGTCTTTCTGTTACTAAACATATTGACAGGTATAAGGTGAGTCCCACTGTGATTTTGATTTGCATTTCCCTGATGATTAGTGCTGTTGAGCATGTTTACATGTGTCTGTCGGTCATCTATATATCTTCTTTGGAAAATGCTTATTTAGTTTCTCTGTCCAGTCATTAACTGGATTATTTGTTTTTTGTTGGTTTTTTTTTTTTTTTTTTTTGGTGCTGTAAAAGTTCTTTATATATTTTGGATGGGTGAGTTGTCTAAGGCACCAGACTCAAGCTCCTGCTTTAATTTGAAGCCTTGCATTTTAGTTAAAGGAAGGTGATTGGGCCACATCACCTCTAGATCCCTTCTATACATACAAGATCCCCTCTAGAAATAAAAATTGTATTAGTACTAAAAGCACTGTTAATTATGAATTTTAAAATGAGATAACTAAACATAAATATGATCATATGGAAGTAGAGCATCCTAAAATCATATTAGTACATAGCTGTGATGACAAGAACATGCAATCATCAAAATATATGTCTGCAATTTAATAATAACAGAACAAACAAGTTAAACACAATAAAGAGGCAATCGATGTGGCATCTATAAAAGCCAATTAAATGATTTCATTTTGAACAATGTGATTCCATATGAATGTTATACACCTGATTGGATAAGAATCATTTTTCCATAAGGTATTTATGGATGATAAACACAGGCATAGACTTATGATTTTGCTTGTTAAAATGACCAGATGGAATCATTGTTTGTAAACTAGGTAGTTGCTCAGTGGTGAATGGCAAACAGTTCTTCCAATCAATCAAGTAACTTAACCCTGATTTATGAATAAGGATTTGTAATGAGTAGATGTTGAGCCCCAAGGGCACATCAGAATTGGGTCATGGGGAACTTCATACATAAATTAAGTATAATGAGATTCTGGGAACTCTATTCATTGGGATCAACTGAGAAGATGATTCATTTAGACAGTAATATAACTTTAATTGTCTTATCTAAAATAAGTCATTGCAAAAATTGTTATTCCTAAAAATAAAATTTGAAATATTCTCTGATGCCAAAACTGTACATATAGGTAAATACCTCTTTAAAATTGTTTATTCACATTATATATCTCTGGGACCACTTAAAAGAGGAACAAAAATATCATCATTAGAGTCACATATATTAATTTACTTTCATAAAAGAGATCTAAATGTCAAGAATATTAAAATATATTCAGCATATGGACACATGAAAAACATTTTGTTAATATTTTTGTTTCTAAAATATTATACTTAGAGAAAAATGTTCTAATATTCTGTTAAATGGTAATATTTAGAATGTATTTGGATTAAGGAAATAATTGAGCACATTCCATACTGGGTAGCCAGTGGTATGAATATGTCTGACTGTATTTGGCATTTTATTATTTTATTTTATTTACATTTCATTTCATTTTATTTTACTGATGCTTAATCTTATTTATTTGTTACTTTTAGAAACTCTCACTGTTGACTGGACTTAGACAAGGGAGAAGCTCTCAGAAATAACAGCCTTTGTCTCCTAACAGTCGGTTCCTGCCATTTTTCTTTGGCCTCCTTCATTCTCTTGACCAAAAGTTTAGCATATTTTGTAGCCTCTTCCTTATTTTTCTTTGTATGCCATTTTTTCCCAGAGCAATACAATAATATTTTTGTTGGAGGACATGTAGAGTGATAAGATTCTGAAACTTGGGTGTTTTGTTCTAGGTTTCTTATCTTCTTTGGTTAATGGCTTTCTCACAATAGACTGGTGATCACTTTTAGACAGATTGAAAAGTTTGCAGATTTGGCTAGCTCTTTTGGGCCCCAGATGAGGCACAGTAGTATCAGTGAATTCAGAAATATCCTTCTCCTCCTTTTTTTTTTTTCAATGACCAAGATGATAACACTGAGATTGGCATCCAAAATACAACCCTGAACAGATTGTCACTTTTTTTTCTCCAGTCCTCCTTGCTCTGTAGCAGGGATGACTCTTACTCAGCAACAGCTGGACTTGGCCATGAGACAAGATACACTGCTTCATGGGGAAGCCTTGTTTGTCACTGCTGCTACTGATTTGGACCACATAAACCATCCATTCTTCACCCAGAGCATCAGCAGCAATTTCTATGGCCATACGCTTCGCATAAAATGTATAAAGTTTGGAGTGTCTGGGTGGCTCAGACAGTTAAATGTCCAACTTCAGCTCAGTTCATAATCTCGTGGTTCATGAATTTGAGCCCCGCATCAGATCTCTGTTAACAGCTCAGAGACTAGAGGACTAGAGCCTGCTTCAAACTCTGTGTCTCCTTCTCTCTCTGCCCCTTTTCCTCTCCCACTCATGCTCTGTCTCTGTCTATCAAAAGTAAACAAAAACTTATTATAAAAATTTTTTAAAGGTATAAAGTTTGCATTCATCATCCACTTCAATGAGTTTCTGGCAGCCAGTAGCTGGGAAAGAGATATTCAGCTTCAACCTTAAGCAGCCTACCACCTGTGAAGTACCACAAAAAAAAGAGCTATATCTGGCACCTTCTTTTATTTTATTATTTTTAAAAAGCTTATTTATTTTGAGAAAGAGAGCAAGCAGGGGAGGGGCAGAGAGAGAAGGAGAGAGAGAATCCCAAGCTGGCTCTGTGCTGTCAGCCCAGAACCTGACATTGGAGCTCAAACCCATGATGAGATTATGACCTGAGCCAAAATCAAGAGTTGGACACTTAACCAACCAAAACCACCCAGGCGCCCCTTGGCATTTTAAATATAAGGTCTTCAGACTGAGGTTAAAACACTTCTATTGTGTATTAAATTAATTCAACAAACACTTGTGAATGCCTAATTTGTCCTTTTCATTAAAGATATCCTTAAAAAAAATTTTTTTAACATTTATTTATTTTTGAGAGACAGAAGGAGACAGAGCAGGGGAGGGGCAGAGAGAGACACAGAATCCGAAGCAGGCTCCAGGCTCTCAGCTGTCAGCACAGAACCAGACACGGGACTTGAACCCACAAACCATGAGTTCATGACCTGAGTCAAAGTTGACCACTTAACTGACTGAGCCACCCAGGCACCCCTCACTAAGGATATCCTTAAGAACTTAAAAAATAATAGAATAGGGGTGCCCGGGTGGCTCAGTCGGTTGAGCATCTGACTTTGGCTCAGGTCAGGATCTCAGGGTTAGTGAGTTCGAGCCCTACATCAGGCTCTGTGCTGATCACTCAGAGCCTGAAACCTGCTTCAAATTCTCTGTGTCCTTCCCTCGCTGCCCCTCCCCTACTCATGTTCTGTCTCTCTGTCTCTCTCTCAAAAATGAATAAACATTTAAAAGAATAAAAAATAGAATAAAATGAAGAAAATGTAGTTCTTAAAAATAAGAGGTTGCTAATCTAGTGAAAGGGGCAGAGATATGAACCACTATAATAGGGGCATTTAGTCTGCCCGTAAGAGATACAGTATGCTGGGGTAGTACATTGCAGTGGATTTCTTAAATCTGCTGTGGGTTTTCAAGAAAGCCCAAGACATCAGAAGAATGACATGCCCTAATACAATTGCATTACTTATAAAAAGTTTCTTCCTTTATGTTCTTAAGAAGTTCTATGAAGACAAAGCTAGTGGAGATTTCAGATGTTTGTTTTTTTTTTCAAAATAACTATTTATGATTTGCAGTTGTTATTAAGATGACATAATAAACGCTGTCACTCCAAGATTTGGATTTCTGAGTCACTTTGGAATCATTTTTTAGCGAAAATTATTTACTGAATACCAATTACAGACAGGGCACTTTTTCTGACACTGGGAACCCAGGAACAATCTGACAGAGTCAGCTTTTAGTTTAGATGAGGAAATGGGCCATAAATATAGATAGTAAAAGCAACAGAAGAACCCGGTTAAGTCTCAACTCTTCTTTCTTCGTTTCTTCTTTTTATGTGTTAGCAGCAGCATCTTTAACAGTGTTTTACATTAATATAATGCATTGTCTTTAATTTTGTTTTCATATTTAAATTTAAGTGTGGGGTGCCTGGGTGGCTCAGTTGGTTGAGCGTCCAACTCTTGATTTCAGCTCAGGTCGTGATCTCATGGTTCTTGGGATTGAGCCCTGTGTCGGGATCCATGCTGACAGCATGGAGCCTGCTTGGGATTCTTTCTCTCCCTCTCTAGCTGCCTTTCCTCAACTTGTGTGCAAGCTCATTCTCTCTCTCTCTCTCTCTCTCTCTCTCTCTCTCCATCTCTAACTAAATCAACTTTGATAAATAAATAAATTTAAGTTTGAAGTCTGTATTGAAATCTATAGATTTATAGATTATTTTGTAACTATATTGATATATTAAACTCTATTAAAAGGACATAAACCTGTAAATAACAGAAAATAGCTAAGTAATAAATTGATGAAGAAAATTGCCAATAATCACAGAAGCTAATCAAATAGAGGTTTCCATTTGCACATTTTGCCTAGTAGTCTTTAAATACATTCTTGTGGAGAGGTGCATGGGTGGCTCAGTTGGTTAAGCTGCCAACTTCCGCTCAGGTCATGATATTATGGTTTGTGAGTTCGAGCCCCATGTGGGCTTTGTGCTGACAGTGTGGAGCCTAGAGTCTTCTTTGGATTCTCTCTCTCTCTCTCTCTCTCTCTCTCTCTCTGCCCCTCTCCTGCTCATGCTCTGTCTCTCAAAAAATGACTAAACATTGGAAAAATTAAAAATATATATTCTTATGAATCTTTATATGTCTCAATTTGAATTGTAATTACTGAATAGAGTTTTATTTTCCATTCATTGTAATATAATAGTATGATATTTAACAAACTAGTATATGCGTTTCCTCATTTCTGAAATTTCATGTAGCCAAACACATGTACATATATACTTTGCATGGTTGTTTTCAAAAATGAAATTTAAACCCATGTGTTTGTCTACTATCTGAATTTCTTACATGATTAATGTAAAACAGGACAACAATTATAGATCTAATTTATTGTTTTAATATGTATGTAATTTTAATTGTGTATATATTATATATATAATTAAAACTACATGTGCATACATTTATTTTGTGTATATTTATTTATGTATGTGCATTAAACTACGTGGTTTTAATTGTTTATCTTGGTATGTATTGCGCCCTACCTGAATGTGTAAGATCTGTGAGTGCCAAGAGCCCCCATATATATATTTCTATACCTATGTGCAGACATAATGGATGATTCCAGTGGACTATCCAATTTGCTAATTTGCTAATCACTTAATGGCATCAATTATTTTCATCCCATTAAGGCTGAAAAACAGAAACTCAATTCACTTCTATCTGGATGCCACCAATTTTATTTTTTTGGAAAGAGGCTTTTCTGGACTGTTCTGAGGAAATTAATAAATTTATTACTAAAAACTGATGAAAAACTAGAATTAAAAAATAATACCAATACTTTATGCTTTCTTCACAGATAAGACCTTTAAGATGTGAGAAGTAAAACTGTGTATAAAACTAAATTAAATTTGTGAAGTGAAATTTTAATTAATGAATGTTTATCACATTCATAAAATGTCTTTTCAGTGAGAGAATTTCACCTAACATGACATTTAGAAAAAATAATCTAGACTTGCTGCACCTTTTAGACTTTTAAGAATGATTTATATGTTCCTTTCTTCACAACTTTGGAGAATATTTATATCTGCATTTTTGTCTACTAATGCCTGGGTGCTTCATATACTAGTACTGTGTAATGTAGAAATGCACTGTAATATGTTTACTATAAATGAATCATTTGCTCTATATGTCTATTTATTTAAAGTGTGGACTCAGAGTTTAACATTCCAGAAAATGGGGGTTCCTCTCTCACTTTTGAGCAATTTGGTAATAAAATTAATTCATCAGTTCAACTAATTATGGTGGGTAATGTCTTCTAAATATTAGACAATAAGTGTAGGAGGTAAAACTTCAAAGACATAATCCAAATCAATGAACCCAAATTAATGATTCATGGCAAAGAAATTTATAAACCCCACTGTAACTAACATGAGAATCAAAGTTTTAATCTGCCAAAGCAGAAAATTACAAGATTACCCCCACTATTTTAAGTTCAGTGATTAGAAATTGGTGCACCATAATCAAATCATTCTCCCCTTTCTAGCTTTGCTAGAAAATCCTTATCTCTTTCCCAGCAAAAACAGGTGTTGTGGATATGCACAGAAGATACAGGCTCACGTCTATCGATAGTGACGATGTCTCATCCCTGCACACTCAGCATTTTCTTTTTCTTTTCCTCCTCCTGCACCTCCTCCTTCTGCTTCTTCTTATTTTTGTGTTTTGTTTTGTTTGCCATCCTCTGTCTCTAGCTCCTTTGTCCTCTATGCTCAATTTCTCAAATCTCCTTAGGAAGGAGAATGTAAGTGAATCACGTACCTGGTTTCCATTCCCAGGAGTGTTTGCATTTCCAGCAGAAATTGGAAAGCACTCAGTTGTTAACAGTACAGTTAAAGGCAGATGGGAAGAAAAGGAAGAGATTGAGGATTTAAGGAGGTTGTTAAAACCATGTTAATGCTCTGAACTCAAGCCACTTCGGCAGTAATTAAAAGGCAAAATCAGTCTGAAACTGTAACCACCAATACCGTTTCATTCTTCTCCTTTACCTCACCTGACAATTTGTGTATATTCCACACTTTGCACCACGTGTCAACAACTAGAAGTATAGAATTTTACTGAAGCTGCTAATAATCAGGTGTTGTGAATATGTTTCTGATGTGTGAATATTCTCTATTTACTGCCAACCACTTTTGTGCTATGACAGCTTCTTGCGTTCAACCAGGTGACCAATAGACCTCAGTAAAGAAATGCCACTGAGGGAGGGAGCAGAACTGAGTTACCTGCTAAAAGACACTGGAAAAAATAATTTAAAATTATTTTTTACAACTTTAAATATATTCTTCTAAATAATGTATTTATAATTTGTTTTATATGTGTATGTGTTATACATAAGTGTGTGTGGCATTGTCTTCTGAATATTTTATCAATCCTTATCATTTTTGAAAAATGTAACTGATGTGTTGTTTGTATTCAGCTGATCTAGGTTCCATTTGAGTTCTCGTGATTATTCGGAAAATGAGAGAGTAAAACTGATTGGGCACCAATTATCCTATCTGTAAAGGGTTTGATCCATATATCCTCTTCCATGTTATTTGATAGGTTTAATGAGAGTGGATGGGTATTTACATTTAAACATTATTTTACTATTCCTAGGCAGACATACTATTAAGCCTTGTATTTGAAATTCACTTTCTTTCTTCAATATTAATAAACTGCTATCCACTTTTCAAAAATGTAGTATTTCTCAAGGAACATTCAGACAACTTTATCAGAGTCTAAAACTATTTCTTTCCCTTTCAAGAAATATGTTGCACCTTTTTAATTCAGAACCTTGTACTTTTCAATCTTTATGTTTTGTGGAACGATATTCCAAGCTAATATTTCCTCTAGCAACACAGCTGCCCTGTAGGTCAGTTGAGAGCAATTCAATGAGAACAATTCAATCATTTCATCTGAGGTAAAACATGTATTTTGTTTATTTCAACACTGTAGAAACAAAAGCTTCCTCAGCCCATTCAAGAGGGGACTTAGTTTATCAAAAAGCAATATCTTTATAAAGCTTATCTAAAATGAGATTATCGCTGGAATATTTTGTCCAAAAAGAAGTTTTACATAAGCTTATTTATTAAAGAAGAGAACTTGATTTGAGAATAAGAACTAAATGCAGTTCGTTAGTTGCTGCCAATTGCTGTCTGGAAAAAGATCTAAAAGATTACATTTTTCTTATCAACAGCTAATAATATATATTTCTGGGAATAATAGAAGCTCTAACTTTGATCATATACATAGGGGTTTTTGCTATAATAATCTTGTTGCTTTTTTGAGCTTCTCTTAAGTAAACTGAAATGCTGATTTGCTGATCATGTGTGCATTAAAATTTGTAAAATTCCCAAAATACACTGGAAAGTGTGGAGTTGGAAAACTGCATAGATTATGGGGATGGTGTGAGGGGGCTGAAATGGTTGAGGAATAGTATAAGAACTATTTCAAAGAGAAATTAAAGTTTGAAGTGAATTTAGAAAAAGGAATCAGCCAAGTGTAGAAATAGGGGAGGAGGAACTGGGGCAGAGGTCATTGCATGAACAAATGCACAGAGACAAGACGACTCAGAGAGCTTGAACAAGACAAATAACACAAGGTATCAGTTGTGGCCTGTCTGGAGTTGAGAAGGTATTGGGAGCCTTGTATGACAGGCTAAAACTTTATTACTCATGAATAGTAGTAGTTTTCTAAGTTTAATTGCAATTTGATATGGATAGAACTCCTTAAATGATATTTATATGCTCATAACCGCATCTATACAAAGTTCTGACTCAGGTCAATGATGTTGAAAGCAACAAAGGCAAATTCTTTCTCCTGAAATCCTTGGAATGAAATTCTAAGTCCTTTGCAGCCTGGAAAACCTCTGAAAATGAACTGCCAGATGCTACTGGTGAGAAGTATATTTCTCAGAGTAGACTCTTATTTGCCAGTTTCAGAGATTTAGCAGCATATTCAGATGTCAAAATACATCCCTTCCACATCTTTCTCTCTGCTGTTTTCATAATCAGAAAACCCAAAACAAGGAGCAGATGATCTTACTTGTCTAATTCTGGAAATCAGAAGCAGGAGGTGTAAGAGACATTCCAATAGTGACTGCATATGTATTTGTGATGACACAAAGTCAAAATAAATATTTCATTCTAAATATTCTTCTGCTACCCCACAGCCACTATTCTCTTCCAGACAGTATCATCTCCTCTGAATCACTGTAGGACCTACCACATGGGTCCCCCTGCCTTGGTCTTCTCTTCCACCATGTATTTGAAGAACATGAATATCATCTCCCATATGGAGCTTGAATGGTTATCTGTCCAAAATGCAGATGAGCTCACTTCCTCCTCTCTCAAATGCCTCAGATTGCTCCAAACTTTGGAGGATTAAGCCAAGCCTCTTTATCATGGCATACAAAACTCTCCATGAACCATCCCCTCAGCTACCTTTGCAAATTTACCAGCAGTGAATATTAGGCCATAAAAGTCTTATATTACTTTTATTTCTCCTTTTCTTATCTTTGCATCCCAAATCTGTATTTGCGTATGAGAAGTGGGTTTGAAAAACAGATCCTAGACTAGCTACAGTGCAAATGACAGTCTAATTTTTATACAGATAAAGAAAGGGGCTCTAACAATGCTTCCAGAAAGCAGGCCTTTAGGGTGTAAATCAACTCTACTTATCGTAAAGACTTGGAGGGGGATGTTTATTACACAGGGGAAAGTTTCAAAAGAGGAATAAGAGAAATCACTAGGGATCAGATGACTTTACCTTAACTATGCTGAACAGAGACAAAAAAAAAAAAATCAATGGATTTTAGACTCTCAACACCCCCCCCACAAGAACCCCCTCCTGCCTTCGTGAGCTGTGACAGGAGAATCCAGAAATATAGCTTCAGCATTATTTCCTTCTAGAAAATGGAGAAGGAGTTACCTTTAAGACTGTAAGGAGAATAAAACATAAGAAATCCAACCTTTTTTTTCTGGATTAATATAAGTCTGTTATAAAACAAAGAAAAACATTTCTTTTTTCATTAACATGTGTAGGTTTTTGTTAACAACTGTAATTATACACGCTTTAAATACATTGGCTTATATTGATTTTGTATATCTTTGCACAATGAGAGATTTACGTTGTATTATAAGCCTGATTAATATATATGTCTATGTTTTCCTGAGGTGAGTTATGGAAACATACTATTGAATGAAAACTACACATCATAGGACTTCTCTGAACCCAGTAGTTCTCAATGTTCGCTCTGTACCCAGATCCACGTGGTGTTATCAAAATATTTGATATTCAGACTAAGTTGTTGGATATTCTACAACAGAAAGGTTGGGTTAGATGTGGGATATCTGTATATTTTCCTCAAATTTCACAAGAAATGGCTTATCCGGGTGACCATGTTTTTCTGAATATTCATGATTTAAGTAAATAGAGATGAAAAGATGAACATCAAAAAGTTGTTTGAAATCATTTACAACTTAAAAAATTTAATAACCAATAAGCTCTATATCCTCTCTTGTCTGAGATAAGCTTTATGAAATTCTTTCTTATTCCTCAAATATCTATTATGGCTTAATGCCAAACTGGCAATAAGTTTTAGTATTATTGGCTTGCTATGTGATGCTGTGTTAGGTAGATGAATGGGTGGATAAAGGATGGATGATGAATGGATTGGTAAGCACATAGATATATCCTATATGGAGGCACAGATAATGCATTGGAGTTATGTAATGAATGGAAGACAAAGGATTAATGGAGGAGGGATGGCAAGTAGATGGGTTGGTAATTGGAAAAACTAGTGAAGTAATGGGTGAATGAATGAGCAAATAAAGGATAATTAAAGGATGAGGAACAATAAAATTTCTAGAGTCTCCTTGCAATGTTTAATATACTAAACTGCCATGTTAAACCAAAAAATTGATTTTTCTCATGTTCAGTAAAATAAACTCAATTTGAAAGAGCTTATTTGTTAATCTTCTGGTTGTGAATTCCAGATCATGATACAGAAACAAATTAAGTGCTGTGGGGACAGCAGTAGATAAAACTAATGTCAGTAACTGTTAAGATTAGCTGTATAAACATTTTGCCCTATATGAGAGCTCAAATTTCATGTATATAATCTCTGTTAGAAAAGAGCAATGCCAAATGAAGTAGGTCAATGGAAAAAATAAACAGCCTTTTCATAAATCTGTGGGTGAAGCAATAGGCTAAGAAATGAGGTGATAATTATAAAGAATTTTTACTGAAGCCAAAATCACTGATCTAAACTCAAGAAAATTTTTCTAAGAGCAAACAGAGCAGTTTATTGTGTGTCAATCTTCTAGTTTTGTAGGAACACCCAGAATGTGATCATGCTTTGTATGGTGTAAACTCTCTTATTATGAATTATGTTTATTTTAAGGTCATATACAATAACAAGCTGAAAGGCCTTTACCAAACATAAAGAAAAACTATATTCAGACCAAATAAAGCAAAGATGTTTACTCTAAATTTCATTATTAAGCATTTAAAATGTAAATTTAAAGTAAACAAGTAAATGAAAACTATCTGCTGAAACTAACATTTTATTTTTAATTTCATTTTTTGTTTTTTTTCTAAATTTTCAGTTGTTTATTTTATTTATTTTTGAAGAAATATGCTTTATTGAACATATTTTAGTAAAGTATGACTTATATATAAAATACAAAAAATGCATAGATTTGAGAAGACAGTTTTATGTTTGACAAATATCTAAATCCATATAAGCACCAAAGCAACAAGAGTATGGAACATTTCCATCACCTCAGAGACAGTTTTCTGATTCTAAAACTATAGATTATCTTGCCTGTTCTAGAATATTCATATGAAAAAATTTCTTCAGTACAAATTACATTGGATTTTACTTGTTTCATTTAGCATAATATTTGAGATCCATTCATTTTGTTGTGTGTTTCAGTAGGTCATTACTATAATTATGAAGTAGTATTCCACTGGATAAGAAGGTCACAGTTTATGTTTCCATTCATTTTCTGACACTTCTTATCATTTAATTTAATTTTACTTATTTCGTTTCATTTATTTTATTTTAATTTTACTTTATTTCATCATGATAAGTGTACTCTTTAATCCTCATCCCCTATTTCACCCATTATCCCACCCACCTCCCTCTGGAAACCATCAGTTTGTTCTCTGTAGTTAAGAGTTTGTTTCTTGGTTTGTCTCTCTCTTTTTTCCCTTTGGTCATTTGTTTTCTTTCTTAAATTTCACATGTGAGTGAAATCATACAGTATTTATTTTTCTCTGACTGGCTTATTTCACATAGCATTATACTCTCTAGCTTCATCCATGTTGTTATGTTGTTATAAATGGCAAAATTTCATTCTTTTTTAAGGATGAATAATATTCCATTATATATATATATATATATATATATATATATATATATATATCTCACATCTTCTTTATCCTTTCATCTATTGATGGATACTTGTGCTGCTTCCATAGTTTGGTTATTGTAAATAATGCTGTTATTAACACAGGAGTACATATATACCTTCAAATTAGTGGGGTTCTTTGGGTAAATGTTTTTAACAGTTTAAATAATTTTTAAAAATTCTTGCATTGGTAAAATATTTCATGCTTATCGATTGTGTTATAATTATAGTATTTAACTTGATCTAACTCCTCAATATCAGCATTCCTGTCAGACTGATAGAACAACATTGTCATTCCCTCTCTGTGGGGAGGAGTGATAAAAACATCATTTTCAGGCCT
This sequence comes from Cryptoprocta ferox, assembly GCA_028646485.1. Lineage (NCBI taxonomy): Eukaryota > Metazoa > Chordata > Mammalia > Carnivora > Eupleridae > Cryptoprocta > Cryptoprocta ferox. Next base: position 32,976,464 of record CM053575.1, on the reverse strand, counting down.
ATGTGCTAGGAGATAGAACCAGGACTAGAACTCAGGCTTTTGCACTCTTCCTTGAAATCAGATTTTAGAATAATAGTGTAATTTGTTCATTTTGAGATTTCCTTTTGCACTCAGTAAATGTGCTATATTAAATATTTAACTCCATTTATTTAGTAAATATTTATTTTAATTAAATAATTTTTAAAATATGTATATCAGGGTTCATGAGTCTTAAGCCAGTTTCCACAACTTTCCCTCTCTAGCTTACATACGGAAGAAATTTGTTCTTGGTCATATGTGCACTCATCCTTATTTGAATAAATAATTCTCGATTGTCACTGGTTCCATGAAAATTCTTTTAGCCTTACTTAACATTTATGCTGAGGTATACTCGAAAGTACAAGTATAACATATGCATCACCAATAAATATATTTTGGAAGTTATCTTTTGAACAATTAAAAGGTAACTCCAATACTATAAGGATAAATGGACAAATCCACAAAGTAACAGATTGTAACACACCTGTCTTGGTAACTGATGATGTAATAAGTTCATAGAACAAATAGAATAAAAATCAAGAGAGATATGAAAAATTTCAATACTATTACAGAAAATGACTCCAAGAATTGAGGGGAGTTTTATATCTGGGAAACAAGATAACTAGATATCAAATAAATTTGTAGCAGTCTGATTACAAAAAAAAATTGAGACCATATTACTTTAATACTTATATTAATATTAATACTATTATTATTGTATTTATTGTTTATTGAGCACAGACTCAATTCCAATGAAGTGTTTTGATAACAACTTTTAGTACAGGATGTAAAACCTTACAGTTACCTTCTCTGGCATATTACAGTGTAATGATCATATGTTCATTCAATTAAATACATATGGAAGTTCTTCTATATTCTAAATGTTTATGATACATCAGATAACAAAGGAAACATGATTTTTCATTTGATCTAGCTTATATTCAAGAGGGTGGAGACAGGCATTGATTAGTAACCAAATAAATAAATCTCAAAAAAACATAATTATATAGCATATCAAAGAGTTAAATGTTACATTTAAAAAGGAAGAGGAATGATATTTAGGCAGCTTGGAGAGAGAGAATAAAGGAAGATTGCAGCATCCATTAGGTACAGACCAGGCCTCCTTGACAAAATAACACTATGGCCTCAAAGGGATGAAGTAGAGGGAAATGAAGATGAGCTTTGGAGTCATTAAGACTTGGGTTATGATTGTGTTTTGTAATTTACTAGCTATAAAGCTTCCTTAGCTGCTATGAGCCTCATGGAGAAAGTAAAAATTGGAATATTCACTTTTAATTTTTTTAATTAAAGTTTTAAATTGAAAGCTGTTTTAAAGGTAACAATATCTTTAACTGCTTGAAGTATGACTTGCATAAAATAAACACTATACATGTTTTTCTTCAAAAGCATATTGAGTACACAATAGAGAATCCATATGTAAGACATTGAATGCATCCTTATGTAGAATTACATAAGACAGTGAATACTAGCATAAACTTCACAAGGTTTTCTGACCCCTCTCAACCAGGTGCCCCCATATTTTGGAGGCCCCAGATAACTTATAGGGTTTAGTGTTCTATTTTGCTTGCTATATCCCATATATGTGGTAGATTCAAAGGAAAATAAATAATAAATAATTCACATTGAGCAACAAGGCAGAAGAATGTATTAAAATCCCTAGAGTTATTAAACATGAATTCATATGAAAACAGTTCTGGAATAATGAGGAATTTGAAAGGTTAATATGTGGTAGTTTGATAACCTGCTGACTTTGAGATAATTCTCTTAGTCAAAGCAAACACTTTTAAAGGATTTGTGGGAGGGGTGCCTGGGTGGCTCAGTCAGTTATGTGTGTGTCTGACTCTTGATTTCAGCTCAGATCATGATCTCTCAGCTCAGGTCATGATCTCATGGTTCATGAGTTTGACGGCTGCATTGGGCTCTGCATTGACAGTGCAGAGCCTGCTTGGGATTCTCTATCTCTCCCTGTCCCTCCCCAGTCCTCTTTCTCTCTCACACACAAAATAAACAAACTTAAAAAAAATAAAATTTAAGGTATTGATAAAAAAACATTAAAGAAACAAACAATAAAAGATTTGGCTGACAAACATCAATGCAGCTGTTATATTTGTCAGTGACATACACGAAAATAGTCTCTGTTCAAGCTTCAAATGGCAGGAGGATTTGCTCAAATAGAAAGGACCATTTCCTTCAATCATACTCAACTAGATAAAAGTGCCTATAGAACATATTCACCACTGACTTAGTAATTTTAACATCTATACAATTTTGTGATATATCTTATCTCTGGCTCCTCAGCAAGATTCTTCATAGTATTAATAAAGCATGCATTTCTGTGCTTGGTTAAGGAAGTATAGCCATTGTCTGTCAGGTTAATTTCATGATGAACCATAATAGCTCCTAGACAAGCATTCTTCATTCTGTTATGGGGGTGAGTTCAAGCTTTCCCAAGTGCTAAACTAGGTTGACTACCCCTACTTATAAGGACTGGGCTTTTGAAATACAAATTGAGAAACAATAATTCTAGGTGCTTTGGAAGAGAATATAGAACCTTTTTTTAAGTAGAATATGTAGTAGAGTATCAAGCATCAGTCATCTTTTTATTCATTAATCATCTCTAGTTATTATAGTTTAAATGGTTATTAAAACAGAGGCAGTGTTGATTGTGATGGAGAATATTATCTAATGAGAGTGATGAGCAATAAGGACTAACACAGAGAGACAAATGAAAACTTATAAAGACTTATAAACTTATAAAGACTGATATAGAATTGTATGTGCCAGTATAGCCTTGAGAATGCTTAAAATATTGAAATGTTTCTGTAACACTTGGTAAATAGTCATTACCTAGGTCATCCTGGCCCATTCCTCTGAATTGTCCTGAACTTACTATTATTCAGAAACTTAGTGGTTAATAAGCCTTCCAACAGAGCATTCCAGGACTCAAGCACAAAAGTAGCATCGGTTCTATTGGTTGGTGCCTGCTGTTATGCAATATGCTGTATACATTATAATAATATACTTAGTTAAAATACTAGAATTAAAAATATGACATTCTAAAACACACAATAATATGACAAAATTATAGTGGAGTGATCAGAGATGGACATCTTTGAGGAAGTGGATTTATATCTATAATCCAAAGAATGAGTAAGAGTTAGGCAGTAAATATTTCTAATTGAGAAGCCAGTAAATAGTATTCACTGTACAGTCTTTGGGGCAGAAGGAACATGGCCATGCAAAGGTCTTGAGATGTGATAAAGCTTGGCATAGTCATTGAAAAAAAAGAAACCAAAGTTTTCATTGGATATGGATATTACTTGGGGACAGGCACATACAAAAATGTCAATGTGGCTGTGATCTGACATTCCAGACTTAACTTGGCTGCTCTGAAAATACAATATAAAATTCAACTATGACCATTTTCATAATTGGTTGATGCCCAAAATGCTTGGTGTTGAATTTTTAATGTTTACTCAGCCATAAAAAAACAATGAAATCTTGCCATTTGCAGCACCATGGATGATGCTAGAGAGTATTATGCAAAGGGAAATAAGTCAGTCACAGAAATACAAATACCATATGATTTCACTCATATGTGGAATTTAAGAAAACAAAACAAACATACAAAGGGAAAAAAAGAGAGAGGGGGACACCAAGAAATAGACTCTTCACTATAAAAAAAAATAGTTACCAGAGGGGAACTGGGGAGAGGTAAGTGAAATAGGTGACAGGAATTAAAAAGTGCGCTTGCTGTACGAGCACTTAGTGTTATATGGAAGTGTTGAATCACTATATTGTACACCTGAAACTACTATTACACTGTATGTTAACTAAGTGGAATTTAAATAAAAACTTAAAAAATATATAGCTACATGCTTAGTCCTAAAAGTTAGTAAGGAAGAAAATCACTGCTTTGAAACGGATTGAGTGGCTAAGAAGAGAAGCACTGAAAAGATCAAAATATCTTTTCTGACAATAAGTTCTAATAGTAAAGGTGAAGTTCCAGATACATGAAATATAACTTCAAAATGCATTTTGGTACACTGCTATGGGCAAGACAGAAGTTTATGTGAATATGAGACTATTTTTAAAAACTTTTTATTATAAGCCTCGTGGAGTCCAAGACTTTATCTTATTTTGTATTTTGCTTGTAGTCTCTTCTCTAGCTAAATAAAGAATGAAACTAAATAAGGTGTGAAGAAAGGAAGAAAATAAGGAAGAGAGGAAAAGACAGAAAACTTTCTTATCTTGAATAGCATGCAAATTATAAAATGTCATCAATTTAGTAGGTTGTTATTAAAGATTTGTGAAAGAATGAATGAAAGAGGAGAATGCATGTTATGAAGAAATTGTATCCACACCTTTTTGCTGTATTTTCTTCATGGGCTTAGATATTCCAGAAAAGCTGCCATTGTTTGAAATTATAAATATAACAGGGCCATCATTTTTGATACACACTCTGTGTGTGTGTGTGTGTGTGTGTGTGTGTGTGTGTGTACACATACTGTTTTAAAAAGAGAATAGACTTTAGGTAAGAAGGAATGATATGGGATAGGATTTAACAGATATTTCTACACAGTAATTTCTTTAAAATAGCTAAGAGTCCACTGAAGATTCATCATAACTCCATTAATAAATAGAATTGCATATCATTATCCCATGGAAAATCTGTAAATATGTATTAAAGTTTACAAGGTTAACAATTAGCCCATTTATTGGAAACAATAACTTTAACTTTAGAAATAATAACAATAAGTTGAGAAACAAAGTTATTACTTATTAATGACATCAATAAATAATGATAACTTTAGAAAGTTTAAATAAGTAGCCATTGGTTAGGTAAATTTAAATCTGAGAACATTTTATATATTTCTATACATGAGCTAGGAATGTTTACTACTTTGTAATGAACCCAAACACTCATAGACTCTTGTAGCTAGAAAAGACACTAAAAGTAAACATAATCCAAAGTACTTGCTTTACAGATGAATTAACTGAAGTCAATAGTTGAGTGTTTTAGATCCTGTAACAACTTAGTTCTGACCCTGAGAAAACTAATCACTACTGCAATGGCTTTTTAAGAAATTCAATATTGATCTAAAGCATTACACTTATTTCTTTTCCTAATGCTTGATCATTTGAGAATCTTGTGCAAGCCACAAATCCTCTCCAGATAAAAATGTATCCATCTTTATACACACATAATGTAATTATTCACCTTAAGTCTAGCCATAGATTTTTAAAACTCAACTGAACGAGAAAGGGGAGCATAAGATGTGTCTTCAATGTCTCAAATTAATCATCCACAAGGTATTTCAAATTAACCAACTGTAAGATAGATACCACAGAAAACTGGAGAACTCGCATGGAAACATTAGAATGACTGATTTAAGCAACCATAGTTCCTGTTGTATATATGAAGCAATCTCATCCAAAATCCATTATCAAAGCTAGAGGTGGAGCAAATCCTTCCATTCTCCCAAAATACATACCAAAAATAAATAAATAAATACATCCATACGTAAAAAACCAACATGTTCTCTTGAAAGAAAAACAAAGAAGTTGATACAAAACATCTTATGAGAAAATACTCATTATTTTAGATTTTTACATGTCTAAAATGTTACATATATACATATCCCACTTTAATAAAAATGTTCCCATTTGGAGAAATTTGTTATTACACATAATTCTTACATTTGAGAAAAATTTAATTTGTCTGCTCCTTCTCCCAAAGGAGACTCATATAACTTTAATCTATTAAAATGGAATTCATTTTTAGTAGCACATTAACCAGATGTTATGCCAAGCTATTTCTGTGTAATTTAGAAAATAAATCAGCTCCTTACACATATGTTAGTGATTCAAGGCCAATTCTCTCAATGTTAATCATAAGATATTATCATTGACAGGACCAGATGATGCAACAAAAACTTGAGGTCAAAGTTAATCTTAATTTTAATGTGTGTGTGTGTGTGTGTGTGTGTGTGTGTGTGTGTTCAGGATTGTTGACTTTCAACCTCCTTAAAAAGATGGTAAAGTGACAAGCATACATGATCTGTAGATTTGTGCCATAAATACCAAGTATTTACCATAAGGTATTGATCTGTGCTAATGAACAGAATGCACGTGCTTAATAGATACAAGGAGCTGAATTGAGTATAACAATTCACTCTTAGTGTCGTTCTTCTAACCACTGGTAAGTTACTCCCATTTCATTAATTCATTGGTCTCATTAGATGAATAATCTTAATCACATTAAGATAGTTTGGCCTTCAATATTTTGAAAAGCTTATTCCTATTAAATTTCTTGAGCACACACCCCTAGATATGTTCATATTTTATTAATTATATATTATATACATATACCTCCGTGATGGTCAGAAACACCAACCCTGGAGCCAGATTTGAATCATGCCTCTGCCATTTTCTAGATTTGTGACCTTAGCTAAGATATTTTGTCAGTAGGTATTACTGTCAACTTTATCCATGGGTACTACTGTTAACTTTGTCTTAAGACATGGGTAGTAATGCTAACTATTTTACTCAGTAATAACATACATAAATACACTGAAATCCTTGTTGTAAGGATTGAACTATTAAACATATGTTAAGTGCTTACAATGAATGTGGGCAGATATTAAATACTCAATAAGTGAGAGACATTATTCATATATTATTATAGTGAATATGCTATATATATATATTTGTTTATATATATAAACAAATTCCCAAGAGAAAGGAGTAAAGAAATTATACACACACATACTCATGCACACATTATCTAGATATTATTAAATTATTTGTTTTATTTAATTTTTAAAATACAGTATTTATATTTATGTATAAATTATTAAAAACATATCATATATATAATGTGTGCATAAGTGTGTATACACACACACACACACACACACATACAGAGATAGAGAGAGAAAAGTAGGAGGAAGAGGAGGAAAAACAATTTCTTTCCACAGCCCATCTTATGCACCTCTAGGGTGACTACAACCCAGTTTGGAGACCACTACTCATAGTTCTTATTCTCTTAATTTTGTTAATGTTAATTTATTTTTGAGAGACAGAACACGAGTGGGGGAGGAGCAGAGAAAAAGGGAGGCACAGAATCTAAAACAGGCTCCAGGTTCTGAGCCTTCAGCACAGGGCCCAACGCTGGGCTTGAACTCACAAACTGAGAGATCATGAACTAAGCTGGTCTAAGCTGAAGTCGGACCCTTAACTGACTGAGTCACCCAGGTGTCCTCTACTATTCATAGTTCTAATCATTATGTTGAAACACTTTTGTGCACTATTATTGTCTCCAAAGAGACTGACAAGTTCATCATTTTAATAATAGTTAAAATAACAACCTTATGTATATAGAGGTCTCTCCTAGAATTTTCTGATCTTGTTTCACTTTTGCCAGTAGCAAACCTGTTGCACATCCTGTCGTCATTGCTTTGCTCTCAAGATCTCTTTATCATGCTACTATGACCAAAGTTCCTGATAGACGTGTTACCAAAAGTCCCCACATTTTGAAAAAATTTCTTACTTTTTCATTATGACTTTGGAGAGGTGGTGTGTTTGTAATGAACCAAAGATTCCTGGGGTCTGTTTTCAACTACGTGTTTGAAGAGTCTGATCTACTTGATCTTCTGGATCTTACCTGTTAGTAGTACAGACCCCAGCTGTCTCTCCAAGCAGGTGGCAGTGCCATAAGGAGTCTATGTGGGTGTGAATATCCTGATACTTAGCTTCTGTTGCTTCAGACTTCCCCACCAGGTTTTGTCATTGGATAAGTTGAGAATTTAGGCAACATTCAGAGATCCATGCTTGGCCCTATATCCCCTTAGTTTAATTAAATATTATTCAAGACTGATTTTTAGACAACATTTTAAATTGTCTATTTATACAAAATATTTATTATGTGTCAGACACCGCTAGCTGTTAGGAATACAACACTGAGGAAACTGTTCTAGCCTCACAGATCAAAGAGTACAAAACCAACTCTCCCTTGCTTATATTGCTTATTCTCTAGTGTAAGAACATGTGACATGGAGTGTGCACAATGGGAAGAAAGAAAGTTCTTACTTTTCATCCCACTTGTGTGCGTGGGGAGGTAAAACATTAAAATATTTCAGCCTTATCTTTGATTTAAGAAGAGCCATGAATTTGGACTATATTATCTTGGTTTCTGGAATAATTCATTTTCCTGAGTTGAATAATGAACCAGTATGGTTGTGGGAATTCTCTTTCAGAGCCTACTGCTTGGAATAGTTTTGCTCCTTCTATGTCTTTGGTATCTTTTCTATTCTTTGATGGTGAGGAGTGTAAAACAGGCTATGCTTTACTTTATATTTGGCTTCAAAGAAGGTTGGAATTAAATTTACACCTCAGCTATGCAAATATCTTGAATATGATGGCCTTCGTACCAGAGCAATTTTCTCCTGCCCTCCACTTGCATCCCTATAGTCACACCCTGTTACACCTTATAATTTATGTTTCCTCTGGATCTATTGTGCTTCTATTTACATTTAAGATTTTATTTGTGTTTGAAGTTGGATTGTATGATATTATAATCTATAAACATCAGAAAAATTCATACTTAAATTACGTATTTTTTTTAGTTAACGTCATTTAAAATAAAGCAAATCTAATAAAGGCTCTTGGCCCTCATGAGTCTTCTGTTAGCTTAACACTCTGGATCATGTTCTTTTATTATGTTTTATGACTTTACTGCATCAATAATGCAAGCAGATGATTCTTTTAGGAATAGGACCAAATCTATCACAACATGGGACATTAATCACGATTCCCGTAATTACCCTGACTTACTCTTTCTGTAATAATTCAACCCCCAAGATCCCTTAGCTAGTTTATATGAGGTTCACGGAGGCCCTCAACAATTTAAATAATGGAAATCCTGTGAGCTTATGGGTCTGTAGCTCTAGACACATTTGCAATGCCTGTTAGAATCTATTATCCCTGACAGATCACAAACTTTCAAGACTGCTTATTTTGACTCTTTTTTATGATATATCAATAGCAAACTATTGAAAACTAGATAGCAAACCAAAAGAAAACTAGAAACCAAATTCATATATATATATATATATATATATATATACTTACTATGTATCAGCTAATATTCTAAGTGTTTTTATGGATGCTTAGTAATTTATTTTTTTAATTTTTTTAAACAATTTATTGTCAAGTTAACTTACATACAGTGTAGTCTTGGCTTCAGGAGTAGATTCCCACGATTCATCAGTTACATACAACACCCAGTTGTCATCCCAACAAGTGCCCTCCTCAATGCCCATCACCCATTTTCCCCACCCCCATCCCCCTACCCCCATCAACCCTCAGTTTGTCTTCTGTATTTAAAAGTCTCTTATGGTTTGCCTCCCTCTCTATTTGTAACTTATTTTTCCTCCCCTTCCCCTATGGTCTTCTGCTAAGTTTCCCAAATTCCACATATGATGAAAAACATATGATAGTTGTCTCTCTCTGACTGACTTACTTCACTTAGGATAATATCCTCCAGTTCCATCCACGTTGTTGCAAATGGCAAGATTTCACTTAATTCTCTTGCTAATTTAATTATTTAAAAACCATATGAGGAGGTTTCTGACATTATCCTCATTTTACAGAAGTGAGATCTGAAGCATAGAGAGGTTAGTAAGTTGACTAAGTTACATAACCAGAAAGTGATATGTCAGTGTTTAAACTCCAGCTCTCTTATTCCAAGTTTTATCTCCTACCAGCTCAGCTCTGCTATCTCTCTAGAAATAATTAGCATATGCAAAGAGAGAAAAGGGGGAGATTTGATTCTGTATAAGTAATTTGGGACATTCATTTTGAAAACATCAAGAAGGCTGGATCTCAGCTATACAATGGAACCTGTGACATTCAACAAGAGTTCCTATCTACTCCATAACCAATTCCCCCATTATTAACATATGAACTATGGAATATAACTAATGAACCAATATCAATACATTATTATTAACTAAAATTCACACTTGATTCACTTTTCTTATTCTTCACCTTATATCCGTTTTCTAAGATACCCCATCACATTTAGTCATTAAGCCACCTTAGACTTATTTTGTCTGTGAGTTACTCAGATTATCCGTGTTTTGAGAACATGGACATATTTGAAGAGTATTGGTTAAGTATTTTCCAGAATGCCCATTAAATGGCTTTGTCTGATGTTTTTCTTATGATTACATCATGAATATGGAAAATTACAGAGGTAAAATGTCATTTTCACCTCCTTCTATCACGAGTACATGCTATCAACATGACTTAGCACCATTGATGTTGAACTTAGTCACATTGCTGAGGTAGTGTTTGTGAGACTTCTATAGTAAGATCACTATAAAGTGACTTTGTTCCCATTTCTGTCTGTACGTTTGGAAAAGAGGTTACTCTGTGCAGGAAGACACTTAAGAAATAAAGAGTTAGACTCTACTTCCTTGAAGGCAAAGTATCTACACAGATAATTTGGAATTCTCTCGAACAAAGGTTGTGTTTATCCTCCCTCATTAATTTATACCTTTAGTCATTTATTTATATCACTATGGTCTTATGGTCTTATGGTTTTATACATTGAGTTATAATGTGAAAAAAATTTTTTTTTATATCTTTTGTTGTCCAAGTTGTTTGAGCTTTGGCAACCAGGAATTCTTCCTATTTCAGTTAGTTCCTGGATACTTTTGACATACCTCTAATGCTGTGGTGTGTGTGTGTGTGTGTGTGTGTGTGTGTGTTTTAAACACTTTTCTTACCTTCTGGTGCTTTAAGCTTCTCCTGTATATTTACAATGCCTGTCCTAGAACTGGCTTTTTCTCCAAAGAGCTCTAGCACTCTAATTGGGGAATGGCTTAGAAACCAACATTTAGCCACTAGATTTAGGCATTGCTCTTGAGGTGTGAATGTTTTAGTCCCACTCAGCTAACAAAGGAAATATATTTGTTAATATAGACCATGTGTGTATATATATATATATATATATATATATATTTCTGTTTATAGCTATCTGTAAATTTAGTAAGTGAAATATGAGTTCATTCTGATGATCCAAATCTAATCCATTACCATCTGGATCGTTCTAAATTCTTTTTTCTCATTTATCTGGACATTCTCACTCTAACAAGAAAAAACCTGGTTCCTATAATCTTCATCTATTTGTTTAATTGTTCAATTCCAGGGTCGTAATTCTTAAATCTTGCTCCTGAGGTAAACAAAACAAAACAAAAAAACCCTCTGCCATCTAGAGAATAGCACTTCTGTACAGTTCCTTTTGCCTCTAGTCTTACTGACACTCCATTTATTTCCACGATGACAATGACTTAGATCAGCTCCTTTTTATCCCAACCCCTTTCAGCGGTATTGTTTCACACATTTGTAATGCAGCTAGACTGATCTTTTTTGTATCCTGCATTCCATACCATGATCCTCCAATGTCTTAAGTGCTTTGTGTCTAATTTGTTAGTTTCACTCTTTGTGCTTAAAGTTCTATGAGTTCATACAAAGGGAGAGTCATGTTACCCCCACTGCAGTATCATGAAGAATAGTATCACCTCCTTAAATATTGCGCGTGCTTCACCTGTTCAACTCTCTCTTCTTCTGACCCCTTAAGTTCAGGAGGAGCCATTGATCTGCTTCCATCACTATTGTTTTGTCTTTTATTAAACTTAATGTAATTGGAATTATACACTATGTAGCCCTTTCAGACTAGTTTCTTTCACATAGTGATATACAGCTAAGATTTATTTATACATTTCTATTGTTTTCTGGCTATGAAAATAAAAATTGTATTAATTTTTTCCCATGGATCACGTTTTTGCTATTGGATCTAAAACTCATCATCAAATCCAAGGCCACAGAGAGTTTCTCCTATTTTTTATTCCAGAAATTTTATGAGTTTTTATTTTTTATTTGGATCTATGATCTATTTTGAGTAATACTTATGAAAGGTGTAAAGTCTGTTTCTAGGTTGAATTTTCTGCCTATGAATGTCCACTTTTTCTAGCATCATTTGTTGAACAGATCACTAAGTCTCTAACGGATTGTGTTGTTCCTTTTTCAAAGATCAGCTCACTATATTTATGTGGACCCGTTTCCAAGATCTCTGTTCTATTACATTGATCTATATATATGTCTATACTTTCACCAGTACCTCTGCTGTCTTGTTTATAGTAGATTTATAGTATAATTTGAAATTGGGTAGGAAGTGTCTTCCAACTTTGTTCTTCAGGCATGTCTTTTTATGATGATGCAGAAGTGATATAGAAAATCCAAACATAAGCTCTTTAAAAGTGTCTGCTTACATTATGTATGCTGACATCTCACTTGCTAATGTAAATTAAGTGGCCAGTTTCAGGAACAATAGGATAAGAAATATATTTCACTTCTTGATGGGGAAAAACACCTTAATTATATGCAAAGGGGCGGTTTTGGAAAAGGATGAAAAACTGCTTTCATCAATTAAATCTACTACATTCTAGTTTCTTTTGCGGCTTTATTTTCTTCATAGCACTTACTGCTGTCTACAATTACCTTTTTATATTTATATGTGATTTTTTATATTTCCATTTATAACATAAACTTTGTGAAGGGAGGGAATTTTCTTTTTAATCGTTATACCTGTAGTGCATGGAAAAACAATTATTATATATTAAGAACTCAGTGAACATTTGATGAATAACATATAACAGCAACCACAAGATGTATTTCTAACATTGACATCAGGTATTTAAACCATAACTAATGCCTGGCTCTGTCCCTACACTTTGACAACAAAAGTGAGAATTTCAAAACAGTTTAGATGTAGACAAGGACAGAAAGATAAAAGAATTGTAATTAAGAAGACAAATTAAATGGCTTTTTTTTCATCTGTCTCTCCTGGACTCCTCCTTAGCCTGTCACACTGTAGACATGACTGCCTCATCGAAATTATTTTGTTGCCTTCTCATCTGGGATGGCTCACTGTCTTGATGCTCTAATGTGCTTGCCTACCTATTCATTTGGCTCTTCCCCCTAGTTCCTATTCCACAACTTTGACTTTCTCAGTATTCTCTGCTCTCATTTTCCCTGCACACTCTTCTTCAGTGACCACAGTCATTCACATGGCTTCAGCTATGAGTTTTATAGCACATTTCTTAGTTTTCCATCTAATAACCCATCTTTATTCTTGAACCCCAGGCAACCATTTCTACATGAGAGCTGGTTACCTGAACCTGAATACAGCACATATTCCCTAAGTTTCCAGCTCAAGCTTAATGACACAATTCCACAAGTTTTTATAATGGTCAATATTTTCCTAGCCCACCTCCCTCATGTACATGTGCCCCTGATTTACACCAACAAATCAGTGAGACACATAGGGAAAGCAAGAAGGACTTAATTCCTGTGAAGCCTCTGGTCTGAGGCAAAGGTTAAAAGTTTTCACACATTTAGAGACAGATATCTCCTTCTGGGAAAGAGAACAATGAGAGATAACAGCTGGCAGGGAGTGATGGTTCTCTAGGGAAAATCAAAAGTAACAATTTAAAGCCTGCTTGTACAAGTATTTCTATTTTTTAGGAGCTCTGAAAGAATGGTGCCTGTGGAGAAAGGCATCTTGTGATTGTCTTGTGTCCACTAAACAGTAACAACATAATGACCATGGGACGGACAGACTTCCCCACTCCCAGCCTCTCACCCTTTGGAAAGTGACTTTATAAGCCTGGCATGCTACCCCGTGGGAGCAACATTTTTTTTTTCTTGCTGGCTCCCTTGCCTGCAAGCTCTCTCTAATAAACTCGGCCTATTTTCCTTATCTCCAGTTCAGTATTAATTTCTATGACATTGAGACTCAAGAACCTGGTCTTGGGGGTCCAGTAACAGTAAGGATAAAGTTTTCTTATCCCCATTGCTCATAATTATTCCATGGCCAGTGGCTGATTTGTACCCAGATCATTGGGGAACTTTGTATATTCATGTGAAGAGCTAAAAGGATAAATTCTGCCATGTTAATTTCCATTTGGTCAGCAATTACCTGATCAAGTTTAAATATGGCTCCATACAGTCTGCCCCAATACACCCTTCTAGCTCATAATTTCTTCCTTTCAGTCCCATTTACCCTCTTCCCCACTCACATCTGAATACAAATTAGTGACTTTTATGCTTAGAGACCTAAATTCATTTTGTTCTTTCAGTTTGGAAAGTCCAAAACAGAGTAAATTAATTTCTAGAAGACACTTACTTACAGAGCAAGCTCATTACAAATCTGTTTTCATAGAGAATTCTTCTTCTCAATCACCAAATTAAATTGTCCAGAAACCGTTACTATGCTATCCTGATAGCCTAAGGGAGATTCTCCATGACTTTAACTTCATGCAGTCTGCATTTCCTTTAGTATTTATGAACTAAACTTTATGGGTTTAAAATTGAATTTTTAGGGGCACCTGAGTGGCTCAGTCAGTCAAGCGACTGACTCTTGGTTTCAGCTCAGGTCATTATCTCACAGTTTGTGGGTTCAAGCTTCATGTCAGGTTCTGTGCTAACAGTGCAAAGCCTGTTTGGTATTCTCTGTCTCCCTCTCTCTCACCCCTCCCCTGCTCTCTCTTTCTCTCAAATTAAATAAACATTTTTTAAAAATTAAAAAAATAAAATTATATTTCTATTGCCGAGTATTCCTTATTATTTTTATTCACTTTTTCCCAAATCTCACAAAAATGTTGCCTAATTAACTGCTTTCATATTCACAGAGTAGCACAGAAAATATGTTTTTATCCTTTTTGTAAGCCCAATGATAATAATAATAATAATAGGTAAATATTAATTAAAATAATTTGCTAGAAACTTACAATACAGTACTATTCTAATAACTTTTCATGAATAAATTCACTTAATACTCATAATAATATATACTATAATTATTCTTACTTTACAAATGAGAACACTAAAGCAGAGTATAAATATCTTTCTGAATATTATAAAACCAACCCAATACTTCAACCAGTATTGAAGCTTTAATTCTAATGCAGGCTATCTGCTTCCAAATTCTGCAAGTGATGAACTAATCCTCAAATATACTTTCCTTGTCTATAGTAAGAAATAAGGGAATAATTATTTTTTTTTTTAGGAAGAGAGGGAAATAGTTGTTTTATGCTCCTTTTTTCAAGGGACTAAATTGAATTTTATATTAAATTACATACATTTTTTGAGTTCAAAATTATGGCACAGAAATACAATAATATGCCCCAAATTGGTACAGCAAGTATTAGCTAACAATTGCTATAGTCATTACATAACAATTTCCTCTTTCTTTCAAGTGTAAAATAGTGTCAGTTTGTCTGAATCTGTGAACACTTTCAGTATCTAGCACATTGCTCACTAAGCTTTCAATAAGTGTTTGTTGAAATATAAATATCCTTTTTAAAAATGCATAAACTTATAAAGCTTCTCCTTCACATAATCAACCAAGATCAAGGGAAAAATTTGCTATTTAATAATTTTTCATTATAACCATTATTGTTAATTTAATTACTTTGTTTATGGGGAGTATATTATAATTCTAAATGACCAACATCCCCCTTCCTTATCCACTTTTTCCTATTCCAATACATGTTAAATAGAACCCTGAGACAGTCACATTAAATGTCATTTTATTTCACCCTCAGCACAAAAATTTTTTGAGATTTCTTTTCATAAATTCCATTAGTAATTAAATGCAGAGTCAATGTGAACAATTTTACTGGAACTATCTCTTTGTGCCTAATTATAACCAGTTCTCCTGATGTTTGGTATCACACACCCTCAAATCTTGGAACTCTAACTATTGAAAAGAAAATTAAAATCTAAATTTTTTAGAATATTAATTATAACACTTTATACTCTGTTAGTATCTTTCATCTAAGGACTTCAAAAAGCCACAGAAGTGTTAATTAAAACTTTGTGGGATTTTATTTCCTTTTAGATATATGAGGAAAGGAGTCATAATATAATTATATATTATTAGACATGAGAGTCACCCAAATGATTTTAAAGAAAACCCTACTGTTTTGCTATTTTCTCCTTTTGTTAATTTTGAGTATATATGAGAGACCCATGATTAACCAAATATAGTACCTTTTAAAAAGCCTTCACATGATAGAATTTAATATTTCAAAATTGATTCAAAGGAAGAGTTTTATCTTCATGGACTAGGAAAAAAGAATAATAACTTTGGTCACAGTTAATGCAACTTTTTTTCAGTCACTGCTAAGTATGAACTTTCTTTTTTCCACCTTCATTTTACCCTCACTTTTAGCCTTTTAAGAATATTTCAATCTATCTTGAGTTTAATATTTCTCTCAGATGTGCTTAAATAATATTTGTTGCAAGAAGCTTTATGTTCTATTTCTTAAATCATTCATTACTTAATGCTCAATGTGGACAATACCACACGTTCTCATTTCCAGACCCTGTCTAACATGAACAGCTGCATCTCGCTCCATGGCTCTTCCCATAAAGATGTCATGGAGGGGGGCATTTACAAAGATGAAAGAGGCACTATTTTTGAGCTGAAAAAGCTCACACTTTTATTTTAGTCAGAAATTCTGAGAACTAAGATGAGTCAGTCACATCCTAATTCCAATAACTGCATTTATGTCTGTGTTCCTCATCACAAGAGGAGTTAGCATGGTCTGCCTACAGTTAGGTTGGCTTCCTGGAAATTCCATTTCATACATTGGCCTTGGCAATTAAAAAAGGAAAATTTCCTTAGGGAGCAAACAATTTCATGGTGCTCACCCTATGGTTTCCTTGTTCTAATTAGTAGTCTAGGCAAATACTTATAGACAGTGCTCATTGTCAGAAGTTTGACAAGCCTTGAAGTTTGGCATAATCAGAAAGACCATGAAGGAATTCTTCAAGGTCCATGATGGACTTTCTCAGCTGATAGTGTCTAATGAATAACTATAACTGATACTCTATTTTCTCACCCTTGAATTCCTGGGTGAAAAATATATATTGCACCAAATTTAAGTGAACAACTAGATGAATGTTGACAAATATGACCACAATAATAATTATAAGGAACATTTCTATCACTCCCCAAAAATCTCACATATTTATTTTAAATAAATATTTTAAATCCCCTCCACTTCTCCTCAACACCTGGCAACAACTGATCTGCCTGCTGTCACCATGGGTATAAACCTATTGTGTTTTGTGGATGGCTTCCTTAGTATAGAATGCCTGTGAAATTTACCTTTAATGTTGCTTGTATGTGTACTAGTTCTGTTTTGGTGCTGAGTAGTATTTCATTGCATACTTATTCCACAATTTCTTCATCCATAAACCTGTTGATGGGCATGCACATTGTTTACAATTTTTGGCTATTATGAATAAAACTGATCATTCAAATACCAAATTTATGAATATACCACATAATGTTTAAAGAAGTCAGTTCTTTCCAAATTGATCTACAGATTCCATTTTAATCTCAATAATTTCCATTGTAATGCCCTTCTGGAGGAGGGTATTGTAGAATTCACAGCCTGAATCTGAAATTTATATGGAAATACATAGTCACAATGACTTTCAAAAAGAATAAAAAAATGGAAGAATTACACTTTATGATTTTAGAACTCACTTAAAGGTACACTGATTAAGAGAATTTTTCACAAGGATAAGCATAGACATGAAAATCAATGGAACAAAATAGATTATAAAAAATAAACCTGCAAATACTATCTATTTTTGAATGAAGATTCAAAATAATCTAATGAGTAAACAATACTCCATTCAGTAAATTCTACTAAGTCAATTGGATATGTATTATGGGAAAAATGAACCAACCACTTATCTCACATGATATACAACTAAATTGAAATGAATTATGGATACTATACAAGCTAAAACTATCCAACTTTTTCTAAAGAAAAAAGTCAGAAAAAAAAATCTGACCTTGGGTTCATCAAATATTGCTTAAATAGACTGCAAAAGCCCAAATTCTAAACAAAATTTAATTAAGTTGTATTTCTTCAAATTTGGAATGTTTGATTTTCAATAGAACTCATTTTTTAAAAAAATTTTTAAATGTTTTTTAAATTTATTTTTGAAAGAGGGAAACAGAGTGCAAATGTCAGAAGGTCAGAGAGAGTGGGGGACACAGAATCTGAAGCAGGTTCCAGGCTTCGAGCTGTCAGCACAGAGCCCAAAGCAGGGTTCAAACCCATAAACCATGAGATCATGACCTGAGCCCAAGTCTGACGCTTACCCTACTGAGCCACCCAGGTGCCCCTCAAAAGAACTTGTTAAGGAAATGAAAAGGCAAGCTATACAGAGGGAAACATTTATGAACCATACTTGAGAACAAACATGTAAAGAGAAAATATGAAAAACTTTCACCACTTGGGGTGTCTGGTTGGCTCAGCTGGTTAAGCATCCGACTCCTGATTTGGGCTTTCAGCTTAGGACACAATCTAGGGTTGTAGGATTGAGCCCTGTATTGGGCTCTGCACTGGTATTATGGAGCCTGCTTGGGATTCTCTCTCTTCCTATCTCTCTGCCCCTCTTCAGCTTGCACATGTGCACACACCCACACACATTCTCTCTCTGATAATAAATAAACATTTTAAAAAATAAAAAAAAACTTTCACCACTCAATAAGAAGGAGACAATCTAATAAAAAGTGAGCAAAAATGAAAACTGACCCATATTAAAGAGTATATATGAATAATAAACATACATTTGGTTTTATATCTGCTGTCTGATATTTGCATTCTATTCATCTCATCAGTTCTATTTTTTCTTCCCACATAAATTTAAATCATTGAGTGTTTCTCTCTTATGCTTTTGATCTGTTTTCCATTATAGTCTTATTAGTTGTACTCCTTTATTTGCCTTTTTGTGGTTTTCCACAGTTTATAATATAGATTTGCAACTTACAACTGCCAACCTTCAAATGAAGTTGTAATTAATATAGTGAACCGCTCAAAAAAGTTTATGTCTCTTACTTCTTTATGTCCTGTGGAACTTAGAAGACCACAAATGGATGAATGAGTAACTGAACAAATGCAGCAGAGTACAAAAAGCAACAAAATACGTGATTAAGACCATAGATGAACTCATAAACGCTTAGAATCTGGCTCTCTCTTATGATGGAGTTTTAAGATCATTAAATGAAGGTTGTTTGCATGTAACGTGATTATAAATCTATTTGGAATGAAATAAGTATTTAATATATATTATTAATATGATTAAATAGAGAGCCCAGAGTCAGAATTAAAGATCAGCTTCACCGCCTTCACCAACACAACACAGCTCATCATTGTGGATCTTTCTATTGCTTAGAGCTTGGCGTTGGCCTCACTTAGTTATTTCCTTTATTGAGATTACTCCCTTTAAAGAACTTTAGACATGATTTCTTAATTTTGTTTTATAAAAAAGTATGTACTAAAGTATATAAAAAACAGCTAAAATCATAGCAAAATAATTTGTGTGATTTGCATGCTATGTGTTCTACTGAAGGACATGGAAAGGAGCCATGACATCATTTTTCCTGGAAATTTGTATTTGACAAGTGCTTTACTATGGATTCGAGTTTGTTCAGTTTATGAAACATCTTCTATAAATGAAACTACTAGAATACTTAACATGGATTCTCAGGCAGGTTTTAAATGTTTGGCTTTAGGCTTTGGGCTTTTTTGGCAGAAAATACAAATGAAGACCTGGGAACTCTACTAAGCAACCATTTAAATGTATAGCTTTGACTTGGGTCCTAGAAAACATTCAACGTGGAGGGCATGAGTCTCTAAACTGTTTCTAAATTACTGGAAGGAATAGCCAGTCTCCTCAGGCCTACACCTCCCCAGAGGAATGCAGAATACCATTTGTTCAGATAAATGACTTCAAATAACAGTTGTTACAATGTAGTGTGGAATAGGTGCCAGACATTTAATACTAATTTTCTCCATTTGTAACAAAAAACTCTAGGCTAACTGTTTTCTTGTCCCCATTTGGCAGAGAAGGAAACCAACACTGAGAAGTTACACAGTTTGGATGGTGTCCTGTTGCTTTTAATTGCCAAGCCAGGGTCAGAAAACAATTTTTCCTGACTCCGAAACTCATTCTATTTCCCTGAGTTCAGTGGTATCTTATTCTACTATTAATGTATCAGAGTCAATAAAATTTATTTCCAGAAATAGCCATCCCATTTTCAGAAGACACTTGTTTTGAAGATTATGTTCATTTTTGTGTAATTACAAGTCACACTGTAATCAGCAAACAATATTTATCAAAATTTAAGGAAATTTAATTTTTATCTTTATGTTTCATTCTGTAGAGAAAGTATGAGAATGGAGAAGCTGTATATAATTCTTTCTCATTGTCTGAATTCTTATATAGCTTCTCCCCCCCCCCCAGTTTATTGGCAAATAAAATTACAAGTATTTAAAATGTACAATGTGATAATTTAATATATGGATACATTATAAAAGTGTTTTACCATTTAGTTAATTAATACATTAATTACTTCCTTTCTAGTCTCTTGGCAAATTTCACTTAAATAATATAGTGTTACCATGTAGTGTAGTGACCATGTTTTACATATGGCTTTTTATTTATTGTTAAGTGGATGACATAATTTTCATGTTAACAAGTCAGGCTTGTCAGGTGCTAAATGGGTAGCATTAACTGAAGAGTAAAGTTACCCTGGCATTCTTGCCCATTCTCTGTGCACCAGCATCTTTATTTCAACCTTTTTAGTCTTTTGTATGGTTAACAAGAACCTTAAACTCAGCATGAAAAATAAATAAATTGTAAAATAAAAATGGCAGAGGCACCTTATATTCTGGACACATTTCTTCTTCCTGACTCTCCATTTAAAGCTAGGATAATTCAGTTAAATACACAATATTTGCAGGAGATAATACACTTAACAAACACAGGTATGTGAATTAAAACAATAATATTTATTTATTTTAGAAATATGTTAAATGAGGTAATATTTTGGAATGAGCCATCTGTCTTAAGTAGGCTGCTGTTACTCTCTGAGCTAGGTTATGTTTCCCTCTTGTGGTGTCCCAGTGCTTCTACCACAGCACTTGAACAAATTACCTCATTCGGATTTACTGGTTTGATTAATTGTATCCAGAGACCTCTTTGGTGAGCAAAGAGCAAATCATTGCAAAAACACTGATTCTGGACAAGTTAAACCAAAGGAGTTTGGGAGCACCTGGGTGGCTCTTTTGGCTGATGATCCAACTTTGGCTCAGGTCACAATCACATGGCTTGTAAGTTCAAGCCCCACATGGGGCTCACTGCTGTCACCACAGAGCCTGTTTTGGATCTTCTGTCCCCCTCTTTCTCTGCCCCTACCTCTCTCTCTCTCTCTCTCAAAAATAAATAAGCATTAAAAAAAAAGCAAAGGAATTTATTGACAGAACATCAGGTACTTGAAGTAGGAGAGAATGGGAGAGACAAGCTTGGGAACCGACTAGAACAAATCTGTTCCAGAAGATTGGGAAGGAAGAATAGAAAAAAAAAAAAAAAAGAAGTTTTGTAACTGGAAAATCTGGGCAGTGCCCTCTATTGGAATTGAAGTACTCAATCACTTGTCCATGTTTCCTACATCTACTTCCCTTCCATTTGTTACATGTTCTTTATTCTCCTCTTCTCCCTACTATAATGAGTGATGAAAAGGAAATAAACAAAAACAAAAACAAAAACATTATACAAGCACTTTTTAGGGGCACAGCATATGCAAGGTTCAGTAGACACAATGGGGAATAAGGCAAAATGTCTTCTGAGTGGGTAGTTAGCAGCCTAGCGAAGAGGTTTAGGGAAAACACCTGAGATGAACTGACAGGATTTAGAGAAGAGGCTTGTAATATGTAGACTGATGTTAAGCACAATATTAATTCTAATTGAAAACCTCTAAAGAGTCTAACACTTCAACCACTGAAAAATAAATCTATATTTTTATCACAAATTTAATCAATGGAATACTGTTTGGAAATTTAAAATATAAAAGTATAGGGGCATTTGGGTGACTCAGTCTGTTAAGGGTCTGTCTGACTTCAGCTCAGGCCATGATCTCAAGACCCCTGGGTTTGAGCCTCACATCGGGCTCTGTGCTGACAGCTCAGAGCCTGGAGCCTCCTTCAGATTCTGTGTCTCCCTCTCTCTCTGACCCTCTCCTGCTTGTGCTTTCTCTCTCTGTCTCTCTCAAAAATAAATGTTAAGACATTTTTAAAAATTTAAATATGAATATATACAAAGCAACATGGAAAACACTTATATATGCATAAAAATAGAATACAAAATACTTTAGGCATCATAATTATAACTGTATAAAATATGCATACATAAGGATGTGGACAACCCAGAAAAATAAAAATAGCTAACACTAAAATGATTGATGAGTTTTATTTTTAATTTTGTTTAATGTAGTTATAATATAATTATACAATAAATATGATTTATAGAAATAAGTTGGACTATTTACTCCATTTCGTGATTATTCAACAAAAATAAAACATGCTACAATTGTTCTGATGCCAATTAGTGTAATTTAATTCCATTCTTTAACTTAGCCTATTTGTAGCTAGAGTTTTGTTGTGAATGTCAGGAGAGACAAGTTGTTTAAATGTTAATGTTTACTTGTTTCTTTATTTCTTAACAGCTTTATACCCTAAATGTACCTACAGTTTTTCAGCCATAGGAAAAACATATTGAATGTCAAGTAAACTTTAGTTAGAATAAAAGCTTCCCCTGACTCTCACACTCTGCATTTTACTGTTCTCAATCTTTCCTGAAAGTCGTGAGTGCTTTAAAATCTATTTTCAATTTAAACTGAATACATGCCCTTTCCTTTTGACTCTATTTCAGTTGAATTTTCCAAATTATGCAGGTTCTCTTTTTATATGTTTATTTATTTTTGAGAGAGAAAGAGCACAAGCAGGGGAGGGACAGAGAGAGAAACGGACAGAGGATCTGAAGTGGGCTCTGCTGCGAGCACAGATCTCGATGCAAGGCTCAAACCCACAAACCGTGAGATCATGACCTGAACTGAAGTCGAATGCTCAACAACTGAGCCACCTAGGCGGCCCCAAATTATGCAGGTTCTAATCTTTTTTCTTCAAATAAGAGAAAAGTACTATTGTCACATCACTCCTGTTGATACCTTAATTCAGCCCTTCGAGATCTACTCATCTGAAGTAGCTCTTTAACTGGATTCACCCACCAAAATCTTTGCCATTTCCAATTTTCCAATTTTTGCACTGACTACTGCCACATCATTCTGTCAGGAACATAATGATGACATATTCCTCCATTAAAAACATGTATTTGGCTCCACATGAATTACTTAAACACATGTTTATGAGCTGAACATCTGAACCTCTTTTCTTCCTTTCAAGTATTATCTTCCTGGTATACACACATCTTATCCCATAACCAGCCAAACTGGCCAACATACTGTTTCTTGATCATAATTCTGACTCTCCCACCTCTATGTCTTTGTTCACGTTACTTCATTTACCTGGCATGCCCTCCCTCATTGTTGTCAAATTTGTCAAACTTTGTTCTATCCTTCAGAGCCCCAAATATGGGGTGCCTGGGTGGCTCAGTAGGGAAAATGACCAACTCTTGATTTCGGCTTAGGTCATGATCACCAGATTTGTGGGTTTGAGCCTCTCATCAGGCTCTGTGCTCACAGAATGGAGCCTGCTTCGGATCCTTTGTCTCCCTCTCACTCCCTCTCCTCACTCACTCACTCACTCACTCTCTCTCTCTCTCTCTCAAAAAACAAAAACATTAAAAATTTTTTTAAAAGCCCAACATAAATGTTCTTATCATCCCAAATAGATATGCTCTTAACCCTTTCAATCAAAACAAAACATTGCTTTCATATCTTGGCTGTTGTAAATAATGCTGCAATGAACATAAGGGTGCACATCTCTGTTTGGATTAGCCTTTTTGCTTACTGGATAAACACCCAGTAGTGGAATTACTGGATCATATCATAATTCTATTTTTTTAATTTTTTGAGGAAACTCTGTAGTGTTTTCCACAGTGGTTGCACCAATTTACATTCCCACCAGCAGTGCACAGGGTTCCTTTCCATCCACATCCTCAGTAACATTTGTTATTTCTTGTTTTTATGATCCTAGCCATTCTGATAGGTGTAAGATCATATCCCAGTGTGGTTCTGATTTGCATTTTCCTGATGATTAGTGATGTTGGGCATCTTTTCATGTGCCTGTTGGCCATCTGTATGTTTTCTTCAGAAAAATTCCTATTCAGATCCTCTGTCTCCTTTTAAATCATTGGCTTTTTGGTGTTGAGTTGTAGAAGTTCTTTATCATTTGCAATATCTTCTCCCATTCAGTAGGTTGTCCTTTTGTTTTGTTAATGGCTTCCTTTGCTGTGTGCCTTTTGCAACAACATGGATAAAACTAGAAGGTATTTGCTAAGTTAAATAAGTCAGACAGAGAAACACAAATGCCATATAATTTCACTTATATGTGGAAAAAATTTTTAAAAATGAACAAACAAAAAACAAAAACAAACTCATACATACAGAGAACAAACTTGTGGTTGCCAGAGGGAAGTGGGGCAGGATGAGTGAGATAGGGATTAAAAGGTGTAAACTTTCAGCTATAAAATAAATAACTTATTGAGATGAAAAATGCAGCATAGGGAATATAGTCAATAATACTATAATAATACTATCGAGTGACAGATGGTGACTATACCTTGTGTGGTGAGCTCTGCCTAATGTATGAAATTGTTGAATTAACATATTGTGCACCTGAAACTAACATAACTTTGTATGTCAACTATATTCAATAACAAAAATTGAAAAATAAAAACACAACTCTGCTTGTGTTCCCTTTTATAATATTTAATCTGCTTTGTATTGAAGTCATATATGTAAGTAACAATGAGATTTTATAATGTCTCTGAGGACAAGGGCTACCCATTTCTGATCTTGGATCCACCGTTGATCTCTAACTCAGTGTGATGGCTTATTTATTAGTTTAGAGGCTACTCCAAAGCTTGATTTCCAGCTTAATCAGCTTAGTTATTTTTTCTAGCTTAGAAGGAATATTCGGAGTGGGTAACAGAAAGCATAAACATGCAGAAGGAGGTTAAAAACAGAAAGATTGAAAAAAACAAGGGAAAAGCAATATACCCATAAGCATTCACACACAACAAAGTGAAAACTTGTATAAATATAAATGTAGAGGGATACCTTGTTCAGTTATTTGTTTGTTTGCTTATCTGTTACTTAAGACCAAACAGGTAAAGTTAGCATATTTAGGTACTATTTTAGTGAAACGAGTGCCTTATGTTATTTTGGATTCATATGATGCCCTACCTGCTGATATGTTCTTCCTCCAGTCCTGGGATCACTAACCATTTGTCTTCCTTTTTCCATCTATCAGAGTTCTCTCCTAATCTTATACCTTATATTCAAAGATTACAGTTGTGTGGGGCTCCGGGGTGGCTCAGACGGTTAAGCATCTGACTTAGGCTCAGGTCATGATCTTGTGGTTTGTGAGTTCGAATTCCATGTCGGACTCTGTGCTGACAGCTCAGAACCTGAAGCCTGCTTCGGATTCTGTGTCTCTCTCCCTCCCTCCCTCCCTTTCTCTCTCTCTCTCTCTCTCTCTCTGTTTCTCTGCCCCTCCCCTGCTTGTGCTCTTTCTCTCTCAAAAATAAATAAATAAACATTAAAAAAAGATTACAGTTGTGCTTTATGGACATGGGACTTCACCATCTTATCAAGTCAGAAGTCTTATAACTAGAATTTTAATTACCTCTAAAGGTTCTCTTTTGTTTGTTTTGGGTTAAAAGAAATTTGAGAATATGGGACTGTGTAAATCACTATGTTCCCTTCAACACTTATCAAAATACTTGTCATAGAAAATGTTTAATATTATTTATCAAATAGAATTGCATGTATTTGAAACTATAGGAAAGGTATATCTCAGAAAAAATAATAATTTAAGTACAAATGAGAAACAGCAAGTGATGACTGCCCGAAGTTCCCAGGTCAGGTAATGGAGAAGGAGAATGGAATTACCAAACTCATTCCTAGTCTAACATCTTACTGGCTTTGTCAACTAACCTCAGATTACTGCTTTGATGCAGACATATTTTTCTTTTGTAACTTATTTGTGTCTCCCTATTTTATTCCCATATCTGAAGGTTTCTGAATAAACACTACTAAAGTGGACTTTGTAATAAATGCAACAAATGACAGTAGTATCAAAGAAAAATTGTCTCAAAAAGCACACATTTCTAAGCAACTTAGAATTTAATTGCAATTTTTTCTCCTTTGTAAAATTCTGGAAAACAAACGCTTAATTTCAGCTTCTAGTCTCATCTATCTCTTAATTAGGAAGGTATAGAGTGTTGATTTGATCTGCCATAGATAATTTTAGTTGTTACACTTTCTGTTTATCAATTATGCATTTCCTTTTGATTTTGCAGTGTTTTTTTAAGGGTTTTATAGAAAATGAGTTAGAATCAATTTAATGTGCCTCTCTTGCAATATAGAACCAAAGTAAGACAGAGAGGGACGATCCCTTGTTTTTAACTTCTATTTTCACAGCTGGTACCAGGTGGGGTTCAAACTCAAATCCAGATCAAAGAGTATCTCTCTCCACTGCAATGGCTCTCTGTTGACTATTTGGGAATGCACTAGTGTAATACCCCTCCCATCATGGATTGTGTGTTGTTTCTCATGCAAAGAGGTAAGTAATTGGGGGGGTTACTTATTTACATAAGTACTTTACTTACTTATGTATGAGTTTTGGTGTTATCTTGCATGATTTTGTTGCTAGATTATCACATTTTGGCAGATGCCAGATTGTTGTCAAAAAGCACAGAAATAAACAGATTATTCTGATATCTCTTGGTGAAGAGTTGTATGTAGGAGAGAGGTTGTATAATCATTTTAATAAAGATGTATTCATGGCTTATCCCATTTCATAATTTACAGACCCAGCTGCGCTCCCCCTCAGGTCTCCTGGATAATTAAGGGGGCAAGCTGCACATTGAAGCAGCTGAATTTGTGCATGATTTCCTGATCAAACTGCATATTTTATTACATGAAATTCCAAAGACAGGTACTTTTATTAATCAAGCTGAGTTTTTAACTAATCAACATAAGTGTTTCCATGACCTGTTCCTAGACTTTCATTGTACTCTTTTGTTCAAGTCTTAAGCTTACTACTTTCATTTTTTTGTCTCCTTTAATATAAACAATAGTTTTTCCATAAATTTAATCAATAGCCTGCTATATCTAGATACATGTGTTTTCGCTATTTCAAAATTACACTATATTAATTTAGTGGTGATAAAGGGAAGATATGAAATTTTTATATATTCAAGAAAGATTCTCTTTGGTTCAAATCAATGCGGAATGGAGAGCCTATGTTCTCAAGCTCTATACTGGTTTAAATATACATATGAATAAGTATATGAGCCACCTGTATGCAGATACCTTGTTTTTAGAAATGGCTGTAATTTTTAAAGTGATGGAATAATTATGTTCTCATGAAAATATCTTTTTTTACTTGTAGCTAGATTGGTAGGTTGATATGTGCTAGTTTAAAAATAGCTTAATTGTAAAAATGTAAAATAAGAAAAAGTGGAAAGGAAAGAGAAAGTGGGGATTCAGAAAGGAGAAAGAGAGATTGAACTAATATTAAATGTTTAGCACTTTAAATGCCTACCTTGAATATATCATTTACAATAATCCTATGAGCTATACATTATTAACTTGCTTTTTCTGATGATGACACTAAAATTGAGTACTTAAGTAGTTTTTCCAAGGTCATACATCATCAAGCAGCAGATCTAAGACTTAACTCAGGCCTGTCTAATGTCAATTCTCATATTTTTACCTTAACTGATGCTATATTTTTCCAGAATCTGGATGCTGCTGAGTAGAAATAGCACAAAGTTTCAAGTCAGATCCATCCAGGTTGAATTTTTCATACTAATACTTATTAAAAGCTAGATTTGCTGCCAGTGGATTAAATTTTTTTGTCCTTTTCTCCTCCTTTGTTAAGTATGAAAAAGCAAGGGAGAAGGAGAGGGTCAGAATTGGGAGGACAGAAGGGGAATAGAAATTTAAAAAGCAGGAGGAAATGAGCAATTTGATAGTTTTCATTCTCTTTCATTCTCCTTCTCTCTCCCTCTTTTTCTCCCTTCTTTCTTCCTTCCTTCCCTCCCTCCCTCTTTTGCCTCGCTCCTTATTTTAGGACTATTCCAAAGTGTATCCATTACAAAGGATTTACTCTGGGATATTAGGTCTGTGATGAGTGATGAAGAGGTTACTTCTTAGTAGACATTTACCAAAACATGGAACGCTCATGTTCTATGATCAGTGCAGATTCAGTCCAGTCCCCAATATCCCCTTTAGCAGCATCAAAACACCTGTGCTTTGTTTCAGTGTATTCATAAAGTTTAACTCCAGAAACAAAAAAATTCTCAATTTTATATGGTGTCATTACATATCCCCAGAAATTTGCAAAAATGATGAGCAGTAGAGGTTGTCGACCTAACAAATATCACCCACTAAGTATTCCACCTAAAGATAACTATATTAAAATTTTTGTCTTTTCATTGGCATCTTTTTCTATGAACAGCTGATTTTGGGTAGTCATAATAATCATCAAAATAAATTGCATTTTATCCTATAAGCATTTTTCATATTTCTAAACATTTTTAATAAATGCTAGCTCCATCACTAAAAATATGTCATGTTATTGTGGTATCATTAATCATCTAATATTGAACCATTTATTTATTTTCTGTCTTTCTAATCATATAAAGTTTTAGTATAACTGAAGATTATTTGCTTCAAAGAGGAAGTTCAAGAGTGGAAAGAAATTTAATCATAAATATATTTAAGATATTTTTGTCTTTAAATTGTATCCAAAATATGTATCAGTTTATTATTATAAAAGCATTGTAAGTAAAAGAACATGAAGATTTTTAAATTTTATTTATTTATTTACTTATTTGAGAGTGAGAGGTGGGAGAGGAGAGAGAGAAAGAGAGGGAGGGAGAGGGAAAGAGAGAGAGAGAGAGAGAGAGAGAGAGAGAGAACCTGAAGCAGGCTCCATGCTCAGTGGACAGCCCGACACAGGTCTCAATCTCATGACCCTGGGATCATGACCTGAGCCAAAATCAAGAGTTGGACGCTCAACCAACTGAGCCATCCAGGCGTCTAGCCAAAAAAAAAAAATGATTTAATTAAATTATGTTCTAGTCAACAGTAAGCATATTTGTTGTATTTATTTGATAAGCAAAAGTACTGAGGCAGGCATCTGACACACATAAATATGACTGAAAAGATTAATTCATAATGAATTATTTTATAAATTTGACAAGTCACAATAATCTTAACTGGTAGACAACTACCATTTAGCAAATGCATGTGTACATATGTCTGTGAGTATGTAAGGAAAAATGTCAAAATAATGTTAATAGATGAGGTTTATTTAGAATGTAGCATGTTCCAGGAACTATTTAAATAGATTCTAGTGTTGTTTCATTTAATTCTTACATCAATTCCATGAAATGAGCTCTATTTTTGTGTCCCTTTCTTCAGATGTTGGAATTGTGGACAATAAACACAAGGCTCAAATGTAATAAGTAACTAGACCAATATTATATGGATAACAAGTGATAACTTGCAGTAAATATTATCACACTGATTTTATTGTTTTACAGTGATTTTACACATAAGGAAATTCTAAATAAAATTCATATCCAGAACTTCCTATTCCAAAGTCCATTGTACTGAATTGTTGCAATTCTCACTGAATTCATTTAATTCAGAACTTCCATATTAGTTTTAGTTTATAACATACCAAATACTACTGTTTTTTAATCTTTCCCATTTTTATTCTCTCTACCAATTTCCTTTAAGGAAAACAGACTTTTTTTTAAGTTTATTTATTTATTCGAAGAAAGAACAGGAGAGGGACAGACAGAGGAGAATGGAGAGAGAATCCCAAGCAGGCTCCACGCTGCCTGTCCAGAGCCCTGTGTGGGGCTCCAGCTCATGAATGTGGAGATTACACCTGAGCAGAATGAAACCAAGAGGTGGACCCTTAACCAGCTGAGCCAACCAGGAGCCCCAGAAAACAGACATTTATACATTCCTCATTTACCCATAATGTTTAGCCCAATTATCAACTCTAAAATAGTATTGATATACATTTTGCAGAGTTTTGGTTAGGATAAGATATATAATGTTTATTAAACTACCTAGTACTTTAACTGATTGTTAAACCTCAATCTCTGTTATAATTACTTTCCTTATCCTTTTTTTTGTTCACTGTATGAAATAAATCACTTAAGAAATGTGACCAGGATGTAATTTTCTGTATGTGAACAAACCAAATTTCAATAGCTTGATGTTAGTATTTTTCTTCTAACAAACTATGATTATCAAATGTTAGGAGATACCTTTGGGTTATGGCACCCAGCAGATCAACATGGCAACTTGTTTTTGTTTTTGTTTTTCATATCATTTAACAGAGTCTCAAAGTTAGACCAATATTATATGGATAACAAGTGTGTAGGGGGTTAGGGGGTGCATAACAGTGCATTGGAATTTGACTGAATCCAGCCATTACATGAATCTGACAGCCCTGGAGGGAGCTATTCTTGTCTGGAATAAATGTTTACAAAGCTGGGTACTTCAGTTCATCTTCAGATGGTTCATTCCATTTGGGGATATACCTAAATTTAAGAAATGATTCTTTGCTACAGGTTTCAATCCATCTTCTCCATATTGCCCACTCCATTATCCTACGTAAATCTCTTCAGGAACACCTACTACATCTAGCCCTTCTCTCATTACCACCATTTTAAATATTCGAGATATTTTTCACTACATTGATAGTATTTTTGTGACTAGAATTTCCTAATATTAGCAACTCTTTGAATAATACCAGTTACCTTTTTTTTCTAAGAGATATGAGAATACATAAAGACAAACCAGTAATACTTACCAAATAGCCAGGACAATAGAATTGTTTGCTTTATTTTATACAGAAGAAATGTGTGTGTGAAAGAAGTTAGGTACTTATCCAAGGCCACAAATTAAAATTTTTTATGTTTATTTATTTTTGAGAGAGAGAGACAGAGAGAGAGAGAGAGAGAATGAGCAGGGGAGGGTTAGAGACAGGGAAACACAGAATCCAAAGCAGGCTCCAGGTTCTGAGCTGTCAGCACAGAGCCAGATACAGGGCTAGAACCCATGAGCCATGAGCTCATGACCTGAGCCAACATCAGACACTTAACCAACTGAGCCACCCAGGTGCCTCCAAGGTCACAAATTAAGCACAAAGTAGATTTTAGAACTTGAAAATTAGTTTGGCCAATGTGTTCAATACCATGTACTTGTTCTGTATTAAAATATTTTATGTGAGGGGCACCTGGATGACTCAGTCAGTTAAGCATCCAACTTCGGCTCAGGTCATGATCTCACGACCTGTGGGTTCGAGCCCTGCATCGGGCTCTGTGCTGATAGCTCAGAGTCTGGAGCCTGCTTCGGATTCTGTGTCTCCCTCTCTCTCTAACCCTCCCCTTCTCATGCTCTCTCTCTCAAAAATAAATAAACCTTTAAAAAATATTTAATGTGAGACATTCTTTGCATCTATCCAATAGTTACATATTTAAATAGATTGCACCAGGCAGAAATAAAAGGGTGAAAATCTAATAATTATTCTAGTCAGTGTTGGAGAATGAAGGAAAGAATGTATTAGGAGCAATTAAATGTCTTGTTTATGCTTTTGCTCATGTTTAACAGTATAATAAATAAATCTGTGTTTCTAAAGAGGTGAGTGCAGATTTTTTCGGTTGTTGTTATTCTTTTGTTTGTTTCTTTTTTTTTTTTTAAGTAGGCTCCACACCCAGCATGAAGCCCAATGTGGAACTTGAATGCAAGACCCTGAAATCATCCCTGAGCTGAGGTCAAGAGTTGGACGCTTAACCCACTGAACCACCCAGGTTCCTTGTTATTGTTGTTTTTTAAATGCAGTGGTACTAATCTTATCATGTCTTTGCTATCATTTATCAAGGAGAGTATGTTGGCCACAATTCTGAACCTCATCTCATTTTTTAAATAAAATAGTCTCACCATCTTTTAAAAAAATTTTTTTTAACTAGGCTCCACACACAGCATGGAGCCCAATGCAGGGCTTAACTTACAGCCCTGAGATCAAGACCTGAGCTGAGATTAAGAGTCAGACATTTAACCCACTGAACCACTCAGGCCCCCTATCATCCATCTTTTTATTTTTGTCTCACCTTTCTCCTCTCTCATCATTCCAGGTACAAACAGGAAAAGAATTTGCATGGAGGATTTGTCAAAACATTTTTTTACACTTTTACCACAAAAAGCACACAGATTTCCAAATGTACCTTTGCTCAAATACAGAAAACTAGAAAAGCCAGTGTGGGATGTTTTCTCAGTAGGAAAAGCATTGTCATTTTTTTGAGTTGTTTGTTCTTTCCTTCATACCCAATCTTTTGGAACTGAAGAATCCCCTACTCTTCTTTGGCATTATGCACAAGAATATTTAAGGAGGAGTCCAATTTACATGAAGTTACTTTAAGGTTCTGTGATTATGTTTTCTATGGAGGACCAGGGGAAATGGCAGATTGGAAAGGATGCCTTATACCCTTTTAACTCCTCAGAAGTTATTAGCCTTAGGGATTTGTCTTTTAAACTGTTCATGAAAAGACATATAGTCAATAGGCATGTGGACCACCTTAGGGAGTACCTGAGCTAAGTCCTGGAAATGTGAACTTGCAGGACAGGATAGGGAAACAAGCGACATGCTGAGTCTACAGTATTTAGTGCACTGTAGTTCCCGGACCAGAAGGAATAGTGCTCTTGGATAAAAGGCTCTAAATGTAGGCAGGCTGGATTATGAACTTTGGATGTTATCCTATAGGGAAATGAAAAGTCATAGTTTATGGCAGAAAATGAGCACTTTTCAAGCACCTGGCTGGCTCAGTGGTTAAGCGTCCATCTCTTGGTTTCTGTTCATGTCATAATTTCATGGTTGGTGAGTTTGAGCCCTACATCAGGCTCCACACTGACCGTGCAGAGTCTGCTTGAGATTCTGTCTCTCTTTCCCTCTCTCTGCCCCTCTATCTCCCCTCCTATCTCAAAATAAATAAATAACTTTTAAAAAGAAAGAAAATGAGTACTTTTTGTCTTGCTTCAATTTGGTTCCATTTTTGTGTATTGCCTAATACAATAAAATCTCTGGTTTAGGAAAAACACCTCTTTAGGCTGATTTGGGATAGGTTAGAGAAATAGGCAGCTGAAGAAAGACGGTTGAATGTAACAAACAATTCAGGAAAGAGATGCTGGGAGCTGACCTATGTTGTTAGAAAGTAAGTGGAATAGCAGAACCTAAAATAAACACTGGCAGAGAGTACATCAGTATCTAATCTTTCCCCAACTCAACACACTCTCATATTTATTAGAATTCTCTAGAGGATTCAAGCTTTCTCTTGGATAGATTTTATAAAACTCTCTCCAAAACCTGGAGCAGAATTGAAGTTGACTCCCATTGTTGGCAGTTGGAAAAAACTCCAGAGTGCAAAGTAGAATGCTCACAGGGTAGAAGTTCCTAACACATTCATAGAATCCTATCAGATATGAGACACATGCTAATTAAAATAACTTTATTTACAGCAATAATCTTGGATCCACCTATCCAGAGTCAGAGAATAGATGCAGTAGCTCAGTTTCATGGGAAATAGTTTACAGACTTGCACACCAGAAAACAGGGGCACTTGGGTGGCCCAGTCAGTTAAGCATCTGACTTAGGCTCAGGTCATGATCTCCTGGTTGGTGAGTTAGAGCCCCACATCAGGCTCTGTGCTGACAGCTCAGAGACTGGAACCTGCTTTGGATTCTGGGTCTCCCTCTCTCTCTCTGACCCTCCCCTGCTTGCACTCTATGTGTCTCTTTCTCAAAAATAAATAAACATTAAAAAAAAAAAACAGCCTCCTGCAATCACCAGCAACATTCATTGTCTATCTTTAAGACACAGCTTTCTTTTTAGGGCAATGCAACAATAAATCCATATGTGGCAAATAAACTGGATAAAGTTTGTAGTTTAAGTTGGTTTTTGTTTTGCATAAAGTAGCACTTGCTTATTTGTTAACAATTCATGACTTTAAATAGGTTCCATCACTACTAATAATATAGTATTAAAATTGTCCTGTATTTTCTAGTATGTAGTATATACAATATATAATACTAAAATGCTATTATATATGCTTTTTTGGCTACATAATGTCATCTAAAATAAACTTTAATTGTTTCACATCACTGTTATTGGAATAAAATAAGAAGGAAATCTGTGATAGAATTGGTAAGTTGAAAAGCACTCAATATCATTGGAATACGACCCATCAGACTAATTTCAATGTCAGATTGTTAGTAAAATATTAATTGGGTATATTTGTGTAGCTCCATATCTGAGAGCCTTATTTGGTTCTGTAGACATGTATATCCTTCAGCCAATTCCCACACAGTCTTAATTATATCATCAGGAAGAGTGTTCCTTCCCACTGCACTTTTCTTTTTTTGAAACTTGTTTTAGCTATTCTAGGGCCTTTTTCTTCCAATATGAACTTTAAAATAAAATTTTCTATTTCTATAAAAACTCTGCTGAAATTTTGACGGGAGCTGTATAAAAAGCTATAGATCAGTTTGGGGAGAATTTGCATCTTTGCTATACTGAGCCTTCTAATCCATAACACTGCCTGTTTCTCCAATTATTTAGATCCTTTTAAATCTATTTCATCAATAATTCATAAGTTTCAGGATATAAGTCCTGCACATCTATTATTAGATTAACAAATGGTTATTTGATTTTGGAATGATTATTGATTGTCCATAGGAATATAATTGACATAGGTAGGTTTTATCCTGCAGACAAACTGAACTCACTAATTTTTTTTTGTAGATACCTTGGGATTTTTTTATATCAATGATCATGCCATCTTCAAGTAGGGGCTATACCTTTTCAAACTGTACTGTTTTATTTCATTTTCTTGACATACTGTACTGGCTAGAACTTATTCTGTTGAATAGCACTGGTAAATGTGGACTCTCTTGCCTTGTCTCTGATCATAGGAAGAAAGCATTCAGTCTTTCACATTTTAGTATGATGTTGGCTGTAGTTTTTGTTTTTTTGTTTTTTTTAATGGATGTTCTTTATTAACTGAGGAAGTTTCCTTCTAGTTTTAGTTTTCTGATAGTGTTTTTTTTATTAATACTTCCTTTTTTTGAGAAGTTTCATGTTTACAGCAAAATTGAAAGGAAGATACAGAGATTTCCCATATAGCACCTGGTACCACACATGTATTATCAACACCCCCCCCACCAAATGATCTATTTATTACACTTGATGAACTTACATTGACACACCATAATCACCAAAAGTCCACAGTTTATGCTAAATTTGACTCTTGGTGTTGTAGATTCTGTGGGTCTGGAAAAACGGAAGATGATATGTATCAATCAATCATTATGGTATCATACTGAGTAGTTTCAGAGCCCTAAAATTCCTCTGTGTTCCACTTATTTATCTGCCCCTACACCCACCACCCAAAACCACTGATCTTTTTTTTTAACCATCTTTCATAGTTTTGTATTTTCCAAATGTCATACAGTTGGAATCACAGAGTATGTAGCCTTTTCAGATTGGCTTCTTTTACTTGGTAAGATGCATTTAGGCCTGATTGTTCATTTCTTTTTTTTCTTTTTTCATTTTTTTAATGTTTATTTATTTTTGAGAGAGAGACAGAGACAGAGCATGGGGTGGGGAGTCGGTGCATAGAGAGAGAGAGAAACAGGGAATCCGAAGCAGGCTCCAGGCTCCGAGCTGTCAGCACAGAGCCCGCCATGGGCTCAAACTCACAAACTGCGAGATCATGACCTGAGCAGAAGTCGGAGGCTTAACCAACTGAGCCACCCAGGTGTCCCAGCTCATTTCTTTCTAGCACTGAATAATACTCCATTTTCTGGAAAAATTTTTTGGTCATTTCTCATGTATTTTCTACAGAGATGATTATGTTATCTGCAAACACAGGCAATTTTCTTTTTTTTCCCAATTTGTACACCTTTTATTTCTATTAAGCATATTTCTCAGTTTTAATTGTTCCACATACCTTAGATATTCTGTTTTGCATTTTCAGTCTTTGTTCTCTTTTTCAGTTTTTGAAGATTCTATTGATAAATTCTCTAGCTCAGAGATTCTTTCCATGTCCAGTCTACTACTTAGCCTATCAAAGGCATTCTTTATTTTTGTCACAGTTCTTTTGATCCCTAACATTTCTCTTTCATACTTCCTTAGGATTTCCATCTGTCTGCTTACATTGCCCATTTATTCATACATGCCATCTACTTTATCTTTGAGAACCCTTAGCATACTAATCAGAGTTGTTTACAATTTTTAAAAATTTTATTTATTTATTGAGAGAGAGAGCATGCACACACAGGAGGAGCAGAGAGAGAGAGGGACAGAAAAGAATCTCAAGCAGGCTCTGTGTTGTGAATGAAGAGCCCGCCACAGGGCTCAGTCTGAGGACTCTGACATCATGACCTGAGCCAAAACCAAAAGTTGGATGCTTAATCAACTGAGCCACTTAGGCATCCCAAATCAGAGTTGTTTTAAATGTGTGACCTGATACATGATCTCATGGTTCATGAGTTCTAGCCCTGTGTCAGTCTCTACACTCACACTGTGGAGCCTGCTTGGGATTCTCTCACTCTCTCCCTGTCTCTCTGCCCCTCCCCCACTCATACTTTCTCCCTCTCTCTCTCAAAATAATTAAATAAACTTTAAATAAATAAATAACCTGATAATTGCTGTGTCCCTGCCATGTCTGGTTCTTACGCTTGCTCTATTTCTTCGAACTGTGCTTTTCTGCCTATCAGTATGACGTAATTTTTTTCTTGATTGCCAGATATGATGTAAGGGGTAAAAGAAAGTGTGATAAATAGGTATTTGGAAATGTGGTGATGATGTGAGTGGGGAGTGGAAGCAGTCCATAGTCCTGTCATTTAGTCATTGCCTTTTATCAAGCCTATGCCTCTGGAATGTGAACTTCACAGCTTTTTCCTCCTTCCTATGGTGGGAGAGGAGAGTTAGAGTGGGCTCAAGTTGGATGTTTCCCTTGTTCCACATGGAAGACTAGAGTAAGTTGGAGTTGAGTTATTTCCTTCCCCCAGACCAGTTAGGCACTGATAACACTCTGTAGTTTAGGCTCTGGTTACTTAGTTTCTCATGAAGGTAGGCTTTGTTAAGGAAAGCTCTGGTGTTATGTTGGGGTGCCTGGGTGGCTCAGCTGGTTAAGCATCCGACTCTTGGTTTTGGCTCACGTCATGATCTCAAGGTTGGTGGGGTTGAGGTCCGCATTGGGGTCTGCGCTGACAGCTCAGAGCCTGCTTGGGATTCTCTCTCTTTCTCTCTCTGCTTCACCTCTGCTTGTTCTCTTCCTCTCTCTTAAAATAAATAAACTTAAAAAGAAAATAGGAAAGCTCTGGAATATGTCAGAATGAGTTCTTTTTCTCTCCCTCTGCTAGAAGTAGAAGGAGATTTTTCTTTTACATTTATGTGTGAATCTTTTTTAGGTTCTCAGGGTAAATATCATAATATTATTGCTGCCCCCCTCTTAAATGGATCCATGTGGAAATTCTAACTCTCTGGGTTATGTGCACAAAGCCTTCAGCAATTTGTCAGTGACAGTTTGGGTTTTCTTACCCCTGCACTTCTTCTGGGGTGGTTTCCAGTCCTGAGTCCCTGCTCTGGTAAACCTCAACTTTTTATATTCACCTATCTGCTTCTCCAATCTTGGGGGCAGCTATTTGCTCTGTGTCCTCCCCTCTTGCAGGGAACAAGAAGAGTTGTTCATTATCCATCTAGTTTAGTTCTTTGTGATGGAGTGGTGATTGCAAGCTCCTTACATAGGGTGCCAGACCTTTTTTTTTTTTTTTTTTTTTTTTATCATGAATGGAGGTTGAATTTTGTCAAATGACAGGAACAGGTAACTTTTTCT
Organism: Cryptoprocta ferox; assembly: GCA_028646485.1. NCBI lineage: Eukaryota > Metazoa > Chordata > Mammalia > Carnivora > Eupleridae > Cryptoprocta > Cryptoprocta ferox. The sequence continues at coordinate 32,938,319 of CM053575.1, read as the reverse complement.
TTAAACTGTCTTTTCTATAACATTCATTGCTTTATCATTTCTTTTCTAATAAAGAGGTGAGGGGCACCTGGGTAGCTCAGTCATTTAAGTGTTTGCCTTTGGGGCTGCTCATGATCTTGTGATTCATGGGTTCAAGCCTTGCATCAGGCTCTATGCCGCCAGCTCAAAGCCTGGAGACTACTTTGGATTCTGTGTCTCCCTCTCTCTCTGCCCCCCACCTTCCTCCCTCTCTCTCTCCCGCTCTCTGAAAAATAAGTAAACATTAAAAAAATTTTTTTAAAGATGTGAGATTTTTAATTCTTTTTTTTCCAGAGCATTTTTAAATAGTGTTTTGTAGCATTTTTATGACAGCTGCTTTAAAATTCTTGTCAGGTAATTTTAACATCTGATGTACCTTGTTATTGGCATCAGTTGATTACCTTTCCTTATTCAAATTGTGGTTTTCTTGGATTTCTGCTTGGGTAGTGATATTTAGGATTCTAGGAGGAATCCTGTAGAAGCAGGTTATTATGTCAGGAGAGTTTCTAGAAGGATTTAATGCTTCCATTTAGCAGACAATTACCCTGATTAGGTTTAGCATGTAGGGTCTGGCCTACTTATTGGGCTTTAGTTCCAAGGAGAGTTTGGTGTTCTGCTGTTTTGATTTTCTGGTTCTGCAGATTTCCATTCAAAATCGGCTAGTGCCATCTGCAGGTGAAGCTACTCCCTGGGTAATACACTGTTCCTGGGGTAACTTTTCAAGCCAAGTTCTATCTTTAGCACGACAGTGTTGCCTTTTTACCATAATACAGGAGAGGGTCTGTTTTCCTGGATTGCAGCATTTGCAATCATCTGAGGCATTTTCTGTGATCTCCCCCACCCGAAGGCAAGGTGAGTGCTCTTTGCCCTGAGACTGAGGTGGAGAGAAATCCATCAAGAATCTGCCTCCCCTTGGTATTCTCCCAGAGGAAAACCTGGCTTTGACAATAGCTACAGTGCTGATAAGATAGTTAAGACAGGACACCTACAGGTCATAATTATTTTGGACTTATCTCTTGTTTTCTCCTTGAGAAACATTGAAAATTTTATGAACACCATGTCGCTAAGGTTTCATAATGCCTTAAGAGCACAAAGAAAACAAATTTAAAGGGATGTTTGTCAATAAGGTCAAGTTTCCAGACAAGGTTGTTGCTGATACCCAGCCATCAATTATGTTGTTTAATTTTCAAATTTAATAAATGGTGTTAGGACAATAAAAGAATTGTATCTTCATATTATCTATGCTTACATTTATGAAGGAACTGTGAGAAATAAGCCCACTGACCCCATCAAAGGAGGGACACAGACTCGGAGCACAGTGAAGGATGCTTTAAATGAGTGTTCTTGCAAGAGTAGGGGGTCTGATGGGGCGCCTGGGTGGCTCAGTCGGTTAAGCATCCGATTTCGGGTCAGGTCATGATCTCACGGTTGGTGGGTTCAAGCCCCAGGTCTGCTCTGTGCTGACAGCTAGCTTAGAGCCTGGAGTCTGCTTTGGATTCTGTGTCTCCCTCTCTCTTTGACCCTCCCCTGCTCATGCTGTCTCTCTCTCTCTCTCAAAAATAAAACATTAAAAATTAAAAAAAAAAAAAGAGTAGGTGTCTGATGGACAGGCACACTCTAGGCAGTTACAGCAAACAATGTATCTCTTAGCACGCAAGTCCTTCCGCTGGTTCCTCATTGGCTGAGTACTACAGATGTTACAGCCTTTCCTGAACTTTGTCTATGCCCATGTAAGGCAAAAAGTAGTCTGACTGGAACAAACATACATTCCCTAAGGTGACGCCGAGACTTTCAGTCCCTCTTCCCTTTACTTTTCAGCTCATGCCCATTGCAAAGCCCAGGGGAAAAAAACCCTCAAAAAATAAGTGTGCCAAACGGGAGAGGGGAAGAAGAACCAGGAAGTGAAATGTTTAAAGGCTTAGGACTCCATTGGTGGGGGTGGGGGGAAGTTGTACATATTTCCAGTAGGACGCAGACCTACTGTTCACTAGACAGCACAGCTTTTATTTAGTACTTCCGAAAATGAACCATCTCCCTTACTTCTTACAGGAACACACACTTTGGCATAAAGTGCCTTTTTCATGACTATAGTTTTAAGGGATCGACTATACCAAAAGGGTTTCAGGGTAAGGGAATAGATTCAGAAAAGTTTTTACACTATACCTTTTAGAGATTCTTATTATATTTATATATTCTTATATTGTAGTACAATTAAAACCTCACTTGGCTTCTGAAATACCTAGGATGCTTACTAAAAGTGTGGGTTCAAATAATAAACATCTGGTATGTTTTTAGAATACAAGTAGTCAATCTTATTATAAAATACCTTATTATAAAATATAATATAAAATACTTATTATAAAATATAAAATAATAGATGAGATTTGCTGATGAACAAAAGATTACATCTTAGTTTTCAATGATGCTATTATCTTTTACAAGATTTTGAGGATTTTTCTAGACAGATTGATGATTATGTTTTTAAATTGTTTTAAGATTTCTATTAGTGTATCTAAAAGCATGTAGGTCATTATCATTTTCTTAAATCATACTGTCTAGACACCTTATGGATTCATTGCTTCTCTAATTCTCTAATTCGCTTACATAAAAATATTTTACTTGTTACAAAGAAAGAACTTTTTAGTGGAAACTTGTTTGTATTGACTGAATGCCTTTATGTCTATTGAAAGCCACTATGAATACTTTTCTTCTTTTAGATTCCATTAATGTTTGTGATTTTACTTCTGTTTTGTCTTTGACACATGTATTACAGTGAGACTTTCTCAAATGTGAAGAATTTAAGGGAATTTGTTGTTTCCTCTCCTCCTCAAATTTAACTTCTCTGGTCTGTGCACAGTTGGTAAACTTACAGGCCTGCTCAATAAAGTGCAAAGAATGTCTCCCAAGCAACGCTACTGCCTGAAGCTGTGTGTGTGTGTGTCTGTGTGTGTGTGTGTGTGTTTGTGTGATCTTTTTAATTTGTTAACATATAGAGCCCAATTACTTTAATGTAAAAGAAAACATTAAACGAAGTGTTAAGTAACAATAATAAAACTGTGTGGTATACCTATAATGACAAGAGTGAAAAGCCATCCATCTTCATGTTATATAAAATGATTCTTGAGAAACAACCATTTGTCCTATGAAATAGCATGCTTTTTTTATGAAGGTCTTAAACACAAAAGTAGTTCTGCTCTTTCCAGTTTTTTAAATCGTTATTAGTACATTATATAGATTTATTTCTAAGTTGGAAATTTCTCTGTATGTAAATTGAACAGATATGCACTTTGTATCATGGAGAGAGAGAGAGAGAGAGAGAGAGAGAGAGAGAGAGAGACTGTGTCTCCCTAGTGCCCAATGCAAATAAGTTTTTGAAAGAAATGTGAGGACAAAATATACTCAGTGGACAGGGAGTCAGAAGGCTTTTGGTCTTGCCTGGACATAAGGAAGTTTTCCTCTTGATCCTTATGGATTGGATTGAAATTACTGATTTTCCTATTCATTTCTGTGGATGCTTAGTCTCTTGGTAAAAACCTCTGGAGCTGCTTACTTTTAGGAGATAAAGAGTAGGACTCTGGGCTCCACAAACTTTTTCTCCTCCACATTAAATTACAGTATCTTCTCTTTTATTTCTGGTATTATTGGGTTAACACATTGGTATTGTATATGTAATTTTTTATTTAAAAAATGGGATCCATGACTAAAATGGTTTGATAATCACCAAAGAAGATGTCTATGATGTCTTTCCTATCATTTAATCTTTAAATAAATTAGACATCAAATTATTCTATTCTAGAATCACTTTTTGTATACTCAGAATGTGCCAGGAATTTTACAACCTACTGGAAATACTATAATAAATAAAAAATATAATAAAATACTAATATTCTTATAATAATCTAGGTACTGTTCTAAATGTTTCTTTGTATATTAACCTCTTAAATCTTCACAATAGCCTGGGAAGTTGATACTATATTTGTCTTTATTTTATAGAGGAGGAAACTGAATTACAAAGATGTTGCATAACTTGCCCATGGTTGCACTTGTAGTGAGGGGATAAGTAGGATATTAGCCTGATGATATGATGCAGAATCTATGTGTTTAACCAGTATTTCCTATTGCTTCTGCAGAAAAGGCCAGAGCCCTGTAGTAACACAGCCTGAATGCTGGTAGAAGAGACAAACTATAAACAACATAGCATGCAATTAAATACATACTTACAAACAGTGATAATTACTACCAGGGAAAACATTTAAGATCCTAGCAGGAAGGGATCAGATTGTGGTTGGGTTGTCTGATGATTTCACGGAGGAAACAGAATTTAAATTGAGTTTAACTAATACCTTCCTCCATGTGGATTTTCAAAACCTCCAAAATGATATTTTGTATTTTATTCAGATACTGCTGTGGAATATTTAAAGTATATGCTGGGATTCAAATAACCAAATAATTTTGGAAATGTGGTGGGTGGAGAATGATAACATCACTTGAGACCAATGCTCTTTATTTTGCGCATGCTAAGACTTCCGAGGCTCGTTAAGTTAGCTGCTTTTTCAACTTAAAATATTCCATAGATGTTTTTATTCTCTGTGTGTATGTCTCTCTCTAGCTCTCTCCATGTCTCTTTCTCTCTCTCCATTATATCTCTAGAGTATGTGCATATCAGAAGGCCAGAAGTTTGATACTAAAATTATTGATACAACATTTTCTATACCATTACCATGAGAGCATGAAAATAAATGAAAATGTTGTGTGCATGTGTTTTCCTTCATCCTTTGAGTACACAATTCTACTTAATGCCACGTAGACACAGTAGTGTCTTGAGGACAGGTAATGCTATATACTTATAGCCAGAAACCCCTACCTTTGCTCCTCAATGGGTTAGTAAACTCTACTCCTGGTTATGCAATGAGCAGATCTCTAGCTTCTATTGGCAGTGTCTCTACCAAAAGAGAGAATAGAAAGCAAGGGCATGTGCTTCTTCTTTTTTTTTGTATTCTAGCCAGTCCATAACATACTATTATGTAAAATCTGGCTATTAGATGAATATTTCATCTGCATAAATCTAGTGACATGTATTTTTTAATTTTTTAAAAAAATTGTTTGCTCATTTTTTGAGAGAGAGAAAGAGAGAGACAGAGTACAAGTCGGGGAGGGGCAGAGAGAGAGGGAGACAAAGAATCTGAAGCGGGCTCCAGGCTCTGAGCTGTCAGTGCAGAGCGTGATGCAGAAGTCGAATTCAGGAACTGTGAGATCATGACCTGAGCCGAAGTTGGACGCCCAACCAACTGAGCCACCCAGGCTCCCTGTGACATATATTTAATAGATTGGTCCTGCTTAAGTTTCAAGGATGCAGCAAAATCGAATACAGGAGTTTTAGCTCCGCTCAGGCTCCACTCTTACCCATTGTTAAAGGACCGGCACATCTAAGATGATAAACATCCATCCTGTAAATTTCAGATCATCTCTTTTTAGGCTATTTTAATATATATCTCAAGAATTACTGGGATATTTGGGCAGAAACTTTCCAAAGCTCCTACTCATATTCTTTACTGAAACAGTTATCTGCATTAGAAACCTGGTGTCTCTGTGTTGCCCAATTTCCAGGTTGTAAGGTGGTTGTGTGTCGTAGATAAGCCAAACGCCCTGTAGGCTGTTCATTGAGGAGCCACAGGACATGTTCTTTTTGAGAAAGAGTGATGGAAATGTAGGAGAGATGTTGGGAAGTGGAAGGGTGGGTAATACATCAGCACACTATTAGTATTTACTCTTCAGTCCTGAAATAGATGTTGCTAGGGATTCTTGCTATCATGAGTTAATACGTTTAAATAAAATGTACTTACTAGATTTAGGTTCAGCCACTGAATTTTATACATGCATACATTTGCTCAGGAAATGTTTAAAAGATTGAGTGGGTTTGAAAGAAAGAAATTTTTCCTTTCTAAAAAAATATGTTGGTTCAGGCTGTGTTTTTACTATTTTCCCTTACTTGAATGAGCAAAACAAGAATAGCTAGGTGTGTTCAGGAAAGTGCAATCAGTGATAAGGAAGGTGCTAAACTCTAGAATCCTTGAAAAAAAAGAAAATGAATCTTCTCTAAGTGTGGTAGTAGTAAATTGAGTTTCCTTTATGTGTTTTCAGATTAACTTGAATACACAGTAAAGGATTGAAGACTTGATTACAGTTTGGGGAAATCATAACTCTGGAAGAAATCTCTGGAGAAAGAGAACAGCTTTTGAATGAACACCTAAGACAGATCTTTCTACCTCACAATATTATGTCCACTGCCTGTGGTTTCTCCTTACACTATCACTTTTTTGGAGGAGTAAAAAGATAAAGATTTTCTGGTGTTTGAGATCCCTAATAAATTTCACTTCTTTCTAGAATGCAAATGTTTTCTTCTTTGAGATCTCAACTATTTGCTGAAAATGATCAATTCTGGTGTGTGTGTGTGTGTGTGTGTGTGTGTGTGTGTATATTTATATATATATACTTTAGTGAGTGTGTTTCTCTGTACAGTCCCATCGTGGACATTCTCATAGGCTTGTGTTTCTATATTTGTTTGTGGTTTCTGGCATTTGTGCACATTCAGAGCTGCTGGCACATACATTAGATACATGCATGTGCCTGTATGTGTACACCCCTGTCATTAGTGTGTACATGCATCTATACATGCGTCTATGCCTAATGACATAGATCCAGAAAATATACAGACAGGTGTCAGTTCAGGCTGGGTTTTTTTTTAATAAACCTTTTTATTTGTTTTATCTGTTTATTTTCTTTTCACTGAAAACTGTTCATGGGGTTATATATTAAATACTAGAATATTTTTTATTTTATTTTATTTATTTTTTTAAATTTTTTAAAATGTCTATTTATTTTTGAGAGAGACAGAGTGTGAGCGGGGTAGGGGCAGAGAGAGAGAGAAGGAGACACATAATCCAAAGCAGGCTCTGTCAGCACAGAGCCCGACACAGGGCTCGAACTCACAAGCTGTGAAACCATGACCTGAGCTGAAGTCGGAGGCCCAACCGACTGAGCCATTCGGGTCCCCCTGAATACTAGAATTCTAAACGCATCAGACACTATCTTGCAAAGACCTCAGTGCAATGATACCTGAGATATTAGAAACACTGATAAAGCATTAATCCAAACAACAAAAATTAATATAATAAAAAGTTTCAACTCATACACATGCTTTTCTGGCATAAACAATAGAAATTTATTTTCTCACCGTTCTGGAGGTTAGAAGTCTAAGATCAAAGTAGCAGTAAGTTTGATTTCTCTTGAGGCCTTCCTATCTCCTCAGCTTACAGACAGACACCTGCTCGCTGTGTCTTCACAAGGCCTCTCCTCTCTGTGTGAGTCCCTGGTGCCTCTTCCTCTTCTTGTAAGAATACCAGTTGTATTGGCTTAGGGCCCCATCCCTATGACCTCATTTAATTAGCTGTAAAATAAATAACCTGTACTTATGAACCTATACACTGTAAAAGCAAGAGAAAGACTTTGCTGCCAATGACAGACCTGCCAACTTTAATACTATTGATACTCTTTGTTTCACTTTTAACTGTAGCAAAATTGGTGGTCTGAAACCGAAGTTCCCTCTTAAAATAAGTATAACTGCTTCCTAGGTAAAGCAAGGCTTTCTAATGTAAATACATGCTTTGCACATTTCTAGTTTTTAAATAGTCTTCCTCATAAAAATCAGTTTGCAGCTAATGCAAGCCTCTGCCTGGTCATTTTCTCTCCAGTCTCTCCCATTTTCTCAAGCTGCCTCCTTGTCCCCTTGTGTCGTCGCTAGAGTCTGTTAGTGTGGTTGGTCAAGGCTATTATTCTCTGAAGACACCTCTCAAATTTGGGTACGCAGATCTCTGGGAGCTCTCAGGCACTGGCATTAAATCCTGATCAGAGAGGCAATGAATGTAGTTGCCTTCAGGCCATTTGCAGTTGTGTTATTCTTTTATGTTAAACCCAAATCCAAAGGCTATAGGAATTAGAGAGACTATTGGCCTTGCCAGAAGTGGGGTTACTTAGCAGTTTGTCTGATCTGGAGAAATATAGTTAATGCAATAATTTAGGGAGACATTATCCCTGCTCAGAAGTTCTATCCTTTAATGAAAGCCCATCTTCCTTGACTAACAGACCACTTAATCCCTGGGTTTACCTATATCTGCGTCATTATAGCTATATATTTCTATAGAATATCCCTTGTAAATGCATTTACATTCATTTTTAAATTTAAAGAAATATGCACTTTTTTTAGTAGTACAATTTTTATACAAGAAATAATGTATCTTTTCCAGAAGTAATATGTTACTGACGTATTGGGAGTCAGAGACCCCACCTGGCTTTGCTGTCATGAATCATGATATCTTGGATAAGTCACTTCGCGCTTGACCTACCTTGGTTTCGTGGCTGATCAAATAAGGAAACTATTTGGTTAAACTCTAAAATCCTTTCTAGATTTAATATTCACTAAACCAGAGAAATTGAAGTAGCTCAATGACCTTGTTTAGTAAAAGTGTATAACAAAGATGTTTAAGAACAGAAATCCCTCCGTGAAAGTTAAAATTCCACTAGGCTAAGTAGTTCTGTGTCTACAGGGACAAAAAAATCCCTGGTTCACTGTCATTTTTTAAAGAATATTATTTTAATGCTTGATTAAAATGTCATGCAACTGAAATGATATAATTAAAATACATAACAAAGATTAAAATCACCTCTCTGGGACACTGTAATGCAGGTGGAGATTAGACAGGGACTGAGGGAAAGAAAATTGGAAAAAAGGAAGAGAATATTCAGGGGGAATTTCATGGGTGTACGTAGTAGGCATAATACTGGCAGGAAACAGATGGGACATTCAAAGATTTTAACTGAAGAGAAGTTAATGAAAGGTTATTTATAGTAGCTAAGGTATCTAACAAGCTAAGGTATCTAACAAGCAATATTAAGTCCCCAGAGTCTGGGAACATCAAGAGGTTGTTAACACATCTGGAAATAGAGGAGCAAGAGCAAGGAAGAGGTTATTGAAGGTGTTAATGATGCCTGGAGAGATGTTACAGTTATGGAAAAAAAAAATAGCAACCCAATAGGAACTTGTATGCTAGAATTCAGTAGAACCATAACCGAGTTCCCTAATGGAAATGTTCCTATTCAGGTTAGCAGGCTTCTATATATATTAATTGCAAAGTAGTAGGGATAGGAAACAAAATTTCTTTATAAGTGGGCTATTAAGTAAAATAATAAAATAAGCTACACTTGCCTCCACTTCTTGGTTTCTAGACCCATCTATTCTGGCTAAGGGGAAAAAGACACAAAATAAACTGGCTCCTGGTTTAAGATATAGGTCACATCTTACAGGACAGGGCCCCAAATTCCAGGCATTTTCCCATCCAATGATAAAAATTAATGTCTATACACCATTGACCATCCTATCAGGACAGCTTCTTTAAGTGAGACTGCATATGGTAAGATTAGCCAATTTTGTGTGTGAGTCCATTATGATTATTTACATATCACTCATTCCACTGAACAATTAATTACTTAATAAAGACCATGTTTTATGGACTATCATGCATGTTAATATACATTTTATAAGCCCAGAAGTGGTATAGTGGTAGACATGCTTTTTGCCCAGGGAAGAACAAAATCTAACTAGAATAAGTATTTATTTCTTTGAGGCAACTTTGCCATCATCTTCTTTCACATGTCTAAATCAATTAGCGTACATCCTGGTTGGTGGGCTAGTCTCTCTGAGTAATGGAGCCATAATAGGAGCTCAGCATTGGCCTCCAATGTTAGCATTTTGGTCCCTCAGACATGGTAATAGCAAGGCAGTCTTGGTAAACTAACAATGTTGTTAAGATCTTTAATATACACCATTCTTTCCACCATAGCCATTTTGTATCTGGAGTCATTGAGTAAACTCTGGAGTCTGGGAAAGAGACAGAACAACTTCAAAGGAGGGACTATCTTTTCTCTCTGATTATGAAGAGACTAATAGACTGCATTTAATGGATATTTATGTTGGACACAGATTTCTTCACATCTGTTCATTACAAGAAATTTAACCTTATACTTTACCCTAAGATTTCAATGCCAATCTAATTTAATTCCAATTTCCTAACCAGCTAGCCAACTCATTAGACAGTGTGCATTGATTCATCCAGCTCTACACTTTTGGCTATCCTTCATGTTGAAGGAGACAACAAGATGCATTGCCTGTAGATTTGTTAACTGGGACAATATTTTTTTTCACCATTGTCATTCAGAGACATCCCTGAAGGTAGCTATAAGGCAGGGTCATCTTTTTCCTCTTGAGTGCCAATACACAGTACATTCCCATCTTTAAGGTAAGCCTGAGCTTTATCTTTTCTAACCAACTGGTCACAGGGATGCTTCATGAAGCTACTGGATTGTGTTGAGGGAAAGATAACAAAGCAGTGGAACAGTACTATGAGAGTCTATGTTTGCTCTTCATTCAATTTCTTTGTGTGTATCAGGCAAACTTAATCACTTAATGCATTTACATGTGTTTAAGAATAAAAGGCAATTGTGTGCATCCCACTTTATCGTTTAGTGAATTAGGTAACTCGGAGTTTGTGATATCTCTTTGTTCCCATTATCACTTTGGTATCCCATTCATAAGTGTTTACAAGGATCCAGAAGCAGACTCAGAGCCACTTTTCAAATGGAGACTATTTAACACATATAGGCAGTGTTGCATCATTCCAAAATCTTAGGGGAGTCCATTCTGTTTCTCCTATTGGAAGGAACATCCCTGAGAATCCATACACCTTTCTTGTCAGGGATACCTCAACTATCATTTAGATTCTGATAGTTGGGTGGTTTTTTTGTTTTTGTTTTTGTTTGTGTTTTTGTAGGTCAAGTAATGCTATTGTTTGTGTACTACAAAACTTTCTCCTGATCCAGACCTCATGGTAAGCTGTAGGTCTTATGGTTTCTCTGGTAAGTGAATTGGGATGTAACACCAGCATGGATATCTGTATTAGAGTATAAACATCCTAGTGGAAGTGAGTGAATAGAGTTAGCTGTGGAAATGAAAAATAAAGACTGCCTAGTATCTGTCTCCTCCCTCCCTATGATCTACTGCCTGTTACTCCCAGTTACTGAATCTAACTGGAAACCAGTGTGAACTTGAGCTTATATCCTATAACGCATTGTCAGACTCTCTGGCACAGAACAAGGCAGAAAAGAATAGACAGAAAATCTGGTGGAGCAGATGGAGAATAACCAGTAAAATGTGCTTAAATAGTATTTTTCATTAGACAAAGAATAGGAAATGCTTTCAAAGTGGAGAGAATATTATACACAAATTTTTAAAATATCATTTCATTCTCTTAAGTTCAACACATAACAAGTGAACAGGACAGACCCTTACAAAGTCATACACAAAAATAACTAGAAAGGTTATGATTGAGTATTGACCCTGGATTTATATTTTATATTTTAGCATCATGGAGTTGAAAGCTGACACTCAAACCTAATTTTTCAACATAGAAGAAAAGTAGGGGAAAAAGAGGGGAAAAAAGAGACCTCACTGTAAGTATTGGGGTGGTAGAAAAAATAATTATTGTAAACAAAGTTATTGAATAATTAGAATGTTCTTATATCCTTTCCTGTTAGAAAAATGTTACTTGCTGTTACTTTACTCTTTTTTTTCTGATCAGCATAAAGAAATATTTTCCACTTCTGTGATGTGCTAAAGAATCTGGAATTAAAGTGTGTGTTAAACTAGTTTGCACCATTATAGCCATATGAGCTGTTTATGATCAAAATTCATTTTCATTTGTTGTACCCATTTATGTTGGATAGTACATGTTCTCTCCCACTTGTTAAATATTTTAATACTATCTCCATTTGTAAATGTGACAATAACCTTAAATTCTCAATTCTCTTTCGTCGATAACCCTGCAGAATTTGCACCATACATTTGGATAATAAATTCTTACAATCTATCCCCTCATCTTTATACAATTGCTAAAAGAAGAATGGTTTGCTTACAACCTCCTCTTTCTTTACTACCTGACATCATAATCTGTTGCCACACAGTTTAGGTTTTTGCTATAGTAGCATTCTCTTTTTGTTACCAATTTCTATATTTATTACGTATAATATTGTATAACAAACACACAAGCTCAGTGACTTAAAGCAACAATTTCTTCTAGTTGTGATAGCCTTAGGTCTATGAAGGTGTTAGCCGACACAGGATGGGCTTGCTTGAATGACTCTGTCTCTAGATGCACATTTAGTTGTAAATTTCATCCTGATATGCTTGGTATGAACTTATTTTGGTCCCAAGTTGAAGAGGCGCAGCTATCTGAGGCATATTTACTTTCTCACCGATACAACAGATTTGCAAAAGACAGGATCAACCCCACATGCACACTTTAAACCTCTGCTCATCTCACATCTGCTAACATCCTCTTGTCTACAGCAAAATGCATGACCCACCAAACTGGTAAAATCATCTTTCCATAGAGGAGGGAAGGGAGAGTGAATATTTTGAAAAATAATCTACCAAAATACCCCAATCTGTATCTGTGGGTTTTCCTGTCTATAAAAGCAGTTCAAAATTTCATTACTTTCTATAACATACTGGGAAACGGAGTGTTAACTCTCTCCACGCTAATTCCATGGTAGAGTTCATCAGTACATCTCATAGTAGCCTGACTTGGCAATATTAGCTCTGTCTTACACAAATGTCAAGTTTGTCACCTGTTAGACCAAGACTCACTGCAAAGATTTGAGATTTCTTTGCCTCAACTTTATTTGCCAAGGCTTTCAAAGAAAAATATCTACCTCTATGCTGTGCCTTTCATCTATAATTCCCGGATTTTGTTAAACATCCAGGTATTTCTCATTATTTTTCCCATAAGAAATTTAATCATATCTCTTATCTTAGAGATATATCATAAAATGCATTATATGAACAGTTTATAATAATTAGGGTTCATCAGTCACATTTTTATAAATTAACTACATGGGGACAGAGATGATGACTTACTCCGTTCACCTCTTTATACCCAGTGTCTAGGTCTGTATTTGGGGCATTTTAAGCTGTCATTAAATGCATAGTTAATAAATAAGGTATCTTATATTTATTATGTCGTCCTAACCAGCAATGGAAATTACATTCACTATGAAGTTCTTGTGTGCCAGGCATTTTTTATTTCATTTCGTTTATATCATATACATTATGCTTATTTTCTCACTTTCTATATTTTATCATGTTGATATGTAGATTTAATACCTAATAAAGAAAAATGAAAATTCACTGATAAAAAAAAGACTACCTCAAAGTCATAGCCCTTGCAAGTGGCAGAAATAAAGTTTATTTCTAACTTTATAACCCTTGTAATATAACCTAAAGCTTCTTACCTGCTTTGGCTGACTATTATTTTTTCAGCACATTAGTTTATGGAGAAAATTTTACTTAAAATATATTTTAATTCCACTGGCAAAATAAATTGAAGATTCAGAAAGGGAAAATGAAATTAATCAACACTATGTTATTTAGTGAATCAAGGTCATGTCAGAATGAAGGTCTTTAATCATTATAATTCCACCTAGAAGAGTCTAAATTTACTTGAGTATGGACTCTTAAAAAGTGGGAGATGTTCAATTAGGAAATCTAAGACTATAAACTTCAATATAGATAAACTAATCAAACAGCATGTAATGATTTAATATTACATTTAAACAATTTTTAAACTTTTAATAAAGAATTACAATCACTGTTCTTAGGAATAATATTTCGTAAACACTTGTCTTTAATATTACAATTGAGAAAATGATAAGGTTTAAAATCATTTTTTCCAAGGGCGCCTGGGTGGCTCAGTCAGTTAAGCATCCAACTTCTTCTCGGGTTATGATCTCGCGGTCTGTGGGTTCCAGCCCTACCTCGGGCTCTGTGCTGACAGCTAGCTCAGAGCCTGGAGCCTGCTTCGGATTCTGTATCTCCCTCTCTCTCTGACCCTCCCCTGCTTGCTCTGTCTCTCTTTGTCTCTCAAAAATAAATTAAAAAAACATAAAAATATAAAATCATTTTTCCAGGTCTAACTGAAATGAGGAGAAAGAGGACATTGACTGAAAACTCTTCTGATTAATTTCAGCCAGGAATTGGCATACTATTGAAGGGCAGGCTCCCTGTTTGGATAACTCCTTATGCTGAATGGACCAGCCTAGCTCCAGTTTTACCAAACACAATGGACTCAAGCAGTGATAATGATGATTTGCATTAACAAGTGTGTGCATTATTTATATGTTTATTTCCTTAGAGCTATCTCATAATACATAAAATCCCTAATTCACTGATAGAATCTCCCATGGAGATTATTGTGGGTAAATAAAATAACTAAGCAATAGATAAGTGAAAGGAAGCACACTGGAGGTACTAAGGATTGCCCACATGTTTGGAGGGTCCAGGGAGCTAAGAATTAGGAGAAGCTGGTTAGAATTTCAAAAATGTGAAATAAAGTTTAGCCAGGCAGGCAACAGCATATCACAGAAGTCCTATGAGTGAAGCTTTCAAGAGGTCACAAACTGTCAAGACAAGTTGAGTGCCAAAACTTTTATTCGACACTATGAGCAAAAGAAAGTGGAAATGCTACCTCAGGAACTAATTCCCTCAGCTATAGGAAAGAATAATATGATTAATAATTATAGTAATGCAAAGGTCGTATTAGTAATTTTTTATGCCGAGGAACTGTGCTAAGAGCTTCATAAGTCTCATTTAATTCTTAAAATAACCCCATAAAGAAGATTCTTCTATCAATCCTATTTTATATATAAGGAAACTGATGTTAAGTGAGGTTGAATGCCTTCATGAGGTGACTGGTACCAAAGAGACTTTTCATTTTCAGCAGAATCACAATTTTTTTTCATTAGACAAAAAAACTTGTCACTACTCAAAACCATCTGTTTTTAAAGTCCAGAAATTATGACTTGAAGATAGAAGTCCTAATGTGGAAATTGTTAAATTTTCAGGAGGTTCATGAGCAAATTGTTAAGGTTGTTAAATGCAACCATTATTAAAAATTAATTTATGTAAAAATTTAGACTTAAATATGTATGCTAAAGACAAAAGTAATACATATGCGAAACTCATAATTTCTTAATCATTTTACTACATTTGCCATAACCTGTATTCTTGGGATTGTTTGAATCCTTTGTGTGTGTGTATATGTGGTGAAAATACATTTCTTTTCACAGTGTAAAATCTCAGTCATGTCATGTTCGTAGGTTGAAATAGGCCATAGTGGAAATTTACCAATTTATAAAACAGAAATTGGCATACACTACAAATTAGGGTTTCAGTCATTATTGTGTTAATTGTCTAGAGTGATGAGGAAAATGTTCATAGGGCAAGTTAAACTTAAAAGTGCATCATATCTTTAGCCATTACATTGTGAATAGCAAGAAAGAAAGAAAGAAAGAAAGAAAGAAAGAAAGAGGGAATTTCTTCCAGTATTCAAAAATTACTGAGGGAGGAGGACAAGATGGCGGAAGAGCAGGGAGCTCTGTAATCCGAGCACGTCCGTATGGATTGAACTGAGAAGGACTGAAGGGATAAAACTTGGATTTGCAAGTGGGGGAAAGAAGAAACAGATGCCAGAAAGAAGACAACCTCAAAGATGC
>CM053575.1:32845367-32922141 GCA_028646485.1 Cryptoprocta ferox | reverse complement strand
TGTGGAGGTTCCTCAAAAAACTATCAATAAAACTCCCGTATGACCCAGCAATAGCACTGCTGGGGATTTACCCAAGGGATACAGAAGTGCTGATGCATAGGGGCACTTGTACCCCAATGTTCGTAGCGGCACTTTCAACAATAGCCAAATCATGGAAAGAGCCTAAATGTCCATCAACTGATGAATGGATTAGGAAGATTTGGTTCATCTATACAATGGAATACTCATGGCAATGAGAAAGAATGAAATCTGGCCATTTGTAGCAAAGTGGATGGACCTCGAGGGTGTCATGCTCAGCGAAATAAGTCAGGCGGAGAAGGACAGATACCATATGTTCGCACTCATAGGTCTAACAGGAGAAACTCAACAGAGGACCATGGGGAGGGGAAGGAGGAAAAAGAGTTAGGGGGAGGTAGGGAGACAAAACACTAGAGACTCTTAAATCCTGAAAACAAACTGAGGGGGGAAGGGGAAGGGGAAAACGTAAAGGGGGGTGATGGTCTTGGTGGAGGTCACTTGTGGGGAAGAGCACTGGGTGTTATATGGAAACCAACCTGACAATAAACTATAAAGTTTAAAAAATAAATAAATAAATAAATAAAAAATTAAAAAAAATTACTTATAATGCAGTAAGGATGTCATTTACATCTATGATAAACAAAGATTTGTCATATGTCTTTCTTGTTCACTTGGGTTTTACACATAACTGTAAGTAAAAATAATGAATATTCATGTCAGAACTATTCTTGTTTTTTAATTGCAAGCATAGGTTGGCTACAGTATAAGAGTTTGGAAAAAACTGATGAATACATAATGGAGTATATCAACTAGGCATAGAATACTTACAATAAAGTGTCTTGTACATTTATTATTATTTCTTAATTGTTTCTCTCCACATTGTTTCCTCTGTTGGTTTTATTCTCACCCAGACAAAAATGGCTACCAGCCTTAACCTAAAATTCTATCCCCTTCAAAATCTCAGCAAGAGGAGGATTTGTCTTTCCAAAATGTCAGCAAAACTTATAAGATTGATTCTATTGGCCTGGATTGGGTCATAGTCAATCACCGAAAAAGTGATTGTTGCCATGGAAATGGAGTTCAGGTTGGTCAATTTTGGGTTACTTTTATCACTCTCTAGATTTGGGATAGGGGTCAGTTTTATCAAAGCCATATTGAGTTTTAGGATGTATGAGTTCCCCAAAAGAATATTGCATAGGACACACACATTGGTCCATGATAAATACGTTCCTTTGGAAGTCCAAGGTCTAAAATGTGAAACTAACTTGCCTCATGTCACAAAGGGAATTACTGGAAGAATTGGCATAACTCCTTAAACTCAAATCATCAATCTGACAACCCCACTCTGTCTGGGATTCAGATTTTTAAATTTAAGCCTGGTATTTTTATAAAGTGTATTCTTTGAAAAGTATAGTGGTACATGTTTAATGCTTTTTTTAAAAAGGTAAAGTAATTCAGAGCCAAATTTATAAAATAAGATTTATGATTGACCTGAATAATGTGTAAGATAGGGAGAAAAAGAGTTACTATAATTTAATAAAATTACTCACCATATGTCTCAGAAAATAATCTGAAAAAAAATGCTAAACTGAAAAAAATATATATAGTAATTTTGAGTAAAACATGTAATATATCATATAATTATACTTATTTATCATACAAAAAAATCTTGTCCAAAAACAACATTATCTCTAATTTATATATACAACTTACTTTGTCATAAAAGATATACTAAGACAGCAAGATTTAATTCAATTGCATGTGATTTCTATTTGAAGAATATGAATAATAAAGCTTGTTCCTTAATTGTAATAGTATTAAAACAATAAAAACAAATAAATGAACAACCCTGAAGTGAGCTTTCCTACGTAGAGTGATGGAGAAATGTTAAAAAATCAATACATAAAATTGTCTAAACATGTATATATTTAAATGCTTTTGAAAAATAGACTGTAAAAGTTCAGAAAATAATATTTTTAAAAGGAAACAAAGAATAGAGTAGGCTAAGAATAAAAAAGCTGTAGGCCATTAAAATATGTTAATATCTGTGAAGTTCTCTCTCAGAAGAGAAATTCCAGAAACATTGAATATTACATATAAATTTAATATGTACTGGTAATCCTAGTAACACAGCAAAAAATAGATTTAATTAGTTATATTAAAATAATTAGATAGGTATTGGGGAAAATAATTAATATCTACAATTTATATCATTTATCAAATGATTAGATAGATAACAAAATTAAACATTTTTTAATATAAAAATGCTACACTAGCAAATCCAATGAATTAACCCACTGATTAATGATCCAGAGAAAGGACTTCACGGTAAAAAGTAAGTTTGAGAACTGGATTGCATATTACTCCTCTCTTCATTATTTAGTAACATTTTATAGACATGAAGAATTGCAGTGGGAAAAACTTATTTAACTTTGTTTAACCCAAATGTTGCCAAACATCAGATTATAAAACATGTTTACAGTAATACTACTTTTATCTTATTTGGTACAAGTATCCAGAGAGACAACCTCTGAGAAATATAAATCACAATCATTGGAAAATTATTCTAAAGATATAAATATTTTAAACATTTGGAAACATTTGTATGTTTGACTATGGACATTGCTTATACTTCTGAGAAATGTAAGTGGATTTACTAATAAAATTAACTCTAGGAAAGGTGTGACTAGATTTTCTTGTTCACCATATATTCTCAGTAGTAATTTCTTTATATCTGAAAAATAATGAATCAATTAAAAAGACACAGAAAAATGAGGAGGTACATTCATTTTTAGAATATAAAACCCAACCCATTTAAAATAGATAAATGGAAAAGAGGCATAAAAAGGCAATGCACATGAGAAATGATGGTGCAAAAGTAATAAGCATAAAACAGCATTTGACCGTACTAGGAATGACGCCACTACAAATTTTTAAATCACAGTACTAAAAAATAAATTATAATTTTCTATACATAAATTTATGATAAATGTAAAATAATAATGTTAACAATGATAAAATTAATGTAAAAGGGGTTTATTCAACTATTCCATGTCCTTCTGCAAAATATGTCATTCTTTTAGGAAAACAATATGGCAATGTTAATAAAGGTAGGGAAATGTGAGTGCATATCTGTTGATCTCATAAAGATATTCTTGAGTGTTTCCTAAGTAAATATTAAAAAAAAGAAAAAGAAAAAAGTATATTTTTTCAATGCTTGTAATGAGCCACATTTTGTATTTTACTTCCTATCTTGCTTTGTTTCATCATATAGTTGGGATATCCTTTCTTTTTTATTTTCTATCAGGAATGAATTTAACTAATCAATGTGATTATAGTAAGTCTAACACAAAGAATCCTTAAGCAAAAGAAGGGACTTAATCCCTGTGATTTATGATGGTTCAATTATGATTTTTTCCACTTCATACAAAAGCAATACACATTGAGTAGAAACACTACTGTGAATTTTTTTAAGTTATTTATTTATTTTGAGAGAGAGAGTGAGAGCAGAGGAGAGGCACAAAGAAAGGGAAAGAATCCCAAGCAGGCTCAGTGCTGTCAGCACAGAACCTGATGCAGGGCTAGAACTCACAAACCGTGAGATAATGACCTGAGCCAAAATCAAGAGTCAGATGCCCAACTGGCTAAGCCATGTAGGCACCCTCCTACTTCAAATTCTGATTTTGGATCTCTTCCTGGGCTAGTGATATGCAGTAGGATCCTCTCTGGTGATGCTGGGCAGGAAGCCAGAGCTCCAGTCAGCCTCATGATAGTGAGGGTAAACAGCCAATACACTCAAAACTGTTCTGTACCTACACAACCATTGTTTTTCACTTTCAGGTACAATATTCAATAAGTTTCATGAGACAGTCATCACTTTATTATAAAATAGGATCTGTGTTAGACAATTTTGCCTACCTGTAGGCTAATATGTGTTCTGAGCATGTTTAAAGTAGGCAGGCTAGTTTAAGCTATAATGTTTGGTAGGTTAAGTGTATTAAATGTATTTTTTTTTTTACTTATGATATTTTCAACCTAAAATGGGTTTATAAGGATGTAACCCCATCATAGATTGTGGAAGATCCACAGTTTATAAGAGTACTCCATCTGTATGGTTCCAATTACTGGCTTGAAGATTGACATGTGACCTTAACTAAGCCAATGAGACTGATCCCTAACAGTTGATATATATTTGATGGGAAAGAAATGGTATTTCTCATTACTAGAATTATAAACCATGAAAGTATTCAAAGCTGGATTTGCTTGTATCCATCTTTTATGGCCACTTAAAGTAAACTGAGCACAGAATGAAACCAACACTGAGAGGAGAGAAGAGCCAACATAAGAAAAGAAGCCTCAATATTAACTGAGATCCTGGATCTAGTGATACCTGAGATTAGGTGTTCTTTCTACTGTCTTTCAACTTTTTGTTTCTTCAGAGGCTGTTCTGCTAGTAATGTGTATGGCATAATAAACCACTTTAGCAGATCATTTTTTAAAATTTTTTAAACATTTTTATTTATTACTGAGAGACAGAAAGAGAGAGAGCATAAGCATGAGAGGGGCAGAGAGAAGGGGAGACACAGAATCTGAACGAAACTCCAGCCTCTGAGCTGTAAGCAGAGAGCCCAACGCAGGGCTCGAACTCACAAACCAGGAGATCACGACCTGAGCTGAAATCAGATGCTTAGCTGACTGAGCCACCCAGATGCCTCTTGAGCAGATCATTTTAAGCAACTTATCCTCCATATGACAGAATTGTTTTTAAAAAACAATTATATGATACTCAATTCATTGTTTAGCTTTAAAAGATAATTAACCATAATTAAGAAGAATGATTTTCAGGGTTTTTTTAAAGTTTATTTATTTTTGAGAGAGAGAGAGAGAGAGAGAGAGAGAGAGAGAGAGAGAGTGGGGGAGGGGTGAGAGAGAGAGAGACACAGAATTGGGAACTGGCTTCAGGCTCCAAGCTGTCAGCACAGAGCTAGACCCAGTGCTGGAACTCACTAGTCAAGAGATTATGACCTAAGCCAAAGTCAGAGGCTTAACCAACTGAGCCATCCAGGTGCCCTGGTTTTCAGTTTTAAAGGTGGTATTTATATTTAGTAAAATTGTTTTCGTGTGAACTAAAATTTACACTTATTAAGCAAAACGGCACTTTGAATTGTTTCATTGTTTTAGATTCTGAACAAGAATAGAAACACCACATTGTTCCTATAGAATTTCAAAATTGAGTAATCAAAGATTTTGCTTTTTTATAAATACTCTGCTATCACTGTTTATTTTGAATATTCTGCTTACAAGCAAGAATGTGTCCTGCCACAGGGTTCGGAGGACCAGCTGCAATGGAAAAGAGGCCAGATGAATCCGAGGCACTGCCTGTTCTCCAAAGGAACAAGAAAAGCTGAGTCTGCCTGTATCAGAGGCAGACTGTCCACTGTGAGTCCTCTGAATTAACTTCTATGCAGAATGAGATGTTTATTACAAGGCAAATGAAAAAAAATGTCCTATTTTAAATTTACATATATTTAAAAGCAATGGTAATCGGAGAAAATATTTAAAATTTATAGCAAATTTATTTTAAGGAGAAATATCTCTTTGTCTTAGACATTGTTTATGTTTCCCCTTGCATGGTTAAGACTTAAAGTATTTTTGTGAGGTTTTAAAATTCTTTACAGAAAGTACAGCCACTTGATACCTAAGCCAGGCAGACCACTTCTGTTTCCCTATGGGGACTGTTGGTGTCTGGCACACATTAGCCCTCAAAACATCGCT
The DNA here is from genome assembly GCA_028646485.1 of Cryptoprocta ferox. Lineage (NCBI taxonomy): Eukaryota > Metazoa > Chordata > Mammalia > Carnivora > Eupleridae > Cryptoprocta > Cryptoprocta ferox. Next base: position 32,916,348 of record CM053575.1, on the reverse strand, counting down.
TGAATAAATTAATAAGAAGAGATCCAGAAGGAGCAATTTGAGTGAGGTAAATACAGTTATAGTTCTGATTTGGCAATTTACAAACTATTTAAATATTTAAATGCAGAAATCAAGGAAGCAGTTGGATATAGTACATCAGAGCTCAGAGGAGAATTCCTGGCTAGAGATGTGGATTCAAAATTCATCAGTTTGCACATTTTACTACAGTCCTAACAGTCAATGGGATTACACATATAAAAGGGGGGGGGGTTACTAAGCCCTGGGGCAAGCAGATATTTGGAGGTCTTCTGGAAAGGAAGACTAAGAAAACTGAGATAGGGGAGATGATGAAGAAGGAATGATATGAATAGGTGTGGTGTCCAGGGAGGTTTAGAAAACATATCCTTACAAAAAACATAAAAGAAGGGAGATGCCAACCACACCAAATGCTGTTGAGAGACCAAGTTGGAGGAGAATTAAAAAGTATTCACTGACTTCAGACTCATAATTGCCATTGGAGACTTTAATAAGCCTGAATGGAATAATTTGCAGAAAGAATGAGTTGTGCAATAGAGACAGCAAATGTAAGCAAATACGTTGCAATTCGGGATACAGGCAATATATGGAGAGTGTGGTGGATGAGTATTTCTTTTAAATAATGGTTATTTTTAAGCATTAGTGTATCCAAAAAAAAAAAAAAAGGACAGAATAAACACAGGACATTAATGATACAGGTGAGAGAGAAAATAATTCCAGAACAGTCTATTTGAAAACAAAGGACAATTCAGCGGAGGGCACAAAGAGGGACAATTCTTCTATTGGTACAGAAAGGAAGGTCACCATAAATTAAATTATCATGCATCGGTTACACGGAATGATATGAATCATTAAATCATGAAATACAATCTACAATATAAATAGAAACAGAACAATATAACATGTTATATTAAAAGCTATATAAAATCTATATGGATAAAGAATTTAAGGGAAGATACACTATTTCATTCAGAAGAGATGTTAATTATTTGACAATATTTTTACCCAGCATTTTAATCAGATGTTACTCCTCTTCAATTCTTCTGCAGAGAGCTTTTGACAAATCATTTAAAGATGAATTCTTGTAGGCATAATAAAACTGATTAAATAGTTCAGTAAGATTAAAATGAGATTTAATTTGTCTCAAACTGTGACTGACATGTAAAACAGTGAATTTCATAGCAGGAAAGGATAAGGAACACATCAGAAGTACTTGTAATAAAAATAAAAGAATAGAATAGTTACTTCCATATTCAACTTTCATTTAAAGCATTTCCACATATGAAATTTGTTCCTAAATCTAGAAAATAAATGTCAAATTATAGAATAACTATGAAATTTCCAATTTTCTGTTTTTCCTATGACAGATGCTGTCCAGTTTCTACTAGCTCATTAAATTTATGGTAAGATCAAACATGTTGTGAGTGTATTTATCTTAGTTTAATTACACAATTCTTTTGCTGGCTTAATTCATTTTACATGGGTGCTTCAATTTAAAAGAAATAGTTTATTGCTTTCATCAATGATGCAGGCCCATAGAAATTCTCTTCTGTTCCTCAGTTTAAAAGGGGCTTTAACCTAAGTGGAATCAATGTTATTTAAAATAAATATACAATATTTGCCATTTGTATTAAAAAAAAATTCTTACCTGGGTGGATTTTACCAATGATTCCCTAATTCAGAAAATCTGAAGTAACTTTCATCTTTCCTTCAAATACCACACCCAGTAAAGCAGAAAATCTCACATATTCTATAATTTTCCCATATCTTAAATATGTCTCCTCATAATCCTTTTTTTCCTTTCAAAATTAATGTCATTTCTTACAAGGAATGCTTAGGCAGGAATTGGGCTAATTGCCTATTCTAGAGCTCCTTCAATTTGTAGTTCTATCTAATCTTGAGTAAAATAACATTTTTTAAAGATTTCATATTTGAAAGAAATTCAGGAAACAACTTTTTCCCACAACTTCATTGAAGAACAATTGACAAATATAATTATATATATTTAAGGTGTATAACATGTATATAGCACATATACACTGTGGAATGATTACCAAGATCAAGATAGTTAACATGGCCTTCACATCACAATGTTAACTTCTTGTGTGTATGATGAGAGCACTTGCAAATGTGCAATATTTTGTTATTAACTATAGTTATCATGTCCTACACAAGATTCTCAGAACTTATTTTTGTAACTGAAAGTTTGACCTATTTCCCCCTTCCCCTAGTCCCTGACAACCACCATTATATTCTCTGTTACTATGAAGTTAGCTATTCTTTTTTTAATTTCACGTTAGCGATACCATACTGTAAACCAATTTTTGATAACCTGATTTTTCTTCAGTGCTTGAAGAAGGCATATTAGGTGCCAGACGCATATGATATGACTTGGGGAGATTTCAAAAGACTTGCCCTCTTTCCTTTAGGTGTTTATTTTTCTTTGTATGTTGGAAAGATGGTATTAGCAGCAAAACTGAAATCTATTCCTTCTTTTCCAGTGGAAGTTCAAGAATGAAAGATTGGAAGGGAAAAATAAGAGAAGGAAAGGGTGGAAAGGAAGATGGGAGGGAAAATGATTACTAAATATAATGACAGGCTTTCTAACAAACACACTAATGAGAATTACTAGTGGGAAAATAAGGTATAAAATGCTTTTAGCAGGTTGAATCTGTTCTGTCTAGGATTGACTATAATAAATAAATATGGAATGTTTAGATTTACATGCTATTCATCCCTACAAAATGTCATATTATATAATTATCAGAATATAAAATGGAGATTTTTTTTCACCAAAATTGCATCATTCTCTCTAAGTGATATTCTGCAATATTTTAGAGAGATCCATAACAAAAATATGGTCAAAAGGATATTCTTATGTGAACAGATAAGATCTAAGATTGTTTTTCCTGCTTTTCTTATAGCTCAGAAATAACCTATAAAATTGAATATATTATTGAAGTTTGATATCAGGTAAGTTATCTGCATTGTATGTGTCTGATTGGATAATTCATTATATTACATTCATAGATAATTGAGGACATTTCCTTTTAATCTTGACCCTCAGGATAAACACTTAAGAAATGGGCACAATATTTTTCTGACTCCTTTCCAAACCTTTACCAATAAGTAGGCATTTTATATACATTGTTAATAAGAGAAGAAGCAAAATAGGAAATAAAATAAATCAAGTGTAGCAATTGGATTTAGTCAACGAGAATACAATTACTAACACATTTCCCACCTGTTGTCACTAAATCAATTATTCAGAAAATGTGATTTTTTTTCAGTAATACAAAAGATCTTAGCATATCAACTATAGTATTGGAACTCCACACATTATTGATATATATACATATATATATATATATATATATATATTATATACATGACAAATAAACACACATTATGAGAAAAAGATTGTGGGAACTCACCCAGAGAATCATGTTCACATTTTCCCATAGCAGATATAAGGAGTTGATTAATAAATATATTTTGAATGTATTTTAATCGCTTTTAAATTATTAAAGTTTTTAAAAATCTTTTTTTTTGTGGCATTTGTTTTGTTTTTACTTACTGGGAAATGGAATAAATACCTGAAAATACAACTTGTAGTCAGTGGACCTTTTGGGACATATTGTTTTAGGAAAATAGCTAATTATAAATGTTCATTCTTTTTTCCTCTTGGGACTGAAAATCAGCTAGATATTTATTTTATTAAGCATTATTTCAGAGTGATCTATAAAGATCTGAATCTTTAATTACATATATACTAATTAGAATGATTATCCAAGCAGAGAAGTCAAAATTAGTTATGGTGAGCCTAGGAGATTTTGCAATTATTTCTACCCTGATATTATGAATATTAGATTATATATATTTTTTTCAAAACTTTAAGCCCTATTTGAAATAGACTAAAATATTTTCATTGAATTGTTACATCAATTTGTAACTATTCCAGTTAATTTATGTTCTCTATTTAAAATCATCTATAAATCTAACCTAATCCCAGTTGTAATAATTAAGTGCAATATTTCCTAATTATTAAGTCTGTCAAGTAGAAATTATTTCTGTAGGCCACCAGAGAGCACTTAAATGTTAAAGGCCATTGTATCAAATTATATCTATTCTTTGAGTTTCTATTCAAAGCATTTAAATGACTTATTCTCATGTAATTTTGATAGCTTTAATTGGAAATTTTTTTATGTTAGATTCTAAAAGCTATTTCCTCTGTTTTGATGAAAAGAACTTAGTGAAAAGAACTTAGTTCTTTTTAGTGAAAAGAACTTAGTGAAAAGAACTTAGTTCTTTTTAGTGAAAAGAACTTAGTTCTTTGATGAAAAGAACACAGTTTCCAGTTTCTTTGTTAAATATGTAATTGTATATTTTTTACATGAATGCCAATTTTAATTTAATTAAAAAATTTTAAAAATAGTTTAGTCCAATGAAAATGGAAATTGCCTGAAATTAATTTTAGTTTAGAGACCCCAGTTTGAGTAATAAAGACATAAAGTTTGCTATATTAATAGTGTATTTCTAGGTAAGTGATTATTATGTTCTTCTCCATGAGAGTATATATTCAAAATAGTGATAGGCAAAATATCATCAGGATATATCTAGACCTAATAAAATTTTATAATTATGCATTACAAAGAAACATGCAAAATGAAAATACTCTCAACTCACAGGTCAAAAACGTTCAAATCACCTTTTCTTTTCTTTTCTTTTTTTTCTTAATGTTTATTTATTTTTGAGAGAGAGAGAACGTGAATGGGGGAGGAACAGAGAGAGGGAAACACACAGAATCTGAAGCAGGCTCCAGGCTCTGAGCTGTCAGCACAGAGCTTGACAAGGTGATCCAACTCACAAGCAGTGAGACATGACCTGAGCCGAAGTCAGACGCTTAACCCCCTGAGCCACTCAGGCACCCCCACCTTAACTTTTCACTCTCCTTCCAGCCAGTTTATGATTTACCAAAATATTTTTATCTTCACCTTCAAAATACAACTCATTTGACAAATATTTCACTACCTTTTTACCTGGCTTGTTAGAATAGCTTTCCAAATCCCCTTCCTGCTCCTGTCACTTCTCTACCATCAGCATAGTGGTCCTCGTAGTCCTTCTAGTATGTAAGTAAGTGTGATTATCACTCTTTGGCTCAAAACTTTTGTTGGCACCTTATTTCTCTCAGAAATAAAAGTCAAAATTGTTAAAAGTGTCTACCAAATGGTGTCTCAATCTGCTTTCACTCTGCTGTCCATCTGGGTGTTCCTTAAACCCACGAGGCTCATTTCTGCCTCAGGTCCTGTCTTTGGTGTTCAATTTATCTGTAACTCTTTCCCCTCAATATACACATGCTTTCCTTGTCATCTCTTCATGTCTTTACTGAACTATAATTATCTTAACATTGAATGTACTGTCCATTCTTTAAAAAATAATAAAACTGAATTTCTTTCATTCTCAATTATTTTTAGATTTATTTATCTCTAAAGCTTAAATTACTATCTTTTAAATTACTTATTTTTATTGCCTATCTCTCTACACAATAACATCAACTCCAGGAGGGCAAACATTTTGCCTAGTGTGTTAACTGCCCCATTCTCCTGGGGTGTAAGTAAGCTTGGCACATAAAGATAGGATTGTATGGTGCAGAGATAGGCAAATAAGGTTTCTGTAGGAACCTAACTTCTATAAGGCCAATTAGCAACACAGAAGGTATAATCACAGAGATAAACTTCTGAAAACTCAGGGGTGACTCATTGTGCTGGACATGTCCCATTAACCAATCTCCCTCAACGACTACAGTATTTTTCCACTAACTCATCCTAGTGCTTAAATTTTTTACTGGAGTTGAATTCAATTTCTCTTCTACATTGTATAGAGTCGAATAAGTTGTATAACTCTGTCTGGTGCAATACATCTTCCACAATATGTAGATGAATGTTTGTTACAACAAAGTGTATATTATCAAAATATTAGAAACTGTAATGTCTCTGAGAAGAAAGATGGACAAATTTAGTTGGTAAAATTTTGTAATAAATTTCTTTTTTAAAATTTTTTCTTCAATGTTTATGTGTTTTTGAGAGACAGAGACAGAGCGTGAGTCGTGGAGGGGCAGAGAGAGAATGAGACACAGAATCTGAAGCAGGCTCCAGGTTCTGAGCTGTCAGCACAGAGCCCGACATGGGGCTCAAACTCATGAACCATGAGATCATGACCTGAGCCAAAGTCAGACGCTTAACCAACTGAGCCACCCAGGTGCCCCTAAAATTATGTAATAAATTCCTATCCAGTAGGTTAATGAGTAAACTGTAATTAGATTACACAATATTGAGTGAAATCAATAGGATGCAAAATATAAATTGAATGTGAATATATACTGAATATATATATATATATCAGTAATATTATAAACTATAGTAGGTCCATATGTAGAAAAATACAAACATTTGGATAGAAAAAGACACCAATTTCAGTATATTATCCTCTCCAACTCCTACCCTCAGGAGAAAAGAAAATTAAAAGATGAGTAGAGAGATAATTAGCAAATATCTATAAAATATCTGCAATATCTGTAAGAAAAACAATCCTAAATCTAATAAAATCCAGGGTTGCTATTTTAAACCTGGTGTTTACAGGAGTTTATGTATTTCTAAAAACAACATGAATAAGATTTTTCAGCCTCTGGTTTCAGATTTCAAATCTTTTATCACTGTGAAATATATATTTCACAAGGAATGGTGGAAGAAACAAGGAAAATGAGCACAAAAACTCATTACTAAATGCACCTAGAATAATTTATATTCTCTGTAATAAAAGATGTGAGGGTGACAGGCACTTTACTGGGCAAATCATTCAATGGCTCTGGGCTCAGTTTCCTTGACTATAAAATCAAACAGTGGATGGCAGAGCATATAAAGCCCCTTAAAATGCTGAGGCTGTGAATATAAAGACAACCTAAGTGACAGGTAGCTTGCACTCTGGTCAAAGTCTTCTTGATTATTAAAAAAAAAAAAGTTTTATTACTACATTCCTGGTGCTTGCTATAAACAGTTTTCCTCATAAAGAACACTGTAAGTACTTTTACAGAGCTCAAATAATTTTCTAATCAGGAATTTCTCCACTAATATTCCCTCCTTTTTTTAATTCCTCAAAAGAGTACTTTGGAAATAAAGTAGTATAACCTAAATAAGAACGGCAAAAGTTTATTCTTCCTTAGCATGTGCGAAATAACATGAAAAACATTGTCTCAGAGATTCTGTTCATCCTTACAGTAACAGAATTGCATGACACTAAAAAGGAGTGAAGGACAGCAAATCTGATATTTAACAGATTACTTCTATTCATAAAATAGAATTTTTTCCACCAAACTGTGTAGGTAATGAAGTCTTGTATTACAGAAAATGACATATAGAAATATGATGAATAATAGATGTTCTTCCAGAAGCAAAATATGGTTTATATAAATGGCAAGGCTTTCAGTAGATTTTTCTTTGTTTCCCTTGTGAAAGGAAATGATACACTTTTCCCTGATATTCTCTTGAAATGAGCATGCAGAACATGGGGTTGGTCATCTGAGAACATTTGAATATAGCTGTCTAGTGTAGGTTAGAGTAAAGCATACAATCATTTGCAATATATCACTATATCATCCTAAGAAATATTCAAACATCCAAAAGTTCATTTAAAAATATGATACACTCTATTAACAAACACTAACATTTTTCCAAATTTATTTTGGGCTTTGGTAAACTTTACTATAAAAGTTAAAAAAATTTGTATATATATACATTCACATTGTCTAATAGTTATCACTAAATGATGACTGTGGAATGATGTGTTGAATTATTTCCTCAACTTTGCATTCTATCATCTATCTATCTATCTATCTATCTATCTATCTATCTAATCTATCTACCTACCTACATATGAGCCTACCCATCCTCTATTTTGTGAGATCTTTTTCTGGTATGTAAGAACGAACAGTTTCATACTCTGTAGAAACAAGCCTTAATGGGAACAATTTTGTAAGGGTATAAGATTACCAGGGTCTACTGGCATTGTGATTTTACTCTAAATTTTCTCTCTATAAAACATTGAAAGAGTAGAAAGAACATACATTTAGATAATATTGTTAGTTCTAAGTGAAAAGAGCCAGCCCAATATGCTCATAACATAAGAACAAATCTATCCCAAGTGAAATGTCAAAGTTTACCCTGCTCGACTGCCGTTCATTTATTTACAAACCAACTAGTTCTAAAGTTAATACAAAGCACCTTATGAAATAGTAAGAACAGACAGAGGCCATGTGGACATAATTCCAGGGGAATTCAGGAAAAAGCAAAAAATAAACTTGTAACTGGTGACTAACAACTATTCAACCAAATGAATATATGAAACAAGAAAATAAATAAATAAATGATGTAAATAAGTTAATTACTAGTTAAGAAAAGGTAGATTGATGAGTACCATTTTACACAGTGACTATTGCTTAACATTTTCCCACTAAGATGACTAGGTTCCTTTGCTATGGCTACTCATAACCCAACTGTTAACTTGGGTTTTACTTACTAATCCTTATTGACCTATGGCTACCATATATTAATGAATCCATTGAACCTATACTTGCCTTATTACTTATGCTAAACATGATTTTACCATTTTTGAATTTTTTTAGGTTTATTTACTTATTTTGAGAAAGACAGAGATAGCATGAGTGGGACAGGGGCAGAGAGAGAGAGAGAATTCCAAGCAGGCTCCATGCTGCCAACGCAAAGCCCAATGTGGGGCTCATGAGATCATGATCTGAGCGAAACCAAGAGTCAGATGGTTAACCAACTGAGCCACCAAGGCGTCCAGGATTTTACCATTTTTGATATAAAGTCCTGTGTCTCCTTTCACTCTGGCTTATTTTTTAGTGTAAAACTAGTACCCCCTGAAATGATTTTTTTAATGTTTATTTATTTTTTAAAGAAAGAGAGTACATGAGCAGGAGAGGGACAGAGAGGGAGACACAGAATCTGAAGCAGGCTCCAGACTCTGAGCTGTCAGCACAGAGCCCAACGCAGGGCTCAAACCCACTAACCATGAGATTATGACCTGAGCTGGAGTCGGATGCCCAACCAACTGAGCCACTCAGGTGCCCCTTGAAAGAATTTTTAAATACATTAATTATCCATGGTTTTAATGATCATTTCAATCTACTATATTAATTCCATTTCTAAGAAGTACAAATACAATTAACTGGGAATGTAAACTTCTAGTCCCAACAAGATGGAATAAACTTGTTTTTTTCCAATTGTCCCCTAAAACAAACAAACAAACAAACAAACAAGCGCGCGCGCGCGCACACACACACACACACACACACACACACACACAATAAACCTGGAAATAAAATGATAGACAAAGAAAGATGGATACTAAAAAATGTTAAGATAAAGAGGAGGGGCTAGAGACCACAGGGTTGGAAGAATAGAATCTCATGACTTCCACGCTGCTTCAGAATGTAATGCTGACCAAAGCAGCAGAGGAAAGCTCAGGTAGATGCGTTCACCATGGACTGTACTGGGAGTCCCACTGAAAACAGGGAAAAACCATGTGCCAGCAGGTGATTTCTACCAAAAACAAGTGTCTTGGCTTATGGAAGCACTCTCAGCCCCTAGGAGCTATAGACTTTGTTTTGGGATTGAACCAATAAGAAGAAAAAAAACATGCATGATATCAATTTATACAGAAAAAGCATTTGACAAAAATCCAATACCAATTTATGATAATAATTCTCGGCAAGTAAAAAATAGAATGGAATGATCTCACCTTGATAAAGAACATCTATAGGAAATCTCCAGTTAACAATATCCTTAATGATGAAAGACTTGCCCTCTAAGATCAGGAGAAAGGCCAGAATGACCTCTGTCTACTTTTATTCAACAAATAAATAAAGTCATAAATATTAGAAAGGAAAAAAAAACCTGACCCTATACAAAGATGGTATGATTACCTGCTTAAAAATTCCCAAGGAATCAATAAAATAAGGACAGTAATATAACAAAACAATAAAAGAAAAATCTCTGAGAATTCAGAAACTTTATCAAGGACACAGGATAAAGATCAATATACAAAAATCAACCAATTTTTAAAAATGTTTTTTTAAATCTATCTATCTATCTATCTATCTATCTATCTATCTATCTATCTATCATCTATCTATTTTGAGGTTATCTCTAATGCCCAGTGTGTGGCTTGAACTCACAACCCTGAGATCGAGAGTCACATGCTCTACTGACTGAGTCAGCCCCTCGATCATGTTTTTATATACTAATTAGAACACAATGCCACTTTTAATGGCTCCAAAGAAAAGGAAATATTTTTTCTAAATCTAACGAAACATGTATAGGATTTGTACAAAGAAAATTACAAACGGCTGATGAAGAAAATTAAAGACCTAAATAAATAGAGTCATACTGTGTTTATGGATTGGAAGACTCAATTATAATAAGAAAATCAAATGTAAAGCTGGTGCAATCTCAAATCTGAATAAGGTCAGTGGATTGTATTAAAGTCATTTTTCTGTTGTAATATTAACTTATAGTTATGCAAGATGCTACCATTGAGGGGAATTGGGTGAAAAGTATAAAGGATTTGTCTGTATTATTTCTTAAAGTAGCCTATGGATCTAAAATTACCTTAAACTAAATATTTATACACACCTACACATAGATATACACACATAATTAGATTGGTAGATAGATATAGATATATAGATATAATTAGCAGGAAATGTTCCTTTGTTATCCTTTTCTATGCTGTGTTATTTGTAGAAGCTTGAGCTATAAGCACATTATAAGAGCAATGGCTGATAAACACAGAAAACAAACTACAGTTTAAGAACGATAAGGGAAATAAGAATACTAAATGCTGGTCATGCAGATAGATCTATGTTTGCAAATAAAACTGGACAAGTTCTTCCCAAGGATGCTATTGGTGAGGAAGGCATGTATTTGTCTGGGCAGGCAGGAGAGGGCATGTAAATGTGGGTGTGTCAGCTCAAAAAACAGTTGCTTTCTTCTAGAAAGAAGATAGAATTTATCCTTGGGCTACTTCTTTTCCTTAAAACTTGATGGAGCCATTATGCCTGAGAATTAGGCGGTATTGGTAGTCTTATGCTATATATAAGTGTTCTCCAGTAGTGCTTGGATAGGCTGTATGTGTGCATTTACATCTTTGGGGCAAATCCCAACACCAAGCAAAATCTGTTTCAAGAGACAATTATGAGTTTCCATGATTCTCTTTTGTTGAATATCATATTCAAATAAAAGGCTGGCTGTGTGAAATAAACTGTATTTAAAACATGAAAGTGGACTATACATTCTTGTACATAGAGATTATTATTATTTATAAAAAATAATTTTAAATGATACAGAGAAAAGTTAAAGGTGTTTAGGCAGAATATTTTAAACTGTTTAAAAACATACTATCATATATTCTTGATACCTCGAATCTAACATAAACACTTAATATTTTCATACATTTTTTCAATAGCCCACTTAATATGTTATCAGTTCCTAAGTGTCATCACATAACTTTGGAAATAGCTGATATTTAGTTTTTCAGTACACAAGAAAATGACAGGTTCTTGATTTTTTAAAAAATTTTTAATGTTTATTTTTGAGAGAAAGAGACAGAGCATGAATGGGAGAGAGGCAGAGAGAGATGGAGTCACAGAAGTGGAAGCAGGTTCCAGGCTCTGAGCTGTCAGCACAGAGCCCAACGCCAGGCTCAAACCCACAAGCAGTGAAATCATGACCTGAGCTGAAGTAGGACACTTAATTGACTGAGCCATCCAGGTGCCCCAACAGGCTTTTAACTATTGAAAATGACAGTGTAAAAATGCACATGAGCATTTTCTTATTCAAATATATGCAATCCAAATTGTAAAAGATGTAAAAACTTACATTTGCATTATTTTAACTATTTAAATGTACAAATCACCTAAAACCAAGGAGGCAGTGTGATCTTTTAAAAAAAAAAGTGTAAATCTCGATCAGAACAAAAATTTTTAAAAGGTTTAAGTAATCTCTACATCCAACATGGGGATCAAATTTACAACCCCAGATCTAGTCACGTGCTCTACCAACTGAGCCAACCAGGCACCCCTGACCGGAACCAAATCTGAGAACCATTTTCACCATTTACTTGAGCACATTATTTAACCTGAGTCTTAGGGTTCTTATTTTCATTCTAATAACACTATCTGTTGCATAAGGTTGTATGTATTAAAATAATAACAATGCACCATTAAAATGCTCATATAAGAGGGAGGTGACAAGTAAAAGTAAAAAAAAACAAACAGGGTTTAATTCTCAGCAGAGCCATTTTTTTTCAGGGTTTGGAGAATGGAAGCATAATCTATAGCGTTCATGAGACTTTTATCCATGAGATGGTAAACATTTCTTACTGTGCTTTATGGACTCTCCACCTTGAAGAAAATTTGAGATGTTTGTATACTCACAGAACAAATATAACATTTTATATTTTATGATTTTTATGTTTAAATGTCATTTTATGCTCTTTTTATGTACTTTCGGTTTTATATTCTATTCTATATGGAAGTTGTGTGTGTGTGTGTGTGTGTGTGTGTGTGTGTGTGTGTGTGTTATCTTAGAATACAAGGCCATTACCTATATTACACTGCTGTTCATTAAGTAACACAGACCTTGGGAAAGTTAGTGTGGATAGATGCTACAAGAAGAAAAACAACCTCTGTTTTATTGTTAATGGGTGAATAAGTAGAATGAGTTGTTTTTTATTTTTGTTTATAAGGGCAGGTTCTACTTTTGACAGGGAATATAACGTTAAATAGAAGAGAAAATAATCCATGGACTTTTCTATCACTATTTCTGTGTAATGAACCACTCCACTAAAATTTCAGTTGCAGGAAACAATTTTATTATGCACGTGAGTTCTGTAGGTTAGGGATTCAGAAGCTCTACATTCCTCTTTAGTGGCATACTTAGTTGGCACTCACTGACTAAAGAAAGCCTTCTGTGTGCAACGTTCCCTGTCTTTATGTTCAGTGATGCCACGTTGGTAGCTTGAAGTGATCGAAACAGCCATGATGGAGATTTTCACATTATGGAAATTGGAAAATTGTACAAATCAAGGCTCCCCTTCCCTTCCTTTCTATAGTCAGGTGTTAATAACTTACCTACACACCAATAGTTCTTTTCTACTACATATAGTCTAGGGAACTAGCTGTTATGATTCCAAATTTTTGTGGCTACTTAACTTGCTAGGTTCATTATAATGCCTTATCTATATGAAAACCCCACTAAGGAGCTCTTAAAGATTCTTGGCACCTTAATATGTTTTTCAAGGCCTTGTGTCCTAGATGCTAAAGATATAGGATATTAAATCCTAAATAATGTAACTGTTCTAACATTCTGATTTCCTTAAGCCATTGAGTATTGTTCTGTATCACATTCCAAGGGAGTCATACAAGGTCTCTACCTAATTTGGGGTAGCCAACTTTTGGATATATGTTTTGATTAGCCAACCATGTAAACTCTTAGTATCCCCAGACACTTAAGGTAATTTCTGAATTAAGAATCTGTGCTGGGAGATTGGCACTAAGACAAAGATTAGTTGGGTCAATCTGTGAAGAGCCATATTTCTGCCCTGTAGGCCAGAGAAGTCTGGGGTTCAAAAGAGTAAAACAGAAATGATACTGACTCACAGAGAGATGCAGAAACTGAAAGGAGGAATCTTAATATTAGCAGTGTCTAATTCCATGTTCCTCCTGAGTTTCTTTACTGCACTCACATCAAAGGAAAACTCAGTATCTTTACAAGAGATCTCTGAGGTTGTTTCAGCTACCTTAGATTTGGTTTTACTAAAATTCTCCTAATTTATACATTCCCTACACAGTAGACCCTTGAACAACATGGGTTTGAACTGCACGGGTCCACTTACAGGAAGATTTTTTTGTGTGTATAACAGAACAGCACTGTAAATGCATTTTATTTTCTTTATTTTTTTCTTAGTAACATTTTATTTTCTCTAGCTTGTTTTATTGCAAGAATATGGTGTGGAATAAATACATACAAATTATGTGTTAATCGACTGTTTATGTTATCAGTAAGACTTCTGGTCAATAGTAGGCTATAGTAGCTAAGTGGGGAGTGAAAAGTTTTATGCAGATTTTTGAATATGTGAGAGTCTGTACCCCAGCCACCATATTGTTCAAAGGTCACTTGCAGTTGAAAATCCCAATTCAGCATATAACAAGGCTGAAGCCTGGAAGTCTTTCATCAAGTTATCTCTACTGGGGTGTGGAAATGTGACAACAGTGTGAATTCTCAAGACTGAACATTCATAAAAGTGAGACAGAATGCTATCAACTGTCTAAAGAAAAGCAGGATTAAATTTCTCTATTTGCAAAAAAATGTAGTAGAAAGATGAATAGAGACAACTCTGGAGGTTGACTACCCTGGTTAAATTTCTGTTCCACCAATATTAACTGTCTGACCTTTCAAGGATCATTCTCTCCCCTTGAACCTCAGTTCTCTTACTTTTCAATTAGGAATGATAATAAAACCTATCTTATAGTGTCGTGAGAATTAAATTATTAAAGAAATGTAGCCCACTCATACTATGTGCCTCAATTATAGTAAACATATAACACAATGCCAAATTTATTGTTCTTCTTATTGGCCATACAATCATGTATCCTTCTAGGTTATTTGGCAATATAAATGTAACCAATTTGACAGGCTAAGAAATACACACTCACACATGCACACACACACACACACACACACACTACATAGATGTAGCAAATATATATGCTACATATGTAACAATTTTATGTAATTTATATATCAGAATGATTTTATGCAATTCTCTATGACCTAAAACACCCAAAAGTTTATTTTCTTCATTGAGTTTTGAAGAAATTTATTTTTCCATCTTTCATAAAACTAAAACTCTACAGAACTGGTTTTTGATAGATCATCACGCACTTCTGAGACATGGACCTGTACCAAGATTGCTCTTCTAAAATATTTTTGTGACAGTCTCACTCTAAAGCAGGCAGGAAGATAGATGAAATAACAAGAAACCATTTATTTATAAGAATTGTTTTTTCATTGATTGACATCTGAACTCAAAGAATATATGGTTTTAGTTTCCCCTAAGAGGGTGAATCAAGGCTGTCAACCTAAATTCTTCTAAGGCAAATATTCTCTATTTCATCTGATGAACCAAAGACTGATTTCTACATCAGGACAAAAAGCTTAAGAGCTTAGCTTCTTGCTCCAAATTAAAATGATTATGATTTGCCATGCAATCTCAGATAAGCCAATTAATATATTTTCTGTCCTGGTTTTTCTTTTATTAGACTTCTTGGGGATTTGTGTTAAAAAATTAAAATCCTTTTAATTCCTCTTTTTCTCCCCACCCTTTTCAACTTTCTGGAATTTATTGGTACAGACTAGTTCATTAAAAATGATAGAGCTCTTAGCTTGGATATTAAAAGAGTAAAATATGAGTTAAACATAGAACCATAGGAATGACTTTTTTTTTTACCATAAACTTCAGTGAGACAGCAGAAATGTTGATTGTTTTGCCTGTTCTCTTATAGGGTCTGAAAGTAATTTTTAAATCTTTATTTTTTATTCCTTGATATTCCTTATATAAACTAAAACTGAAATCAACCATCTAGCTGAAAAACACATGCTAAATTCCATGAGTGAATCTTTCTTAAGGAGCAAATATCACATTTCATCTTCAAAGAAAAGATTTAATTATGGCCAAATCAAATAAGATTTAGATTCTTCCATGTGTTAATAAAAGATATAGTACTCAGACATTCTCATTCGAAACATTTAGATGATTTGGCCACTATCTTTCAAATTTATAGCCAAGTTCTGAAGTTTTAATTGCCCTCCGTTATAAGTGGAAGGACAAAAGAAATAAAATCACATGAAAAGCCTTTGAATGTTGGGTAATGTTTCAAATTCTCACCTGCCACATGCAATTTGTTGAAATCCATATGCAGTTAAGTAACCTTGCTGCAGTCATCTTAGTGAAGAGTTTCCAACAATATTAATGAAAGTAAGGAGCAGTGACACGAAATGCAAGTATTTACTAAAATGCACTAGAAAATAGTACATGAGCAGCATTTGTTTTCAAGAACTTAAATTTAGAAGGTAAAAATAATGTAGTGTGTGTGGTAACACATATAACCAGGATGAAGATATCCTCCCCATTAGGCAATGTAATCTCACTTGCTCTTCTCCCATATTCTGTGAAAAAAATTTATCTTTTTCATTACCAGAACGGGATGAGTGAGCAAGTGTCTAAACTGAGAAACTTATATGTTCATTTTATGCCCATCAGGAACTAGTGAACTCTCAATGTTAAAAGAAACTACAAAAAAGTCTATGCAATCTCTGTACATTATATTCTAAGTACAGTCCATAGATAAGCAATATTAATATCAAAATGGACTTTTTAGATATAAAAAACAATCCATTCCATCACTCACCTATAGAATCAAGATCTTCATTTTAACAATATCCCCAGGTGATTTTGACATATTAAATCTGAGGGGCATTGCTCTCCAGTATATGCTCATCCTCACCATAATGAAACATTTTCCAGCTATTGGGAAATCATTGTCAGGGATAACCTATTTCATAGTTGAACAATTATAATCATTTTCAAATTTTTTCTTATATTAAGGGAAAATCTGCTTCTTTGATACATCTATCAAACTAGGCAAAGCTCTCTAGTCTGGTTTTCCAGACAGATATGGGCAGATGATCATCTTTTTTTCCCCCTACTCTTTCTCAGTTCCTTCAGTCATTCCTCAACTTACATCATGTTCACATCATGTTAGATGTACTACTCTGAACACTTTGGTGATTGTCACTAATATGAAAGCAACTGAATCCAGTAGTCAAGATTTAGTCTAATTAAAGAAGTGACTGAGTTATTTGCTTAGCATAATACTCTCTACCTCCATCCATGTCCTTCCAAATGGCAAAATTTCATTCTTTTTTATGGCTGACCATATGATTTTACTCATATGTGGTATTTAAGAAACAGGACAAATGAGCAAGGGGGGCGGGGAGAGAAAAGGAGGCAAACCAAGAAACAGACTCTTAACTATATAGAACAAACTGATGGTTACCAGAGGGGAAGTAGATGGGGGAATGGGTTGACTAGGTGATGAGGATTAAACAGTTGTTGTGATAAGCACTGGGTGTTATGTGGAAGTATTGAATCACTATATTGTACACGTGAAACCAATATAACACTGTATGTTAGGTGGAATTTAAATGAAAACTTAAAAAAAGAAGATACGAGAGAATTAACATTTATGTCATTCTTACTATTCAAAATCTATTAAACTTACTATGTTTTAACCGGCCTTATTTTAGGGGTGATGAGAGGTGGGGTACACCATCATGAGATCTCATATTAAGTTTACAGATATCATGAATCTTGTATCCTTTTTGAGCTTCTGACATAGTGTTAAGCTACGCTGCTCTTTTCTTCTTCTCCTCTATATATTGATTGGATATTTGGAACCCAAAGGTAAAACTTTCTCTTTTTGTAAGGTCTACTTATTTATTTTGAGAGAGAGAGAGATTGGGAGGTGTTGGAAGCAATTTTCTGAACTCACTAAGTTGAAAAAATAAACTCCTTGTGAGGTAAGGTGGGTTTGCAAGGCCAGGGCCTTCTGCCGTCAGATGGCAACCGATGTCTACCCCCTACTCAATTATTTTTGCTTGAGCACCGACCCCCTTGCAAGGTATCTTGCTGACTGGTATCAGGAGTGACTTGTTCTCTTATGCTAAAAATATACTAATTGTACCGTGTGAAGGAACTTATTATAGGAGTTCCTTCTTTTGTGATTATAGGAGCAAATATTACATTTCCTGAGAAATGTGTTTTTCTTCCCCTCAAGAAAACAGGCTATTGACCCCTGCTCACAAAGAACTAACTCTTGCCTTTGCTATGCTAAAAACATTGCCTTGTATTTGAATGCTAAAGGTACCTTCCTTCCCCATGTGATAAGCATCTAAGTCACCTACATCAATCACTGTTGATAAAGATTACCCATGAGTCTTCTACCAATCTATGTTCTGGGAAATTTTTACTTACCAAAGAATTTGCCATCAGAAATCATTGTCTAAGGCAATTGCCACTTCTGTTTTGTACCCCATACATTTTTTCCATAAATAAAGCTGACGACTCTCCGGTCAGGGCAGAGATGCCTGCCTGGTGATCAGAAAGAAACCGAGGCTCTCTCACTCCCTTTCGCTGACACCATTCATCCTTCAGGGAGCCCTGGACCTGCTGGAGCTGGACTCCAGCAGGGAGGAGGGGAGGGGCAGAGAAAGAGGGAGATAGAGAATCCCAAGCAGGCACCACGTTGTCAGCACAGAGTCCGACCTGGAGCTAGAACTCACGAACCATAAGATCATGATGTGAGATCATGATTTGATCCTGAGATCAAGACTTGAACTCTTAACCGACTGAGCTACCTAGATGCCCCAAAGACAAGACTTTCTAAGCGCTGACCTGTGAGGCCACATGGAAATATCTGCTGCCTTCTCTGAAGTAGCTTTGGTTAGCTAGCTGCAATTTCTTATATCTGTCCCACATCAAATCAGCCAACTCACATGATTCAAAGCCATAATTTTTTTTTTGTCTAAGAAATTTTTATTCCTTCTACCTTAATTTTTTTAAGCTGAAAAGTGTTATTAAGATTTTGATGTAGTTTCCTATATAGCAGTTCTTAAAATTTATAAATTGTATTGAATAACTCTGGCCACACACAGGATATGTTTTCTCTGATGCCTGAAATGCACAACACCCTTATAAATCTACTTATACATTTTTTTTTAAAATATGTGGCTTATATTCAGAACACTATATAACTTGAATTTTAGGACTACTATATGCCAAAAGGCCTCAAGGCCCAGTGGCCATCAGTGTATTGTCTCATTCCCATGCTTGTGGCAGACATTACTCATTTTTTAACAGGATTCAGAAAATAGGTAACGTTTTTAGAAAAATTGGTTAACTGGACAACTGAATGGCTCAGTTGGTTAAGCTTCTGATTTTTGCTCGGGTCATGATCTCATGGTTTATCAGTTTAAGCCCCGCATCAGGCTCTGTGCTGACAGCTTGGAGCCTGGAGCCTGCTTCAGATTCTGTGTCTCCCTCTCTGTCTGCCTCTGCCCCTCTCGTGCATTCTCTCTCTCTCTCTCTCTCTCTCTCTCTCTCTCAAGAATAAATAAACCTTAAAAAAACATGTAAAATTTAAAAAATCGGTTAATTGTATATAAAGTATTTCATAGAATGCTATTGTAAATGCTTTTGAGATGATTTTGGATGAAAGTACTAAAGCAACATTTCAGATCTTTTGTTATTAAGATATTAGAAGCATTTTCTTCCTGACTGTTGTTAGAAACTTTTCTTTGAAATTATTTTGTTAGCTAACACCCAAAGCAATTCCAAAGCAATTGGCCAGCATCTTAGAATTAAAAGCATGCCATGGCACACCAGGGATCTCACATTATTACATTACCTTCACTAAATTCACATAATTGCCTAATCTAATATAGGTTCTTTCATTATCAATATATGAAAAATGAGAATATATATATGCACGATATGTATGTATGTGTGTGTGTATCCAGAATAGTGTCATGTTTAGTTACAATAGATAATGGGATTCAAGACACAATACCACATAAAGATGGACCTTGGCAAATTGAATATTAAGCTGAAAAAATGTGAGAAACTACAGGTGCAGGAAGGACTTTCTGACCTTCCCCTGAAGTAGGTCATAAGACCCTCATCCTCACATGAGAGGTACCCTCCCTATACTTAGAGGAAAGGAGCATCCTTATCTCTGGAGACAAAGGAACCATGAGAGGAATTTAAACACAGCCTTGCTAATTTCCCCCATTTGTTCCACTTAGCTCATATCCCCTTGGTTCTGTCACATTTTTTGACATTTTTTCATACATCATCCACTCTAGCATAAAAATATTCAGGCTCAGCTTCTTTTTTTAAGTCTTCATTTTCTTACGAAGGCTCACATATCACACAAAACTTATGTTACATAAATAAATGTGTATGCCTTGCTCTTGTTCATCTGTCTTTTGTTATAGGGGCCCCAGCCACGAACTTACAAGAGCAGAGGAAAATGTATGTGTCCTCCCCTATACAGGTGTTTAAAGCTTATTAGTTTTATTACTTGCCTTCTCCCCAGCTACTCTTCACAAAGTGAAAGCATTCAGGCTTCATTAACTAACTCTTTAATCCTTGCGGTTGTGAAAATAATTTGAGTGTGTGTGTTTTCATGATGATTGATTAAGCATGAATGTAATTTTATGTCTGCCGCTTTTTGTTGCCTTGCCAGAAACAGCCTGTCACACAGTAAGAATTTTGTGTTGGGCCTCCTGATTTTGAAATGGTTTCTGAAGTTAACAAATGAGATCATTAATGTTTTGTAAAAAGTGAATTGTTATGAGATGGCTTTGTGCTTTGGTTTCCTTCTGTGATAAATTCCCAACTAAATACCATTAGAAGGTTGTCACTTCTGACATTCTGTATTTCAGAGTATAATACTTGGTTCATGTGTTCACCATGGTGGGCATTTCTTTTGCAATCTTTTTAATAATTCCTTAGGTGCTAAAATCATATGGATTTTTAAATATGTATCATATATAGAGTTATATATTAATGATCTCCTAAAAGGTCTGTAATATACTTTCCTTAAAATCTCCTGATATGTGATATACAAACACAGAAGGGTCTCTATGTAGTTTTCCGAACTTTCCACTAAAATATTTTACTCCAGTCCCTCTAGTTTTTCTGTCTCAGATAATGAGTGTTAAAAAAATAGAATAAATCTAATGAGCATTGTGACAGACACATTCATATCTTGGCCCATTAAAAGATTGAAATTTAATTATAAAATCATAGAACATTGATTCTCTCTGACATGTTACCATCACACTAACAAAGGTCCGAGATGATAACCAGAGATTGTAGCTCAAGTAGCTGTTAGGCATGACACTGCCTAAGAGGGGTTCTTATGAAAATGCAAACACAACAGGTGAGAGAAAAAAGGACCCTGGAAGCATATGAAACCCTGACACTTAAAGCTACAGCAAACATTAAAAGCAGCCCAATTCCAAGGCATATTCACGTTAAATCTTACACTAAGGTCTGTTAACCTCAGTTGCTGTTACCCAATATACCACGCCTGGCTTTCAACCTAAAGTACATGGCATAGTGAAAGGAAAGAAAAACAATCTGAAGTCAAAGCAACCATTAGAACCAAACTCAGGGTGTGGCAGAAAATAAGTAGGCAGAGTGCAGAGGATTTTTCGGACACTGAAACACATCATTAAGCATTATCCAAACCCACAGAACATGCAACACCAAGAATCAATCTTAATGTTAACTATGGACTTTGGGTCAATGTGAATTCATCACTTGTAACAAACATACCATTCTTGTGGGGGATGATGACCATGGGGGAGGCTATGCATGCGTGGGGACAGTGGGTAGATGGGAAATCTCTGTACCTTGCTCTCTATTTCACTATAAAACTAAATCAGCTGTAAAAAATAAAGTCTTAAAAATTTAAATAAAAATTATAAACTCAGGTCCTTCACTGCTCTAACAACATTTCAAGTGTTCAACAATCACATGTCGGTAATGGCTTCTTCACTGGACAATTCAGATATAGAACATCACACAAAAGTCTATTGAATAGGACCACAGAGGTTCTGTAATTTTGCCCAATCTGCTGTGCCAAAGGCCTGGCAAGGAATGGAATCATTATTTATTCACATATTTTTCTTTGCTTAGCAAATCCTCAAGGTCATTATTATTTTAGCATAAATATTGTACAGTTTCACCAATAGATAATCAGAAAACTGCTCATTATCACTCTGCTGGTAAGGGTGTAAGTGTTGTTTGTGTCTTAGGCTCTTCCAATTTGTCAAATACTTTTGTGGTCTGCTTGTTGTTTTAGGTAAACTGGTCAGACACCATTCTGAATGACATATAATAAGTAGCCTATTTCCATGTAGCAAATATTATAAGCTTGGACCACACTGAAATCTTAGGGGATCTTGGAATCCCCTGAAATCATAGGCAAATTACAAGCATTTGGGTTTATGTGTGTGGATATGTAAAAATGTGTTATGAATGCTGCTTTTTCCAATGAAAGACTGTATATATACTCTCAGGAGAAAATTCATGGTTTATATCAATTTTTCAAAAAAACTTCAGACTCAAAGGAATATTAAATCACTGACCTGTAAAGCAGAGTTCTTTTATCAGGATGCAAGATTCAAATAACTTATGGCTTAAAGAATAATTGTTTAAATAACTGAAGTCTCATTCCCCAGAATGTTCAAGGCAATTTTTGGTACTTCGTTTAAGTAACTGACATGTTTAAATATGGAGAGTAAAATGGGTTGGAGGTGAGTATTTGAATGAAAGATGAATAACTACCAGCATGAGTGTTCATTAAAAATACTCACTATATAAAAAAAGATTCCATGTATTCTGTAGATGGAAATACTCAGAAAATATTTTTCATTAACAAAGAAAAAGTGTCACCTGGAGAACAGTTGCACAGCAATTTGGAAGCTATCAGTTATTGAATGAAACTGCACCTTTATTCATGTGTTTGTGAAAAAGAGAAGATAAACCCTTGTTGATTTTAATAACAAGCTATAGCTACCATGTAAATTTTATTTTATTAAGGCAATCCTAAAGTCACTTTATGCCCTGTGACTTCTCAAATTCAGAAGTCAATTATCTTTGTTTTGTTCCAGCTGTAAATGTCTTTGACAGTGGATTCCAGCTTAGAGTCATATGGAACACAATGCTTTAATCATTTTGCAATGTTCTTTTTAAAAATTATATGAGATTATTTAGATTCTTAAATTAAATTAAATTTAAATTGTTTGAATTTCTATGCACCAAAAGAATGGAATATAATAGTATTCTCTCATCATGGTTTTCCAAAGGACGGCATGGTTGTATCATTCAATGATAATTCAAGAATTGACTTTTTAATTATCATGTGGGTAACATTAGAAATTATTCCCGAATGACAGCATTTCGGTGACATGTGTCAAATCAAACAAACAAAAATAACGTTTAGTAAGAGAGTTCTCTTCTCATGACTCTTACAGTTCTACATCTTCTTGATTTCTCTTGGAAATAGAAGTTTTCTGTCATTTAGGATGTGGTATTTCCTTTAGATTTGAATTAGAAAGTTCTGAAATTGGAGGAATTTCTAGGTACCCTGTCAAAATCATTGATATAAGAATACATTTAAATATAACTGAAACTTAATTGACACTGAGCTTGGAAAATTTAGACTTGCATAAATGGGTAAAATTCTCCAATGAGAAGGATCCTGACAAGTGTTTAGCTTCTGTCTTTATCGTAGTGTCAATTAAAAGCAATTAAAAAATTCAATTTTAGCTATGACAAAACTTATCCATGTGTGAGGACTCATTCCAACTATGAAGTGATGGGTTTGATACGCTGACATAGACTTCTCACAATCCTGCATAGGCTGCCTTATATGGATGCGACACATACAGCTCAGCTGGGAAAGCAGGGGCTGCTGACAGCAGGAGGTGATGCCCTAATAAAGAACGGGCAGCTTCAGAGCAGATCATTTTAGACTAGGAAAGGCCAATTATTGGCACACGGGCCCTCATTTTATCATAATGGCATCCTTGGTTGGAGGTAGGAGAGAGGAGTGGTAATGGGCAGGAAGGGCATAAGTTAGTACCACACTGTGGGGTGCAGAACCCAGAGCAGCTCCTTGAGAGATGTGATGACCCCTTGTGGCATCATGTTCATAACTAAATTAAAGGCAGAACCAAGACCAGGACCCAGCTTCCAGCCTTCTCAGTCTTGATCTTTTCTCCAATTTATCAGTCACCAAACTATCACTTAGATTTTCTGCCTTTTTAAATGTTTATTTATTGTTGATGAGAGAGAGAGAAAGAGCAGGGAAGGGGCAGGAGACAGGGACAGAGGATCTAAAGCAGGCTCTGTGCTGACAGCAGAGAGCCTAACACGTGTTTCGAACCCACAGACTGTGAGATCTTGACCGATCTAAAGTTGGATGCTTAACTGACTGAGTCACCCAGGTGCCCCAGTTTTCTGCCTTTTTTTAAACAATCACTCTTCACTAAGAAATTCACAGAAAAGCACTCTTTTCCTCACTCTTGATGAACTGTTACTTTAGGTCGGGAACAATATTATATGCGTTCATGCATGTAACTATACTTAACTCTCATGACAACCTTTTGTGAACTATGAGATAGATATTATTGTCCTCATTTAACATATGAAACATTAAGAATCAATGAGGCCAGGAAGACAATAATTGAAGTTCTATAAGGATGGTTGCCAGATCTGATTAATTGACTCTGTTTACCAGGTTCTTAATGGTGATTAGTAGTGATTACCTAAGCTTAACTTGAGCAAACATGAAGACTATTTATTCTAGAGGCTAATGTAACCATATCAAAATCAATGTGGTTCCCTCAAGAATTATCCTAACAGCATAGTTTGGAATGTTACCTCTTCTTTGAGACACACAGGATTTTCTGAGTCTCCCTTCACTCAGAATCTATGGCTTTATAATAATTGTTATCAACTCACCAATTAACACTTACTTATTGCCTTCTATGTGTAACAGGGTCTTCCCTAGATTTATAACATTCCTAGTGATTCTTAAGCTTAAATCTGAGTAAACATGGGAATTGTCTCCAGAGGTAAATATGGCTTTATCACTAAACAAATTTGGCACAGAGAGACATAAATTTCTATCTGTAATAGTGCATAAAGCCTTGAGCATATTTTCTCGATGTACATGTTTTAAGGTCTAGAAATTATCCCTATAGCCTCCTATAACCGGGTGTTTCTCAGTTTTATTTTATGTATTATTCTTTTCTCATTCATTGAGAGTTTTTAAAAATTTTCATCCAAGAATTCTTAATTGAGCACCAACTATGCACTAGAGACTACTGGAATCTGAGATTTGTTTGTGAACAAAACAGGGATCCATTTCTCATTGCTTTTATATTCTATTAAAATTCACAGATCTCTTGAAGGAAGAAACTTTGGAAATCAACCAAACATTTGTAGGGTTTTTTTGTTTTGTTTTGTTTTTCTTCTTTTTACCCTCCCAGCCCGGATGAGAATCACAGGGCTCTGTAATATCAATGAACTGTGTTAGGGCACTCAGGATTCTCTAAGGAGCTCTTGCTATTCACCTGTGCTTATTTTGATTTTTGGATTTGACTTTAAGAACCAAGTAAGGCAAAGCTGTCTGGACACTTTCCTATGGCAACATCTAGATGGTTTCAAACCTTAGATTGTGCAGGATGTTCAAGGGATGTTTTAAGAATAACAGAATGTACTAAGCGGTCTGTCAATATCACACAGAAATTAATAAGAGAACTGAGATTTGAGAAGACTCCAAAACTCATGTTTCTTTTTCTCATACATAGTTTCCTGTGAAAAGACAGACGGATGACCTATTATGCCTGACTCCGGAGATCAAGGAGGTGTCCTCTGGGGAAATGCTGATGCGCCATCTCAGTGGAGAATAACAATTGTCAATTTCTGAAGGTCATTCAGAAAGGAAAATGTTTACCATGAATCACAGAGATTGCATTTTGATCTTAATATTGTAGGATTGATAAAATAAACCTCCTTGAGATTAAAAAAAGTTTTAGAAATGCAGAGATATGTATACATCTGTCTTTCCCAATTAGCTAACATTAACTTATTCATTTAGTAAGCAGTGTATTCTTATCCAATCATTTTTGAAATCTGATCTGAAGGTTTGCTCTTTTCTCTGAAGATAGGAATGTCTAAGAGCAAAATATTCAGACAATTCCTCAAGTGCTAGTATACTTTCAAGTGAACAAATCATAGAGATTCTTTTCAAAGCAAAAGACAAATGTTGGCATATTACTGAGAACTGATATTTCTGATTATGCTTTATGATGCTGATTTTTGCCTGCGTGGGTTTATTTTATCTGACATTTAACACCAGATAAGCAAATATAGTGCAAAATAAAGTAGGAAACCACCTTCTGGTAGTTTAAGAACAGACTGTATGATTGACCTCAGAGGTCTTTCCTCTCTGGCATGTAAGTGGATATATGATTTTTCTGTGAATTTAAATGAACTCTGCTAATTTCGATATTGAAAACCTTATTTTGTTTGGATTAGTTTGCCTGAGGTTTGGGGAAGTCTAACTCTTATCCTTTGCCCCTGTGTTCTTTCATTAAGAATACATAGTTTTTCATATCTTTGCTCTCTTTTAATAAGACTATTAAATATTTTAAATATTAATTAATTAATTTAATTAATAATTAAATATTAATAAAGACTATTTTAATGTTTTTATATGTGTGTAGTTTTTAAAACATTTTCATCTTTTCTTTTAATAAAAAAACACATCAGAGGTACCTGGGTGGCTCAGTCAGTAGAACATGGGACTCTTGATCTCAGGGTTATAGGTTTGAGACCCATGCTGGGTGTAGAGATTACTTAAAAATAAGAAATCTTTGGGGTGCCTGGGTGGTTCAGTCATTAGGCATCTGACTTTGACTCAGGTTATGATCTCACGGTTCATGAATTCAAGCCCTACATCAGGCTCTGTGCTCACAGCTCAGAGCCTGGATTCTGCTTTGGAATCTTTGCCTCTCTCTTGCTGTCCCTCTCCCCCTCATGCTCTGTCTGTTTGTCTGTCTGTCTCTCTCTCTCTCAAAAATAAATAAATATCAAAACAAATTTAAAAAATAAGAAATCTTTTTAAAAAGACAAACACAAAACTCAGATCTGTTTTTAATAGAAAGGGGTCAAATCTTAGCTCATTGCTCTTTTAATCATTAATTTTACATTTAAATGTGTGTTTACATACTTCTGTTTCATATAGTAAAAGATTCGACAAAGCATTGGTGTAATTAGCTAATTGTTGTTTTGATATTTACTGAATATTTACCACGTTGTAGTCATTTGCTTTAGACCAGTGAATTTATTGACGAGATACTAAAATGCCTTTGGAGCAAGGACAGTAGAGAATTTAGATCGTACTAAAACCAGAAGCTGGAAATGCTCTGGGCCTTAATTTCTTCCTCTAGTCTGTTTTCTTCTTTAAGCTGTTTCATTCTTGCTCTTTTTGTTTATTTTGTTTTGGCAGAGAGACTTTACTTTTTACCAATACAACATTATAATTCACATCTTTTCTCCTTCATTAATGTCACAGATTCAGTTCCAAACTTCTCAGGACTGAGGCTGTCTTTCCATCAGCTACACAATCATCTCTGGATCTGTGGCCACGGGCGTAGGTTAATAGCTTTCAGGATTCTTTCGGTTGGGTGACATTCTTAAAGAAAGAGTGTCATCATGAACTCAGCGAACACTCCAAAAGACATTAGTTGAAATATCGTGCTAAGAGGCTGACATAATTATCCGAGACTATTCCTTCAACAACATTCAGTTAGGAAGGTAAATCAGAAGGTTTATACATGTTGCCCAAGGTGACACAATTGATCAACAGATCCATGATTTAACTTCAACTTGTTTTAACTTCTGAGTTCCATCAAACCCGTGCAGTCCATGTAAAACAGATATGATAGATAAATATATCACCAATAAGTGGAAAAAGAATTTCTAAAATTGAGGCATTTATCATATAGCTACATTTAAATGACAAATGTATCAGATCTTGTATTGACAGATCTTATTTATCAGATCTTGTACTGACACTTATAAACTATAATTTTGTGTTTCTGGTGAATATTCCAAGAAAACCAATAAACATTTAGTACTGGGGGAAAGGAACTACTAACCTTCTATTTCAAGGAAAAAGATTTTAAAAAATGATGATATATCCAATTAGGGATTCAGTTTAACTTTTCTCTTATCCTGGGCATCAGATTTGATGGAATTGTGTGTGGATACATAACACCACAAAACACAGTAGGAGCAGTGGTTTGTAGTCTGGGGGTTACCGATAAGTGCATGTTCCCTTCAAGGGATGTATTTCCATATATTAGGAAATGCCTGCAGTCTATTCATAAATGTAACCTGAGGAGTTAAGCAAAGCATGAGGAGAGTTATTATTATTATTATTATTATTACTATCATTATTAAGAGGAGAGTTTAAAATTAGAGAGGTTGGCATATCCATGTGACTGTGTGACTCTTAATGGCATATATCCCTCTTCTCATTCTGTAGCCCTCAGTACCCTGCCCTGCATCACTCAAAATACACTATACATAACATGATCATGCAAATATGAACAAGGATAAAAATCGAGAGGAAATCCCATGTGAAATCCCACGTGTAATCCCATGTGAAACAAATTCATCCTACTCCATCCTCATTTTATTACTTTCATTTGGCACAGTATAGCTAAAATCAGACTGCATGGTGATTTACCAGGCAATGTGGAAGACAGAGTTTGTTGAACAGAAGAATATTATAATCAGAGCTATAATTAGGGACATAGCATAGTCCCTGGATCATAGAAAAAATTGATAATGTCAGTGCATTTACAACTATGGTAAAATATTATATTAATAATATTCTAAAGAATCTACTAAGTATATGTCTCATTTAATATGCTTAGTCACAAAATTGTGAGTTTTCTCTCTGCATAAGAATGCCCATAGGATAATGGGCCATGAAAACAGAACTGCATTTTCCTTAAAATTCCAGAATAGTATACTCTTTAGCTAAATTAAACAGTCTAAAAATTAGATCTGCAAATGCAGATGTTAGATAGAATTAGAGCAGGCATATTTCTTAGTGTGTAAATGCATGCTTTGTGCTTGCAGAAGCATTCTGGCATACTGAATTCTCAATTGTTCAGGAGTAAGCTGATTTTGTATGAAAATAGTCAATTATGGATGCAAGATATGAAAATACAGATGCATTCAAAAATGAATATTGAATATTCTGAGCTGGCAACAAAAAGTCATTTGAAATGATTGTTTCCATCAGCTTGGCCTTAAATCAAGAAAACTGGCCTTTCTAGCAACTTTCCAGCCATAATGATATTTGTTTTCCTCAGAAGCCCTACAGGAATGGTTCAAATTTACAGATTAAGGATAAATAAACACATTGTATACAGAAATGCAACATGTATTTTCACTATGACCTCTACTGAGAACATGATCTCTTCAAAATAAATTATATGAAACAGTTGATGGCTGCCAAGAGAGAGACTCGCACTATTGTATAGATGCTGTGTGACATATGGGACACATGGTACTCACCAATATTACTGGCACTTCCCTCAACTCCCCAGGGTATCAAATGCCTGACTCATGGGTGTATTCTATTTACTTCATATACAGTTGGAAATTTTCACTATAAAAATACAAATATATATATATATATATATATATACTTCATTAGTAGATTGGGGTTTAAATCTTCAATTAATCAATGGTAAACTCTGTGTCTTTGAGTAAAACACAGAAAACTCTGACCCTCAGTTTCTTAAACGCCAAAATCTGGATATCACTTCTTTAAAAAGGGTTGCTATAAGAATAAATAGATTATGTATGTGAGTTTTTTGGTTTATTTATGTATTTTGAGAGAAAGAGAGCAAGTGGGGGGGGGCGCAGAGAGAGAGAGGGAGAGAGAGAATCCCAAGTAGGCTCCACGCTATCAGCTCAGAGCCTGATTTGGGGCTCAACCTCATGAACTGTGAGATGGTGACCTGAGCCAAAATCAAGAGTGGGACACTTAACCTACTAAGTCACCCAGGTGCCCCTGTATGTGCATTTTAAAGGAAACTATGAGCCACTATGTGCATCTATGTTGTCTTTACGAGAATGATGAAATGTCTTATCTGATCAAGACATCTTTGTACCATCTTCCAGAAAAATTATTAAAATATATATACATATTCATGATGAACAAAAGGTATATTGGCTCCCTAGTGTTGATATATAACCTATATAACTGTATGCAGGACTTTTAAGTACCTACCCTAAAATAAGCACCCAAACCATCATTGTTTCAGTAATTCCTAATCACCAAACCTGTAAAGCAGCGGGTAGGATGTTGTGGTTCTGGAATTGCAGACCAGCCAGTACATGGGAGAGGAGCTGAGGATCATGAAGCTATGTGCTGTATCCCCAAATCTTTGCTGAGACCTGACTAAATTTCAGCCTTCCAACTTGTAAATCTACCTTAATTAAACCATAGTTGTTAATCAGAAAATGAAAAAAAAATTATGCTAGCTTTGCTCATTTTCTTCAGCTGCTGAAAAGCTGTGAAGTGGGTTCCTGGTGGGTCCCAAACTATTCACTAGTCTCTCCCTAGAAGACTGTGTGTTCTTCTGATGGATCCTCTCTGTCTTGTCTGGTTCTGCTTTTATCTCTAAGTGTTCTATTTTACATCATGTTTGCCCCGTAAGCTGCTTCAAATTATTTTGAATTAGAGGAAATGGGATTTAAATCTAAAATAAATATCTTCATGAATACACCTTATATTTGAAATAGAATATGGAGGCAGCTTCACATTTTCCAGGATTGTTAAGGAGAGAAACAGCTAATGAAAGGTGAACTGGCATGCGGTGGGAATGTTAATGAGGTAGTGAGAGCTGTAACTCTGTGCTCAGTGCTACCCTAAAAAAGTACCACAAACCGAGTGACTTAAACAGCAGAAATTTACTGTTTCACAATTCTGGAGGCTAGAAATTCCAAGATCGAAGTTTCACCAGGGCCACATTTCCTCTGAGGACACTAGGGAGAAAAGTGTTTTGGGTCTCCTAGGTCCTGGAAGGTCTGTGGCTCAAGGAATAATTACAGTCTTCACATGGCATTCTCCCTCTGTGACTCTGTTGGTCCAAATCTTCCCTCTTTATAAAGATGCCAATTACTTTAGAGTGGGGACCCACTATACTCCAGCGTGCCCTCATCTTAATTTGGCTAATTACATCTGCAAAGATTTCAAAATACACTAACATTCTAAGATCCTATAAATTAGGACTTCAACAGATTAATTTTGAGGAGGACACAATTCAACCCATAACATGCATTCCATATTTCATATCAGGATTCTAATACCATGTATATTTGGGATTCAAGGATATCATAAGTGTTATGCTTTTTTTCTCAAACTTTATTTTTATAACTTCATTTTGAAACTGTACCAAGTAAAGACACAATTCTAATGTTGACCAAAAAGTAAGACATGGAATATATGTTTTTATTTTGATGTTTTTAATTTTATTGACCCTAGGTATCACTTAGAAAGCCATTCATTTAATGTACTATTTTTTCTCAGCATAAATCTAGATAATATAATTTATCTTTACAGAAAAAAATTATTTTTATTAATTTTCTTTAGTATAATTTAATCAATTCCTATGGAAAATAAATTGATTTGGATGATTAATTCACTGCTTCACATTTTACTACTATATCTTTAAGTTTTAAACATAACCAGAGAATTTCTCTCTATGCTGGAGCAATACAACATGATATTGTTTATTATCTTGTTCTGTCACTGATAAAGATTAAAATTTTATACAAGAATTTTATAGTAAATAAACTAAAAATGTGTTTTTTAACACATATAATTTTTCCTTGAAAACCGAAGTTGTTTACTATACATATAATGTGTTGCTAATTTGGTCAAATGAAATATAGTAAAACTTTGATATAAAAATCTACTATATGCCAAGCAGTCTACAGGCATTATCTAATAAAATCTTAATAATAATTCCATGATAAAAACATTATTAATTTCGTCCCATATTGACAGATGAGAAGAACAAAGGAAAAAGAAAGCAAGTAGCTCTCCCAAGTCCCAGAGCTAGCAAGAGAATCCAGGTTCCAAAGCCTGTGCTATTAACGTAACCCTACAACTTTGTAGGTTAGGCAGATGAAGTAATACATGAGGTCATGTAGACCAGAGAATAGATATTTTTGGAGAAGCAGAAGTTACTATTCTTCATGGAAGAATGTGACCTATATTTAATAATTTGTTTTTAAAAAGAGAGAAAGATAAAGTATCTAAAAGAAAAAAAATTCCCCAATCCCTTGATCTTATTCAAATTATTTAAATTAGTTTCAAATATTATTTTGTTTTATAATTTTATAATTAATTTTAATATAAATAACATTAAACAAGTGATGGGAATGGGGCTCAGAAGCTGACTTGATCTCAAGCATTTACACAGACATGACATTCTTAAAATACCCACTGTCTTGTCCCCTGTCCCACAGATAATAGGTAGGGTGCCTGGACCTAGGAGAGGCAGAACGGAGAAGAAAAGCCTTGTGATGTTTCAGAATGTTCCCCAATAATTGGAGTGGATCTTCTCGGTCAGGCCAGTTTAGGGAGACTGGTCTAATCCTTATTTGAAAGAAGTTGTAATAAGAAGCAGTTAAAAAGGCTGAGATCGCAACCCTCTGTAAAGACTGAGCTGTGCAGTCCCTGGAAACTAAATAGGTATTTTCCTGATATGGAAGAGATTATTCAATCCAAAATTATATAAAATTACTAAAAATAATTAGAACAATTAATTACATACTATAGAATTAGAGTCAAATAAGTATATACTTTATACAATATAAACAAATAAAATAATATTAAACTGAAATAATAATTAGACGATACTGCAGATTTTCTACTGCTTTGTCTAATGCTGATTTCATTTCATATCCTGGACCTTCTGACTCATTAGTTTAATTGTAACATCTGTCACTTGTACTGGAACTTGATACTAATTATAAAGAAATCTCAGCCTTTTATCTAAAATAACTCAGAGAGGTTTTCCACATTGAATTTATATTGACCAACCTATTCTCGTTCCAATTAGCTGCTGCAAAGCTTTATGTGAAGCTGAAACTTAAGAGACTTTTCTTCAAAAATTCCTTTAGGGTTGTCTGAATCACCTCCTTTGCAGCTCAGCAGATTTTGAAAGTGGTAACAGAGGCTGACTTTCAGCAGGAAAAGGACATCTAAACAGAATCTTTTCTAATAGGGTATAAAAATCATGTTTAATTATTTCCTCTAATATCAAGTACCATCCTTTCTCCTTGCCTAGGATTTGGTTGAATAATCATTTATTGTATGTGCATGTATAGAATACTTATTGTAAATAATAACAGTGATTATGATTATCCTATTATCTCTAATTTTCTTTATAACACTTCACCTATGGCAGTTAACATTTGAAGCTCTCCAATCACTTATGCATTACCCAGGGATGGTGCACTAAAAGTGCTTCTACTATGGCTATGTCTTTAATAGAACATTTTCTAGTTTCTAGAAATAGAAATATTTTTTCATTGGGGAAATGTATAGTAGTTGATACATGTAGTTTAGTCAGGAAAATTCTACAGACATCTCTGCCTTTATAAGAATCTCATTAGGCGATCTTGCAGCTAAGAGATGATTCTGTTGATCAGACCATTTAATTAGCCTAACCAACCATTAAATATTGTTGCATCTTCCTCAAGAGATACTTTTCAGAGCACTTATAAGACAGACACTGAAGCTTTATCAAGTTTACAATAATTTTGTATTACTTGAGTGTATGTATATATGTTTGTACAAAAGCATTCTTCCAAAACATGTTTCTATGAACAGCAGAACTAAGCTAAGGATTGATTTCATTAACGCCTGCCACCTGATTAGTGGAATTGTGGGGACAGAGACTTTAAAAAGATCGCCTAACAAAAATCTTATGAAGCCACTGAATTTTACCAAAAAAACAAAAGCAAACCAAAGAATAAAATAAAATAGCCACAAAAGTAATTTTGGGTTATGTCATTTCACAACAACAATAGCAATGATTTAATATGTTGAAGGCTTATTATGAGCTAGACACTTCTGGGCACTTTATATTATTGCATTTAATTCCCCAAACAAAACTATAATGTCTTATTTCCATTCTTCAAATTGAGCAAATCCATACACAAACAGATATATTATTGCAATTTTAATAATTGAATAAATATAAATTCATTTATGATATTATGTAACATTTCAAAATGGTTCCCATATTATCTTTTGTCTCCATTATAATTATACATTTAATGATAGGGTAAAAATTGTTTCCACTGATGCTCCATTTTAATATCATTGTGTACTTCAGTTGTTTCCAAGGGTTTTTTCTCTTCTGTTTAAATAATGGATAATACATCAACAGTGTCTTTGTGAATTAAAATTTTGTCTATTTTTTATATATACTTAGAGACACAAGCCCCCAACCATCTCAAGGTGGCATGTAAATATGAGGTCAGAATATATAAATGTCTTTATAACTATTGCTACAATAGTCCCTGATTGATTTTCAAAAGTTTAAAGCCATTTACAATTTCTAAAACTCTCCTTTCATTTTACTAAATCTTCTAGCAATTAGCATTATAATTGTAATATTGTCTACTGTTCTCAGTATAAATATGGTGCCTCAAGGTTGATTAAATATGCATTTTGTTGATTACTCAAAAGGATGAATATTTTTGCCATTTGCTTTCAGTATTTGCTTCTTTTCTTATGTTAATTAACCTCTGCTTTCATTTAACTTTAAAAAATTCAGCACCAAATGCAGAAAGAAATGCATGAGGCATTTACTTTATATTTATCATTTACTTGCAAGAGTAAAAGAAAAAAAATTCACTTGTCATTTCCATTCACAGAGATGTTGTATCCATTATAACAAGTCAAGTTGTGATGACACGGCATTTGAAAGATATTTTTGACAGTTGGAGAACACAACATGAGCATGTTTAGAGTTTAGAGTTTGTTTAAACTCTCTTATTGACTGGCTTGAAATATCTAAAGGGCAAAATAAAAAGGGAAAGGAAAAGTATTTTTTTAAGTATCTGAAAGGTAAATTACAAAAGTAAACAAATT
The DNA here is from genome assembly GCA_028646485.1 of Cryptoprocta ferox. Lineage (NCBI taxonomy): Eukaryota > Metazoa > Chordata > Mammalia > Carnivora > Eupleridae > Cryptoprocta > Cryptoprocta ferox. The sequence continues at coordinate 32,881,355 of CM053575.1, read as the reverse complement.
ACTTTCCCCTTTAAGTGGCATTTTGGACAGAAAGATTATAATCGCTCTGAAGTCCATAATGCATATAGTATGGATGGCAGTTTAAGGCATAATTGGCTACAATGCTCACAGAAAAAATAAATCAAGAGACAAAAAATAAACAAATAGGAACCATTACAAAGAAAGGGAGTAAGGAATGATGGCCTGACTATAACATGGAGATCCTTCCTGAGTTTTCAAGGAAATAATAAATCATGTTTTAAATGTTCCAAATATTTTCCACAGTAGTATGGTTAAAATGATTAGACACTGTAAAGGCATTGATAATTAGAAAATCTAAGCAAGGAGCTTTTTATGGGTTTGATTAGTCCACAGTATATTTTAACTTGGCCATGTTTAAACAACTTTCTTTCTCTCACTTGTAATATAAAGCATAAGGTAAGAGCTGAAAGAATATTCTGAAGGAGCAGGAAGGCTTCCTTAGAGATTCTGCTTCCCATTCTGGTAAAGAAAATAATCCCCACAAGTTTAACTGTTCCATGGACACTGGCACATGTTCCTTAGGACAATGGGACACTATGTTGTCATCAAGATATAAGTTATGTCCCTAAATCTGTCAGATTAATACATTTAATGAAGTGATTTAAAACTGTGAAATACAAATCTGAGTAGGAATAAATGAGTTTCTTGGAAATTTTGCTTTGGAATGATTTCTGAGGTGGAACAGAAAACAGTGAGATGAACATTCACTTGTCCTGGCTTCCAGGGTACACAGTAAGGTCAGAGAGAACCAAGTCGAAATCCCAGCTCCACTCTTTTTGGTTGTGTTGCTCTCTAAACTGCCTTAATTTGTCTGAGTTTTATATTTTCCTCACTTTAAAAATGGGTATAAATAATGCTTTAAAGTCTTTGGAAAGATTTCAATGAGACTGCTTATAGAAATCTAATAAAGACGGTCTTTGGGAGTAAAACAGCCCGTCGTTGGTGGTGGTAGTGCTGGCAGTAGGTCTGATGTGTTTCCTGATGGCAGCTGATGCCTGTGACTAGAGAAGTTGAATAGCATCTAAAAGAGCTCAGCTCGGTGTGAGACTCTTAATACCTTGGGAAATCAATGGACTGTGCAGATCTGTCCTCTCCCTTAACAGAGGAAGAAACCAGTGCCCAGGGCAGAGCAGGGACTTGCCAAGTTACACAAAGAGATGATGTTAGAGCAAGACCTGACATTCAGCTTTTAGGATTCCCTATGTGTGCATGTGTATGAGAATCCTTCTTTTCTATGTGTACATGCGGTGCTTTTAGATGATCCGTATGTTAGAGTACTAGATATTTTATTTAGATTCATTAATCCTGGATAAATATATAAACCTCAATATATAAACATTGACTAAGGAAATATACTTGTGTTTGGTGGGCTCCTTAATTCTTCTAAAATATTGTGTGATAAAATGAAAGAAAATTGATTCCTGAAGTTCTTTAAGTAGGAAAAAAAATGCTGACAAATCTACTCAGGGGCAAATATGCGACAGTTGAAGAAGGGAGTGTGACTCTGAGGGTGGGAGGGAGGAAATTTCTGTCCAGAGGTTGCACACTTGGGCACAGGGGGTGGAGCCATGGGTACAGAAGGTGGAGTCTCAAGCCACCAAAGATTAATCCTAGGCTTTGAATCCAGATGGATTTGCCCAGGTGGACTTCAAACTTTCAAGGGATCAGTGACTGCTCTCTTGTTTTCATGTTCTCTCTTTGGAGTGGGAACGTTGTACTGTTATCCTATGTCTGGCCCATCACTGTAACTTGAAAGCATATAACATAACTTGTTTTATACTTTCACAGGTACACAACTGGAGATAAATTTTGCTCCAGGGAGAATCGTACTAGAGTCTCACCCATACCTGATTTAGATTATTTAAGTAATGATATGGGGACTTTTGAGGTCATGGTATTTAGGTGAGATTTTGTACTTTAAACTGATTTTATAATAAGTGAGACTTTGGGGAATATTGGGATAGGGTGAATATATTTTGCATGTGAGCTGGACATGAATCACTGTGGGCCAGAGAGTAGATTACTGTAGGATGAATGATGACTCTCAAAGATTTCTACATCCTAATCTCTGGAAACTGTGAAAGTTATTATATAGGAAATGGAGATTTGAATATATAAATAAATGAAATATTGGGGTATAAAGAGATTATTCCAGATTATCTGTGTGATCTATCAATGGAAGCATAAGTGTCCCTATCAGAGGGAGACAGAGGGAGATTTGACTACAGAAGAGGTGAAGGTGATGTGAAGAAGCTATGCTACTGGCTTTGAAAACTGGAAAAGGAGTCATGAGTTAGGGAATGCAAGGGATGCAGCACTAGAAGTTGGAAAAGACAAGAGGACAGTTCTCTCCCTAAGAGCCCAGAGGAAGCCTGACCCTGCTGACACCTTTGTTTCAAACCCAGTGAAACGCACTTCAGACTTCTGATCTTACCAAGGGAGAAAAAAAAATTGTGTTGTTTTAAGTCAGTAAGTTTGTGGCAATTTGTTATAGCAGCAATGTAAACTAATACAGGTTCTGTTTCTATTGTCTAATCATTTAAAAATTATAAGAATTCAGTTATTGGTATCAAGAAAGTTACAAATTATTTGAATAGAGAATACATAAATGAATTTTTAAATAAACAGTATATTAGAAAGCCTAAAGTTTGCAGAAATGATAAATGATAAAGACAGAAAATAAGGATGCTAGCAAAAATGATTATGGAGATCATGATGCTCTTGAGAGTTTTCTTGGGCATTTAACATATGGATATGCACTGTCCAATATAATTTACATGAAATCCTCATAACAACTTTACTGGAAAGACTGAGATGCCTCACTTTTCAGGTAAGGAAGTGTGACATGAGAGATTAGGTAACTTCCCATCACACAGCTGATAATGGATAAAGTCAAGATTTCAGTTTAGGTATGTCTGCCTCCAGAGACAAAGCTATAAATCTTGTAAGTTTGGTTGGGATTCAGAATAATCAAAAATAGCTTTCAGAGTGGGGTAGAAGCTCAGATATCTTAAAATGTATTATGATTTATATTGGAAAAGAAACAGGGAAAAATAACAAGTCAAGCCCAGTGAAGCAAAGTAAATTTTTTACTTCATCTTGGCAGTAATCAGAATGTCTTCTCTCAGTTTGTATTTCCAAGGTTTAGCAAAGGAAGTGGATTTGAGGGTTGACTATAAATAGCTTCATATTTATTGCAGTTAATCATGGTTTGGAATAAGAACAAATTGAACGTGAAATATATTAGGCTCTTTGAGCTGATACTGATAATACCATCTGGATAATGCTTAGGAGAACCGAGTCCAATGGAAATTCCTTTCTCTAATCCTCATTGTATGAAAGCAAAGAGAAAAATTATTCCATCCTGTCCAGACAAATCCATGAAGTCTCCTTTAGGGGCCTGAAAGAGTCATCATTCTGTCATAGCAGCTGAATTTCTATAACTTGTGCATAATGACTCCCAAGACAGAAATGTTGTTGAAGATGCCCAAGAAACAATTTGAATTAACAACAAATGTAGTTATTTTTCCATAAGATACTCTTTCAATAAATAGTAAAAGATGAGCTATAATAATGCAGTACATGAAAAACAAAAAGTGATAAAGCTTTGAAAACCAAAATTTGGCCCAGTGCTTTAGCAATTTGTTTCCATTTATGACAAAAGCAAGAACCAGATGGAACACTCAGAAACATGATCACCCACCACCAGCTCCTAAGTCCTGTTTGCTTGGTATGGAAGATGAATTACTACTTTATGGGAAAAAATGAGCCTGGCTGTTTTGCATTAGCAAATCTATGGATCACAATTAAAAAATCAGAAATTGCGCAAAAACTCACATCATCTTACTTTATTATTATATTTTGGGAGCAGAGAGAAAAGGTATTCCTTGAAATAAGGAACTAGCACAAGTAACAGGACAACTAGTTCAATGTTAATCAAGACGTCAGGGGAAAATTGTGTGTTTGTTACGGTTAGTTGTGAGTACACAGTCCAATGCCACCAACTGTAGATATACACATCCTCTCAGATACATACATGCAACAACATGTATGAACTGTGAAGACATTACTTAAGTGAAATAAGCCAAACACAAAAGGATTGATATGTTATTTTACATGTATGAGGTAAGTGGCATAGCCAAATTTATACAGAAGGAAAGTGGAATGTTGGTTATCAGGGGTGAGAGGAGGGAGCAAAGGAGGATTATTGTTTCATGAATATGGAGTGTCAGTTGGGGAAGATGAAAGAGTTCTGGAGATGGATGGTAGTGATGGTTGTACAATATAAATATACTCAATGCCACTGAACTGTGCACTTACTAATGGTTAAAATTATAGCAAATTTTATGTTATGTATATGCTACCACAATTGAAAAAAAACCCACAGTCCTGTGTTCGGCATCAAGTCTTCTATGTTCATTGAACTGAATGTTACAGGGATAAGGTACAAAACTTTCTTAAGTGAGTTATTAAATGGGATAACAAGACAATAACTGCCCAGTATGCCTGGGCAGGGTAAAACGGGAGAAAACCGGTGGAAGTACATAGTGGTCTACATACAAATCAGTCCTCTGATTCTCATGTTTACCTTTTGATTCCTGAGCACATGGATTCCAGCTGCAGGAGTGACTTCATTATATGTCCACATGTTTGAGTCGTATGTCAAATCGTGTTTGAATGGACCACACTTTTGTGGGGCATTTTCTTCCAGATTATAGTGTAACAGCTGTCAGCTGTCTAATTTTTTATTCTGTAAAGTCAACTCCTCTAGTTGATGGGACTTGAGACTGTAATGTTAATACAACTCCAAACACACCAGCCAATGAATTAAATCCCAGGTGAGAGCCTCTGTATTGTCAAGTATAAAGGTCCTACGTATGCTTCTCAACCACAGCAACTCCTAAGACGTTTTATGCTTTTTCTCTTTGGCCCAATGTTGGGAAATCAAATTTTTACTTTGCCCTTTACTCTATGTAACCTCTCTAGTGTTGTCCACCTGAATTTTTATTTAATGCCATTGTTGCCATAGTAACAAGTGGCTACAAGCACTTCTTCCAGACTTTGTCTTGCACTTCCACTACATCCCATGCAACTTGAGTGATAGTTTCATAATCATGATATCCATGCTTGTCAAAGACTATTTTTATTCTGTTTTCACTGCAAAAAGCATATCCATTCATTTGTTAAGTGTGTGGACAATCCAATGCTACATACCCATATTGAGCATCTCTTACTAGGGCCACTCATGAAATTATTTAGTACATTAAATGGGATCTCTGAAAAGTAGTAAATGAATGATCAGAAGAAATGATTGTTTAGCATTTAATGGAAAATTTATTAACAGAGGTGTGGACAAAGTTAAAGTTAACAAGAGATAGGAAAGTACTTAAGGTTAATAGCAGGGAGAAGTAGGTCTTAGATCTCTAGGTCTAAAGGTATTAGGGAGGGGCACCCTGGTTGGCTCAGTCCATAGAGAGTGTGGCTCTTGATCTCAGAGTCATCACTTCAAGCCCCACACTGGCAATTATTTAAATAAATAATCTTAAAAAAATAAAGGGACAGGGAAAGGAACTGTCATTAGAGACTTGGAGAAATATCTAACTGTTGCTGAAGACTACTGGAGAGGACATGTGGCTTTCAATAGAGGAATTCATCCACTTCCAATCATAGCCCAGAAAGGAGGAAGTCAGGGGGTAAATGGTTCTAATGTAAGCAGGCTGGTTCCAAGGACCCAGAGAGGTTGTTGGCTTCACACAGGATGGAAATCAAATGTGAGTCAGTAAGAAATGAAAGCAGAGTTTATTGAAGATATATATATATATATCTTAGAGAGAAAGAGAGATACAGACAGAGCACACAGGAGACTAGGAAAGGAAAAGAGCATGAGTTCTCCTCTTTGCTTGGGGCCTGGGGTTTTTATTGGTGATTGTGATCTGCTGTCCTCTTAGGCATCCAGGAGCTGGCCAGAACAAGGACAAGGTCTAGGTATCCTTCCCTGAAGCTAGGGGTCTTGGAGTCAACATGTTTGGAGTCCATGGTTTTGGAGTTTTTGATGACCCTGCCTGGTCACTCCTCAGATGTTATCTATTGTTCTGGAAGACTCTAGGGACATAATTTTCTCTTTGTCTCTTACAAGGGAGACATATGCTATTTGCATTACAAGACATGTGTGGAGTGGGTGGGGGTGCAGTCCCTAGCAAGAACAGAAGTGGGAGCAAAGGGAAAAAATGACTTTTTTTATGGAGTCCCTTCAGTTTCCCTGTCTCATTTCTACTGCGTTTTCCTCTTTCCATCATGTCTCCTCCTGGTTCTTCTTAATGACAATCTAACCCAAGCCAAGAGTGCAAGGGATCCTTAAAGATCACACTTCAGGGACACTGGAAAGTAGAAAAAGAACAGATCTGGAAGAATGAAGAGAATATATTAAGCACAGCCATCTTTCCTTTCCATGCATAAAACTGTGTGCTGAAACCTAGATATATAAAACCAGGAAAACTAAGCCTCGTTTGTTCTTAGTCTTTAAATTTCAAGTTTAAGTACCTCAGTTGGGCTTTCATCCTGCTGAATCACAATTTTACATATAGATTGTATGAATTATTCTACAAGCATAAGGAGCATTTGCCAATGATAATCTTTCTCTCTAACCCTCCCTTCTTTCCTTCCTTCCTTCCTTCCTTCCTTCCTTCCTTCCTTCCTTCCTTCCTTCCTTCCTTTTCTTGCAAAACTCCTGATCTCATGGTTGTGAGTTCAAACCCTGTGTTAGGTGTAGAGCTTACTTTAAAAAAAGCAAAAAAAGATGATGCTTTAAAACCTATAGAATAATACAGTGGAGGGTATCTTTGCAATTATATTACTTATCTAATGCTATATAACAAATCATTTCAAAACCTTTTAACTTAAAAAAATTATGTTTTATTTTATATGAGAGAGAGAGAAAGAGAGAGAAAGCAGGGGAAGGGCAGAGAGACAGAGACAAAATCTGAAGCAGGCTGCAGGATCCAAGCTGTCAGCACAGAGCCCAACATGGGGCTCGAACTCATGAACAATGAGATCATGACCTGAGCTAAAGGCAGATGCTTAACTGACTGAGCCACCCAGGCACCCCCCCCCCCACAAAAACTTTTTACCTTAAACAACATTAGGCATTTATTATTACCTCTCATGTGTTGTATTGATTAGAACAAGGTGGCTTGCTGGGGTCTCTCAAGGGATTGCAATCACATGTTGTCTGCAGCTACAGTTATACTTACATAAAATGCATAACCAGTCCCATTATTCAGTGTACTGTGTTCATTATATCTGTTTTACTCTAATAATTAAACAAGAAAACACGTGTTCACTTTTCTATGTCTAACCATACTAATACTCTTCAGAGAATATGCATTTACATGAGAGTCCAATGTGGTTTGTATAATGGTGATATAAATTGCTTATTATAATCAAGTGTATTAGAGTATTTGTTGTCTATCTCCCCAACAGTGAGATCTCTAAAGTCATGTGTAGTTTGTCATGATTCTTTTCATTTAATGTTTGAAGAAGGAATGAATGATGGAATAACAATGATGGAACACAGACTCCACTTACAACTCAGAGCACTAATCTTAAGGATGGCATTTCAGACACCATTGGAAGTTAGCATTGAGACGGACAGATGGCATTCATGGAACGCCTCAGCTAGATCATGATAGCAGCTGTGTGTTCTGCGGCATATAAAGTGTGCTCTAAACACAGGTGTTTCTTACAAGAAGAAAATAGTCATTTGCATGCAGAAACATGCAAAGTAATAAAGCAGTTCAAAAGGAGAAATCTGCCATAAAATTTATAATATATGACAAGTGTCCTTTAAATGGCACCTGTTCCTATCATGGCATCATGAAGACTTGCTGCTGCTCAGTTGCTGTAAAATTACTGAATTCAGTTTTATAAGAACTAGGAAAGGGACAAAACCAGCAGTTTACTTATGACATAAAAATTAGGAACAAGACACGAAGACAGGAATGAGTAAATTTGTGTGTAAGAGATGAGGCACAGAGCAGAGGAATGAAACACTAGATCGTTATTTTGATTTTGGTGTCAAATTGCCTTCAAAATTTCCAATGTCTTCCTTTAAACTGATTTTAGTAGAAAATTCTAAGTAGTTGATCTTAAGTTATCTGTCATCTCTATTCAGATTCAAGAATGGTTTCAACATTCAGATAATATCACCTGGCCAGTAATGAGGGCTAACACATTTATTTTTCTATTCTTCATTTCCAGGGACATCCAAATTGCCCCACCATAAATGGAATATAATAGCCCTATTGTGTTTTTAAGGAACCAATAGGTTTTAATTTTTTTTAATGTTTATTTATTTTTGAGAGAGAGAGAGAAAGAGCATGAGCCAGGGAGGGGCAGAGAGAGAGGGACATACAGATTCTGAAGCAGGCTCCAGTCACAGAGCCTGATGTAGGGATCAAACTCACAAACCATGAGATCATGACCTTAGCTGAAGTCAGATGCTTAATCAACTGAGCCACCCGGGCGCCCTCGAATGAATAGGTTTTAAATAAGTATAGTCTTGATCATCTCAATCCCCTCAATTATCTATCACATTTTAAAGATTATGACATTGAGGCCAAAGAAATTAAGTAACTTGGACAAGGTCAAACAACTGGAAAATTTGAGGTTCAATGATTCAAACCTTGTATAATTTCATTGCAGAGCTCAGACTTCTAAACATAAGATATTGTATAGTATTTATTGAATCACAAACAGATGAATTTAGGTTAAATGTTTCCCACTAGTACAAAAACTCTTAATATGTATATTTACTTCAGTCAAAACTCATGGAATCGAGGTTTATTTTTTCTCAAATTGCAATTATTAAGAACATATTTTAGCAGCTCTATTTGATGATAGTATTCCTGGTGTCTCAAGTTATCTTTTTACCCACCTCTGCATGTCCCAGCACAGTGCATCTTACATATAAATATGGCCCCAATGACGAGTTGAGAGTCTCTCATATAGATGAAATAGAGCAGATATGATATTAGATTTTGAATATATTCATAAAATAAAAGTGGTCACATTTTTGAAGAGTTTGTATTTAAATGGTGAGTTATGAAAATATAGCCTTTGTAATATTCAGAAAGACAGTCTTGTCACTACTAAGAAGGAGAAGACTGTGGGTAGAGTAGGATTGGAGAGACAGATCACCAATTTGGACTCTTAGGTTTGATACGGTTAAATCCAAGTAGATATGTCAGGTAAGCATTTGGAATTTGGAAGCCATACATGTGGAATTCATTAACATAGATGGTAATTAAAGCCTGTACTTGAATGACAGCACTGAGACAGTGAGTATATAGTACTGAGACATGGGTCATTTCGAGGTTGAAAGTTTGGGGAGCTATGGAAAGTGACAAGGAGAGTGGGGAGGAAAAGGGGGAAGTGTCTTGGCAAACAATCAAACAGAACAGTAGAAATCCACTTGAGTGAAAGAGTGAGGAATCTCTGAAGCTGTCTGGGAAGAATCTCTGTTTTCCTTTACTCCCATCTTCACAGTACTTCTGACCCCAGACATATGCATTTTCTCCCCCAATACTGATCAGTTCTCTGACACCAGCCTGGTGTCTTACAGTTCACGTCAGTTCTGACATTATCTACCTGGAGATAGTGTCAGATCTCACAAATTTAAGGGTCTTGTTGCATAAGACTGTCCCACTTCCAATAGTGATTACATGTCCCAGGTTGTCATTGTATAAATTATGGGACTATAAATTAGGGATCCCACAGCCTTCTTTCCCTCTATGTATGTAATGCTTTTAAAAAGTACAAAAATATATCCATCATATTCAGTATTGTTGTTACCAATGGGGAGGAAAGGAAACATGGGATCACGGTATAAGAGGCAAACTTGATCTCCTTCATGTTTTGTTAAGACTTCTTCATTATTTTTTTTTAGACTCTTATTTTGTTCAGCTTATATATTTATTTTGAGAGAGAAAGAGAGCACAGCCAGGGGAAGGACAGAGACAGAGAAGGACAGAGAGAATCCCAAGCAGGCTCCATGCTCTCAGTGTAGAGCCTGACACAGGCTTGATCTCACGAACCATGAGATCATGTCCTGAACTGAAGTCAGGAGCCAACCAGGTGCCCCGTTCTTCATTATTTTTATAGTCACTTCCATGGGATAAGTTCAACATTGTTTTAACAATAATCCCCAATTGGTGCCATATGTTTATAAAACAGGCAAAAATAACTTATTCTGCTTTGGAATAATAAGGGAGGTTACATTGCAATTCCTTGCTCATGACATGTCCCTGTCCTTTCTACTCAGGATTAAAAAATTTCAAATGATACTGATGGAAGGAAAGAAACTAAATGCATTAAATAAAATATCTTGCCTTCTAAATATGCAACAGCATTTCATTGTCTTCTTGAGGTACCCATGAGGACTTACCTACTAGTCAATTAAAAAAGAGTTGTCCAGGGACACCTGGGTGGCTCAGTCCATTAAGCGTCTGACTCTTGGTTTCAGCTCAGGTCATGATCTTGACAGCTCTGAGCCTGCTTATGATTCATTCTCTCTCTCTCTCTCTCTCTCTCTCTCTCTCTCTCTCTGCCCCTCCCCAGCTCTCTCTTTCTTTCTCTCTCTCTCTCTCTCTCTCTCAATAATACATAAATTTTTTTAAAAAAGGAATTATCTACAATAGTATTTGGCAAGTTTTAACAATGTACACATAATAAATAAATGCACACACTTATCCTAACAAATTATCTTTGATGCCCTTTATATGTCTGATTTACTGTTAAAAATGTCTGATAACATTTTTAAAGGAGGTTTTACACCCAATGTGGAGCCCAGTGTGGGGCTTGAACTCATTACCTCAAGATCAAGACCTGAGCTGGGATCTAGAGTTGGATTGTTAACCAATTAAGCCACCCAGCTGCTGTTTGAGTAGAACATTTTTAAAGCAAATGATATTTATATGTCTTAATGCACCCAGCAATTTTATCCTGTTATTTGGGAGTATGTACTATATTTTTATATCTTTTGCCTGAACAATAAGGAAAAGCAATTTGGCAAAACTCCAAGAATTTTCCACAAATTTGAGATAAGAGTGAGATCTGATTTTAATCACTGCAGTCATTCAGTCATGTTCCCGGGATAAAATGGTCTTATTGGCCAGGGGATTCCCAGCAGAATAGTAAGGAAAAGGTGGCAGGTGTTCCGGCCTTAATTGAGTAGGTCAGGGCACAAATATCCTCAGCAGTAATTATGAGTGAATTAACTAATTTTTCTTAGTGATTTCACAGCAGATTTATCTTGCCTAGTTACTGCCCTAGTTATAAGTTACTTCTTGAATCATAATACTTTATATCCTCATAGAGAGATGCATTGACTTTGAAAACTGCAGTCTTCTGATGAAAAAAAGCATATTAAAGTTTAATTCAACACATACATAATTTTGGGTATAGAAAGCTAGCTTTGCTTTTTTTTTTTTCCAAAACAAGAGCTTCTGTGAATCTTTCTGTGCATTATTTATCTTACAATCTGTACTTTAACTAAGATGCTGACCTACCAACAACTTTCTAAAATTATAAGAAACAATACATGAAGAGTTTTCAACTTTTGCAAGCTATATCCTGAAATCAAAAATGTTAAAAGTGAAAAATGTATATCTAAGAATTGATGAAATAGAATGTTTACATTTCAGACTAACCACTATGCACTATGACTTCCCTTATTATTGATGCATATGATTCTGCTTCATTTGCAAACTTACATCTTTGAAGGGCATATGTCACTTTTCAAAAGGTTATGAAATCTTTGTCTATGTGTAGAGCCCAAGTAGTCTTATAAAATGGCTTCTGTACAGTCAGTTTAGTACATTTTAAATAGGAGATACTTTGCACAGTAAGACCTGAAAAAGTCTAGTTTTAGATTGAATGCTTCTGCAGGTGTCTTTGCTCTAATTTTAAGTTCAATTATACTTAGGAAATCTAATGGTATATTTTCAGCCGAGGGCAATGTTCAGTTTATTTAGACCTAAAAATAATGTGATGTGTGCTCTCTCATAATTTTTAATTTATGCAACCATAATTAGTCTAAGATTCTGAAATTTGCTGGAAAAATCTGTTGGAGTTCAATTATTCCATTTTACAGTTATGTGTAGTGCTTTAATCCCTTCGCTTAACCTTAGGCATACACTAGAATTTATACTGGTTTATACTCCTTGTGTCTTATTCATGTTCTGAGGCTTGATCCCCAAGCTTTCTCTTAATTTTACCCAAAATTCTTCCAAAAGAATCCTATGAAATATGAGAGAATGATATAAATGGGAGGATCATAGTGATTTTGCAATTAATGAGTTTTTATGAAGGAATATCACAGAGATGTACTAGAATCATTGTAACCGATTTCTGTTTTATGGAATAAAAACATTTTGGGGATTTTAGCAATATACACATGCTCTACTAAATTTGTAATATTTTAGGTTTCCTTTCAACATTCAAATCTAAATTAATTGGCTTTGTTTTCAAATGAATTTCTCAATACATTATCAGATTGAGAGACATTTTTTAAGACAGTACATTTTATTTGACATTAGACATAGTCCCCAATTTGTTTCAGTTGTGATGTGTAGATGGCCTTGAATTGCTTTTTGGTAGGCACCCAGACTGAGCAAGATTTTTCAATCTGCAGAACACTTAAGGCTCAGAGAGTCTGCATTTCACATCAGTTCACAAATTAACATATATCTTTCCATTTATCAGAGCATTTTGGCATAGATTCCCTCTGAGGTAGAAAGGTAGAGATGAAGTTCTTTCCTTTAAAATTGATTTTTTCACAACTTCACTCATGCCACAAAAATCAGATGATGATCACATTCTCCTATTCTTGTCTTATCAGTAGTGGTGGTCTTAGGATGCCCAAAACTAAGAAAGGAAGGCTTTTAGTTACTATTGCCTTTCCACTTTCCAATAATGGACCCCCACACACACCCACCTGAAGACAGGGGTATTACAAAGTCCAGCTGACATCACATATTAAAGGCCAAACACTATTAATATTTCAGATGTATCTGGCGCCTAGATAACATATGGACAAAGCAAAAACTGGATATATCACTCGAAATCCTCTTCAACTTTGCTCCCTCCACCAATTATCCTTTGCCAGTCATTTGTTTCCTTCTCCACTTATAGATGTTATTGTTGGCTTGCTGCATAAACTACAGTTTGGATGCTTTCAAAATATGTATGCAATTGAGGGCTGAAGGGGGAGGGGGAAAGGAAAGGGGGGTGATGGACATGGAGGAGGGCACTTGTGGGGAAGAGCACTGGGTGTTATATGGAAACCAACTTGACAATAAACTATAAATAAAAAAATAAAATAAGAAAATAAACAAAAACAAAAAACAAAATATGTATGCATTACAGTGAACAATACAGTCTTCTTCCTTCAGAGTGAATTTTAACTTTATCTTTAAGACCACCTTCTGATCGAGGCTACATTGATTTAATTAATAAATCCCATAATTGAGACTGAGAGATTTTTAATGTGTAAAATAGAAAAACATATAATAATAAATTAATAAATATAATAAAATAAGTATAATGATAGATATGATGATAGATTAGACAGGACTTATAAAGTTGTGTTTCAGACAGATTATAGTGGACATTTAGTCTATACAGCATTTGGCCAAAGTTCATGCACAGGGGCACATGTACCCCAATGTTTATAGCAGCACTTTCAACAATAGCCAAATTATGGAAAGAGCCTAAATGTCCATCAACTGATGAATGGATAAAGAAGATGTGGTTTATATACACAATGGAATAACTATTTGGCAATAAGAAAGAAGGAAATCTTGCCATTTGCAGGAACATGTATAGAACTGGAGACTATTATTCTAAGTGAAATAAGTCAGTCAGAGAAAGACAGACACCATATGTTTTCATCCATATGTGGATCTTGAGAAACTTAACACAAGACCATGAGGGAGGGGAAGGGGGAAAAAAGTTACAAACAGAGAGGGAGGGAGGCAAACCATAAGAGACTCTTAAGTACAGAGAACAAACTGAGGGTTGATGGGGGAGTTGATGAGAGGGGGAAGCGGGTGGTGGGCACTGAGGAGGGAACTTGCTGGGATGAGCACTGGGTATTGTATGGAAACCAATTTGACAATAACTTATATATGAAAGAAAAGTTCATATTTGGAGCCAATCCTAAATATTTGGTAAGAAGGATCTGTCTTTTGCTATTGAAGACAATTAATTATAAGAAGATATTTAACTTTCCCTTTCCTTGGCAGATACGTCATGGACATGTGATCTAAGCTTGGCCAATTGTATATTCCTATTTATTATTTTGATTTATAAGTAGTAAAAAATAAAGACATTTAAAAAAAGCCAGAATACTCATGGCAGAGCAAAAAAAGTCAAATATTGTGGAAAGTAGACTAATGACAATATTTCTAGATACATGTAACTGAAAAACCCAGAAATGTAGAGCTTGGAGCAATAGCTGTATCCAGGCATGCTATGTCATTCAAATCAATATTTCTTTTCCACATCTTAACTCTGCTTTCTCCTTTGTTGAATTTATTCATTGATAAACTTTGATCTACTGGTAATCTCTACCTTTTTCCTATTACCTCTAGCAAAAGTTATGTATTCATAACTAGGTAGTCAGGCTTCTGCAGGAAACTGTAAACTGAAGTTTCCATGGCTATAAGTGTGCCATGTGTTACTCACTAATTTACTGAGAAAAGTCAATATTACCCACATCAAGAAAGCTTACTGTGGAGGAAATGTTTGTCCTCAAGACAAAATCATGGTGTGATGACCAGAAGAAACAATATAGGCTAGCTGATAGTAGAAACAATAGATATTTATTACATTAGATAAAGACTCTTCTAAACTACTTTTTCTTATATACCTTCAAATGCAGATGAGCAATTTCAGATACTTGAGGAACAAAGGATGTGATAGCTATAGGTCCTGGGGGGTCAGTATAGTTACTAGCCTTAAAGCTATAACGCAAATTGCATTCAAGCCTATAATCTAAGAATCTTAAGAAGAAAACAGTTTATCTTATTAAGTCTCAATATATCATCACAGGTTGAACAAATGCTAGGCTAAAGTTAATCATTTCAAGAAATCTCTATAAAAAGGTACAGTTAAGCAAAGAAATGCCATGACAAGGACAATTAATATGTGTTCCACACTTCAAAAACAAGTTCACAGCACTTATTTAATTCAGCCAGTTCATATGTTCCTCAACTTTCCCCATCCCTACACCAACAAAGTATTTCTATTGTTCTTTCAATCAGAATATGAATAACAGCAATAATGAAAAAATACTTATGTATATTTTATAGTGCATAAAAATTTTCACATTCATCACCCCACTAGAATATAAACTCCATGAAGGTAGAATTTTTCATTTCTTTATTCACTTCTATATCCCCTGCTCCTAAAACAGAGTATAGAATGAAAAAATAAATATGTAATTTTAGTAGTGTCAGTTGACAAAGTACAGTTCAGTTGCCAAACTAGAAAAAATATTTTGGTATTTATGAACAAATTTCATATTTAATTAAATATATTTTTTACAAAGAACCATGTATATATACATTTACATATATATTTATATGTATATGCACATATACAAAACATATAGTGTTATATATATTTTTTTCTTTGTAAATCAGACTTGTCTTATTTCTCAATCATTCCATTTTTGAAGAAAAATACTTTTAAAAGATAGAAGACCACTAATGAGTTTCTTAGGTGGCAGGAACTGAAGTCATAGTTTATCAGTTATCCAAAACAAGGTAAAACAAAAAATAAAAATTTTAGTTGAGTGGGAAACATAATGATAAATGGCTAAATTCATCCTCAACACTAAATAACAATTAATGCTTACTTTAAACAGATACTAATTATGGGGACACTTCTGTCTTATGGGATTGCATATAGGTGATTCAGAGAGATAGATTAGGAAACCAATTATTTCATTGTAGGGTCAATATGAAGACCAAGAAACCTATTCTTAGTAACCTTGAAGAAGGATACAGGGACTAGTTAGAGAAAAAGCTTATTAGATGAGGTGTCCTCTCAACTGAATCTTAAAGAAATAGGATCTAAAAAAGAAAGAAGAAGAAAGAAAAAGAAAAAAGAAGAAAGAAGAAAGAGGAGGAGGAGGAGGAGGAGGAGAAGAAGAAGAAGAAGAAGAAGAGGAAGAAGAAGAAGAATGGAGAGGAGAGCTTTGCACAAGGTAAGAAAGGCATCCAGGTGAAATCTCCACTTACTGTGGGCAAATATTTCGTGACTGGCTGTAGTTAATTTATCTGTCAGTATCTAAGTATTTTACCCACTGTGAAATTCATTTAGAGATGTGCTTCTCAATATGAAGCACATCTCCAAAAGATATTTTGAAACTTGATGATGATGGGGTGGCCATGTGATTTGCATAATGACTGGGAAATACTATTGCCAAGTGGGGATGGGGTGGGGTGGGGACAGTGGGGATGGGAGATGGGTTTTCTATCAACCCCAATCAGGACTGTTCTCCACAATAGACAAATATTCCAAAGCTCATGCAACTTTTGAATGCCCTGCCAGCCCTTCATATAGAAAACCAATCCAACAAACAAAAAGAAGCTGTTTATAATAATCTTAATCTAGAACCTAACACTCATTTTATATAAACAAAAAGATTTTCCAAGAGTTTAACTATACACTAAATTTTCCAAGTATGCAATTACCAACTGAACTTAGGAAATACTTCTTTTTTTTTAAAGAAACACATTTGTGTTTGTTTTGTTCAGAACTTTACCAATGTTAGTGCTGCTTGTGATGCTTGAATTCCTATACAATATTCCATAACTTTCTACACTTCAAGCTGTTGCTATCATGTAATTCTACATATAGCTACATGTCTCTACATTAATAGTTTTTCCAGAAGGTTGTGCCCAGAAATTTACATCTTGAGGTATATATTCATTATGTATTACTTTTCACCGATGTCTCCTTTATATTACAGTAGAGCTTTATTTTGTTTTTGTTTTTAATTATATCAGGATGGTTTGATAACGTATGGACTCCTTTTCAAGACAGTAAGAGAGAATCACAATGTATTTATTACTGAAATGATCTGATAGGAATGAGAACTGTCATTGAGAGCACAGATGAGTATGATTCAAGTCTTCTCATAAAACTGTAGAAAGTTAACTCTCAAAGCGTATGCACTATTGAGTTATATTTTTTGTATATTAAAAAATAAAGGTGCACTAATTACAAGGGAACAGACTGTATCAGCCATTGATTTGAGAGTCAACACCACCTCTTCTGTCATCTGTACCATCTACGTCCTGGAAATGACTGTTTCTACCCTAAGAACAACCACAACAGGAGCCTTGACAAGAGCTGCCCTGAGTCCCTTTCAGCTTCCAGGCTAAACTGGCCCAGCTGAGGCTGTTTTAATCATACACTATTCTGGATATCTTTCCAGAGAGTGAAATACTTTGAAGTTCTGGGAATAACATTTGGCTTAATGGAAATGAATTACTTTAGACAGTTGCCAAGAACCACTAGCTGTTGGAGTGGACTGTGGAATGTGTCAAAATCAGTGCCCATTTCTGTGTGGCCTTATGTACACCCAAATCCAGGCATGAAAATCTTCCCTTTGCCACTCCAGCTTTTTTGTCCAAGTGTAGTATAAACATTTATGCTGAATCCCTTGTGAATTATGCTGCCTAATTATTTTAGAATCTGAGGGAATAAACAGGGGGTGGGGGTTATCAGTGAATTTCTCTTGGCATTAACTGAGACAAATAGCTTTATTTTGTTGTTCTCGTTCTACTTGAAATCAAGATAGTATAGTCAGATGAAAGTAACCACTTAATATACTAGGTTTCTTCTAAATCTATGAATCCAAAAATTTCCTACTAGTAAATTAAAAAATTGGATGACTTCATGCAAATATAAACCCAAAAATATTCTAGGAAAAAAAAGAGGATTCTAAAATTATTTGGAACCACCTGTGATAACAAAGTCATGCACCCATCAAAGCAGATAATCTGTATTTTAATGTACTTCAAATAAAATAAATTTATTAATCACATGAAAAGACAATGTAGATATGTAATCTATAGAGATCCACAAATTAAGTTTTTTTTATTAAAATGACATTTTCCAGGAATATTTTAGCTGAATGTCCTATATTGATCAAATGGAAAATAGTTTATTTCTGTGACTTTTTAAATGTTTATTTTATTTTTGAGAGAGAGGGGAGGTGAGGGGTTGTGAGAGAGGGGGACAGATTTTGAAGCAGGCTCTGTGCTGATGGCAGAGAGCCCAACCTGGGGCTCAAACCCACAAACCATGAGATCATGACCTAAGCCAAAGTCCAAGTTGGATGCTTAACCAACTGAGCTACCCAAGCGTCCCTATTTATGTGATCTTTATGAAGGATATACCTACACATGGTTCCATTAATTTGATTTTGATGACCACTTGGAATCACCATTTATAAACCTATCAATTGCATGATGAGTGACTATTAGCAAATATTGAAACAGTCAATCATGCAGAACTTATTTGTGAATGAAGACTTTGTTATAGCTAACAAAATGCTGAAGTAGGAAAGAACAATTAAAGAAGATGATAGGAAACACTCTTACATCAATTAAACATATCAAGTCACTGGGGATCTTTTATGCCCTGCCATAAATAAATAAAATGTTTCTCTGACAGTCATATAACCCGAAATTTTTAATCTAAAATAAATTACATATTTTTGTAGCTGTTATCATGGCTATAATATGTATTTAATATTATTCAAATAAAAACTATACATAGAAATGAATATTTTCATATTACATAAAATACATGTTATATAATATAAAATATATATAACATAATAAATATAATATAATATAACATAATATATATGCTATTATATATATATTTTTTACAGAGAGAGTACAAAGAGGTTCTTAACAGAAAAAAAAAAAAAAAACAAGGCTGTAATCAGATGTAAGAACTCATACACAAAACGCCAGACACTGGACATTTAAAGAAGGTATAAAAAAAGTCACTACAAATCTCAGTAATACCCAATGATATCACTATTACAGTGTAGAGCAGAAGCTGATGATCTAAATTCATGGATAAAGCTGGTCCTGCTGCCTGATTCTGTAAACAAAGTCTTATTAGAACACCATTATGCCTTAAAAAAATGGTCTATGACTGCTTTTGTGTTATGACAACAGATTTGAGTAGTTGTGACAGAAACCATATGACCCTCAAGGCCTAAAATGTTTAATGTTTGTCTGCAGAAAAGGTTTGCCAATCCCTCATCTAGAATATTTTTCATTCACAACACAGTTCTGAACCATGAGTTTACTATGTTGCATTATTCCCTTTAATTAAACAGAGCCATGTGTGACACCTTTTAGTAATGATTCTACACCCAAAATGTTAATAGTTCTAGATAAGCCCTTTTAAATGCTAATCTCCTGAATGTGTCTGGACTCAGCAGGCATTCATTATATTCCATCCATCCTGACAACCAAGTAAGGTGGATATTTGTGACTCAATTATATGTTTTAGATAAAAGGACTTCCCACTGAGGCCACAATCTATTCCAGTATACTTAATTTACTCTTTCAATGTGTTCATTGATCACCTCTCTCAGGCTGTCACTGAGAACATTGCCTGATTTTATATATTAAAACAAAACACAACAAAACATGATTCTAAAACTAAAACCAGGGGCTCAGCCTGGTGAGAAGTTCCCAAAAAGGAGCCACGATCACAATTCTGTGGTTCAAGCTGATACTTCACTGGAGGAACACAGTGTAATGTTCTATGAACTCACTGGAGTTTGTAGGAGTGCCAAAACATCAGAGAAAGAGAGAGGACTTAAATTATTGCATAGTATTTACAAAGTTTTTTCCTCTATTGGTCTAGAAAGCAAAATCTAGACCCATAGAGTAGATGCTTTAGGTATTTTCAAGATCCAGATTCAAGATGTTTAGCTCTTGCCGAAAGAGCAATACAACAAAATAATATTCCTCAGGGGCACTGAATTTCCAGTTCCTTCTTTAGTATTTGAGTTGTCCTCAGTGGCAAATCTTTCTCTTTATTTTATTTACTTTTTATTTTTTTAATTTTTTTTAATGTTCATTAGTTTTTGAGAGAGAGAGAGAGAGAGAGACACAGAGTGTGAGCTGGGTAGGATCAGAGAGAGAGGGAGACACAGAATCAGAAGCAGGCTCCAGGCTCTGAGCTGTCAGCACAGAGCCCAACGCGGGGCTGGAACCCATGAACCGCGAGATCACAACTGAGTTGAAGTCAGCCACTTAACTGACTGAGCCACCCAGGCGCCCCAGTGGCAAATCTTTCTTGAGCAAGAACAACATGTAGAATACTATCACTGCCACTGGATAAGGAGAGAAAAATCAGATTCAGATTAAGTCCTAAGCTTGCATGAGGAAACAGGACTTAAATATAACCAGTAACAATAATAGAAGTTATTGTTCACATTTTAGCACTTCTGTATTAAATGCTTTTATTTTTATATGCTTCCTTAAGCACTAACATTTCATTTTAGCTATGATCTATTTTTATCTTTATTTTAATTTAATTTTATCTTTTTAAATTTTTTTTATCATTTATTTATTTTTGAGAGACAAAGAGAGACAGTGTGATCAGGAGAGGGGCAGAAGGAGAGGGAGACACAGAATCAGAAGCAGGCTCCAGGCTTTGAGCTGTCAGCACAGAGCCCGTGACAGGGCTTGAAGCCATAAACCGTGAGATCATGGCCTGAGCCAAAGTTGGACGCTTAACCGACTGAGCCACCCAGGCGCCCCTAATTTAATTTTATCTTATTTTAAATTTCATTTTAATTTCAAAACTATATTGAAAATGATGGTTTAAATTATGAAAACTATATTGAAATAAAAACTTGTATTACATTAACAATATTAAAGAAAATTAGTCACAATCATATATATCACCAAAACACATAAAGATGTTCATTTACTCATCGTGAAATCTAGCTACTGAATGTGTGCTTGTTCAAAAATTACATATTTGAATCAATATTACAGAATGTTAATTCCACATTTTAACCCAAAATTTTGCAATGATATTTCCCAATGTGTTGCATGATCCTCATCTTTATCAAATTTCTTGCCGCCACACACATATATGTATAAACAATGACCATTTTATTATTTTTTTTGGAAAAACAGAATCGTAGTCCACATGTTTCTTGCTGCAATTTTTATCAAAGAAAGAAATACGGGCAAGGTATCTTTCCATAGTATTATTTATAGGTTTGCCTTATTGTTTTTGATGCTATATGATTTGTAAAACAGCGTGTTTTAATCGTGCTCCCTGACTCCTCCCTAGCCTAAATTGTACACTGGAAAGGAGAGGGCCTCCCATTAATACTTGTATGCCAGGACCCACATACTGATACCTAGAAAGGGAAGAGTGAATAAATACATTATTTACTGAACATTAAATGGCAAGTATCACCAATATGTGGCAGAAGTTCAGAGCAGAGAGCTAGGGCAGCTCTTTAGAATAATTTAGAAGTTGCTCTAAAGTATTCTTTTCCAGAAATAATTTAACTGCTTTGAAGTTTTTTCCACCTATATGAACTGGATGTAGAAAAATGCATAAAAGGAAATCCCCTGATTTCACATACCTGGGGGTGTGTATATATTTATTTTTTGAAAAGTTTCCAAAATAAGACACTCACATTTAGAGATCATCTCTAAATTCCTCCTTAGAAAATTCTTGACTCATCCAACCAGTTGAATGTCTTTATTTTTCCTTAGCTCATGAATTTCAGGTCCCTTATACATGTGATATTTTGTAATTTTATGGTTATGTGTCAATTTATTTATGCATGTCTGTGTGTCTATATATCCATACACACATATATACATACAGATATATAAGATGTATATGTACATATACATACACACTTGTATACATATATATGTGTATGTATGAAATACATATAAAATGTTATTTTTGGTTTTTTTTTCTTGCGGGACTAAAATCTAAATCACGATTTGGAATCACATGTTCCATAGTACCTTCTCCAAAATACCAGTAAGAGATAAGTTCTTCATTTAAAAGTGGTCCATGAGAAAATGAATACAGGAAAATATTGTGCACTGTGCACATTACTATAACAAAGATCCGAGAAGTCTGACAGACAGGGAAGCCTTTTTTTTCTCTTGGTTTAGTCAAAAATTTTGTATCTGTCTTATGATTGAACGTTCCTATCCTGATATCCTGCACTCTCCACACACATTCTTTGCTATATTCACTACTACCACCTACTTCACTTATTTTCATGAAGCAACATCTTTTAAAACTCTGACTCTTCTTATTAAATAAAAAGGGGACTAGATGTTCATGGATAGTGTGGAACATTTAGCAGTGCAGGTTTTCTACAAACTTGGCAGATGCAAGCTGGTATCATTTAAATAAGTTAGAAATTATTTTTACTCAAAACTCTATCTGCTAAGGAGAAAGGAAAAGCCCTTAATTATATCCATACTGAAGGGTTAAATTAGTATACAATTTTTATTTGTTTTAAAAATTAAATGCAAATTATATGTAATAAATAATAGGATCAATTTTAAATATGCCATCTATTTTACTTTTTTATTAACATATAATTTTCAAGATTAATTTATCAAGGAGTTATTGATGTATATTAATTACATGGATATGCAAATCTGATACCCTTGACTTAAGTCACCTATTTTTATATACAATTTAAGTAATTTTATCTACAATTTAGCATTAGGACATTTTAATATACATTTCCTTATTTTACTTTACATGCCTTTCAATATAGGGACAACATATATTAGAATCTGTTTAAAACTTACAGTTCGTTACCTTGTCCTATGATGACCCATCTCCTGAGACTCCCTGGCATTAAAAATTTTAAACAAGATTGGGGCACCTGGGTGGTTCAGTCAGTTGAGCCTCCAACTTCAGCTCAGGTCATGATCTCATGGTTTGTGAGTTCGAGCCCCGTGTCAGCCTCTGTGCTGACAGCTCAGAGCCTGGAGCCTGTCTTCAGATTCTGTGTCTCCCCTCTCTCTGCCCCTCCCCTACTCATGCTGTTTCTCTCTGCATCAACAATAACCATAAAAAAATTAAAAAATAATTTAAACAAGATTTTAGCATGCAAAACCTCAGCCTCTGTGGAAAAATAAACAATTTACTCAAACAGCACTGCAAGGCTAAAAATAAAATAGAAAAAAAGTTATTCAAAATCAGTAAATATTAAAGAAGAACACTTACATTTGATATACCAATTCAACTATGTATTCCTTCTGCATAGAATGTTTTTTACAATTTCTTTATGCTACTAATAAAATTTGTTTCCTTTTAAAATCATTGTGCATAAAATATATAGTTAGTCTTATACTTCTTACTTCTATAAACATAGCACTATGGGGTCTAAACCCCGTGGGTTATATAAAGTTTGTTATCTCCAATTACATTCATTTATTAGAAGAGAAAATTTTACTGATGACTATATCAGGATAAATATAATGTGTGTGAATGTAATGTGACAGAATAATATTGAAGTTAGTTTAGATTCAGATAGTTAAGAAGACATGGCTAATATACTTGTGAAGCTTGTAAGGAATAGGTATGTCTATAAACTGGATCATGTGGACTGGATTCTGAGGGTCACTGAGTATCCAGTAGGGAAACCATCAGGGAAAACATGCATCTGAGAACTGGAAATGGTGTCAAAGAATCAAGGAGCCCTTATAGTACAAAAAAACAGATGTTCCATGAGCCCTAAGAATGTTTAGACCTCCCGAGAAATATAGAATTGTTGATCAGTGTTAGATGGATTATAATAGGATACAGGAGATCTAGTATTTATATTTTAATAACAAGCACATGTATGGTGGTGTTTTCACAAATTAGAAAATGTCTCAGATTAGAAATAAAAAATAAACCAACTGCCTGGGTGGCTCAGTTGGTTAAGCGTCTGACTGCCTCAGGTCATGATCTCACAGTTTATGGGTTCGAGCCCCGTATTGAGCTCTGTATTGACAGCTCAGAGCCTGGAGCCTGCTTCAGATTCTGTGCCTCCCTCTCCCTGTGCCCCTCCCCTGTTTGTGCTCTGTCTCTCTCTCTCTCCCTCAAAAATAAGTAAACATTAAAAAAAAGAAAAAAGAAAAGGAAAAAATATATCATATATATGCATATATTTATTTATTTATTTAAATGTGAAACACAGGACTTTTGGACATTTGACTCATTAATCCAAAATTGGCCTAAGAATAAGTAAGAATCTTTCAATGATGAGGGTTTTGTAATTAAAATTCAAAAATTTTCAATAGATGCAGAAAAAGCATTTGACAAAGTACATCTATTCATGTTAAAAACCCTCTATGAGGTAGATCTTGAGGGAATATATCTCAAAATAATGAAAAGTTTGAGGGTTTTACATATGAGGGGCACCTGGGTAATTCAATCGGTAAGACGTCAGATTCTTGATTGTCGGCTCAGGTCATGATTCCGTAGTCGTGAGATCAAGCCCTGTGTCAGGCTTCACACTGAGCATGGAGCCTGCTTAAGATTCTTTCTCTCTCTCCCTCTTCCCCTCTCACCTGCTGTTGCACTCCCCGCTTCTCAAATTAAAAACAAAACAAAATAAAACAGACAAACAAACCAAAAGTTTTATATCAAAAAGCCACAACCAACATCATACTCACTGGTGAAAAACAGAGCTTTTCCCCTAAGGTCAGGAGAAATATAAGGGTGTCCACTCTCACCACTTTTATTCAACATAGTACTGAAAGTCCTAGCCACAGCAATCAGACAACAAAAAGAAATAAAAGGCATTCAAATCTGAAAGGAAGAAGTAAAACATTCACTATTTGCATATGACATGATATTATATATAGAAAACCCAAAAGATTCCATCAAAAAACTGTTAAAACTAATACACAAATTCAGTAAAGTTGCAAGATACAAAATCAATGTATAGATATATGTTGCAATTCTATATAGCAATAATGAGCAGCTGAAAAAGAAATTAAGAAAACAATTCCATTTACAATCACATCAAAAATAATAAAATACCTAGGAATAAACCTAACCACAGAGGTGAAAGCCCTGTCCTCTGAAAACTATAAAACACTGATGAAAGAAATTGAAGACAACATAAGGAAATGAAAAGACATTCCATGTTCATGGATTGGAGGAAGAAATGTTGTTAAAATATTTATATTACCCAAAGCAATCTACAGATCTGATGCAATCCGTATCCAAATACCAATAGCATTTTTTTCACAGAACTGAAACAAAGAATTCTAAAATAATATAAAGAACTACAACCCTGAAAACCCAGAGCAATCTTGAAAAAGAAAAGCAAAGCTGGAGGCATCATAATTCTGGACTTCAAGTTATATTACAAATCTGTAATATTTAAAGCAATATGGTACTGCCACAAAAATGGACACATAGATCAATGGAAAAGAAGAGAAAACCCATAAATAAACCCATAATTATATGATCACTTAATCTTGGACAAAGCAGGAAAGGATATCAATAAGAAAAAGACAGTCTCTTCAACAAATGGTGTTGAGAGAACTAGACAGGTACATGGAAAAGGAACTGGACCACTTTCTTACACCATACACAAAAATAAATTTGAAATGGATTAAAGACCTAAATGTGAAACTTGAAACCATTAAAATCCTAGATGAGAACACAAGCACTAGCTTCTTAGACATCAGCCAAAGCAACTTTTTTTAGATATGTTTCCTGAGGCAAGGGAAACAAAAGCAAAAATAAACTATTGAGACCTCATCAAGATAAAAAGCTTCTGCAGAGGGAATGAAACAATCAACAAAACTAAAAGGCAACCTATGGAATAGAGGAAGGTATTTGCAAATGACACATCTGATAAAGGAATAGTATCTAAAATATATAAAAAACTTAAAAAATTCAACACCAAAAAAACAAATAATCCATTTAAAAACTGTGCAGAAGACATGAAGAAACATTTCTCCAAATAAGACAACAGATGGCCAAGAGGCACATGAAATAGATGTTCATCAACACTTACCATCAGGGAAATGCAAGTCAAAACTACAATGAGATATTACCTCACACTTGTCAGAACGGCTAAAATCAATGACACAAGAAACAACAGGTGTTGGCAAGGATGTGAAGAAAGGAAAACACTTGTGCACTGTTGGTTAGAATACAAACTGGTCCAGCCATCCTAGAAAACAGCATGGAGGCTCCCTGAAAGTTAAAAATAGAACTACCCTATGATCAATCACACTATTGGATATTTACCCGAAGAATACAAAAAGGATACTTCAAGAGGATACATGCACCCCTATGTTTATTCTAAAATAGTCAAACTATGGAAGCAGCCCAAGTGTCCATTGATTAATGAATGGATAAAGAAGAGGTGGTATGTATATATATATATATATATATATATATATATATACACACACACAATATACAGTGGAATATTATTCAACCATAAAAAATAGTGACATCTTGCCATTTGCAAAACATAATAGAGTTAGAGAGTATAGTGCTAAGAAAAATAAGTCAGTCAGAGAAAGACAAATGCCTTATGATCTCATTCATGCAGAATTTAAGAGACAAAAAAAATGATCAAAGAAAAAAGAGAGACAAACAAAGAAACAGACTCTTAACTATAGAGAATGAACTGACACTTACCACGGGAGACATGGGTTAGGGGAATGAGGGAAATAGGGGATGGGAATTAGAGTACTTGTCATGATGAAAAAATAAAATTAAAAAAAATGATAAAAAGTTAAAAATAAAAGCATACTAATAATCTAAAAAAATAAAATTCAAACATCTCCTGAATATTGGCATACTGAATGAATGTCATGCTAGTTGTTATATTTCTATAAAAATACTATAAGTTTATTATAAAATTTCATCTTTTTCATGAATCGGTTGATATTAATTAATCAAAACTTTTCATTGAATAAAGCAGGCATACTTCTACATTAAGAATTTAACTTAGCCTTATATGAATTCTTAACTTTAAACAATGGTTATTTTTGGTTTTAGGTTCAGTATGAAAGCCTGAAATGGAAATCTTGTCATGAAATCAGCTAGGAGGCATCCATGCAGAAGAGGTGAGTTATATTTCTATTCTTCTAGGCTTAATCAGATAAAAACAACATTAGGGCTTTTTTTTTTTCCTTTTAAACCTCAGACATTTGCTATCTTGCATAATTGTTTTTTCTTCTCCTAGCAGTTCCATTAATTTTAGTGTATTTTCCAATATAATTGCAAACATTTTTACAAGAAAGAAAAACATTGTAAATCTCTAGATATCAGTAAATATTTTAAAGTCATATACCTAAGAAATGTCTTGATTAATGAAGGTTTTATTTTCTACTTCATGTGCTAAAGTTCTCTGAAATACTTTATTAAGTTGTTTAAAAATTGTCTGTAATAATAACTACCTGTCATTCCATTGACATTCTAGTGAATTTTTATAACTTTTCTATGTCAATCCTACAGATCTGTGCCATTACAATCAATTATCAGATTGAGAAATCTGTGGTTGATGATAAATCTTATCTCTTCTTGCTTGAGGCAAGTAAGTGGTTTCACACACCTCTTAAAAATAAGTAAATGCATATATATATATATATATATATATATATATATATAATGAAAGTAATGAAACCTTGCCTGCAACAACATAGATTGAACTGGAAGGTATTATGCTAAGCAAAATAAGTCAGAGAAATATCCATATTATATATCCATAAATACACAAATAAATAAATCTAGTTATTCCAATGTTAACTAGAATAATAAATTATCCTCTTCTCCCTAATTACCAAATGCCACTATTCAGTATGATTCTGTATTTATTGTGGTAGAAACATAACTTTTAATGAATGTGAGTTTTCCCACCTTGGAAATATGAGATTGACCAAGGTATGTTCTGAGCTGGCTTTGTGTCCCTCTTCCAAAATGGCACACTACCCCTTAAAATATATAGAATTCTGAAAAGACATTCTGTAGAAAAACATGTTGCTATTTTAATACTTCATTTCAGGAAAACACAAAAAACTGTATTAATTATTTAATGTTTCTGAGGTCTCAACCACAAAATCAATTATACTCATGTGCTAAAGAGAGAAATATACTTTTGCTTGGACTTATATAACTTTCCTCCTATTGCCTCCAATCTTTATAATCACCAAAAACAATAAACAAATAATACTGTTTTAAAAGATCTAAGGTCATCATCATTAGGGAAATACAAATCAAAACCACGTGGAGATACCACCTCGCACTGGTCAGAGTGGCCAAAATTAACAATTCAGGCAACAATACATGCTGGAAAGGATGTGGAGAAAAGAGAACCCTCTTGAATTGTTGGTGGGAATGCAAACTGGTGTTGCCACTCTGGAAAACAGTGTGGAGATTCCTCAAAAAACTAAAAACAGAATTACCCTATGAGTCAGCAATGCACTACTAAGAATTTATCCAAAGGATACAGAAGTGCTGATTTGAAGGGACACATTCACCTCAATGTTTATAGCAGTGTGTCAACAATAGCCAAATTATGGAAAGAGCCCAAATGTCCCAAATGTCCATCAACTGATGAATGGATTAAGAAGATGTGGTAAATATATATATATATACTCACTCACACACACACAATGGAATACTACTCAGCAATGAAAAGAAATGAAACCTTGCCATTTGCAACAACATAGATTGAACTGGAAGGTGTTATGCTAAGCAAAATAAGTCTGTCAGAGAAAGACAGATATCATATGTTTTCACGCATATGTGGAATTTGAGAAACTTAACAGGTGATCATAAGGGAAGAGTAGGAAAAATAAGATAAAAACAGAGAGGGAAGAAAATAAGAAACTCTTAAATACAGAGAACAAACTGAGGGTTGATGGGGGTGGAGGGGTGGGGAAAATGGATGATGAGCATTAAGGAGGACACTTGTTGGGATGAGTACTGGGGTTATATGTAAGTGATGAATCACTGGAATCTACTGAAGCCAAGACTACATTATATGTTAGCTAACTTGAGAATAAATACAAAAAAAAAAAAAAAAGACTGTAAATAGAAAAAAAAAAAGATCTATGGTCTGAGTGTGAATGTATGTCATATGACTGTCAAACCAACTCTTTGGACCTCATTACTATCATACACAAAGCCTAAAATTCAATTGGCCAGTGTTATTTTTCATCATTTACCAGATAAAGTGATATTTATCTAGATTAGGGTATATTTGTTATGTATGTATGCATATAAAGACATCTGTTGCTTGTCAAATATCATGTCAATCTAAAGTGTATACAGACATGACTTTTCCTACATAAATTTAGGATTTCCCTTAAATATACAGAATCCTTAAAGATAGGGCTATCGAGGAGAATTTAGAGGTAATATAACCTATCAATCATATTTTAAAGGCAAAAAGAAGCAAAATAAAGTAAATTCAGAGATTGAAAAAATTATATAAGGTCATACAACTTCAATCTAAATCTCATAATTCCAAGTTTATTCATCTGTTTATTTATTCAGGAAATATTTACTGGGGCTGCATTGTTTATGAGGCATGATAAATGCTTTTTCAGGCCATTCTCTTTAGGAAGTTTTCTTAACCCAGAAATCTCTTACTGGTAAACTTTCAGTTTACTGGTTTGAGGACTGAAGGGGATGATTTCATTGCCAAGTTGGTAGTTATATTATTGGCCATTTGAGGAATATATTCTCAACCATAAAAAGCTGACTCATAAACTATTGGATATAATATTTTATATTATTATATAATATTTAATATGAATATAATATTTATATTTTGCCAGTAGTTCAAATTTAAAAACTATGAAACAACTCATAGGAAAATACATTAGCTGATATAAGAAAGGTCTGAAAATATTTAAAAACTATTAATTAAATAGTTTTAATATATAAATATATATAAATAATATATAAATATATATATAAATAAATATAATATAAATATATAAAATATTTAAAACTATTAATGTGGGGGGTGCCTAGGTGTCTCAGTCTGTTAAGCGTCCACCTCATGATTTCAGCTCAGGTCATGATCCTAGGGTCATGGGATCCAGCCCCAAGTAGAGCTCTGAGCTGAGTGTGGAACCTGCTTGAGATTTTCTCTCTCTCTCTCTCTCTCTCTCTCTCTCTCTCTCTCAATCTCTTTCCTGCAGCCTCTCTTCCCACTCACACATGCACACACACTCTTTCTCTCATACATAAAGAAGTAAGTAAGTAAGTAAGTAAAACTATTAACATATGTGTGTCCCACTCTGTGCTTATACAGATCTTGCTAATGGGTCATGGCAATCTCTCTTACAGAGTTTGGATCCAGGCTGAGAATCTTTCTCAATTCAGGACTTTGAACAGTTTCCCCAAACTAGTAAGGGTTAGAATGCAACACTGAACTATTGCATGGCTAGGTGAGCCTTAGTTGTATTTTTCCTGTAGCTAGTCTTGAGTCTCCAGGTAGTTTCTCCATGAAGATTTGCTCACCATTTTCTTGTACGGGCAATAAGTCACATTCTTTATTTTCACCCTGATGTTGGGGAGAATATGCCTGGTAACATACAGAATGTTAGACAGGATGCAAATGAAACTTTTCATGCAGGGAAGCAGAACAAAGAAAACAGTTTAGACTAACTGCAAAGCAATTCTCACTGTTCCTGGGAAGGGAGAATGAATTACAGTGCTAGTCTTCCTTCCCAAAAGGTCTACAGGGGTATCACTGGTTAGCATACTATTCTAAATGGGCCCACAGAGTAATACTACAATTAATCAAAGTTTGAAAATATCACAGTTGAGAATATATATAGTAACAATGGAGTTCTCTTTGGTCCTTTTAGGGGGAACTGCCAACCTGCAGAAATTGCCTATTTATTACTATCAGCTCTATCCTAAGTAATTTAGCATTTAATTGGTGAGCTCATTTCTTCAAAGCCTGCATGCTTCCTGTGCAATTACATTTTGAAAAACTTAATTGTAATTAAGTCTTCAAAATCTTTTGTCTTCTAAATCTTTTGAGTGACTTTTGAGAGACTAAATACTACGTTCTGAAAATTATGGCCTTTTTTAGAGTTGCAGTTAGACATTCTGGAATCACCCCCTGTAATCACCCCCGAGGGAATTATTTCATCCATAAATAGCAGAGTATCCCTATTTAAAGTGTAGGAAATTCCAATGTGGACCTGCTTGTTAAATATAAAATTTTATTATAAAATAAAAGAAAGGTCATTGATGAAAATATGCACTGATTTTATTCATTAAATACTTCTAAAAATATGCCTTGTTTTACCTTAATAGTGATACTGTCTATAATGTCCTTTTTTATAATTTTTTAATGTTTATTTATTTTTGAGGGAGAGAGAGAGAGTGAGGGAGAGGGACAGAGAGAGAGGGAGACACAGAATCTGAAGCAGGCTCCAGGCTCTGAGCTGTCAGCACAGAGCACGACACAGGGCTTGAACACATGAACCGAAAGATCATGACCTGAGCTGAACTTGGCCACTCAACCAGCTGAGCCACCCAGGTTCCCCTGTAATTTCTAAAACAGAAACAAATTTTACTTCTCCTTTGGATCCTATTTCTTTAGGCACTATATTCGGATGTTACAGAATGATTTTTCAAAAACTGTACAAAATCATGCCTGTCCTCTAGACAAAATAAGCATATGTTAAAGATTTTATTTACTGTCTTATTAGGCAGGAAGCTAGGCAGACACAAAGCAGCTTACGGAAAATGCAAAAAATGGAGTCATGTATAAATCAGATACTGACGTCAATTTAGAAATGGATGCTAAACTGATTTCTTCCTCAATGGGGTAAACAAGTCAATTGAAACACCATTGGACAGAATTTATTTACATGTATACAGACAGGAATGATGTTTTGCCCTGGTATCAGTTATCCAAACTTAGAACGTTGTGAAATAGCCCAGAGCCAGTCATGGAGTCTCCACAGAATGAAAATCAGGTAACCCAAAAAGATGTGCTCTACACAACGCATAACTTCACATTTCACAATATTTTTTCTAGCAGGGATCATTCTGAAACTAAACATGGATTTACTTAGTTTATTTTACTTCATTTTATTACTAATCCTCTGGTACAAGGTGGTTTGTGAAGAGAAAAAGAGGGGCACCTGGGTGGCTCAGTAGGTTAAGCATCCAACTTCGGCTCAGGTCATGATCTTGCAGTTCTTGAGTTCAGGCCCCGCATTGGGCTCAGTGCTGGCAGCTCAGAGCCTGGAGCCTGCTCTGGATTCTGTGTCTCCCTCTGTCTCTCTGGCCTTCTACTGCTCACGCTCTGTCTCTTTCTCACAAATAAATAAACATTTAAAAATTTAAAAAGAAAGGGGGAAAAAAGACATTTACCTCTAAAAGTGGTTATAAGGAAAGAACCAGCAATACATACAGCTAAAAAAAAATGTTAGAAAGAGGAAGAAGAGGAAGAAGGAGAGAAAGGAAAAGGAGGGAGAAAGAAGAAGGAAGGAAGGAAGGAAGGGGAAGGAAAAGGAGAAAAAGACTATCCGATGACACTTCATAAAGTTCATTGTTCTTCAAATGGCGCTTAGCCACCACATAAAAGACCACAATCTGAGAGTTTTATACTGTGGCAATGTTGTACTTGTGGCCCACACATGCAGTTCTTTACCTACTGTGTGGTGAGTGGCCCTTGAGAAGAGACTTCCTATGTATGAAGGATCTGATATCTCAATCTCCACCATTTTTTATAAACGTTCTCAGAAACTGAGACTCTTCAAGTCGGAGGTGTCCTGAGGTGAAGGGATTTCCCTCATAGCTTCTGATAGACACGTTTCTTGCCTCACATCAAATCATTTAGTGAAAGGGCTTTGCTGCACTCCAAGAAAGGTTATCCTCTTCTTGCTAAGTTCTGACTGTTACAGAATCTGCTGTTCTCCGACTGTTATGGAATCTAATACAAGAAAAAAACTGATTTTATATATTCCTACCAGAAAGCCAGTGATAAATCAGCTGCTATCTATGAAGAGGGGCAAGCATACCTTCTTTCTCCAGGCTTCTACTCTTGGTCTCTTTATTCTTTGTCTCTATGCCTTCATTCTGTTCTCTATGCTCACTTTCCCCTTTAAGAATTTGAATTCAAGTGTAAGTTGTTTCCATTCCCATGAATGTTTTTGTCTTAAGTAAAGGAAAATATCTGTTAAATTTAAAAGAAATAATCACCTGGAAAGGCAGGTGCAAGGTGCAAATATTTGGGAAGGGTGTGAAGATCATGTCAGTGCTCTGAACTCATGACACTTAGTCATTTGCAAGTTGTTAAAGGCCACTGCTTTATCTCCCACCACTAATACACCCTTTTCATTTTTCTTCCTGAGTCTATAAACTTTCATTTGGAAACTTCAGCAACCATATTCCCTCTACCATTGTCTCACCTCTAGAACTAGAGTATAAACATTCTCTGAGGCTGCTGATATTTTTAGGTTATCTTGAGATATGTTATATGATGTGTGGAAACCCTGTGTTTATGAATCATGTAAAACTTTTGTGCATTTTTTGCTTCCTTATATCAATTAGGAAATTTACACACCATAATTAAGAAGCACCAGCTACAGGTCCAGGACTAAACTGCATGTGAAAAAGAGAAAAATAGCTATAGAAAAGATGATATTACAATGCCAATTATGGTGTTTCCATGATTAACCTACATAGATATTTTTAATTACATATACACTTAAATATTTTCATCTCCATTTCTAATTCAATAAATAAGAAGGTTGTTTATTATTTCCTTGCCTCAGATCATGAACTTATGGTCACAGGCTCGACCCCAGCATCAGCCTCTGCACTGCACTCCTCAGCAAAGAGGGAGAGTATGGTGACAGCCTGAGGAGCTGATATGACACAGATTAGGTAATACCCATAGGGGTTTGTTTGCTTGCTTTTAGGATTTCCTTCCTTAAAATTGGATAAGTGCAAGATTTTAAAGTATTTTCATGAAGCTGTTTAAGCCCACAATCAAAATAGTACTGGAGAAAAAATACACACACACACACACACACACACACACAGATTTTTTTGTTTGTTTCTTTGTTTTTGTTTTGTTTTGTTTTTCCTGGAGTGGGAGAAAAAAGTGGATAAAGGGATACTGATTAAAGAGTTGAGAGGCTACTCAAGCTCTCCTGATGGGAGATGGGAGTAACTTGGACTAGGTCTTTGATGATGATACAAAGTAGGGAAGATATGGGAAAGAACAGCAAAGGTGAAGGACATTTAAGAGGTGAATATAAAGGACACAAGACTTGTTCAGGGACTAGATATGGCAGATGATGGGGAGGAATCTATCGGGATGACACAGATATCTGTCTTACTTAGTAAATGTTCATCAGAGTGACCTGTTCTAAAGTGTGATTTCAAAATAAGAAATGACTTTAAAAAGTGAGAGATACCTCTGCTGATAAATTAAAATCTTATGTCTCAAAAATACTATAATTATTAATCACATATAAATTATGTATGTAGTATACAGAGAAGTTGAAAGTTTCTCTAAGGATACTATCTAATCCCACTGTTTTCCATTTTTATACTCTAACAGTTTGTTTAGGAATTGTGCTAGGAACATAGAAATCTAATATAAGCTTAGTTGGTAAATTGGAAAATGTGATTATAAACTACAGCCAAATTTGAGCATTCTAATTACTTCCCCATTTTACTTTTAAACTATGGATGGGGAGGGCAAGATGGCGGAGAAGTAGGGAGCTCTGTAATCTGCTCACGCCCTCATGGATTGAACTGAGAAGAACTGAAGTGATAAAACTTGGATTTGCAAGTGGGGGAAAGAAGAAACAGACACCAGAAAGAAGACAACCTCAAAGATGTCTGAGCGAGTGACTGTGATCTGGGAAATTGGAGGATGGGCGGGCCCCAGAGATGCAGGGGGACGGAGCCGCAACCCAACACAGGGAGAGCGCGCTGTGCCCCAGAGAGACAAGGGGAAAAGAAAGGAGACAGAAAACGCTCATAGAACCATCTCTAAGGGAAGAAAAACTCGCCATCTCCCCATATATAACTGCCGGGTGCGGGGAGAGAAATCCGTCCCATCTGGCCGGCGAATTCTTCCTTGGGCGCAGTGGCAGTGGCATCCATTCCAAGCAGCACCGTGAAAGGTGGCGGCACAGATAAAGGCGGCGGCAGTGCGAAAAGCGGCAGTGGCGGCAGCGGTGGCGGAGGCGCCGTGAAAAGGGCAGCGCAAGCTGGGCGGGAAGGCCGGTCGCCAGCAGGAACCCATCTCATCCCTGGTGACAGTGTTGAACTGCATGGACTAGGATTTGGAAGTGAGGCGGAGCTTGGAGAATACAGTTTGGCTCACCCGCGGCACAGGGAGATCGGACTCAGAAGGGCGGCTTACAATGCTTGGTTCCAGCAAAGCTTGAATCAACGCCATTCTTCTTCCCACAACCACCAAGGCGGGGCCTCAGAGTGAGCAGCCCCCGAGATCTGACGCCAAACCGCGCCCATCCACGCAAAGGAGTTGTCTTTTTGTTTTTCTTTTTTTCTTTGCTTCTCCTTCTCTTCTGCTGCCATCCAGATATATTTCCCTTAGCATATTCTTATCTCTCCTCTTGGCTGGTTGTATGCTTTTAGACTGCCCACAGACTTTTGCTGTCTCTGCCCCCACCTTGTTTTTGTTTTTGTTTTTGTTTCTTTTTCTTCTCTCTTTTCTTCTCTACTTTCCTTTCTTTCCTTTCCTTTTCTTTACTTCCTTTCCCCTTTTGGCTTGCTTGTTTGTTTGATTTGTCTGTGCGTTTGCATGCTTTTGTTCCCTGTCTGCTAGTCTGTTTCCTTTTCAGGGATACCTCAAGAAACAAGCCAAAGTACACG
>CM053575.1:32777446-32844867 GCA_028646485.1 Cryptoprocta ferox | reverse complement strand
GAGGGAGACAAAGCACAAGAGACTCTTGAATACTGAAAACAAACTGAGGGCGGAAGTGGAAGGGAGAAAGGGGAAGGGGGGTGATGGTCATGGTGGAGGTCACTTGTGGGGAAGAGCACTGGGTGTTATATGGAAACCAACCTGACAATAAACTATAAAGTTAAAAAAATAAATAAATAAATAAACTATGCCCCGCCATGCATGAGGGAAATGAATCTGCAAGGCAGTACCAGGCTAACTACAAAGCAGATTATATCTCACATGCTCCAGAATTGACTCTAGAAGACACACTCTGGGTTCTTATACAGGTACATTTACCATACAGAGGTTAGGAGTAGAGAAATATTACCTTCTTATAGGAAAATTCCAAAAGAGGGTATAAAGTGAAGCCATGGGGAAACATAGTGTTCCTATACCTTAACCCCGATATATATTGAAAAAAGTGACCAATGCATTTTTAGATTCTGTTAGCCTACCACTCATAAATATACCTCTACTCTGGGTAATAAATGAAGAGTAAGCCCAGAAGTGTTTCTTCAATATCCCTCCCTTTTGGAAAATGAAAAGAGAATTTTCTCATGAAACCATGAATAGAAAGATCATTCTGAAATCTAACACTTATTTTCTTTTGATAAATATATCAGTTCTGAAACATATTCCTTTTCTCCTCACTAATACCCATGGATTTTTTTTATTTTTTAAAGAAGCATATTTACTACATATTTTCAGCATGTTAATATTGAATTTTCCTCTCCCTTTGGATTATATAGTGTTTACACTGGATGCTAAAAATGTCTAAAATGTGTAAGTGTTCTACTGAGCTGTGCCAGGGGAAATATTCTATGGAATGAAGATTATGTGATATGCTTTTTCTGAGCCAGAGGTGCTCAGTGTTAGATGTGCACCAAAATCTCTGCAGGTATCTAAAATCATTGATACCCTATCTATGCTGTTGGATAGTCTGCTTTAGGACATTTATATCTTTATTTTTTGCAAATACTTGAAATAGTTTCCGTGTGCAGCTAAATAGAAAATAATTTCCTTAAGAAGTCCTGATATAAGCAAGTAAAAGATAATAACTGCATTTTTATCAGAATTCTTTGGAAAACAGTTGCAAAAAATTCTTAATTTTCTAACTAAGTGAAATCAAACAGGTTTCCTCTCTTGTCTAGATAAACTCAATGTAAGTATTTCTTGTACTTCAAGTGCTTCCCTATGCCTAACGAACAATTGGCTTTAATAAAAATTAGGTGGGAACGTGGATGGATGGATTATTGAATAAGTGGACAAATATAGAGGTGGACAAGTGGATGAATACACAATCAGAAATTGGTAGATGGGTGAGTGGGTAGAAGGATGGACACATGTATAATGGATTGATAGGTGAGTGAGTGAAAAGGTAAAGAAGGAATGCAGGAGTGAGTGAATAGATGGACTTATGAATGGGTTGTTTGGTATATGAATGAACAAATAGAAGATAAAGAGAAAGGTTTCTGGACATTTTAACATGTCCTTGTATTTTCCAATTTATCAAATTTCCCAGAATAAACCAAACTTTATATTTTTTTATGCTTAATAGAAAGGATTCATTTTGAAGATGTCAGGTAAATAATTATCTGGTTATGGAATACCCAGAATTAGATTATGATTAAAATATCACTGTAAACTCAATCTCAGTAGGGGCTAAAGTAAAAGTAGTTTGATGACCACTGGGAAGAATGGTTCTATCAACATTTTGACATCCTAAGTATGTTTTTAAGGGATCTAGTCTGTCTGAACTATAGAGATGAAGCAGGCTTACAGAAATAAAGCAGTCCTTTTAAAAATCACTTGGGAAGGAATAAAGGGTTTACAAAGGAATATATTTAGAGCTTAGATTCTAAATCCCAGATAATTAGCCCAAAGATAAGTTCCCCTAAAACCCTCAGATTTTTAACAACCTAAGACACTATTATGAGCCAGGAACTATACAACTGTGATTTATATTTGTGTATTATATCCTACATAAAAAATGACTTCCATGTGTCTTTCATTGGAGGGATCTTTAAAAATACAGATAAACATTGTATCTAAGCCATACACATAAAAATATTTATGATTTTGAGGGGTTACCTTTAAAAGATTAAGCAATGAATTTAAAATAAACACATATGTCAACTGTTTTCTTAGTATATTTTTAATACATTTCATTCTTTTTATTAATGTTTATTTATTTTTGATAGAGAGAGATAGAGCATGAGCAGATGAGGGGCAGAGATAGACAGAAACAAGAATCCGAAGCAGGCTCTAGGATCTGAGCTGTCAGCACAGAGTCCTATGCGGGCCTTGAACTCACAAACTGTGAAATCATGACCTGAGACGAAGTTAGATGCTTAACTGACTGAGCCACCTAGGCGCCCCAATACATTTCTTTTTTTTTTTTCCTTTAGAGAGAGAGAGACAGACAGCGTGAGCAGGGGAGGGTCAGAGAGGGGGAGACACAGAATCCAAAGACAGGCCCCAGGATCTGAGCTAGCTGTCAGCACAGAGCCTGACGCGGGGTTCCAAACCATGGACCCTGAGATCACGACCTGAGCTGAAGTCGGATGCTTAACCCACTCAGCCACCCAGGCGCCCCTACATTTCATTCTTAAAACAGTTTTATATTCACAGAAAAATTGCAAAGACAGTACAGGGAGTTCCCATAGACTCCACACCCAGTTGACCCAATTATTAACATAGTACATTAGTTGGTACATTGGGTAAAATTAATGACCCCAAACTGATATATTTTTATTAACTAAAGTCCATATTTCACACACATTTCCTTAGCATTTACCTAATGTCCTTTTTCTGTTCCAGGATTCTATCTAGGATAACACATTACGTTTAGTCTTTGTGTCTCCTTAAGCTGGTCTTGGCTGTGACTGTTTCTCAGACTTTCTTTGTTTTTAATTTTGAGGAGTACTACACAGATATTTTGTCAGATACCCCTCTATTGGACTATGTCTGATGTTTTTCTCGTAATAAAACTGAAGTTACGGTTTTGTGGAGAAAGATCACAATATGCAGCTTTCATTAAATCATATTAAGGGTACATACTATCTACATGATTTATGAGTGTTGATATTGACCTTGATATTGTGTCTGAAGGAGTTAATGTCAAATTTCTCCCCTGAAAAATTACTTTCTATTCCCTTTTCTATACTGTACATTTTAAAAGAGGTTATAATGAACAGCCTATACTTAAGAAAAAGCAACTTATACCCCACCTCTCTGAGGGAAGAACATCTATATGAATTATTTGAAGCTATTTTACATGGAAGGTTTGTCTCTTTCTCCTATTTATTTATTTGTTCAACCACTTAATTACAATCCTTTGAGACTAAGCTCTGTGTTCTTCTCCTCCAGCATTGAGAATACAAGCTCTTGTTTTCACAGCTACCACTGAGCAAGGGAGCCAAAATGAAAATGGAGTAAGTTAAAATGCCACAAAGCCCACTGTTCTTATGTAAAGCAGCCTGAATATGATCAAACTGGCACCAAGAAAACAACCAATTGATGCATGAAGTTAGTATCATAATATCTGGGATCTTGGGTAATGCTGTAAAAATATTTGAAGAAGGGTTTAGATAGGATAATATTACCCCCACTCCCAGTTTAAGCTCTTATTTTATTGTTCATGGGAGAACATACCTAACTAATTAAGTGACTGGTTTTCCTAAAAGTACAGCAGAAGCCTCAAGTACATTTAACTTTAGGAATTATAACAGCAATTGTTATAAAGTACAGCAGAAATAAAAGATGGGGATGAAAAACAATTCAGATAAATGCAGATTATAGCAACAACATTATGCTATTAGAACCCAGAATTCCATCTCTCACCCAAACATAAGTTGTTTTCTTCATGTCCATGTGACTCATTGGCTTAAATTTAGTTAAACTTTATAATTTGAAGGCCATGACTGGTAAACCTGCTTAATTTGACAAGAGCTATTTGTCAATTTTTCAAATTTGTTGGGAACGTAAAGTCATGTTAGGGCATCAAGCCCTATCCAGAAACTCGAAGACATCCGAATACAAATTACATTCTGCTTGGCATCTGCCTATTTAGAGCAAGGAGGTTTTGTATTTCCTTCTCTTTTGCCAAAAATCTGTTGTAGAGCATTTTCAGGAATTCTCAATAGATGCACCTGGAGTCATAATAGATCAGTGGTTTTCAACCTGTGCCATGCATTGTAATCACCATGGAGCTGTAAACATTCTCATGCCAAAGTCCTATCTCCAGAGATGTTGATTTAATTGGACTGGAGTGCATTCTGGGAAATGAGATTTTAAAAGCCCCTAGGTATTCTAATTTACAGCCAAGACTGAAACCTGGGAAATTAGGGAGATTCTAAGAATAAGCCTGTTTATTCTCACCATTTTCTGCCTCTAAATTACATCATTTCTCACCTAACCAGATATCAGTTATCAGTCTTCAATAGCTCCCTTTCTGACCAGTTGTTTGTATTTGGCTAATCATTCCATTCCTTCTAGGATCTACCATTTATCAAGCTATATTATCTACATACTGGTTCTGTAAACATATACATCTAAATACATATCTTTCCAAGATATGGCCAGGGAAATTTTGAAGATGACAGTGAAGGCAGAGGTATAAAGAACATCTGCACAGTATTACATGAATCTAAGGATTTATATATTTATTTTTGGTAGGGTTTAATCTGTTAACTACATCTCAGTAGACATGGCATTTTAGAGACAATAAACATATTATAATACCAAAATTATATATTATGAGTCAATAAGCACACATGAATATGTGTGTAATTTTCTTTAGTTTTGAATGTATGAATAGTAAGATATATCACCAAACTAGTAATATTAATACATTGACTGAAACTAATTTTATTATCCCTAAGCTACATTGTTTAGTATCCAAAAATGGTTTGAAACATATGCTAATAAATGTTTTACTCTTTTATCTACTTTGGTGAATATCAAATTAAAAAATTACTTACAGAACTAGATTCCCTGGAACATAGCTTTGCGTTCTTTTCAAAGGTATTCATAGCAATCTGAAAAGAAAATTAACTATTCCCCCACAAAATTAAAAAAAGATAGAGAGCTACAATAAATTCTTGGTGGATGGGTGCTTGGCAGTAGAACAGTAGAACAGCAGCTCTTGACTTGGGGTCATGAGTCCAAGCTCCACACTGGGGGGTAGATTGTACTTAAAATAAAAAAGAAATCTGAAAAAAATTCTTGGTGGATATTTATTATATATAATTCCAGTAAGTCATATTTATATTCATAATAGATATCACTATCCAATTCCTATGACTGTTAGATCATTCCTTTTAATGTATTGCTCAATTACTTTTAATATATTGTCATTATAATTGTTAGGACATCCCTCTCAGTAGGAAAAGCATCTTTGATGACACTAAAGTAGCAGATACCAAGCAAACATAAAGGTGTTTTAGATAAATTTTTGTTTACCAATTACCTAGGCATAAGATCACCCAGATGGTCTCACTGATAATGAACCAAACTTAGTCTTACCAAGCCTAAGGGCTTTTGAGATAGAAATTATTGAACTACTTTTCTTCTGTTTCTTTTTATCCCATAAAAATCACTAAGCATATAATATGCCATCTATAAAATTTTATTTCTTTATAGCATGTGGGAAGAATATCTGATGTGATTTATTTTTTCCTTTCCAGGGATAATTTATCATCCTATTATTTAGGCCATACCAGGAAACCACTAGAAAGTGAATAAAAGAACTTAAGCAAGGAAAACACTGACAAGATTAAAGCTTTAGAAAAAATACCTCACATAGTTAAATAAAGGAAAGGATCAGATGGCAAGAAGCTGGAGGAAAAGAAAGTGAAGATTGCCATATTCTGGGTGATCAAAAGGGGGGCAGTGATATCTGAAAATGACAAAAGAACAAAGATTTGGAACCACGGTTGTAATGATATTGGCAGGAATTTGTGAGGATGTAGAGGAAGTAAGAAAAGATCCTTCCAAAAAATTTGGTAGTGAAAAGAAGGGCAGACAGATAGAGGGAGGCTTCATTTTTTGGCAAATGGTTGAACCCATTTTTAATTAGAGAGGAAGGAAACAGAATAAAGAGACACCAAAATCCTATGTGAAAGAGACAGGTAATAATTGGTGCAAAGTCCCATAGGAAGCAACAAGGAAGGTGTCCATGAACCCAAGAAGAGTAGATAGACAATGAAAGAAAAGATTTACCAGCATTTGAGAAGAGAGACAGGCTGATCACAAAGAATTAAGATCTTGTAAATTTTGATGTAAAAATTAAACAAGCAGGAGTCACTGGGGCCTCAGTCGGTTAAGCACCCAACTCTTGATTTCAGCTCAAGTCATGATCTCAAAGTTTGTGAAATCAAGCCACACATTGGGCTCTGTGCTAAAAGCACAGAGCTTGCTTGGGATTCTCTGTCTCCCCCTCTATGCACATCCCCCTTGTGCTCTCTCTCAAAAATAAATAAAACATTTAAAAAAATAAAAATAAACAAAAATCAAGCAAATAAATAAAAAACTGAGATGCCAAGAGCCTGTATTTTCTCAGTGAAAAATGTATTTAGGGAAGGAGCCTTTGACCTTGAAGACAAAACACTCAACATCTCTATATAACCCTCACCCCATAGCAAACATTCTTAACTCCAAAATTCAAATCTTTCCTATAGCATTTTTTCTTTCTGCTGCGTAGTTGTCCAGCTTCTACTTTGTTTTTAAATCCTGAAAAAGAGAATGCATGAGGAGGCATACTTGTTCCCCAAGAGAATGAACATTAGGATAGATAAGAAGTGATGTACTCTTCTAACAAGAGGTAGCAAAAATCATAATCATAATGCCAAAAAGTAATACCCATTAAATTTAAACATTAATTAAATATAAGCTTATTAAGTTAAAATATAAACACTTTAAAATCCTGAGAAGAATACAAGACTAAATTTACCTGGAATTTACCACTTTTCTTGAGTCCTTGTTTAGTTTCTAAAGATAGGGATGGTTTCTATTCTGATCTATACAAATAATATTTTATGCAGGCAGAGAGAAGCTAAAAGTGTTCTTTGAGGT
The DNA here is from genome assembly GCA_028646485.1 of Cryptoprocta ferox. NCBI lineage: Eukaryota > Metazoa > Chordata > Mammalia > Carnivora > Eupleridae > Cryptoprocta > Cryptoprocta ferox. The sequence continues at coordinate 32,837,772 of CM053575.1, read as the reverse complement.
TTGGCTGATGCTGACTTTCTGCTGTGCTGTAAAGCATTTGCAAGCCACAATAATGAGGTCCTCCTCACTGTTCCAGACCCTGTTATACATCAACCCCTTTGATAATGGTGTTGGAATCTGTTATCAAATGCCTTTTCTGTTATGATGCTAAGAAACTTAACATTAGTATAAAGAAACTATCCCCAAACAACATGTATAAGAGTGTAGACTCTGGAATTTGACAGGTTGTGTTCACATCCCGTTTTCTGCTACTTCATCCCTGGGTATGTGAGACTACAAATTTACTCAAAGTTTTGATTCATCATCTATGAAATGGAGAGGACAATACAAAACAAATGAACTAATGCAATGGGATTATATGTTGTATTTCTATCACAGAGCACGTCTAGGTATTAAGAGCAGACTCTGAAGCTATACTACCTGGTTTGAATCTCAGTTCTGCCACTTACTAGCTCTGTGTAAAAGAAAAAAAAAAAGCTAAATCAACCCCTGCCTTAGAGTCTTCACATATAAATTGAAAATGGTAATAGTACTTTCTTATTTTGGTTGTTATGAAGATTGCATGAATAAATGCAGGTTAAATAAATGCTTAGAACAATGGAGAAGAAAAATTTAGTTTTGACTGTGATTTCTATGAGATTTGTGTGTGTGTGTGTGGGTGTGTGTGGTATATAGAAATAAGACTAATGGCATTTAGATTCAACTTAATAAATGCTGCACTTAGCCCTGTACAAATAAAAATAACAAGTCTTATGAATCTTTCCATAAGTGTTACACAATGACTAAGATCACTATCTCAGGCTTAGAACTTACTAAGAAAATACTGAACTGAATATTTATTTAGCTTCTTACTGAGATATCAAATGAGTAAGTAAGAATTTGTATGTGTGGGTGGGGGAAATGCCTGGGTGGCTCAGTTGGTTAAGCACCCAACTTCGGCTCAGGTCATGATCTCATGGTTCGTGGGTTTGAGCCCTGCATCAGGTTCTGTGCTGACAAACTTGAAGCCTGAAGCCAGCTTTGGATTCTGTGTTTCCCTCTCTCTCTGCCTCTCCCCTCCTCTCACTCTGTCTTTGTGTGTGTGTGTGTCTCTCTCTCAAAAATAAACATTAAAAAAGTTTTAAAAAGAATTTGTGTGTGTGTGTGTATGTCTCTCTGTGTGTGTGTGTGTGTGTGTGTTAGAAGCAAAGAGTAGAAAAAGAAAACATGCCCAGTCATAGTCATCATACAGAGATTTTTCCAGGTGTCTTCCAGAACTAAGAATGTAAGCCTTGAATTTACTTTTATTTGTTAACCACACTCAACTGGGCTACCAGGATCATTTATTTTATACATCCTTAACACTTTTACACAATAAAAGTATGGTATGAAATCTTTCTCTCTCTCTCTCAAGTAATGCTCAATAATCTTTTAAAATTAGAACAACAAAGGAAAGGTCAAGTCTTAAAGACAGATAGCTAATATTTATGCTGGCATTCATTTTTAATGTGTATCTCTAGGTTTCATCAGAGATACGATATGATATTTATCCATATCAAATTGAAATGAACTTTATTGTTGTACTTGAAAATCAAAATTAAAAGGTTTATGTGGTTTTTAGAGTGGGGCAGTTTTCACTTAATTTTCATATTTTCAAATACATTTTGCAAGAAGTTCAATATTTGAACATAGGTAAAGAGTAAAACATTTTCCTTTCATATCAGGTGATAAGCACCTGCATCTTCCCTCCCTCCTCAACCTCCTCTACCCTCTTAAGGGACCTCTAACAACCTGGATACATCCAGAAATTTAAAGAATTAAGTTCAAAAATATCCTTACAGACCAATATTCTCATCTTATAATTCAACATTTCAGTTAAAATTATTATTAGTTTCAAATCTATATGTGTGAATAGAATGTTGCATAAACATCTATGAGAAAGTATCCAATGTAGAGGTCTAAGTGGAGTTTAAATGATTAAAATTAAAATAAAACAAAGCAAATAAAAATAATTCCAACTATCACCAAAAGAACTTCCCCAAAGGGCACCTGGGTGGTTCAGTTGATTAAGCATCCAACTCTTGATTTCGGCTCAGGTCACGACATCACGGTTCCTGAGTTTGAGCCCTGCTTGGGATTCTTTCTCTTCTTCTCTCTCTGCCTCCGACCCTCCTCACTCTTTGTCTCTTAAAATAAATAAATAAACTTAAAAAAGGAACTTCCCCAAATCTTAGGAAATAAGAGATGTTTTTATGTGATGATATTAATTACAGTTTTTTGATCATGCTGAAAACATGCATTATTGATCCATCTTGAAAGCAGTGACAGTGAGACCTGTTTTCAAAGATAATTAGAACGCTGTTTTTCATCACTGGATGAAGGTGGTTGAATTATTCAGTATTTTGTGAAATCATGACAGATTTTGTTGGGCTTTTTCACATCGTTAGCTTTAGGCATATTACATATGTAACCACCTTTGATCTTGCATTTATAAAAGCAAAGATATTTTGTGAGTCTTCAAAAATTCTTAAAATCAATTGTATGTGTTTGTTAAACTAGGAAGTTATTCCCATCAATTATAACCTTATCAGCAAATCTGACCCTGTGCATCATTCCTTCATGAAGAAGCAATACACATGTTATTATAACTTTGATTTTTTCTATGCCTTTTGCAAATTATTAGAGGAGAATACTTGCATATTTGTGTGTGTGGACATACAAATACTTTCCTTTAAGATACATCAGTTATTACAAGGCAGTAGGAAGTTTATTTTTGAATGTTATCAATATTACTGCATATTCTTACCACCTAACATAGTACATGTAGTCGATTAGACATCCATGATGAGTCTGTAGTTTTTCACACATATAAACTATACAGGAATCTGGTTTTTTTTTTTAGTTCACACTGGGAAATAGTTGATTTTTACATATTTTCTTTATCTACAATAACAGCATACAGCATATGAAATTTTTTGTGGAGCTTAACCTGTTTGAATTTAGCAAAAAAACAAACAACAACAACAACAACAACAAAACTGAACTCTTTTTTTCTTTATATATCTAGGACCTAAAATGTGGTAGATATTTGAGACGACTTTGCCTGAAATAGTTTGGTAATGAAGTAGACAAAAGGGAAGGAGAGTGAAAAGGTAAATTAATGACACATTTCTAAGATTACAAACTAATCATGCTTTGGAATTATATGTCTCAGTTTACCTGTAAACTTAATTCCAGAATATAAAACTTATCTTACAATATTTGAAAAGCATCACCAACCAGATCACAAATCCATAATTTAATTGGCATTTTCAAATTAACTGAAATGGGCTCCTAGAGATTTTAATCCCATACTTTACTTTGCAAGTAATCCAATATTATTAATGTTTTTTAAAAAAATATCCTGGTCACAAAACCCCTAAAATTAAAAAAAATTAAGTATCCTGGTCAACAAAAAGGCTATGGTAATATAACTACTACAAATGCTACCAACAACAATGCCAATAATTATAATAATAGCTACAATAAGTACATCACCCACAATAAGAGAGACAACAGTAACAGGAATAATTAGTTTAAATGGTTTTTGTTGTTCAAATTTTTATAATGCACATATTTTAAGATTATCACAACAAAAGAGAGCAGCTATTATTATGATACCCTTTTTCTAAACAAAGAAGGGAGAAGGAGGAAGTGAAAGAGGCAGAGGAGGAAGAGGAAGAGGAAGAGGAGGAAGTGAGGAGAGGGGGAGGGGAGGAGACAGAGAAGAAGAAGAAGCAGAGGAGGAGGATGGGGAAGATGAAGGAGAATAAATCCTAAATCCACATCTTTTGAACCAAGTCTAGCTCATCAAAACACTTTTCCTCATAGCCTTATGTGTGCCTTGCGTAATACATTGTAGAAATTCTATTAAAATGTAAGTGACAATTAAATATATGTGTTTCATATGCTCTCACAACTAATATTTATTGAGCATTTTTCTATATGCTAGGCTCAATATATACATCATATCACTTAAACTTCAGAACAAGTTCATGAGGTAGGTTTAACATTGTTTTTTTTCAAGTGAGAAATCCAGGTCTCAAAGGGATTATGAACCTATCGCAGATAATGCAACTAAAGTAAATGGTAGAGCAGGGATTTGAATGTGGGTCTCTCTGGCTTCAGAGCCTAAGATATTAATTATGTCTTCTTATTGTCATTTATAATATTAGTAATATTAATAAAAATTACAGAAAAGTTATAATACCAGTAGAAAGAACACATATATACATTTCACCCTGAGTTCCCATTCAAGCTTTGGCATTTGCCCCAGTGATGTTAACTAGAAAAAAAATAATAATAATCCAGCATCAGGCAAAGCAGCCAGTGTCAAGCTTCTCTAGTATTCTTCCACCTGACACAATTTTTCCCTGACTTTCTCAACATTGAAATTTTTGAAAGTATGGGCCATTTTCCAGGCTATCCATTAGTCTCTGTTCATCTGATACTTCCTGATGATTAGAAACCAGGTTTTACAATAATAAGATGATGGAACAAATTTCATTTTAAGTCTTAAGCCATGACATTAAGAAAGTTCTCATGGTCCATTTCCCCCTGTGTTATAAACTATGCTTTATTGAAAGATAGCTCAATCTATAGAATGCAAAATGCCTGAAACTCTCACACAAAAGACATTTTAGTAAACCAACGAGTGTGACTGTAGTCAGTTATATCCTAGTAATAAGAAGGCAAAGATTATGAGTTTAATTCTCATATTGCCCCAGTCACTGCCCCAGTCAACAACAATCAGCCTAAATAGCCTTGAATAAGGGTATTCTGAGTCATGGGGGCGCCTGGGTGGCTCAGTCTGTTAAGCATCCAACTTCGGCTCGGGTCATGATCATGGTCCCCAGGCATTGGGCTCTGTGCTGACAGCTCAGAGTCTGGAGCCTGCTTGGGATTCTGTGACTCCCTCTCTCTCTCTCTCTGCCCCTCCCTTGCTTCCACTCTGTCTCTCTTTATCTCTCTCTCTCTCAAAAATAAACATTAAAAACATTTTTTTAAAAAAGAATACTCTGAGTCGTGTACTTATAAACATTTATCAAGATATATTAGTGTGTGAAACTTGGGCTTGGGATTTATTATGTATTATCTTTTCTTGCTGCAACCACTCTGCAATGAAGATATTGTTTGTATTTCTACACTTGAGGAAAATAGTTTTACAGTTTTAGAAAGTTTCCTCCAAACTGTCAGACTCTATTTTTGCTGTCTCTTTTAGAGATTTCACCTTCCCCCCTCCAATTCCTTAACATTTTGAGATACTTGCCAGAATGTAACTCCAAAAATGACAGAGAAACCTTCCTCCATGTCTCTGTAGTTTGACTGAACTCCAGTATTTACTTGGTTCAAAAGTTGCAGTTGCCAATAGGATAAGAGATTAACAGAAATGAACTTTGAGGCCCTTTAGTCTATGTCCAAAGTGGTATTAAATATACCCATATAGCTTGTCTGCCATATGAAGGCAGACCTGGCAGGCTGCTTTTTCTTGTCAAAATTATCATGATTACATATGTTTCACACATGTTACCTTCTCTCTCTCTTTCTCTCTCTCTCTCACACACACACACACACAACTTATACACACAAATGTTTAGTAATTTTTTCCTTTTTCTAAATCTATATTTTATATCTATACATGTACCCATCTCTCCATCTATCCACCCAATATTCTACAATATTTGCTTCTTATATCATTTAAAGTGGAAAATGTGAATGAACCATATGGGTGTTTTGCATCATGTGAGACTGAGCACCTCAGATTTCTAGACTTTGATTTGTAGGCTTTTCTACTCAAAGAAATGTGTCAGTGCACTTGTTCAACTTGCTTAGCTCAACGCTAGGAGGCAGGTTAAAATTTGCCTGAGGTCACACAGCTATACAACAGGTGCAAACTAAGGTCTGACAACTCTAAAGCCATCAATCTTTCTACTTTTTCTGTGTTGCCAAACAACGGAGATATAAATTATCTATTCCTATTAATACTCAAACTAGTTATTCATTATTTCAAATGTGTGAAGGTTTTCCTCTCCAGAAAATGCAGTTCTTTAGTTTTTATTATTTAAAACAAGAATGGATTTCTAGAACTTTCTCTTTTCCCCTTCTACTCCCCTTCCAACTTTGTCTCAATAAATATTTATTATCATTTACTATGGGTAAGTCAGTGTGTCGGGTGAGTTTGATATAGACTGTTCCAACTGCATGAATTCCATGAATTAAAAGTCACTTTTTTTGTTTCAAATTTCCGTCATGAGAACTGTTGCAAATGAAAACTACAGTGTGAAACAAAAAGACAAAATTTGAGATGTGCTCAAATATGTGTAAGAGTCATGGCCAGGGAATCCTACTTTGAAGTCAAGTTTCAGCTTAACTTTGAAGTATGAATAGAAATGCATTAGGTAGAAAGAAAAGAAAGGTGGGTAGAACAATTCCTGTGAAAGCCTTCCATCTGGGAAGAGCACATTGTAGTCTAAGAAATGAAAGAAGCCTCCTATGGGTAAAGGTAGGCAGGGAGAGGACCTAAACCATAGGAAACTATTGAGGGTTTTAAAAGAGGAGACAACTTCATCAGAAAATATTTTTAAACTTCAATGTAAAAATGGGTCACCTAAATGCTAATTAGAAATTATAGTTTTTAAATAAAAAATGGTGAGGTTGATCAGTTTCCTATCAAAAGTATTGATATATATAATAAGTATGATATAGGAGGGGCACCTGGGTGGTTCAGTTGCTTAAACATCTGACTTGGTTCTCATGAGGTTAAGTGTCTCACTAGGTTCATGAGTTCGAGCCCTGGACTGGGCTCTCTGCTGACAGCATGGAGCTTGCTTGGGAGTCTCTGTCTCTGTCTCTGTCTCTCTGCTCCTCCACCACTCACTCTCTTTCTTTCTCTTTCTCTCTCAAAAATAAATAAATAAATAAATAAATAAATAAATAAATAAATAAAAAATAATAATAATTATGACATAGAAAAAACCAGCATTTGTTGTTTACATGTTTATAATTTATCCTCAATTAAAAATTTTTTTAATGTTTATTTTTGAGAGAGAAATAGACACAGTGTGAGCAGGAGAGAGGCAGATAGAGAGGGAGACACAGAATCTGAAGCAGGCTCCAGGTTCTGAGCTGTATATATTGTATATATATGTGTATACACACACACACACACACACACACACACACATATATACGTATATATATACTTTAAAAAAAAGTTTATTTATTTAGAGTGAGGGAGAGTGTGAACAAGGAGGGGCAGAAAGAGAGGGAGAGAGAGAATCCCAAGCAGGCTCCAAGCTGTTGGCACAGGGCCCCATACAGGGCTCAGTCTCACAAACTGTGAGATCATGACCTGAGCGGGAATCAAGAGTCAGTCGCTTAACCAACTGAGCCACCCAGGCACCTCATATATATTATTTTCTGTAGTTGCTACACCCATTTACATTCCCACCAACAGTGCACAAGGATTCTCCACATCCTCAACAATATTTATCATTTCCTTTCCTTTTGATAATAGCTATTCTAACAGGTATGAGATAATATCTTATTGTGGTTTTGATTTGCATTTCTCTGATGATTAGTAATGTTGAGCACATTTTCATGAATGTATTGGCCATCTGTATGTCTTCTTTGGAAATACATTTATTCAGATCTATTGCCCGTTTTTAAATAAGATTGCTTTTTTTCTTTTCTTTTTGCTATTGAGTTGTATGGGTTTTTTAAATGTATTTTGGATATTAACCTTTTATCAGATATATGATTTGTAAAAAGCATTTTAGAGCCATATTTTAAAAGAAAATTCCTTTAGTACTTTGCAAAGTGTGCCTCTTCATAAATAACGTGAATGCTGTCGTCATTAATGTTGTCAACTTTTATTATTTCTAGCTTTTTCCAAATGTTTTAATAAAATTAAATTATAATATCCACAGTTTTTGACATTATTGTTGAATTTTCTTCCTCTTCTTCATCTTTGGCGAGGTGAATAAAAACATTGACCATAGCTATTGAAATCTACCCACATGACCATATTTGATATGTTAAGAAATTCTTTAAATTCACTGAATCTTGACTTGTTTTTTCATTCCTTTTTCTATAAATGACTTTGATATTTACTGAAAGTATAGAAACTAAACTTTAAGTTTTGAATATTTGGAAACTACTGAAATCTAGAGAAAAAAACCACATACACACACCTCCCTTAGAGACGCAAGTATTCATGATACCAGTATTTTGAAAGATATGATTAAATATGCACTTTGAAGTAATTTTTACCACATACAAATATTTGAACTAAAAAGAACATGGCATTTAGTATCTAAAAATATACTAAACTATATTTCCATATCATTAGTCTTCACTTACATCATTCCTTCAATGGCTACATAAAATTTCTTCCACTGTTTTTCTCTAATTTTCACATTGCTTTTCATCTCATAACTTTCTTCTTTTGCTACGGGACATGTTTTTTTAAATCATTGTCTTGAAAGCTTCTTGTTGATGAGAAAAGTACAGTAGATACTGAAGCAAAAGTAGAAAGTATGGCATTCTTAATTAAGAACATTGGAAAATTTAGGTGTATTGTGTAGACTCAGAATATTTAATTACTAGCTTTTCAAATATAGTAAATACTAACATACTGGAATAAGTAAAGTGCACAAAGATTTGTTTGCAAACCTACTTATGATAACATTATTTGTAGTATTGAAATGACGCCAAATATTTATTTAAAAGAAGGGAGATTAAATTAAAATTTATATTCATACAGTGCTTTATTAAGGGGTCATTAAATGGAATGTTGTAAACAAAATGTAGGAGGGTTTGGGAAAAACTCCAACATTATTTACTCAAAAGAAATTTGGTTCTTTCTGAATAGTGTATAGATGATGGTAAAATATATATACAAAAAATTGGGAAGAAAAAATAGTGAATTTGTCTTATATCTGGATTAAAGTTTTATATACAATTTTAACCTTTAACTGTCTTTTTTCCCCAAAATGTGTTATTGGAAGCACATATTATTTAACAGAAAAAGATATTCAACATTAAATGAAAGAGTCTTGCAAGATGAGTCTTTATTGCATCCTCTAAGACTTTACAGAAAATTGAGAAATAGTGTTAAATGATATATTTGTACTTTGTCTCTCCTCCTTGGTGCTGAAAATAACTCAGTTCCCCCTCCAAATATTGTCACCTGCCCATGTTAACACAGAATGCATAGAATCCCTCAAAAATAACACTGTCGTGCTAAGATAATTTGTTTTTCGTGACACCCAATTCAGATATCATGGAAACATGTATTTTGAAAAACACATTTTGAAACAGACAATTTCAGTCCACTTTCTTGCCTAATACTAATAGATTAGCATGTTCTCACTATAGAGTAGAAAATATCTAAAAACCATTCTTGTTGGTTTGAAAGTCAGAGCTAGTTTCACAAGAGGTTGATAATTATTCTTATATTTCATATGAGAAACTGGTTTTAGGAGGTTCACTTTAATTTCTGCTAGATACAATTTGAAATTGGAACACTTAAAAAATAAATGGTATTACATTTTAATGTGAAATATGTTCTTCTTGCCATCATTATAACTGGAAACTTCTAAATGCCTGTAATTCAAAGTCAAGCCTCTGCCCTGTATCCTTATCTTTATTACTATTTGTCAGTTTTGAAATTTGTTTTATGTTCTCATGTATAATTTTGTTAAATATGGCTCTGGCCATAAAATAATGTTCATCTAAGGTGTGATTCTATTCAGTTATTGGTAACGTCTTATAAACATTCTTATGAAGAGAAGTGGGAAACAGATTGTGCCAAAAATAATTCATGGCAAAAAAATTCCACAAAATATTAACTACACTACTAGTTTATGTTATTGCATGATTCCTCAATGTACACATCATTCAATATAATTTCCTCAACTGACAATTTATTGTTGTCTGTGCAGATAACATATAACATGGTAGCTTACACTGTATTTCTCTCGTTATTGTATTATTCATTAAGTAAGGCCATATTGCAAGGAATGTTAGGAGCCCTGGATGGGTAAGTCACTCTCTTACTCTGCTTCATTGTTAACAAGGTCAGGTCTACTGAGGAGAACAAGACTATTCAATTATGAGCAAGTGGAATCCTAAAGTTGGATTAATAATAACGTTGTAAAAAACAAAACGGTAAGAAAAATAATGTCATGAGAAATAATAACAGTAATAACAGTTAAAACAGGTTAAATAATCAAACAAACCACACACCCCCCACTCCCAGGTTAGAGAGATTATGTAATTTATCTCAGTGCAGACCTGATAAACAGCAGAGCCAAGATTTGAATCAACAACAACCACTGATTGACCAGAGAAGCAGAAATAAGTACAAAAAGAAGAAAATTGAAAATCTATGAGTTGGAAGAATCATTAGGAGACTGTTAATAAGATTAATATATATAATCTTTGTGAATGGAAGCAAGATAGAGGGGCACCTGGGTGTCTTAGTAGGTTGAGCATCTAACTCTTGATTTTGGCCCAGGTCAAGATCCCCGGGGTACTGAACCCCACATTGGGTTTCATGCTGAGTGTGCAGCCTGCTTAGGATTCTCTCTCTCTTTCCCTCTGCCCCTCTCCCCCACTCACGCTCTCTTTCTCTAAAAGAAAAAAGGAAAAACAAAGAAAAAAGAAGAAAAATAGAATCAGAACTAAAAGCAGGGCAAATACTTTCATGAAGAAATAAGAAACAATGAATGATCCAAGACTATTATCATAAATATGTTTGATACAAGTATGTGTTGGACACAGGATCTGGTTAGACAAACTCACAATCAAGGCTTTTGATTTCTAGTAGAGAAGCTAAAGCAAAAGTGGAAACAGCAGTTTAAAGTGTGTCACTAATGGGTGGGAAGTGATAGAATAAAGAATGTATCCATTTAATGTTTGTACCCCTGTGTGTATGTATAAACATTACTAGAAGTATATTTCTCCATGTCACTAAAGTGAAAAAGATCTATGTATCCCACACTATTTTATTTATTTGATTATAATCCAATGTGTAAAATAAATTTCCATGAGTCAGTACTACTATAAACAAATAATTGAATGAATATATAAATTATGGACAAGAGACAAATCTTCTGTGCAAGCAAATTCCGAATAATTTAAGTTGGTATTCAACATTTAAGGAGTTGGAGCAAAACCCCTCACTCTTTAAATGTGGGACACCCGAAGGGACTTCCTTTGAAAGAGAAGAGTATGGGAAGGGATAAAATGACTAACGTTACCATGGAGAAACTTGACAAACACCCTCGTGGACAGGTGCTCAAAATCAACAATGACATCATGTTGATAGTACTTGCCCTTGTTATAATATGATGACAATGGCACTTCTGTGTTCTTCTTTCCCCAAATTCCTAACTTTAGTCTTATCATGGGAAAAAATATATAAGTCATCTCCATTTTGGAGGGATTCTACAAAATACCTGACCAATGGATCTCAAAAGTATCAAGGTCTGTAAAAAGTCTAAGAAGACATGACTAACAAATGTACTGTAGTATCCTGAATGGGGGTTGAGGGGAGAAAGGACATTCGTTAATGCTATGTGGACACTAATCTATAAGACCTTCATATACTCAGAAGGTCAACAGTAGCCTAATGCTATATCACAATGGCTACATCATTCACCTCACTTCATCTCATTAGGTAGGCGCTTTAACATCTCACAACATCACAGGAAGAAGCGTGAGTACAGTAAGATATTTTGAGGGACAAAGAGACGATACTCACATAACTTTTATTACAGTATATTGTTATAATTACTCAATTTTATTATTATTGTTATTAATCTCTTATTCTGCCTAATTTATAAATTTAACTTTATCATAGGTATGCATGTATAAGAGGAAGCAGTATATATAGTGCTTGATACTATCTGCTGTTTCAGGCATTAACTGGAGTCTTCGGACATATGTCTAGGGAAAACAGAGGACTACCTGATATGAAAAATACTTAAAACCAGTGTATATAGAAAATGATTAATTTGCATGCATGTGGATGTGGCCAAAGACTGGATGGCACCACTAAGAAATAAAAGCCATTATTGCTATATTAATAGATGTTTAATTTCCAATTTACCTTATATACATATATATATATATATATATATATATATATATATATATAGTATTGAATGTCTTTTCATATGCTTTTTGTCCTCCATGTATCTTCTTTGATGAAGTGTCTGTGGAAGCCTTTAGCCCATATTTTAATCTAGTTGATTATATTCTTATTGTTGAGTTTTAAACATTCAATGTGTATTTTAGATAACAGTCCTTTATCAGATGTGTCTTTTACAAATATTTATTCCCAGTCTGTAGCTTATCTTTTCATTCTCTTGGTGATGCCTTTTGCAGAACAGAAGATTTTAGTTTTAATTAATTCTATTTCATCAACTATTTCATGCATCATGACTTTGGTGTTGCATCTACAAAGTCATCACTATAGGCAAGGTCATCTCGGTTTTTTCTCTTGTTCTATATTCTAGGAGTTTTATAGTTTTGAATTTTATATTTAGGTCCATTATTCATTTTGATTTCATTTTTGTAAAGAGTATAGGGTCTTTGCCCTGATTTATTTATTTATCTGTTTATTACATTGAATGCTCAGTTGTTCCAGCACCATTTATTTAAAAGACTATCTCTTTTCCATTGTATTACCTTTCCTTCTTTGTCAAAGATCAGTTGACTATATGTAAGTGAGTCTATTTCTAGGCTCTCTGTTTTGTTCCATTGGTCTATTCTTTAATATCACAATGTTTTGATTACTGTAGGTTTATAATAAGCATTGAAGTTGGGTATTAACAAGTCTTTTTTTAATACCCTTTATCATTTTTCTCATTCCTTATTGGTTTTATCCCAATTCTACCCACACACGGCTGTCAAACCATTTTGACAAGGGCTCTCTCTAATCCTGTCATATGCTGCTTTCAAAACTCTAAGGGCTCCCATGGAGTTTTCAACTAAGTATGCTCTACGTAGTTCAATTTTTGAACTCCCTGCTTATCCTTGTAGCATTTTCTTCCATGAATAACCTATTTTACCCTATAGTACCAATCAAACTAGTGGACTTCCTTATTCCTAATTCACTTTGACAAAAGTGGCATTCTTCACTTATCCTGTTTCCTTTCCTGGATTGTCCTTTCTCATTCTTTACATAATCATCCCAAGTTTCATCTCTCTTTAAATCAAAACATGCATTTCTTTTGTTCTATCCCAAATGGATTTGATATCTATTGCTTCATTTGAAATACAACCATATTACACTCCTTTTCACAATCTGAAGCTTCTTTGTACTATAGTTATTTCTGTATATAATTGGAGCATGGACATCGAACACAAAGGCAACTCTTGCTCATTTTTGTATCCCCAAAATCACTGTTTCAGTGCCCTGGTTTTGTTTGTTGTTTTTAATAAAGGGCAACTCCAAAAATGTTGAAAAATTCATTAGGATTAGGGAAGAAAGTTTTATTTCCAAATTAACGTTCCATGAATTTAGAAGGCAGACACAATGTCCTTGTAAGAAGGAAGGAAGTTATCAAAAAATGGAATAAGGCTGAGATTTAGTGCCTGTGTAGAGTCTATAATTAAGTTAATTTAGAATAAGACTAGGAGAAGAGGAGTATCTAGTTATTTTTTCAACCCCAAACCAAGAAGTTTGTGTGAAAACTGATCTTTTAGTAAAATAATGTCCTTTAGCTTCTCTAGTCCCTCTGAAGTTTGCTCAGAATTATTTTTAGTAGTTGTTTTCCTTAAAAATGTCCTTGGATTTTTAACTTTATCATAGTTATCATTTTAAAAATTTTTTATGCTTATTTGTTTTTGAGAGACTGAGAGACAGAGTGTGAAGAGGGGAGGGGCAGAGAGACAAGGAGACACAGAATCCAAAGCAGACTCCAGGCTCTGAACTGTCAGCACAGAGCCTGATGTAGGGCTTGAACCCACAAACCATGAGATCAGGAGCCAAGACGAAGTCGGACGCTTAACTGACTGAACCACCCAGGAGCCCCTCATAGTTATCATTTTTATAAGAATGTTTATATACTAACATATCTTGTTTTATTAAGGCAAAAATTGTATCAGGCAATGTGAAACCAGCAAAGGGCACTTTATTCAAGGCCATTACAATAGGCAGCACAGGCCAGAACTGAAGTCTGAATTCAACTAAGCTGAAATAAAGAGGCTGAGCTAGTGGAAAAGTGCTAGAGGACTTTGGGAACCCTCTGTCACAGGAATGTGTGGAGCATATTGAGTTATTCCTAAATTTGCAAATGTTTTGATCTTCGATTAAGCCATCTGTGTTTGCTAATTGGGGCTGATCCAAGTTAGGTTTTTACTATCCCACAGAGCCTCTGAGATAGGGTGATAGATATCTTGCTTAAGGCCTGAATTTCAAAGGGATGGCTCTCAGGTCCTTAACAAAGATATCCTGGAGTCTTAAAACCAGCAAGAGCCATTAAAAAGTTTTACATTACATCTCAAAGGGGCAGGGAAAGAATTTACAATTATAGGTTTTCTAAAGTAAGTGCTTTAAGAAAAAGGAAGTCAGGAATCTAGAATCAGAAAGAAGCCTATCTAAAGTTTATTCAAGTGATGAGAGACTTCAGATCTTTGCCTTCTTTTGTCAAAGGCTGAAAGCACACTCAATTCTGGGAATGCACCTTCTTCTTTTTGCCACATGCAAAGCTGTTTCATAGTTGTTTTCCACAGTACATAGAATTTATTATTAAAAGTATTCAAAGCTAAGATAAAATGACCCCTTCACATATTGCAGGGTTTTTCATTTGGCATTTGCAATTAATCTAGAGTGTATGTTCTACTATTATCCCAACTTTAAGAGGAATTCTTTCAAATGTTACAACATGGATGAAACTTGAAGACATGGTGCTAGGGCAAATGCCAGTCACAGAAGTCCAAATATTGCATGAGTGCACTTAAATGATGTATCTAAAGTAATCAAGCTCATAGAAGCAGAAAGTAGAATAGTGTTGCCAGGACCTGCAGGGAAGAGAAATGGGCAATTGCTATTCAGTGAGGCCAGAGGTTCAGTCTCGCGAGACAAATAAGTCTAGAGATCTCCTATACAACAATATGCATAGAGTTAACAATACTGTGTTCTACACTTAAACATTTTTTAAGAGAGGAGATTTTATGTGATGTGTTCTTTAATCACAATTTTAAAAAAATATAAAAAGAAATTAACTCAGAGAGAGGCTAAAAATATGGATATTTGCCTATAGGGAACAATCTAGTAATTCATATTCAAACACCAGCAGCCTACAACAAAGCCCTAACACTTAGCCATCAGTTTTATTTGAATTCCCTCATAATTAGGAAATTTGGAGCACTCAGAATATAGAAGATAGTGATGGGGAGGTGTGAGGTCACTTTAATAATCAAAAATGTGAGGGTCCAGACTGGATTCTAGGACATCACTTAATTGTCATTTGTCCTAGGGCATGTCATTAACATTTCTGAGACTCACTCTTCTCATCTATACAAAGGTAATAGTGATACTTTATCCCCACTGTGCTCTATTAAGGATAAGATTAGGTCATACAAAACAAAGTATTCCTAAGCTCCATGAATAGTAGTAATTGGTATTCAAACTCTGAAATCTCAAGTCTGTGTTGATGCCAACTTTCATCCTTGACACCAATGCAAACTCCTGCCATATGGAGACACTTAAGGAAAAGAGGAAAACTAAGGCTTTAAGGAAACTTAATCTTCAAGGTTAGTAATAAAATCAAAATATCCTTAGAACCATATATACAAGTATCATTTACATTTGTCTTTCCTTAGAAGAACACTATCCAGGAGAAATAGCCACAACTGTAACTTCAAATTTATTAGTAGCCATGTGTCTAAGAAAAACCTAAATAGCTGAAATTAATATAATGTTATACTTTTTTTAAGCCAATATCCAAAATTCTATCATTTTAGCCTGTGGTCAATATAAAAATTATTAATGAGGGCCACCTGCCTAGCTCAGTCAGTAGAACATCTGGGTGACTCTTGAGCTCAGGATCATGAGTTTGAGTACCACAATGGCTGTAGAGATTACTTAAAAAAAATAAAAATAAATAAAAATTATTAATGAGATTGCTTACATTTTTTCCTGAGTCATTAAATCTGGTGTTTATGTTAGCCTAACAAGACATTTTAATCTAAATGTTAAATTTCTATGTATATAATTAATCTGCATTTAAATTCCATTAAATTTAAAATTGAAAAAGGCAATTTAGAGATCTAAGTTGCTGCAAAGATGCTTGAGTTTGTCCAATAAATTAATTTAGTAGCAGTTTTCAATTTAAATTCATTAAAATTAAATGATATTTATAATTCGGTCCTTCCTTTGCACTAGTTAAATTGCAAACTAACCATGTGTGCCTGGTGACTGTATGTGGCTCTGAGGCCCATGGTCTCGTTCTTTCTGCCACTGAGAACTTTTGGTGTGTATGAATGGGAGAATACTATAGACAAAGGCCACATCTATACCATACACAGTCTGAGACTGGACAGTCTTATCAAGAGAAGACATGCAAGAGACCAAATGCAATCTATCTAATGCTTAAGTGAATTTTGGACTTCATGTATTCCAAACAGCTTATTTTATAAATGAGGTGACAGAGAACCAGCAGAGAAAGCAACTTGCGTGAGAGAAGCACAGTTAATGACTGACTGCTTGGCAGAGCTAATAGTACAACCAGGAGTTCTGAGTCCCAGACCATTGCCTGCAGGACACAGGGCTAACAGCTGCTTCTGAAGAATAGACCCCAGCAAAGTGCCATTGAAAAGTTTCAAAGCATTTAGGTAAATAAGAGTTCCAACATCAAGCTTAATAGAAAAATCTCTCTTTTAGGCTAAATATTTCAAAGCAGGCTTACATCCCACTCAGACCTCACTCTTCCAAGCCCACCACTGGTTGAGACAAGAAAAAAACAGAGAACTTTATGGGGAAAAAAAGAATCTGTGACTGCAATACTAGTGTCACTCCTGGACTTTATAACTGCCCTGATGAGTCAGGGCTTGAATGGAAAATAAATTGTAGTAGTTAAGTCAATATTTTTCTCCTACCATTAGAAAGAAGATGAAGGCCCAGAAATAGAAACTTCTAAAATAGTACCTATTATGATTCCTATGCCGTACCTTCCAATTTCTCCTTAAAGCCATGAATATTGGGATTAATCACAGATAACAGGGTCTAAGGAAATGTGCAGTGTTTTTTGTTTGTTTGTTTTGTTTTGTTTTACTAAATGAAAGAATGTTCCATAGAGAGAGAGAATTACGTGATTGTCTTTGGAGTAGATCTATTTATTTCAAAGTCATTTACATTAATGACCAGTGATATTTGTTGTTTCACAATTCCTGGAAAGAGAGATCTATATATTTGATTCTGCCAAAAATCCTAACATTAAGTTTTCATCACATTTCCTTGGTAGGTATGGGAACAGCAATCTTCTAGGGGTCCATGAGTTTCCTATAATTGTGCATTTGTGCGCACATATATTTGCTGGGGATATCGTCCACTCCTTTTTTTAAATTAAAAAGTGTTTAAATAGTAGAACACTAAATTAAGGAAGAGTATGGCATTAATTTATGCTTGGCAATATAACTGCATGAACCAAAATAGTACAAATGGCTAATGCATTCATTCTTTTGAATTAATTTTATTATTATAAAAGTGATTGCTTTTTATGCATGGGACGAGAACTAGAAAATTTGGGAAATCTCAATGTATTGTGTCAGTCTGCATAAGTCTGAAACAAATATGTTTACTATATGACTAGACTTGCCAAGACAATAGGAATGTTTCCACCCACTGGTCATAATATACTCTCACTTGGAAAAGCTGAGAAATGTTGCTTTTTTTTCATTAAGATTCATTAAAGGGAATGCATTGTAAGTCACAGATTATTTTGTTAGTGAAGCATAAGCATGAGTGTAATCCCTTATATATTTCCATAAAGTAATACAAAGTGTTCTACCCTTAAGGAAATATTTATCTTTTTACATAGAATATAAAAGATAAATAAATATACATAAATATACAGAATATATTTACAAATTATATATTACACATAAATATATGTAATTTACATTTGGGATTTTGGAGACTATGCAATAACAAAAGAACAGAATACTTTGGGATAAAATTAGTTTATGCAAATGATGCAATAATGTCATTAGGAATATAATTTCATTGAACACCATTGGTTCAAGTGTGAATAGAAATGTTATAATTTAATTTCAAAGTAAATTTTACAATGCACTCCATTCGATGTCTCTGAAATATAGAATATATACTTTGGCTTTATTTTTGTTTGCAATGTTGTAATTGTATCATATTTTCAATCAACCATATATATCTACTTGTTGAAACTAATTCTATTTTTTGTTCATTATTTTTCTAATTTTCTTTTCTCAGGTCTTTATAGTGTGATCACAATGGAAACAATGAGACCTTTCAGGTTGAATCCTGCATGGGAAGAAAACTCAAGCACTACCATGTTTGACTCCAAAGATGTAAGATTAAGTTTAAAACGGGTTTAATGGCACTCAGTGTGAAACTGTGACATAAATATCTGCACAATGCTGATTCATGCCACCATGAAAATTTCTATTCATACATAATATAAACTACCTAGACATTTTACTTTCAAGTATCGGAAGGCGAATGCTCTTTGAATGTGAAGTATGCAAGCACTCCTTTAGAAGGTGTAACCTGGCTTTTAGGGATTTGTGAACGCTACCTTTCAGACATATAAGTGGGTAACAAGCAGGCTCAGCAACCTGTTCCTACATCCACTGCATGAAAGCTGTTGAAATACAAGGAAAGTAAGATGTGATTCTGTGATTTTTCCTTAAAATGATAGATTTTTTTAAATGTGAAGCTGAACCCTACTTTTTTCACACAAAAGAAATGTGATAGTTTTAATCTAGACTTTAGGAGATCCAAGGTTATAGTTACAACCTGCTTGAACTAGAGAAAGAAGGAATGATGATGACATTGAATAGATTCAGAATGAGAGCTTCAGTGAATTCACAGATTTGAAAGAGTCTGCTAAAACTGTTGATGCTTGAAAAGAAATTGGGTTGTGTCTAAAGAAATGAAACAGAGAACAAAAGTAAATTAACCATTCAGTTTCTTTGTCTCAAGCTGGTTGCCAAAGAAGACTTTTTAAAAAATGAATGGATCAGAGATCTCACCATTAAATTTCAGATACTTACATAAGTATACCAATGATACAAGGTAGAACATAACACGGTTAACAAAAAGTAAACATAAAATATTTCACTGATTAAAGAACGTGTAATTTACTTTATGAGGCAAAAGGAAGGGAAAGACAGAGAGCTTCAAATAAGAGGGGACATTAGTGCTGTACTTTGAAAAGTGGCTGTGTATATCTTTGATAGTGTAAACAAATGCGCAGACTGGGAAATTTCAAGATCACATTCAGCATGGCTAGGGTGCACAGTACACGGAAGTGTATAGTGAGACAGCCTAGGAAAGAGAGAATTTGACTAGTTTGTAGAAGACCTTAAAATGCAGGCTAAGGAATATGGGCTAATTGTGGAGATGACAGAGGTTTGTCAAAGTGTGTGTATAGTTGAGTGACACGGCCGGAACATTGATTTTAGGGACAAAGATAGTTGATGTGCCTGCAATCTATTTCTTTGCACCAGGCTTTTACTCAGAAGGGCCCCATGCTTCTGCAATCACTATCTCAAAAATTGTAATAATTTTATTTTTTATAGGAGAAATATAATGAGATACTGAAGCATATGTGTGGGAGAAAACTTGTAATATCCACCCTTGCTTATCATCCCATGCACAAAATTCTGATTGACCCAGGTACATGAAAGTTCAGCTAGAATTAAACCAAGTGCAAGATTAGTATGTTAAGTGTAGAATGACTGCTAAGAAGGGGCACAGACAACCTAAAAGGCCACACTTTGCATTTAACTAGAATTTGTACATCAAAACCAAAAAGAAAGCAATTCTGTTTTAAGAAACACAAACAAACAGGGAATCCTACCATAGGATTCCTTACTCATTATACGTTGTATCAGCCAATCACTTAGGCTGAAAGTGATGATCCAGAAGCAAAAGGAAAAGGTTGGACAACCCAAAGGACCATTTCCTTTCAATCATTCCTTACTCACCAGTAAGCCAAATATAGAGCATATTGGCAGAATGTTCATAATGATCAAATGAAAGTAAAAATAGTTGATATACATTTACATTTATAAATGTATATATATGTAAAAGCTACAAAATATGTAATATCTAATGTTGATGATCTGCATGCAAGTTAAATGTTCTTATATTTGCATGTACAACTGGAATGGCCAAAATAAACAGTGAAGTCTGTGCTAATAATTTAGATCTTAACTTTTATTTAATTAAACCAATCTTAAATAGTTTAAAGATTTAAAAAAATCATGAGAAGCAGGAAGGAGTAGAGAAGTCCTTTTCCTTATTCCTCCCACTGAGTACAATTTAAATACCTAGATATTTTATATAAAGCAAACATAGAAGACTGAAATGTGGAGAGAAAAGACAGAAGGGTTAGAGACCACAGGACCTGAGAAATGACACAGTGGTAACTTCCCTGGGGTTTTCATTATATCATATATATCCCAAACTTAGTGTGGAAAAAAGCCAGTAACCTAAGGTTGCAGAAAAAACATAACAAACAAGCCAACAAACAAACAAGCAGCTCCTTCTCTTCAAAACACCAGAAAAATAGTAGCCTTGCAAGACAAAACATTTTAGACAATAATCTCTCTATTCCAGCCAAACGCCAAAGAAAAAAAACTGAGCCCCACCCCATTTGGGTCAAGGAACTTTTCAAGAGGAGCCTAAACTTCCACCCACCCCGAGAATAATGAAGCACTCCTCCGCACTCATCTGGGACGATGTCAAAGGTGGCCTACTGCAGATTCAGGACTTTCAAACCTCCTGATGATGACAAGGCCACAAACTCCATGGCATCAGATGCAGGCCATGTGGGCAGTGATGTCTAGGCAGTCCTACCCCTCCCCCTTCAGGGTGGTGTCAGCAGCGACCCAGCAGAGAAACTGAATTGGTGGTACTCCTACCTGGTGACAACAAGGAAGCCCTCCCCATATCAGGTGTTAACAAGGACCAATTAAGAAACTTGGACTTTTACTCCCACCAGGAAGTAATGAGGTAGCAGTCCCCTCTCTCCTACCAGGAAAACATGAGAAGAAGCCTGCTAAAACAGAATATTTAAATTAGACTCAGAGTCTCATAATGTAATAGCCAAAAAATCACTGTTCAAGAGAAAAGAAATCACTTATCGTAACAAGAACGAGAAAGCATGTGTGGGATTTTGATTATCCAGAGTTTATATGCTGACACCAAAAGCACAATCCATAACCAGAAAACTGATAATAAATAAATATCAATTTAATAAATTGATATTAAAAGCTTTGCTCTCTGAAAGACCTTGCTAAGAGAGGGTGAAAAGACAGGCTAAAGTTTGAGAGAAAATATTTGCAAACCATATATCTGATTAAAGACTACTATCTAGAATATACACAGAACTCTCAAAACTCAGCAGTAAAAATATAAACCATCCAATTTGAAAATGGGCAAAAGACAAGTACAGCAGTTTCACTAAATACAGAGATGTCAAATAAGCACATAAAATTATATGTAATACCTTTGGCCACTGATGAAATGCAAAATAAAACCACTGTGATATATGACTGCATACCTATCCCAATGGCTAAAAGGCAAGCAAACACAGAAACAGCAAGTACTGCCAAGGATAGGAAAAAGTCTGATCATATATATAGTGCTGGTAGGAATATAAAATGGCACACATACTTGGGAAAACAGGCTTTTAGTTTCTTTACAAACTGCACGCGCATTTACCATATGATAGGTCAAATTCCCGGGCATTTAACCCAGAGAAATGAAGACTTAACGCTCACACAGAAACCTGCCCACAAGTGTTCACAGCAATTCGATTCATGTTGCCAGAAACTGGAAACAGCCCAGCTATCCTTCAATGGGTAAACGGTTAAACAAACTGGTATACTCGTACCTCGAATCCCACTGAACACTAAATAGGAATGAGCTACCGACTAACCAGAATGGGTCTCCTGAGAATTGTGCTGAGTGAAGTTTTTAAAAAGCTACTCCTAAGAGATTATATGTTTTCGGATTCCACGTAGAGAATATTAATGAAGTGATAAAATTGTAGACATACAGTAATAGTTAATGGTTGCCAGGGGTTAAGTGGTAAGAAGGGTGAGTTTGGGAAGGAAGTGCAAATGACTGTAAAAGACTAAGATGAGAGGTCCTTAAGATGATGATGGAAATGCTCTGTTCTTTGATTGTACCAATTTAATATCCTTATTGTGATAGTGTCTTACCAGATGTAGTTTTACCAGATGTTACTGTTGAGGGATAGTGGGTAAAAGCTACATGGGATCAGTCTGGATCAGTCTGGATTATTTCTTATACTTGCATGTGGGTCTCTAGCTCTACATACAAAAGAAATTAATTAAAAACTCAACAAAACAAAACAAAAACAAAAGTCACCATTAAAGTTGAGAGAAGGGGGGTCATAGACAAAAGGAACAAGCTTTATATTTAGCCCTTTAACAGTGTGTTTTCTACTGTTTATACAGGAGGTCCCCATATTTTAAATTGGCGGTTGGGCCCACAAAATAGGTACTTGGTACCTAGGGAAGATGTGTTTGTGTTTTGCCCTCATTTTCCAAAATTTTCCAAAATTGTGTGAGACCATTAAGTAAGATTCTGATGAGGCACACCTTAGAATCTGTTTGCTCTCTATTCAGGCTACCTTAAATGATTTTCAATCTCTGCCTCATGTAGAAAGGGTGATGTCTATACAGAATTTTAGTATCTCCCCAATTCATTCATCTCTTTCTGTCAGGTGCCCTCCCCTCTCCTGCACCTGTTCTCCCAGCACCAAGTCCCACGATTCTACTCTGGCTTATTTTGTAAGTGAACGAATGTGAATTCGCTCCTTGGTGAGTTACAGATAGAGACTACACCAGGTGGAGTTGTCACACAAAGGAAACTTTATTTGCAGCAAATAAGATCATGGGGAATAACTTTCAAGATGTGACTCCCTGAGTGAGTGTGAGTGAGTTTCTTTTATTTAAGGTTAGAATAAATATTCAAAAAGGGAAGTTTTGTCATTGCATGCAAAGGCAGGCAAAAGGTTGTGCAGCTGTACTTAGAAAACATGCCTATATATCATCCTATGTTATGTTAATGAAGTGTGTGTTTCTCCTTGGGTGGAATTTTTAACATTATAATGAGTAGAGGTAACTGACACTCCATGGTCCACCTGCGCAGGTGGGAGTCTGTCCTTGAGCTCAAACAGGATTAGGCCAGCCAGAGCACTTCCTTTATGTGCCTCTAAAAGATAAAGTTAACATTTCTGTGAAGAAGGGGGATCTGGGAGGGTGTTTCTTGCTGGTGACACTGTTAACTTCATTCAATTTCAGAAACCTGGAGCCCATCAGCCCCATCTGGAATTGCTCTCTCTAACCATGTTCCAGTAAGCGGTGTGGCTTTTCTGGCTCTACTTCCAAAAAACTACACCTTCTAGTGTAGCGAATGTTCAAAATTCAGAGGCTGCAAGATCAAATTTACCTTTGGGACAAGTGAGTAATGAAACTGAGTGAAATGAGCCAGGTATAAGAAGGAGGCATTGGTAAGGATTGCATTAAATGTTTTTGCAAGGCTGGCCAGTACTCCTTATCTCTGGCTATACAGTAATATCACCTGTTTTTGTTGTTGCCGTTTATTTGCTTGCTTTTTACAATACACTGATGTCCAGGAGCAATCCCAGAACAACTAAATCAGAATTGTTGTGTGTAGAGTCTGAGCATAGTATTTTTTTTTTTAAGTATTCTAGGAGAACAGATGTGCAGATAAGGTTAAAAAAACAATCAATTGTTCTTAAATGTAAATGAGCATAAGTCATCTGAAATGGTTTTAGAAATGTGGATTATACAGGCAATTTCTCATAAAATTCTAAATGAAAGAAATATGTGATACTCAGAAATTGTCACTTTGGCACAACCACCCCCAACCTGCCCCAACATCACACTTCCCAAGAGTGATTCTGTTGCAGAGGGTCTGTTGACTAATATTTCAGACACAGTAATAGTGGAATACCTATTATTATTAATAATAAGAGTGGAACACTTATTATTGAATATTGTACTAGAGAAGATATGTTTATCTTCTCTAGTACAATTTCAATTATAGATGTTCCACATTCCCCTGACCTTATATATTTACATTTTAAAGAGGTCAAAGCTCTAATAAACTCCCTAAATTCTAGGTTTGTTGGTAGAGATGACAGACTAGTTTTTAGACTATGGAACTTCAACAGTGGGTAAGGGGGGTTGACTCCAGACTCCTTGTTTGTTCCTCAACTACATGTAAATTATGTTCTATTGTGAGATTGAGGGATTCTAGAAGAGTCATTTTTTTATCACTTAGTGTTTTTCAGAACCAGAATCAAGTTTGTAGGGAGGGTAGTTACTCCTGGGCAGGGTTGCAACTGGCCTACTTGTTTTGTATTGGGCACGACAGAGCAGCACATTCAGATCAAACTTTACATTAATAAAAAAAAATAAAGGGGTAGAGGGAGGAACCACAAAACATCTGGAACATAGAGAAAAAGTAGCATTTATTAAGTGTCTGCTCTTTCCGAGGTATTTTGCTAGATAGCTTATGTAAGTTGTTCAATTTAATTCCTTTTTATCATCACACAGCCATGGCAGATATGTTATTTAATTTTTCTAAGATGCAAGTCAAGCTCAGAGAGGTTAAGCAATTTGCCCAGGGTTACATATCTGATGTTAACTATAATAATAACTGTACTAATAACACTATAACTGCTGCATGCTGAGGCTTTATTCTATTAAGCAATTTAATTTACACAAACTCTCTCCTTTGTGCCTCACAACAACCCTAGGGTGCAGTATGGGAAAACAGATGCTTAGAGAGATTAGGAAATGAGTCTAAAGCCTCATATTACCAATACTATTGCTGGGAGTTGAACACAGGGAGTCTGTCTCTGGGGTCTTTTTACCTCCTCCCTGTGATAATCACGAAGCACTGCTTGCATCTCTCTACAATGTAAGGGATCTGCAGGTCTGCTCCTGACAAAGAAACAGGGATCATAGAGAATCTAGGCAGGGAGACTCAGAGTATGTGAATGAAAGCCCTTTTCTTGTAATTCCACTTGCTCTGTGTTAACTCATTGTAGTAAGTTTAAAAAAAAAAAAAAAAGCAAACTTGGGGCACCTGGGTGGCTCAGTTGGTTGGGCATCTGACTCTTGACTTCGGCTTAGGTCATGATCCCAGGTCATGATATCGAACCCTGCATCTGGCTCTTCGCTGAGCTAGGAGCCTGCTTGGAATTCTCTTTCTCCCTCTCCCTCTGCTGCCTCCCACATGCATGCTCTCTCTCTCTCTCTGTCTCTCTCTCTCTCTCAAAATAAAAAATGTTTTAAAAATTAAAAAAAAACACAACCCTCAATGGTATACATATAAGTGAAAGAGTAAGGATTTGGAAAGCAGAAAATAATCCGGGTTCAAATGCTGCTTTTTTTTTTTTTTTTTTTTTTTTTTTGGTTGGTAACTAAACCTCAGTTTATCTTTTAAGTATGTGAAGGGATACTTCCAATAGGCCACTGGAGAGGGGGTTGTAAATGAGATAAATATGCTGAGCTCCCGTCACATGGTAGGCATTTGCTAATGTTAGTTTCACATTATTTTCTTTGATCAGTGTTTTATAACATAATTTAAATGGTCTTGAGTGGTTATACCAGCTAATATTTTATCTATTTTTATTTTCCTATATTCCATGTTACTTTTTGGAGGATATTTGGAGAGGCTATAATAGCAGAATGTACTAGTGAATGACACAAAGAAAATACAGCACTAAGAGATGTTTTCAAACACCGAAGCATTATTGAAGGAAGAAAGAACTAGGTAAATGTTAAGAGACTCTCAATTCCAGGATTCTATGGGCATCAGAGCACCTCATGAAAGGTGCTCAGATCTCTCAGTGGAAATAGTTGTTTTTGCTTCCAAACAGAAAAGACAAATTGATCCCTGTTTCAAATTAAAATAAATGATCATGGTTCTGTTCTCTCAAGATCAGTCAGCTATCCTGTTTTCCCCTCACTTGGGAAAACAAACAAGCAATAAATACATGCATTTTCTGAGGTTCAATATGAAGGAAATATCCTTGAGGAAAAAATAAAACACCACTAAACAAAATGACCATGAGAGCTAAGGATAGACTGGTGACTACATTGAGCCCTTTCTCATTAGGGGAGCACATCTGAGCTCTCCAGGAAGGAGAGCCAAGCAGGCCACGGCTGGCTACACCTGATGCTGAACCATATCTGTGGGAATGCTCTGGGCTTCTACTCAAGGGGACATAACACTTTAATCCCATTTTTGCGGATTCCTAATTGTGTTCCTTTGAGCAAGTGGCTTCAATATTCTGAATTTCTACTCATTTATAAAATGTGAAAATATAGGTCTCAACTTCATGGTACTTAAAACTCCCCTGACAAACATGTTTTAAAACACTATATACACAGATTCTGTTCTTTCCTATAAGGATGTGGTAGGTCATGGGTAGGGTCCAGGAATCTAAACCGTTTTAAGAAACAGTATTCTTTGATAAATGTCTTATGTCCAAGCTTTAGAGAACATTGACACTGATGCCTTTCAAGTTGATGATGATTATATATATATATATATATATATATATATATAATATTATATATAAATAATATATAGTATTACTATTATTAGTTCTTTCTCAAAAAAATCACTTTCTGGAATTTTAATATTAAAGTTTTGTGAACCAAGAACAAGTTTCTTTGGTTGGAGTCAGAGATCATATTCACTCTCATACTTTCCCAGTTTCCATATGCTCCCTGTACCCTCTTCAAGGAACATAGGAATTAGCCTTGGTCCTTTGATTCTCTTTAATAGACTTAATAGAGTTAGAAAATTTGAAATGGATCATTGAGAGCTTAGGGATATATTAAATTTTCAGTTTGAGGTATATTTAAATTACTTTAAAATGACTTGTTATTCTCAGAAGTTTTGCTTAAATGATAATACTGAAGTCAAATGAAGGGAGAAAAGAATACACCTTCCCCTATCCCATTTCCTCCAGCTCGTAAATGTGCTTCATATTGTTTAATAGCATATCTACAATTAAACAAATTGTGCATTTTATTTTAACTTAGGGATTAAGACTTAATGTTCAACTTAAATGGGTCTTGTAATGTTTCCAACTCCTAGAGGTAAAAAACATTTAATTTTTTTAATACACTGAGGAAATGAAAAGCAATGATGGCTTTTGCTTAGCACTGGGAGCCATGCTCAGTTTTCTGTTGTTACGCTTGCTTGCTCATCCCTGGCCAGGGGGAGTTTATTCAATGGGATGGTATTGTCTAGGGACAACAAGAGGAGAAAATGTGTAGAAAGTAAGTAGTAGAGCAGAGAAGAAAACTTGTGCCAGATTTTCAAGTTAAAACTGAATTTTGGCCAAGATTTGCAAAATCCTTTTTGCTATTATATCATGTTTATTGTGTGACATTTTTAGTCTCAAATATGTTGTTGGCAGATTCTTGGTTTAAAAAAAATCCATGGGAGAAGATATTTGCAAATGACATATCTGATAAAGGGTTAGTATCCTAAACATAAAGAACTTGTAAAACTAGGGGTGCCTGGGTGGCTTAGTCAGTTAAGCACCGACTTTGGCTCAGGTCATGATCTCACAGTTCATGGATTCGAGCCCTGCATCAGGCTCTATGCTGACAGCTCAGAGCCTGGAGCCTGGTTCGGATTCTCTCTCTCTCTCTCTCTCTCTCTCTCCCCTCCCTGTCCCTCCCCAGCTGTGCTCTCTTTCTCTCTCTCTCTCTCTCTCTCTCTGTCCCTCCCTGGCTGTGCTCTGTCTGTCTGTCTGTCTCTCTAAAAAATAAACATTAAAAAAAATTTAAAAAATGAACTCGTAGAACTCAACACCCAAAAAACAAATAATCCAGTAAAAAATAGAAGACATGAATAGACATTTTTCCAAAAAAGACATCCCGATGGCCAACAGACACATGAAAAGATGCTCCATGTTACTCATCATCAGGGAAATACAAATCAAAACTACTATGAGGTATCACCTCACACCTGTCAAAATGGCTAAAATTAACAATACAGGAAACAACAGATGTTGGCAAGGATGCAGAGAAAGAGGATCACTTCTACACTGTTGGTGGGAATGCAAACTGGTGCACTCACTCCGGAAAAGAGTATGGAGGTTCTTCAAAAAGGTAAAAATAGAGGGGCGCCTGGATGGCTTAATTGGTTAAGTGGCCAACTTTGGATCAGGTCATGATCTCATGATTTGTGGGTTTGAGCCCCGCATTGGACTCTGTGCTGACAGCTCAGAGCCTAGAACCTGAAGCCTGCTTTCGATTCTGTCTGTCTCTTTCTCTCAAAAATAAAAAATACTCATTAAAAAACTGTAAAGTTTAAAAAAATAAAAAAGTTAAAAATAGAACTACACTACCATTCAGGAATTGCACTATTAGGTATTTACCGAAATGGTACAAAAATACTAATCTGAAGTGATACATGTACCCCAATGTTTATAGCAGCATTCTCAGACAATAGCCAAACTTATGGAAAGAGCCCAAATGGCCATCAACTGATAAATGGATAAAGGGGAGATGGTATATATATACAATAGAATATTACTCAGCCACAAAAAAAGAATGAAGTCTTGCCATTTGCAAGGACATGGATTGGGCTAGAGAGTATTATTCTGAACAAAATAAGTCAGCCAGAAAAAGACAAATACAATATAATTTCACTCATATATGGAATTTAAGAAACAAAACAAATGATCACAGTGGGGGGAAAAAGAGAGAGAGGCAAGCCAAGAAACAGACTCTTAACTATAGAGAACAAACTGAGAGTTACTGGAGGTGAGGTGATCAAGGGGATGAGTTAAATATGTGATGGATATTAAAGAGACCACTAGTTGTGATGAGCACTAGTTGTTGCAGGTAAGTGATGAATCACTAAATTCTACACTTGAAACTAATATTACACTGTATGTTTTAATTTTTTTTTAATATTTATTTATTTGAGGGGCACCTAGGTGGCTCAGTAGGTTAAGTGGCTGACTTCAGCTCAGGTCATGGTCTCACGGTTAGTGAGTTCGAGCCCCGCGTCGGGCTCTGTGCTGACAGCTCAGAGCCTGGAGCCTGCTTCAGATCCTGTGTCTCCTTCTCTCTCTGCCCCTCCCCTGCTCACACTCTGTTTCTCTCTGTCTCTCAATAATAAATAAACATTAAAAAAATTTTTTTTAATTTATTTATTTGAGACAGAAAGCATGAGCAGAGGAGGGACAGAGAGAGGAGATACAGAATCTGAAGTAGGCTCCAGGCTCTGAGCTGTCAGTACAGAGCCCAGTGTGGGGCTCAAACTCAGGAGCCCTGAGATCATGACCTGAGCCGAAGTCAGATGCTTAACCAACTGAGCTACCCAGACACCCCTATTATACTGTATTTTAACTAACAGGAATTTATATAAAAAGTTGGAAAAAAAAAACTCCAGAGGGGACCTAGGTGGTTCAGTCTGTGGAACATGTGACTCAATCTTGAGATCTTGAGTTTGAGCCCCATGTTGGGTGTAGAGATTACTTTAAAAAATTCCATAGGACTTACACACCAGAGACCACATAGTATCATTTCTTTGGGGAACACTTCATCAGGCCATCTATAGGTTCACTTCATATACAGCATCCTGACAACTGTGGCATTTTTAAATTAACAGGCTTGCCTCCGGGTCTTGCAGAGCTGCTGTATAGCTTCTAAGGTTTTGGATCAGTTGGTCTTTAGATATTTGTCATATGATGCCTGAATGTAGACAGTGTCCTAGCATGACACTGATTTTCTTTTCTATTTTTCTAATTTTCTTTTCTCATTAGTAATGAGGGATAATTTATTAATTTGAGGGAATAAAATTAAAAATATAAAGTATGCTAAAATTTATGATAAAGAGATGGTCAAATAAATTATGCACAAATACAAAACTCAGTCTAAATCTTAATGTTGTATCTGCTCACACCTTAAATCTGACCACCAAACTCATAATGGTGTCTGCACAGTACTTTTTATACTAGTAGTAGACTATCAAAGCCTATCTGCATACTTATATAAAGCTTTCTTAGTTACTTTTATAAAAGTTCTCTTCTTGCATTAGGTTATTAGCAATTTGTCACTAGTTGGCATGGGAATTTTGTATTAACTTCATCATCTAGCAAAATGTTTATCTTTAACATATATTTAATAATTTTGTTTAATATAATTCCATACTCTTCAAGGTAAATGGCACTACAGATTGTAATACATTTACTATTTACTTTTCACTTTTCATATGAGAAAATTAAAGTTCAAAAATGTGCTATTTCCCAGGAGTTACCTGGACAGTTAGTGGTTAATCTATATCACAATATGCATGTCTTGTACTGCCTATGAGTCTCACATTTACAGTATAGACTCCACAACTGTATTCAATCATTGTTTAGTCATGCATCTAGTATTTCATCTTGTGACGTTTTTTCTTTTGTCTTATTTTTGCTTAGTTCTCACGTTTTCTGAAAAATAATGCAGTTTTAACCTAATATTTTAATAAATGGAATGTGGGAAATACTATTTGGTTCAAGTAACACTATCATTGAAAAATTTGCTAAAAATGCAAAATCATATTTCTAAGCAACATGATTCTTGATATCCAATATTTCCCTTAAGAATATTATAATATTTTTCTTGTTTCAAGCCCCCAACCATTCTCATTCTTAGTTAAATGACATATAGATACTGGTGTTGATTTTTAAAAAAGTTTTCTTCTCCTCTGATATATATATTTCTTACAAATTAGAACTTCTAGTTGCTTGATTATATATTTAACTTAATTATCCTGAGTTATTTAAATTTGTTTGAGAAAAGTCTCAAGAGATTAAACTGGTATCTTGCCTTAGAGAACAAAGTAATAAATAGAAACACAGGATTAAGGCAATAGGCAGACGGTGTAGAATCGAATCGAATTCAATTCAAACAAGAATTGATGATGAAAAGCTGATAATCCACTCTTTCTGCCCGATTACAAAAACAAACAAACAAAATTATCAGTACTTATTTATTTGGAAACATAAATTAATAAAAAAAACCAAATAGGGATTCTTTGGCACAAGCTCTACTTAAAAATGGAGGGGAAATGGGAAGAAAAAAACATCTACTGAGAGAATATTTCTCAAGAAGGCAAGATGTTTGAGGAAATTTTCCCTTGCCCTGTTGAATCATAAATAGAAAAGTAATGAGAAGCAAAAATCCCCACATGCTTGGAGGAAAATCAATAGCAAATCCTTTGATAATCTCAAAATTATCAAATGTACTCTCATATATTCATTATTATAAAACAGACTTTAATGGAAGACTGGGGAAGGGGTAGAAGGAAAGAAACTAAAGTGATGAGCTTAATTGAGCTTAATTGTGCTCTATCTTTTGACTATATGCAAGAATCTTCATATAAGGAATCTATCTATCTACCTATCTGTCATCTATCTACCTATCTGTATAGTTTAACTTAACACCAATTCCTTTAAAAGGTTGTAATTCTGTTTGTTTTAAAGTTGAGAAATCAGAACATCAGTTGGATGATGTAACTTCCCCAAGTTCACACAACTAATAAGTGTTCAAGGAATTCTAACCTGAGATAGCCTACCATAGCTGTTTTCATTACATTGTGTTACCTTACTGAAGGGGCCAGAAATTAATTCATGCTGTTAAGCTATTTCAACATTTACTTCTTGAGTTCAGTTGTATCTATTATCTCATTTCACTGTGATATCAATGTTGAGAAGAAGTGTTATAGATGAGGTTTATAGATGAGGAAGAAAGATTAAGTCTGGGTTTCCTGAACACTGATCCACATATAAGTATTATGTGTGGAGAAATTTTCACACTCCCTAGATGTAGAAAAAAATGATGGAGAAAAATGAGAAACATGATAACAAAGTGATATTTCTATGAAACTCGTTCTCTCCCTGTTTTGAGAGTTAAGAAGTTATTTATTTGTCATTTTTCAAATCTTGGTAAAAAGATAGCAGTTAGTAGTGCTTCTTGTTTTAACATGAAATTTAAATGTTAACAATTACAATATTATTTTTCTTAATTTTACTCTGTGTCGATTAATATATAATTCCAATGAGAAATGGAAAGTTTTTTAATTGATTAGACATAAGAGTAAACATTTATTTATACTCATTTATTTATTTATTTAATGTGTTTGTTTTTCAGAGCGAGAGACAGCATGAATGGGGGAGAAGGAAAGAGAGAGAGAATTTTAAACAGGTTCCATGCTCAGTGCAAAGTCTGATGCAGGGCTCGATCTCACAACCCTGAGATCATGACCTGAGACAAAATCAAGAGTGGGACACTCAACTGACTGAGCCATCCTGGCTCTCCAAGAGTAAACTTTTAAAGTTACAAGTTTTATTTGACATTTTGTAAGGAAAAGAGAGACCTTTAACACACTGATAAAACAATCAAAAGAACTATCTTTCAAATTTTATGATAGAAATGATTCTACTAGCTTCCATGTCTTTTTTCAAATGAGATTTTTATTCTCATTTGGAAAATTGGACATTTGCTTTTCTTTTCAATTTTCCTTTATTCCAACTTCAAAGCTCCAATACCTAATAAATAGACTAATTCTTCTTCCACCATCACTTTTTAAATGATTGCTTATGAATAGAACCATCTCTGATCACACTAAATTTTATTTGAAAGAAATAAATGACTGGATTTCTGTAGAACTGAACCACTCATGAGAGGTTTGGATCTTACAAAAGCCATCAAAATCTTAAAATTAACCTTTTTTAAACTTCTTGAATGACTATACTTATCCTTTAAATTGCCCTTCTATTCACCCCTTCACTCTTTAAGAACATAAATGAAATTACAGCATCTGTCCCTCTAAAATCTTCAAATGGTTTCCCATTGAACTGATAAAATATCTTCACCCTGGTGTACTAGACCTTACTGTGCTTTTCCTGGCCCCATCTAGTATTCTATCTATGGCTCACTTGGCTCTGGTCACCCTGAGTGGAGGTCCCAAATATCCCTTGTCTCGGGGTCTTTGCACTCTTTGCTTTCTCTAGGGCTGCTATTCCCCCAATATCAAATGTCTCATTCCTTTTTAGGCTTAATTTAAATGTCACCTTATTAGAAATGTGTGCAATGATTATCTTATATAAAACAGTATCTCTACTCTACTACCCTAATTCTATCACTTGTTATCTCCATGTCTTTAATTATCTATGTCATTATATCTCCATATCATTATAATATTTATTACTTTATATTACACCATATATTGATTTGTATTCTTTTTTTTTTTTTTTGGCTGTCCAAAATATAATCTATTTGATAGGGGTGATTTCATCTCTTTCATCACGGCAGTATTTTTAGGATGTGGCACAAAGTATTGGCTCAATAAATAATGCTGCAATAAATGAATGAAAAGCTGACTTTCTCACTAGTCCTATTACTTCCTTTTCATGGTACTATAGTGAGAATTACTCTTAAATTTGCTTAATATATTTTCAGTCTAAATCTGATTCTGCCCATTGCAGGGTAATTAGCCTTGTGAACTGAGGCAAGTCATTCATGCTCCCTAAAATTAATCACTTTTGCCTATAAACTAATAAGATCCACACCTGCCTTCTTCACCTCACAAGATTACTAGAAAGACCAAATGAAATAACAAAAGGTAAAAATGCATTATAAACTTCTAAGTAGTGTTCTAAAAAGATCAAATTTAAAAGGATGACTGAGGCATACCAAAGACAGCTGGTGTATGTATATTAAGTAGCCTAGTTTGGTAATTTAATATCCTATTAATAGTAATACATGGAATGATGCACTGAACAATTTTCTTAGGATTGCAGCTTTTTATACAAAATTTTCTTAGTACAATTGGCAAATATTTTTCTCTGGTGAAATCATTTGTTTACTCTGATATATGTGGTATTCCTACAAGATTTTACTCTGTGTGTATGTGTGTGTATGTGTGTGTGTGTGTGTGTGTGCGTGTACCAACAACTTTTCTTCGGATTGAAAAACAGTGGTTGATATATCAACTATAATAATGAACTGACATATTTTAAAAAACTCAAGGTTATATGCCAATGGCAATACAGGGTAAGTTTTGTTGAGTGATGACGAAGTGTTCAGAAAAATAGGTGGGCATTTGAGATGAATATTTAAAATGTAATGGGACATAAAGATGCTCTCTTTTTATTCTTCCCTTCCAAAGTACTAGACTACTTCAGAGAGAATATTAAAGAAATTAGACACGACTAAAGAGTCTGAGTACATAGAAAATCAAAGAAAGGAGAGGCATAAATTATCCTAACCAGAATGGTGAAAGGACTTAAAATAAGGATAGGTCAAAAGATAGATAGATAGATGATAGATGATAGATGATACATAGATAGATAGATAGATTGTATAAATATAAAGGGATAGACAGACAGACAGATAGATAGAAAATAGAACAATGATAGAAAGATTTATGCATATAAACATAGTATAGATATGTTTCAGATTGACCTTATTATTTATGCTATCCACACAAAGAATATAGGTTGACTTATTCAAGGTCACATAAAAGTGGAATAGAGATTAAAGTGAAAAAAAAAAAAAAAACCAATGTTGCCTGAAGTATCTTACCATTGAAATGTTAGATAATGACATCTGCATCTGAATAATAAGTTATTATTACAAACATAGATTTCTGCATCATACCCTAGATTTACTATAAGAGATGTTTTCAAGCTAGATGCTAGGAACCTGCTTTTTTATTACATACTCATAAAGAATCAACACACACTCAATTTTAAGAACCACTGTCATATATATGTCATACCGCCTATGTAATCGATACTTTTTAGATATGTTCCCTTTATATGAGTTTTACCTTGTTATCCAAATATGTCTTGCTCCAAGGAAAAAGTAGTAGATTACAAATTCCTTACAAAGGAGGTATTCATTCCCCAGTACTGGCCTTTTTTCTTTCTTTTTCTTTTTTTTGGGCTAGTATTGAAGCAAATTTGCTTTTTTCCTTCCTCTTGATCTACCTCTTGCGTAGCAAACAGCATGTAAGACTGTGTCACTTAGTCTTCAGATTGGCAACTTAATGGGCTTTATGTTTTCTTCCTGCCTGAATGTATAATAATATTTTAGGTGGTAACTGACAACTGAAAATAATAATAATCATTCTAATAATCATCTAATCATCCTGCATGTGGGATGTTTATGATGAGATCTCCATAGCAACAACTCTTTTTGGAAGCTCCTGGTGTCATTGTTTTTTGCTATATGCTTGTAAATCATAATCAACTGTGATATTATTTTTCCTTAAAAATGTTTTGATTTTGACATTGTATTTTAAGTATTACAGAAACCTGAGAATGTCTATTGGAGTGGAGAAAAGAAGGAACTAGAGACTTGATCATGAAAAAAGAGATCTGAGGGATCTTAAAGTATAATTTTCAAAAGGAAAAAAAAAAAAACATTACTCCATATAAATATAAAATACACACATATCAAAGCCTTATTCAACTCATTAATTAAGAAAAAAAACCACTAAGGTGTTGTGTACAGTTCAAAGAGCACTTGAGAAGCTAAGTGTATATAGAAAAATTTAACAAAGAAATGCTGGGTTAAAGATTCTGATTTATACAGAAATCTTATTAAAGTCCAGCAAGACTATAAACCACAACCTCTCAGGTTATCTGTTTCACCAGAAAGAAATGATTTGCCTCTTGACCTAACAAAAATACGTAAGTTAATATCTGTCCTTATACAATAATATCTCAGTCAATATACATTCTAGCAAAATTGGAAGCCCAGAATTGCACTGAAAAAACAAACAAACAAACACTTTGTAATCTGTTTGCCTATTTCCAAGTTTCAGATAATTTTTCCAACAGGAGGAATAAGCTTCTGGAGCAATAAGTTTGTCTTCATCAAATTCAGTGTATTGTAAAATAACGATTAGGCCAGTAACAATGGTTCTGAAAGGGATCATACAGTGACAATTCATGATGAGCTAGCTGTTGGACAGATCATTAAAGGACTTCAATTTGGATGATTTCTTGAATGTAATATAAAGTTTGCTTCAGGCTCTTCTGTGTCTACAAAGAAGATTAAGAAATATAGCTGAGATAAAATAAAGTTCTGTTTTGTATTCCTTAAGAAAATGCCAGATTCCACAGTAATTCTTATTTCAGTATCAGAAACTGCTTTCTGAGGGGCTATGCATATGGGCAATTCTGAATTAAATCACTGAATTAAATTCTTAATAACGAGAAGGAGAGCTAAAGAGAAGAAAGTAAAAAATTTGATCATGTCACTCTTTGTTTTTATAATTCCAGAGGATCCCAATTACTTACAGTCCAAACTTCTCCCCACAGCTGACATATTGCACTGCAGCATCTGGTTTCTGGCTATTTCTCTGATCTCTTTTCCTCCCACTCACTGCTTACACTGCTCTCCATCCTCAATCACTGGGCATATACTTTTAAAATACACTATGACTGGGGGATCTGGGTGGCTCAGTTGGTCAAACGTTTGACTTTGGCTCAGGTCATGATCTCATGGTTCGTGGGTTCAAGCCCCACATCGTGCTTTTTGCTGACAGCTTGGAGCCTGGAGCCTGCTTCAAATTCAGTGTTTTCCTCTCTCCCTGCCCCTCCATCACTCATGATCTGTCTGACTGTCTGTCTGTCTCTCTCTCAAAAATAAATAAACATTAAAAAAATACACTATGACCATTCCCAAGAATTGCAGCTATCATAGAGTTTATTTATTACATGAAGTCTAACTTCTGAACACATTTGCAAGTGCACAGTACTATATTGTTAACTATAAGCACAATGTTGTACAGCACATCTCTAGAACTTTTTCATCTTGTATGACTGGAACCCTGTAGCCCTTGAACAACTGCCAATTTCCCCCTCCCCCTTCCCCCTCGAGCCCCTGGTCACCACCATTCTGCTTCCTGCTTCTATGAGTTGGACTACTTTAGGTAAGACATCTGAGTGGAATCATGTAGTATTTGTGATTGGCTTTTTTCATTTAGTTAACATCTTCAAGGTTCATACCTGTTATACAATTATTTGTAGCTTTGTAATATATTTTGAAATCAGGAAGTGTGATGCCTCCAGCTTTGTTCTTGTTCAAAATTGCTTTGGCTATTTACCACATTTTGTGGTTCCATAAAAAAATATTAGAATTGTTTTTTTCTATTTCTATTAAACTACCATTGACATTCTGGTAGAAATTTCATGGAATCTATAGATTGCTTTGGGTACTATGAACATTTTGATATTAATTTTTCCAATCTATATATGAAATATCTTTCCATCCCAACCTCTTAACCACTAAGTTATATACAGTTGAAATGAAAGAGTTTAAAAGTCTCTTGATTTTGAGTATTATGATGTAACATTAAATCAAAGTTGAAACTTCAATTAAAAATTAATGTCAGTGAATCAGTTTAATTTATATCTATCTTGCTCATTCTTTATGAATACATTATTCATTTTATTATTTCATTTTTCTCAAACATTGTCATTTTATGCTACAGAGGCTTGTGTCACCTACGTATTAATCATTATATTACCTGTTAAACGTGTCTAAAACTGGCATTTGTCCCTATCTGTCTAGAAACCCACAAAAACCGGGACACAACAAATGAAAATTTAGTCAAATATATTTTCAGTGACCCAGAAAGCCTTCTTTCTTTGAGTTGTTTTTTTGAACTGTTTTTTGGTATGAAGAGAAGAAATATCAATATTGATTATTAATCATTGAAATACAATATTAATCTCTATACATATTAATATAATATGTATATGTATCTATATGTTAATCTACCTACCAATTTGTCAATCCACACATAACTTTTGCATTTAATTCTATATTATTTTGAATTATAATGAATTATGTATTACATTGAATACAGAATTTATTTTAAATGATGTAAACTATAAAGTCATTAAAAAATTTAATGCAAAACTAGGTGGGGATTCATAGTGGAAAATCGAAGCTCAAGGACTCTAACGAATACTCCAGAAGGCAGAAAACAATTCCAAAAAGAATATTATCCATATTGGATGAAATAATTTAAAATAATAATGATGATCATCCCCATCCTAAAAATATTTATTCAAGTATTCAGTCAATAAAGATAAAGAACCCTGGCATTAATTATCTATTCCTTTTGCTTCAAACACATGCAGAAGATGAAGTTAGCCTTTGTCAGTGCCTTAACAACATTTAGTAGGTTCTCAATAAGTATTTTCTGAATGAATGAAATAAGGTTAAATAACAAAATGGAAATTTTTTCCTGTTGTCTTTCTTAGGGTCATTTATTGCTTCTTAAATAAAAGGTGATTTTGAGTGACCAAACTCTGTTTTGGTTTTTTATCTGTTTATTTTGAGCTACTTTATTTAAGTAGATTTTATTATAAAAACAGACCTCTGGTTTTGAAGCTAGTTAAAACCCTAAGGGAAATGGCAAATATGGGAAAGAAAGGAAGGAAGAATATACAGGATTTTATTGTTGTTACTGATTTGACATCTAAAATTTAGGCAATTCAAGATTTTGATATATGGCAAGAGGACACCAGGGATCAGGGACACGGGCTGACTGAAATATCAAAAAATGATACTAGTATAATATGTCCCTCAAGTAACATCTTTGTTCATTAAGATATTTGTTTGTAAACTTATGAGTAGGAGCCTTTGGGAATACACTTATGCTAAACTCATTAAAACTACACCGTATACAAACATAATGAGACTAGACATTTAAAAAAATAGTATCATAGACTCCTTCCTATGAGAGCCAAACTAGGAACATAATCTAGCTAGTTCTTGGTGATAATGCCCCATTCACTGAGAGTAGTTATTTGTCAAGTATAACAAGGTTTTGATTTAAAAAGAAATCCTGTGGAAGAATCTTTTCTTGTACTGAATTCCATTCAGATCTGACAACCTTAAGCTAATTAGGTAAATTACTTAGAATAATACACTTATATGTAGATCAAGGCCTCCAAAACCAAAATAGGTACCCAAAATACTGTCTCTTATTAGTGACAAAAGATGAAAAGTGATACAACACATTTTTCTATTTTGTAGGAAATTATTCAATAGGCCCCACATTACTGGGCCTGCAGGAGATATAATGTGATTTGGTTAGACTTGGAGTGTGGAAATACAGACCCATTGATTCACTCATTGGTATGGAAGGTGGGAAATAGGGCAACACTCCAGCAACAAATATAAGACTTGGTTAAAACATATAATTCACATTTTTCTTATCTTTTCTATTGTTTTTCTAGTCTCTACTTCATTTATTTCTTCTCTAACCTTTATTACTTCCTGTGTCTGATAACTTAGGTCTTAGTTTGTTCTTCTAGTTTCTTGATGTGTAAAGTTAAGTTCTTTATTGAGATCTGCTTTTTTCTTATTATAGATATTTACCACAATAAAGCTCCCTTTCAGAACTACCTGTGTTGCATACAATAAGTTTTGTTATGTTGAGATGCCATTTTTGTTTCTTGAAAAGATAAAATTGGCAAACTCTTAACTAGACCAAGAAGAAAAGAGAAGACTCAGATAAATAAAATTATAAATGAAAGAGAGGACATTACAGTGGACACCACAGAAATACAATGAACTGTGAGAATACTATGAAGAACTTTACACCAATAAAATGGACAACCTAGAAAAAATGGAAAAATTACTAGAAACATACAACCTACCATGACTAACTGATGAGGAAAGAGAACATCCTGAGCAGACTAATGATACGTAAAGAAACTGAATCAGCAAACTGCACTCAGCAGCACATTAAGAGGATTATATACCATGATCAAGTAAAATTTATCCCTGGAATGCAAGCATGGTTCAATCTATAAAAAAATAAATGTGATCTACAACATTAACAAATTCAGGATAAAAATCATATCATCTCAATAGATGCATAAAAAAGCATTTGATAAAATTCAACACTCTTTCATGGTAAAAACTCTCAAAAATTAGATATGGAAAGAATATACTTTAACATAATAAATGTTATATTTGACATATCCACAGCTAACATCATACTTAATGGTGAAAACAAAAACTTTTCATCCAAGATCAGGAATAAGACAAGGGTGCTCACTCACACCACTTCTATTCAACATAGACTGGAAAGTCCTAGCCAGAGCAATCAGGTAAATGAATGAATGAATGGCATCCAAATTAGAAAGGAAGAAGAAAAATTGTCTCTATTTACAGATAGCATGATATTATATACACAAAACCCTAAATATGCCACCCCCCAAAAATTTAGAACTAATAAGTACATTCAGGAAAGTTACAGGATACAAAATCAATATACAAAAATCTGTTGTATTACTATACACTAACAATCAACTATGAGAAATTAAGAAAACAATCTTATTAACAATAGCATCAAAAAGAATAAAAGATACTTAGGAATAAATTTAACCAAGAAGGTGGATGATCTACATCCTTAAAACTATAAGATATTGGTGAAAGCAATTAAAGAAGACACAAGTAAATGGAAAGATATTCTATGTTCATAGATTGGAAGAATTAATTTTACTAAATACCCATACTACTCTAAGCAATCTACAGATACAATACAATACAATCCCTATCAAAAACTAATGGCATTTTCCACTGACATAGAAAAAAAACAAATCTAAGATTGGTACAGAACTACAAAAGACCTCAGATAGCCAAACAATCTTAAAAAGGAACAAAACTTGAGGCATCATATTTCCTGATTTCAAACTACAGGAGACCCTTGAACAACATGGGTTTGAATAGCATGGGTCCACTTGTATATAAATTTTTTTTGATAAATATAATATAGTACTATAAATGCATTTTCTGTTTCTTATGATTTTCTTCATAACATTTTTCTCTAGCTTATTTTATTGTAAGAATGCAGTACATAATACATGTAACATATAAAATATGCTTTTATCAACTGTTTATGTTATTGGTAAGGTTTGTGGTCAAGAGTTGGCTATTGGTTATTAAGTTCCATAAAAATGATTAACTTTAATGTTATATGAATTCTGCTACAATAAAAATACAAAAATTTAAAACAGAGTAGCCCGGAAATAATTCCATTCATATACAGTCAATTAATCTGGACAAGGATACCAAGAACACA
Source organism: Cryptoprocta ferox (assembly GCA_028646485.1). NCBI lineage: Eukaryota > Metazoa > Chordata > Mammalia > Carnivora > Eupleridae > Cryptoprocta > Cryptoprocta ferox. The sequence goes on along the minus strand of CM053575.1, from coordinate 32,796,332 downwards.
AAATAGGGAAAGGTTAGTCTCATCAATAAATTATGTTGGAAAAATTGGATATCCACGTGCAAAAGAATGAAATTGACCCATATTAAACACCATACACAAAAATCAACTCAAATATATTGAAGACTTAGAAAACTGAGATTGAAACTATAAATCTCTAAGAATAAAATATAAAGGAAAAGGCCTTGACATTTGTTTTACAATATTTTTTTGACTATGACACCAAAAGCACAGGCAACAAAATAACAAATAAATATATAAGGTTATATCAAACTAAAAAAGTTTTGTATCACAAAGGAAAGAGAGTGAAAGGTAACACTTGAGTAGAAAATATTTTTAAGCCATATATATAATGAGGGGCTAAATCCAAAATTTGTGAAACAAAAAACAAAAAAAATCCTATACCTCAAACACACACACACACACACACACACACACACACACACACACGTACACACACATGATTTTTGTGTTGCCCAAAAACTGGGTCAAATATCCAAATAGATATTTCTCCAAAGGCATACAAATAGCCCATGGGCATATGAATAGTTGTTCAACTGCACTATTCATCAGGTTGAGATATAACCTCAGTGAAATTAATCACAGTGAATTATCACCTCATATCCGTTAGAATGGCTATTAAACAAAGACAAAAAGTGTTGCCAATGATATGGAGAAAAGGGAACTCTGGTATACTGCTTTGGGAATGTATTTTGGTATAGCCACTATGAAAAACAGGATAATTGTTTCTCAGAAAACTAAAAATAGAACTAGTATATGATTGAGCAATCCTACTTCTGGATATTTTTCCAAAGAAATTGAAATCTGGATCGTGAAGAGATCCCTGTACTCTCATGATCACTGCAGATAATTTACAATAGAAAAAGATATGAAAACAACCTAAATATCCATCAATAGGTGAATAAATTTAAAAACTGTGGAATATACATACAATAGAATATTATTCAGCCTTTAGAAAGAAGGAAATCCTGCTATTTGTGACAAATGGATGAACGTGGAGGGCATTATACTAAGTGAAATAAGTCAAATGCAGAAAGACAAATACTATATGATCTCATATGTGGACTCTATAATAATCACACTAATAGACACAAAGAATAGATAGTAATTGCCAGGGGCTGGGAGGAGAAGGAAATGGGGAGGTGATAATCAAAGGGTACAAAGTTTCAGTACGCAAGATAAATAAGTTCTGAAGATTTACTATACAGCATAGTGTTATAGCTAACCATACTGTATTGTATACTTAAAATTTTATAAGATTATAGACCTTATGTTTAGAGTTCCTGTAACACACATAATAACAACAATAATAATGAGGGCAAGAGGAAACTTTGACAGTTGATGGGTTGGATATGTCTCTGGTTTTCATGGTGATAATGATGCATGGGTATATACTTATTTCCAAACTTATTGAGTTCTATACATTAAAAATACAGAGTTTTTTTTTTTTTTTTTTTTACTTCTAAATCATACCTCAAAAGGTAATTTAAAAATGAAGGGGATTATATCAAAGAAAATAAAGTTAAAAATGTGTAATTCACTATTCCTTTTCTTTAATTTTTTATTTTTTTAATGTTTATTTTTGAGAGAGAGGTAGAGTATGAGTAGGGGAGGGGCAGAGAGAGAGGGAGACACAAAATCTGAAGCAGGCTACAGGCTCTGAGCTGTCAACACAGAGCCAAAAACGGGCTCAAACCCATGAACTGTTACACAATGACCTGGACTGAAGTTGGACGCTTACTGAAGTGGGCCACCCAGACACCCCTCAATTATCCTTTTACTTTTTCCAATTTTATAGCCACACATACCTAATACTTGCTAAGAAATAATGCTGTTATTATGAGCTTGGTAGATATATGGGCATTGATTTGAATAAGTAATATTCTGGTTAGATATAGGGACCAGAATATTATTTTATTTAGTGTTTCAAATATGACTATACTACTAAGTGAGTAAGAAGAATCACTCTGAGAGCCTTTGGGAGATATATTCCCTGGTCAATCAAGTGAAATAATGAGCAGGTAGGTGATAAAACTATTCTATATTGATCATGTATTTAAAATAACTTGGCATAAAAATGTTAATTAATCTCCTTAAAGGAGAGGAATCACACAAGTATCAAGATAAAGTAATCTTCATGAAGAATAAGCATTGAATAATGTACCTATTTGGATAAACTTAAAGGAATATATCTCTCTTATATAGTTTTTTCATTTCTAACTTCTTTTATATTTACCCACATCATATCTTTTTCCTTTTCCTCTCTCCCTCCATTCTTTCTTTATCCTTTATATACTTTCATATTATATGAGTCACTTTACTAGGCAAATCAAATAATGAGCAAATGGATGCAAAGCAAATGATCAATGCAGTTCAGTGGATGAACGTCAAAAAGATTGGTCAGGTAAGGTTAGTATATTTCAATTTGTTGAGACCTGACTCTGGAAAAGAATAGGAAAAGTCTGTGTTTTAGCTGAAGAGACTGGTATGTGTGTTTTAAAATGCTTAATACCCTCATGTGCCTGTGTTCAACGTCACTTTTCCTACATAGAATAATACTAACTCCCAAATCATTAACTTCCACCTTGGAGAACTCTGAATCCATCAATCTGTGTCAAACCCCCTTATCATAGTCTCCTGTTTTAGTTTATTTACTTATTATTAATAGCTTTAAATTAGCTATTATTTTAATAGCTTTTAATAACTTCCTTTTAATTTACACTTATATTCTGTGAAAAAAAACCTGTTTATATCTCTCTATCTTATCTGGGTCTTCACTGTCACCTATGACCTAGAACAGATTATCTTCCTGCTCTTGGAGTTCTTTCACAAATTATTTTTTTAATACTCCTGTGAATGTTTATGTAATTTTTACCATAACCAAAAGAATTCATCCATTTTAGATAAGGAAATTATTTTCTTCTCTCTTCAACGCTAAATCATGGACTCCAAATATGAACCATATTTATATTTCATTAAAGTAATACTTAAAATACAGGCACATAATTTTGAAATTGTTAAAGAAAAAAAACAAAAGCTGTCATTTTGAAATTGTTAAATGTGATACTGTGATTTATAATAAAATAAAAGCTTACTTGGTCTTTTTTCTGTTTCTAGCACAGAGTTTCTACAAACCTTAGGATCTCCTAAATGGTAAGAAAGATAACAGTATCTTTTATTATGTTAATGAGATGACCTTTGGTATCCCCTTAGGTCACACATTGTTGGTGGCTGGTTGCCAAGGGAACCAAACCTGTCCTCAAGGGTAGAATTTTATGTCCTACCTCTTGACCCCCAGACAGGGAGGTGGGCTTAGAGGTTGAATCTGATTCCAACTATCAATGATTTCATCAATCATGCCAATATAGTGAAGTCTCCATAAAAACCCAAAAGGATGAGGTTTGGAGAGCTTCTGGGTTGGTGAATGAACACATGGAGGTGCTGGAGTGAAGCACCTATGGCCCTTCCCCATACTTTGCCCATAGCATCTCTTCCATTGTTGTTTCTGAGTTATATCCTTTTATAATAAACCAGTAATCTAATAAGTAAAATGTTTCTGTGAGTTGTGTAAACCACTGCAGATAACTAATTGAAGTACCAAAAAGAAGATCCTGGGACCCTCTGATCTACAGCCAGTAAGTCGGAAGTACAATAAACAACCTGGACTTGCAAATGGCATCTGAAGTTGGAGGTGGGGCGGTCTTGCAGGACTGAACTCTTACCAGTGGAATTTGATACTATTTCTGGGTAGAAAGTGTCTGAAATGAGTTGAATTCTTGGCCATCCTGCTGGTGTATGAGAATTGGTTGGTGTTGATGGAGACATCAGCCCTCACAGATACACACACACTGGAATCCCAAAGATGGGGTCATACCACTAGAGATAGGTATAAAGCTATGTTAAATTTATTTGAATCTATTTTTGATTTTTAAAAATAGTTTACATACAAAAGAATATTAAATGATATATCAAGAACGTCTGTACCCACCACCAGTTCAAAAGTAATCTAGTAGGGGCTTCTGGGTGGCCCAGTCATTTGGGCATCTGATTTCAGCTCAGGTCATGATCCCACAGTTCATGAGTTCGAGCCTCGCATCAGGCTCTGTGCTGAGAGCTCAGATCCTAGAGCTTGCTTCAGGTTCTGTGTCTCCCTCTCTCTCTGCCCCTCTCTTACTCAACTATGTCACTCTCTTTCTCTCTCTCTCTCTCAAAAATGAATAAACATTAAGAAAATGAAAAAGTAATCTAGTAATATATATAATTAGAAACATAGTAATAATATAGTAATATAGTGTATAGATATAATTAAGACTTACTTTACTTCTCACTCAGAATTATACTCTATCTGTGGGTTTTATTTTGTTGTTATGTTGCTCTGTTTGGCATTTCTCTAGGATTATTGATTACTACTTGCTACTATTAGTCATGGTCCTCTAGCAGGGAGCAATTTTGTAAGCATCAGACCAAGAACTTGACATTTAATAAAGGTTACTACACAATAGAAGCCCAGTATATAAACCATTCAACAGACTTCAACGGTAGTTAGATCATTATAAAGTAATACTTAAGATTGATAGATTCACAGAAAATGCTATACATTTAAAGTGGAAAAAAAACATTATGATGTAGTATTATGGAGAAATTAATGTAGATTAACGTTTATAGCATATTTACATATTTCTGTCAAGTCACATTTTCTTTGAAAAGACATATTTATTTGAGCTGTTAGTCTCATAGCCTTTCCCTCTTTGACAAATATTCAAATGTGTTATGCCATGTGATGACCTTAACTGAACAGAATGTAACTGAACAAAACACACAAACAGGTAAATCTACTGTATCTAGAGTCTAAACAAATCTATTTTTGCTTTTGACTTAACAGATTTTTGAAAATATTTTCTCTAACTTCGAAATACTTAGAATTTCTGCATGCTTGTCTTCAGTAGTATTTTCTCCATCAGTGGTCACAGGTAAGTTCACACAGAGGCAAAGGATACATCATATCAGAGATAAAGTGAAATAATCTTACCTTTCGACAACCGTAAATGACCCCTCCTATTTCAGTTATCCCACTAAATTCATTCAGAAAAGTAAATAAGTAATTGTTATAAAACTGGTCTATTAGTTATATGATTGAAAAAGTAATGAAGTGGGGATTCTCCATCCGAACCATGCACTATACAATAATGGTACTGTCTGAGTCACTTCCAAAATTCTGAAGAATCTTCCAGGTCTTTGCAGAGAGGTTCTTCTGTGATTGGTAGTCTTTTGTTTTCAATGTGTGGTATATGTGATATCAGCCTTCCACTCATGTAATCATTCCTTCAGTACATTTTTTGAGAAATTTCCCTGTGTCTGCTCCTGTGTTAGGCTCCAATCAACCTTACACCACCCACCGTAAAGCAAGGAATTAGATGCTGTTGCCAAAGGAACATGTGTTTTAGTACTAATTTTGTTCTTTGTGTTTAATTGTTCCTACATTGATGGCCCAAATCCCAGGGTTTTATTTTTTTCCCCATAATCAGGGCAAGAATTAAAGTATAAGGTTGTTGCACATTTTACACTGTGCTCATCAAAATCAATCTGTAATAATTCTAAAACCCTGCCATGTCATTTCCCTCTGTTTTTCCTTTCTCTGTGTGTTATTTCTGAGCTCATCCCTCAGGCTGCCTACTGTCCCATCATCTAAGAAGGAATCTCTGAGGGCAGTTTGCTCAAGGCTCCTATTCTCTTAAAAACACATCCCAAGTGTAGCCCTTGCAGGATCTATGGGAGGGCTCTGAGACTGTAATGTTTGGTCTTCATCACTGGAAGGAGAGGTAGTGAATCAGTTGTAGTCCCTTCAGGCCATTCACAGTTGTCTTATGCCCTTTTGGTGAAACCAGTTGGAACATTCTAAGAATGACAAAGCATATTTGACTTGACAGAGCCAGGCCTATTGGTTGGTTTCTCTGATCTTTGGAGAAAATACTCTCATAAATGATCAGGGCTAATCATTAGTCCTTTTCAGAACCCTAAATGAACCCTTTCCTCCCTTACTAGCAGACCTGTTTATTCTAGAATATCTCTATCTAGATCTTCATATCTGTAGCTCTATATTGTCATAGATATCCCTATTCCTACCTGTATTCCTATTAATATGCCCATAAATATTGCCGTGTACCATAACATGGTATGTGTTAAATATACATTTAAAATTGCAAATCACATTTATCATAAGTACAATTTATAGATAAGAGCTGTGCGTCTTGTCACCACATGGATGCCCTCATTGCACTTAGAGTCAAGGACCCACACCAGGCTTTGCTGGTCATAAACTGCAGATCTTGATCAAGTCTCTTCACTCTTGGCCTTGTTTTCTGGATCAGCCAAATAAAGAAATGGACAAAGCAATCACTAAAATCCCTTCCAACTCTAATCATCATTACATTACACTGTTACAGTAGGGAGATTGTAGCAGTTCAATAAACATGTTCCACAAATATGTCAAAAGAAAGGTATTTAAGAAGGAAAATTTCTCTGAGAAAGGAAAGGGTCCATGAGACCATGCTGAAGTAACTCTAATGTCTACATTCTATCGTCCATTGTGCCATCCACCCTGGATTCATTTTTATTTTCTTCACCATAAAATATTTAACCACATCATTTTCGGTAAATCTTCTCTTAACTGAGTTTGTTATTTAACTAAAGTTTGTTTTATGAAATCTTACTAATAGCATAGGCTAAAAAGTACCTTATGCGCAAGGAAAATTAAGTCTAGATGGAAATGGACAGAGGCTATAGGAGAAAATATTAGTAGGAAGATGACATGTAGTGAGGAAAAATTTCATTGATTTGGGTAGTTGTCAAGTACCCAGCAGACAACACAGAGTATATCAAAGGTTTTCTCTGAAGAAGGTTTAATGAAGGGACTGCTTACAGCGGTATAAGGAAAGGGAAGGGTTTAAATTACGACTCACCCAATGTGTAGTCAGTGTGAAGAGGACGGCAGCAATCATGAAGACACCGTTACCACATCTAGACCTAAAATTAAGGAGGCATTAACAAGATTACTGCAGCCAGGAGAGAAAAGATGGAAAATAAGCCACCCTCCAGAAGCTGGTTCCTTAGAACACAGCCACTACCAGATTTATAGTAAACCAACAAGGAAATGACAGGAACAGGGCATGGGAATCATTACTTCACTTTTTCTCTTCTTTTATTTTCTGATATTCTGCTAGTCCCTTCCATTGCCTATCTGCCAAAGGGTGATAGAGCCCAAATGACATAGGTTATAGTGGTAAGAGGAGTTAAAGAGAATGGTAAGTAAATATGCAAAATAAACAGAACATAACTAGCACATACAATCAGTTTTGCCATTCAGCATTCATTCATGCCCTCTACTAGGAATAAGAAATTCATATTCCACCCCTTCATCACCACCACCACCAGTAAACATGGAAAGCCTGAACAATTAATGGCAGCATAGTCAATTCAGTTATATATTCAGCAGAATTTTAAATTGTAAAGGGAAGTACCATGGGTACTTAATATAAAATTTAAGAGAGAAGCATCACAATAAATAACAGCAACAACATCAAAAACATTGCTCCTATAATTTTTCTTCTCTAGGACCCATTTAGCTGAATTACATCATCACAACTTTTTTTCAATTACCATTTTTATTTTATCCTTAGCTCTTCTAACAACTAAGTAGGTTGATTTCATTATTTTTCTGTGAGGAAATATTTTATTTTATTATTTTTAATTTTAAAATAATAACCTTTTTATTTATAACTCTATCTTCATTATTTTTCTTATCTTTTTTTAAAGACTTTTTATGTTTGTTTATTTTTGAGAGAGAGAGAGAGAGAGAGAGGGAGAGAAAGAGCAAGTGATGAGGACATGGGGCAGACAGAGAAGGGGAGAGAGAATCACGAGCAGGCTCCCAGCTGTCAGCTCAGAGCCCAATGTGAGGCTCAAACTCACAAACTGAGATCGTGACCTGAGCAGAGATCAATAGTCAGACGCTTAACTGATTGAGCACCCAGGTGCCCCTGTCTGCATTATTTTTCAATGGGAACTACAGTTCTTATGGACAATTATTACTTTGGAATAAATGTACTATGACATGAGTAGTGAATCCTACAGATTGCAGACATAGTTCTCCTTGCCTCCACTATTCAGTGGCAACCCCATTTCTCTTTGGTAATCAGAATCAATTGTCCCAGTCAGTATAGCAGTTGCTTCAATATTTATTGGTTCTGCTACATGAAGGGGCTAAAATGGTTTATATTCCATCCCATGTTAAACAGAAATTCTATTCAACTCTTACAATTTCTTGGCCATAACTTTATATTATTCTTATGAATTCCATGTAAAATATCTATAACTACTCTACTAGGCATTTCCTCTCATGAAAATAGAGTTCCATCTTCTTTATTCCCAGTAGAAACTTGAGATCGCATCTTAGACTGTTGATAGTATGTGAGGAATTATATGAGCTTATAATATTAATAATTTTGAAGGTATAATTTTATAAATTAAAATGTTCAATCTGCAGTAGATAGCAGCAAGTCATTAATACATACTGGATGAATCAGTGGAATATATATAAATTGTGACCCTAAGCTGCAAGGGAAACTGTATGTTACTTTTTAAATTTTTTTAATGTTTATTTATTTTTGAGAGGCAGAGAGAGAGGGAGACACAGAACCTGAAGCAGGCTACCGGCTCCGAGCTGTCAGCACAGAGCCCCACAAGGAGCTGGAACCCACGGACCCTGAGATCATGACCTGAGCCGAAGTCAGATGCTTAACTGACTGAGCCACCCAGGTGCCCCATAAACTGTATATTATTTAATATTTTTGTGCCAGGAACAATTTTTAATCATTTGATTACAATTGTGATTCATTAATTATATTTTGCTTGCAGACTGTATATTATAATATTGATATATTTTTGTTTATAAACAAAACTGAAATGGAAGACAGCAAATAAAGTCTCATGGCCATAACACAGGTGGTAGAATGGTGACCTGAAGGCAGAACATCCTATTTTAAGTTTTATTTCTCTTTTAAAATAAAATGGAGTTTTCTATCTGCCAAAGTATTGATTGTTGTTTCTCTAAGTTCTGCACATAATAAAACTTAGTAATTTAAAGGAAACTTTGTTTAAAGATAACTTAATTCCACTTTCAAAATGGAAATTTAGGAAGAGAAGCTAAGCCAGATGAACTTGAGTATCATGTCATCTGGAAGGTCTTTAATTACTGTCATTCCACACAAAGGACCCTGAAGTTGCCTGAGAAGAGAAGTTAATAGTTGAGAAATACTCTATAAAAAATGCTAACTCTATAAATGGCAATTCATATGTGAGCCCATAAAAACAAAGGTAATGATGGGGCACCTGGGTGGCTCGATCGGTTAAGCATCCGACTTCAGCTCAGGTCATGATCTAGCAGTTTGTTGTGTTCGAGCCCTGCGTCGGGCTCTGTGCTGACGGCTCAGAGCCTGGAGCCTGCTTCAGATTCTGTGTCTCCCTCTCCCTCTGCCCCTCCCCTGCTCATGCTCTGTCTCTCTCTGTTCTTGATAATAAATAAATGTTAAAAAAAAAAAGTTAAAAAATAAATGAAGGTAATGATTAAAAACTGTATTTTAAAAACTATATTTAGGGTAATTTCTTAAGAATTACAGCTACTTTTGGGGGGAATCATTTTTATATAATCAATTATTTTTAAAATTGCACTTGAGAAAATGGTATCAGTGTGAACTTATTTTAGTCAGTTTTAAATGAAAGTCACAAAAAGCAATGTTACTTGGGAGAAAAGGACATTATATGAAACCATTCCAGCACACATTCAATAGACTGTTGAAGAGTAACCTGATGTTTGAATCACGGTCCACTCTATATGGAACAATCTAAAGCTATTCATACAAACAGCACATTCAAACAGAGCGATGACAGTGATTTACTTTTTCAGGGGAGCTGTATTTCTTCATTTATTATGCTGGTTTCCGCAGTCAAGCTCTCTCAAAGTACCTCACTGGCAGAAGCACCCTGAGGGTAAATGTGGATAAATTACCAAGTCACAGATGATAAACGCAAGAAAACTCTTGGGAGGTACTTTCACTTCCTCAAAGATTTTGGGTGCCCAGAGAACCCAGATTATCAGTGGCTGACTGGAGTCTTTAGCTGGAAGACATGTTTCAACCAAGTGACTGATTTGATTTGTCACTGAATGTCTGACGGATTTCATCAAAGTTTCTACTCTGTCCAGACAAGTAGGAGAAGAAAGCGTGCTTTTTCTATGTGTAGTGCCGAGGAGTAAAAAGGACACTATCTCAATATAAATAAATAGTATTGTAATATTATTACAAAGAAATGTAATAAAAATAGTAATAATGAACAATTTGTACTGAATGCTTTCTATGTCCTACTCACCAGCTAAGCATTGATAATAACCCTAAAAAGAGAATCCTTTGTATTATCATTATTTACATATAATGAAAAAGAGGATTAGAGAGGTTAAATGACTTCTTAAGTTTTTTTTGTATACCAAAGAGCCTTTTCCTTCAATTGAAATTATATATATGATTATATATTTTTATTATTTATAAATATTTTTGCAAATAGTATATATAAATATTTTAAATAAAAATAAATATTTTAATTATAAAACCATTTTAAATAAATGTATTTATAATATATAACATATAATTGGTTTAATATATAACATATTTATATAACATATATTATAAATCTATATATTTTCTTTTTAATTCTGCCCTGATTATCTCATTTGTTCTTCACAGCTACTCATTTTAAAGTAGAAAGAACTGTAGTTCAAAGAAGATATTTGTCTCAGCATGGAAATGTAACTCCCCACCTGAGACAATTTTAATTAGTGATCTGAAATGTGTCCAAGAGGACTCCTTATCCCTATCAACAACTAGTTCACTTCTTCAAAGATGATCTTATCTCTTGAGATAACTCATGTCTAGTTTTTAGACATTGAGTGACCAGTGAGCTGCACAGAGAGAGCCTCTAGGATCAAGGACTGTGAATGGATTTTTATTATAATTGGAATACATTGCATGCTCAAATTATTAAGCATAGAACATTTTTCATCATTTAATTTAGCCTATATATTTCAGTTAATTGGCTTTACATATGTACATATTATCCTGAGCAATACTATGATGTGAATTTTAAGGGTTAGCTTTATATTTTCTGATGATGAAGGCTACAGATTACAGAGTAGGCTAAAATATAAATAATATAGGCTAGAATGTATCCTGCAGGCCATGGGAGAATGAGTGGTCTATACACTATACAGGTGATGTGAAAATGACTAAATGGCAGTTGTATAGAAAATAAAATGAAAGCTGGCCTAAATACAAGTGCTCTCTCTGATAGGGAAAAGGCCCTTCTTGTGAGGATTTTCTTTTTGGTCTGGCAGTTTGAAAAACTACCCAGGGAACATTCAGAAAATGGCTCTGGAATTCTGTGATTTCTTCGAGAATAAACATATCAATGATTTGAAATATGGCCATAATTTTAGTGGCGGTTCATTAAAAAGGTGTATCACTGCAAATATAGAACCCTATCACATATGCAACATAATTTAAAGTCCAGAGTGAATTTGAGAGAGGAGGAATAAATAAAACCATTTTACTTTTCAGATGAGAAACTTAAGGCTCACACAAAGCTAAGGTGTCCTTTACTGGTAAAACAGGACATCTGATACTAATTTGTGTCATTCAGATTAAAGTCAGGAGATGGAACCACTCTACAATTTGAATGGAAAAAATAATATAACATTAACTAGAAGCAGGTCATTAATTCCTAAGAGATAAAAAGAATTGCAAAGATTATGGGAACAGCAGATATAGGGAACGGCCACTATCTCAATGGCTGAGGCAGAGTGTCCAAGAAAGAAACACACATGGTGGAATACTACCATCAACGCACCAAATTAAGATCTTGTTGGATAGACTGTGCCCACTAAATGGTGAAATTTATGAAGGTGCCACAGGCTGGGGCTGGCAAACGGGAAAACACCCACTGTGACACCAGAAGAACTCTTAAAAGTAGCCACTGGGGTGTCGTTGAAATCTACTGGAAGGGATTACCCTAGATGTTCCACACAGCTGGCTGCTGAATCATGCAGGAGACAGGAGACAGGAACACACGAACCAGTAAAAGAAACACTTTCTCCTTCAGTGCTCATCCAGTAGCCTCTAAAAGAAAGCATAATATTGTGCCAGCTGGCAAAGGAGAAAGGTTTATAGGCTCTAGTTGTGGTATCAAAAAACAGGACAAAGGAGATTAAATTTAAACTGAAGAATAAATTGATAACTGGCAGATCATCTCATAAGAGTGTTTTATGAATCATATTAAGATATTTTGAAAAAAAAAAAGAAGGGGTATAAATATAAGATGGCATTGTCAATTTGCCATTAAACTGCAAAATCTATGCAGCACCGTAATACACTGCTTTCTGCTTAGTATGGTCAGCGTAAACCAGAAATTCATTTATCCATAGGATGGTAATTTTATGTGTCAAACTGACCAGGATGCCCAGATATCTGTTAAAACATTATTTTGGGTGTGTTTCTGGGGTGTTTCTGTAACATTTGCATTTGCATTGGTAGACTGAGGACAAAGAAGATTGCTCTCACCAGTGTGGGTAGGCATCGTCCAATCCATTGAGGATCTTAAAAGAAAAAATAAAAGGTGGAAGAAAAGTAGATTTAATCTCTGCTTGATCTGGGGCATCAATCTTTTCCTGCTTTTGGGACATTGGTGCTCCTAGTTGTCTGGCCTTTGGACTCAGAGCAAGACTTACATCATTGGCCCCCCCATATCTTGGGACCTCAGTTTGGGACTGGAACTATGTACCAGCTTACAGATGGCAGACCATGCGACTTCTCTGCCTCCATAATCACATGAACCAATCCCTTATAACAAATCTCTTTTTCTCTATCACTATATATCTTATTGGTTCTGTTTTTCTGGAAAACTCTGACCAATATAATCCTTTTATTTTTATTTATCCATTTACTCATTTATGTATCAACCAATAAATAGTTATTTACCAGCTATATGAAATGTAATGTCACCTGATCAATACATCATTAATCTTTTAATTCAATAAATATCTCAACCTTATTTGCAAGTCAGTGCTCTGAGTACTGAGTGTTCATTTATGAACAAAATACATATTTTAAAAATCTGGCCCTCATGGCCACAAAGAGTTGGCGTTCTGACAGTGGTTGGGGGTAAAGGAAAGCAGTAAAATAAATAGATAAATAAATAAATAAATAATCATATTAATTGGAGCTAAGTGATACAGGGAAAAATGAAGCAGAGATGGGGATAGGAATTCCAGGGGATTTTGCAATTTTAAATTCAGTAGTCAGGGAAATCCTCACTGAGAAAATGACATTTATGAAATACATTAAAAGAGATGGGAAGGAAGCCACAGACATATTTGCAGGAAGAATGATGCAGGCGCCCAGGAAAATAGTATATCTTGTATATTTGAAGAAAAGCATGGAGACCACAGTGGGAGGGTGGGTAGAGGGCCAGTGGTAGTATCTAAAGCCACAGAGGTCTTAGAGGATGAGACTGGAGAGGGCCATAGAGGACATTATTAGAGCTTTTAAAATTTGCTTTGAGTGACCCATTAAAATGTTTTGAGCAGAGTGACATGATTTATATTCTAAAGCAGCAAACTTCATTTATTGTGTTGATGAAAATACTATCTGGGAACATAGAAAGAAATGGAAAAAGTAGGATATTATTATAATTATCCAGGTAAAATGATAGATAATTGCACGATGTCAATAATGAGATCCATAACAGGTATTTGTTTTCTTTTTAGTTACATAATATTTACCTTGCATTCTTGTTATGAAATCAATGCTTGGGTCTCCCCCAAATTCAAGTGTTGAAATAACCACCACCGTGCTGGTGTTAGGAGGTGGAGCCATTGGGAAGTAATTAGGTCATGAGTGTGGAGCCCTCAATGAATAGGATTAGTTCCCTTATAAGAAAAAAAAAAGGAGCATTTGTTTGCTACTTTTCTCTCTTTCTCCCTCTCTCCCTTTCCCAGGTGAGAATATGGAGAGAAAGGACTATTTACAAGCCATAAAGCAGCCCTCAACAAACACTGGATCTAACAGCCCCTTGAGACTTGCAGCCTCAAGAACTGTGAAAAATAAATATTGTTAAGCCACTTAGTCTAGGTAATGTGTTATAGCAGGTGAAATGGACTAGGACAACTCTGAATCAAGATTTGAGATGTAATCATCAGATAAGTAGAGCCATTTATTTTGTTAAGTAAACATTCAAAACTTATTTGTCCAAAGAAGTACTAGCTTTCAAAGAAAGCTAAATTTTGTAGGTGAAGTGTCACTCCTCATAAGAGTTTAAAATTTTTTTTTCTCTGTAAATGGCTGTAGAATCTAGAACTGTCATTAGAATACTAAATTCAAAATTGTATCTAATCTAAGACTGTATTTTATACATCATAATACTCTGCTACATGTGGCAAACATTCCTTACAAATGAACTTATTCAGAAAGTTTTTGTTTTCATCTTTGTATTCATTTTTTTCTGTGTGTGGCTTTCCTTTACTGACTTGATTCTCAGGTATAGTGACCCAGAGTTGTGGCCAAGGTGTGCACTGGAATTTAGCTTACTTCCCATTAACTTTGTAACCTCAGTAGAAAGCATATTTCTCTCTCAACAATTCTAACAAAATTTCCAGAATCAATTTGGTTTGGCCTAGTTTGGGTCACATTAACTGCTGAATGAATAACTGTGACAATGAAGATATAATTCCTATTGGCCAGATCTGGATCATCTCCTCCAACAAAGAGTTGAACTTCTATCTCATCAGAGCCAAATTAACTGACAACAGAGTGGATTCCCCAAATAATGTTGCATATGCAGTGACTTGATGTGAATCATAGATGATTTAATTTATATGCAGTAAAATTAAATAATTTGTTTCAGATCACAAAGTGGGTCTACTAACAAAACCTGGCTGACCCCATTTACATCTAAGGCATTTATCTTTTCATTACCCTAAGATGTCTGTGGTACAGATTTTTTAAAACAGTTTTTTAAAGTTTATTTTTTATTTATTTTGAGACAGAGAAAGAGAGAGAGAGAGAGAAGGAAAACAAATGGGGGAGGGGCAGAGAGCAAGGGAGAGAGAGAATCCCAAGCAGGCTATGCATTGTCAACAGAGAACCCAATGTGGGGCTTGATCCTACAAACTGTGAGATCATGACCTGAGCCAAAATCAAGAGACAGATGCTTAATAGACTGAGCCACCTAGGTGCCCCTGTGGTACAGATTTTTAATCACCTAACATCACACACACACACACACACACACACCATCATTCTTTGTTTAGGAAATGTAACAGTGTTTTTAAAGTAATTAAAATTTACCTAAAGCCTTTCCCCCCAAAAGAGTTAGGTTTATGTTTAATTTTTTTGTAATGTTTATTTAATTTTGACAGAAGACAGAGTGCAAGCAGGGGAGGGGCAAACAGAGAGAGAGACAAAGAATCTGAAGTAGGCTCCAGGCTCTGAGCTGTCAGCACAGACCCTGAAGCGGGGCTCTAACCCCTAAATGGTGAGAACATGACCTGAGCCAAAATTGGAAGCTTAACTGATTGAGCCACCCAGGCGCCCCATGTTTAATATAAATAATACATAGGATAGTGGGAAAAAAGAGTTCCTTTAATTTAATAAAAGTATATGTTTTTTATATCTTGAAAACATCTAAAAGACACTTAAAAAACATTGGCTATACAAAAAGTATGCACATCATTTTTGGTATATTTAATTCAAAAATGTAAATATTTTATAATCATAGTCAACAATATTAAACATAATCTTGTTCCCAAATAACCTTTATCTGTCTAATTTACATACATATGTAATTTTGTCATCGAAGATAAAATATGTCAATGTTATTGAGCTAAAAATGCAAATAATTTATTTTTTAAACAGATATTTTATTTTATTTTTTAAAGAGAAATGTAGTATATGGATCAGAATAGTAATAGACAAAATATGCACATTTACATGTGAAATTAATAGATAAATGGATAAAATGACAAATAAAAATATTTGGTGAACATATTGGTATAACTGGATGAACTGAGGAAAGTCATTTTAGAACTATATTTTGTGTCATAAATGAAAAGAATATTTAAGTGGGTTAGAAAATAAATACTTTTGAAAAATAGATAATAGATAGAGGCTAGATGCTAGATAGATAGATTATAGACAGATGTTATAGAGATAGATTTTCCAGAGAAGACTTTTAAAAATTGGAATGTTATTGAACACTCACTAATTATTGCTTTTGCAAAGAAGTATTTTGTGGAGAAATATTTTGGAAACACTACCTATTATAATTCTAAGAGATTCCTAGTACATGGTAACATATTAAAGAATTGGAGAATATAAATACAAATAGATATACCTGAATTTGTTTAACTTTCTTTTGTTTATGGTACACTTTCCTGAAATCCTTAATGTATCTTATATTGCTACAAGTATCTAGAGAAGCAACATTTGAGACATATTGGACTCGGAGATGAATAACAGTTATTGAAAAGATGGAAGCAATATTTATTTGATTTTAATGTAAACGTGTTTAAAGCGCATGGAAATGTAAGAGTTCAAAGCTACAGTAAACTCATTGGGGAGAAGGATCATATCTTTTGCCATATATCTAGAACATAGGTCAGTTCATGGTTATTTCATGAATCAAAATGAATGAGTCAAAATAATTAATTTATTAAACAAGAGAAATGAAAATGAGGATTTTTTTCCTTTAAAATGACAAGTGTTGATATTAATATACTGGCAGATTCTTTCCTTTTCAGTATATAAGATACACAATAGACAACAGACAAACAAAGGGAATGAATAAACAACTTACACAAGATTAATAATAAAAATATATATGAAGCAATATTTACCCAAACTGAGAATTTAAATAGTCTATATTTTATTTGTGAATAAATAATATTGTGAAAGAAAATATTCAAAATATTAAATAATGAGCTATTATTTTCCCTACAGTACTTTCAAAATATATAAAATAATTAAAACTATGAAATTAAGGTAAATTGGTATATTCATGTATGGCATATGACCTTTTAAAATATATTAATTGTTTAGGCTTCATGTAAGCATATACACATTTATTATTATATAACATACTCAAAAGCATGTCTTCTAATGAGGTAATTCAAAGGAGAAAAATATTCATTAAGATTCTTATAGTGGACATTAGTTTTTTAATTCACTAGTCCTTGGTTAGAGTTTATATCCAGATTAACTTTGGAGAACTAATCCTAAATATTCTCTATGATTCTGGTAAAGAAATCTATCATGAAAAATACTCTTTACCCTCACTCACAATTTGGATGGGGATTTAAGTCAGACTAGTTTGTGAGAACTTCCATCCCTGTGGTCCCAGCGATCACACTGAGGACGAGTATGTGACCTCAATAGGTAAGAGTCATTCTTGATTCCAATACATAAATGGTTCCCTCTACTAGACTTATGAACTATAAATACATTTGAGGCTGAAGTTGCTCACAACCATCTTTTCTGGACTCAAAAGAAATTTAATCAATGCCTAGAAGACAGGAGAACCAAGAGAAGGAAGAAAGCTAAAAAGCCTGACATCACTTGAGTTCCTAGCTCTAGCAAATGATTTGCCCAGTTTGTATCATTCCACTATCTAAGAACTGGAAAAATGGGCATGTGTTCGGGTACCCGAATGGCAGGGATGGAAGCTGCACATATGCCAAATAGCATGAAATTCTTTTCAGGGGCAGTTTAGCTACCCTTGTCTCTGAATAGCAAATCTACCAATGGTAGTGATCAATCCTGAATCTCCAGTATGACACTATTTCCTGAGGAAACCAACTAGCTGCTTGATGGAAAATCAATTACACTGTGCCCTTTCTATTCTAGAAAGAGGAGGAATTCCATCTCATAGTAAAAGACACCTATTACTGATATGGACTTGCCTTTCCTGACTGAAAGGCTTCAGCCAACACCATTATACATGGGTTTATGCAATACCACAAGTATGGAATACCACACAAATTAGCGTTTGACCAGGAAACTGACTTCAGACCAAAAGAAGTATAGGAGTGATTCCATAATCATATGATTCACTCATCATATCATGTATTGCACCACTTAGAAGCAACCAGTCTCCTAGAGTGTTCAAATCACATTCTAAAGGCACATTTGAAATAGCAACTTTCTGAGTATAGGATTCTATCCTGTGGATATAGTATATGCACTGAATCTGAAACCTTCCTATGGTGCTATGTCCACAACAGGAAGAACACAAGAGTCCAGAGAGAAAAGGGCAGAGGAGTAGTTTCACTTACCATGATTTCCAGTGAGTCACTGGGGGATGTACTTTTTGTCCCTGAAACTCTGGGGTCTGCAGGATTAGGAGACACAAAGAAGTGGAAAAGCATTCCATACTCATGGATCGGAAGAATAAACATCGTTAAAATGTCATTATTACCCAAAGCAATCTACACATTCAATGCAATACCAATTAAAATTGCACCAGCACTCTTCTCAAAGCTGGAACAAACTATCCTAAAATTCGTATGGAACCACAAAAAAACCCCAAATAGCCAAAGTAATACTGAAGAAGAAAACCAAAACGGGAGGCATCACAATCCCAGACTTTAGACTCTACTACAAAGCTGTCACCACCAAGACAGTATGGTACTGGCACAAAAACAGACACATAGACCAGTGGAATACATTAGAGAGCCCAGAACTGACCCACAAATGTATGGCCAATTAATCTTTGA